>JAYEPQ010000017.1:14810298-15530298 GCA_036321105.1 Dracaena cambodiana
ACTAATTTTATTCCATTATCAGTTAGATTAGTTTTTTTTTCATTAAAGAATTTATTTTAGAAATTAAGTTTACTATATAAATGGTTTCTTGATGAACAACTAAAACTCTTGTTTGTTTGCAGCATATATCTTCTACAATTAATTCTCTATGTTGTTGAAATTTTTATATAGTGAGTGAGTGAATATACAGCAAGCACTTTGACTTCAATTCCAATAATAAAATTTGTTCCAACATAATAAACTATATAGTGTAAAGTCCTATTGGACTCAAAAATCTATATCTATCCATTATTAATGAAATTATATATATTTTATATGTGTCTATCATTTTTTATGAAAACGTATTTTTAATACTTGTTTTTCCTATTTAAGAGGTAAAATAATCTTATTATGACTTCGGAAACAATTAATTCAAATTAAGATTTTGTATTTACAGTAATATGGCCATACATGTTTACTATCTTTGTGTATGTCCTGCACATATATTTTTGTATTTATGATGCATGCAGGATATACGGGTTTATGCATCCATGCTCGCTACTGTTGACCATATGTATTTTTTTTTATGAATCTCGGATTAATGTCATTTATAATGATCTTGAGAGACTGTATCTGTTTACTGCATTAAATATTGCCTTCGAAACAATCCATACATTTTCATTAAAGTATATACATGTAATATGATATTTATATTTATTTATTATGTACATGTTATTCACCACATTATCACGTATATGTTTTTATCACAAATACTATTATTATTCGCTTCATCTTGTAAGGAAGAAGAGAACACAGGAAAAGAAACTAAAAATAAATAAATAAATAAAGTACTTCATACAAAATTAATATATGTAATAGGAACATTTGAAAACGATTTTTTTTAAGAAAAGGATAGCTTATTCTATTTCATTGGTTGTGTTAATTTGATCATTTTCCTTAGTCTATAATTTTATTAATTGATTTTATTTTTACATTAATAAATTACGAATAACATGTTACCGATGACGTCACCAGTGGACTCGAAACTTTAAATGTCATTTATTTTGCTTCCCAAATATTTTAAAATCTCAAATTCATATTTGTCCGCAAGAAACGTGTACCTCTGCAATCATAAGTGATTATATGAATCCATAATCTTTTAACTTCAACTGTATGTACCTTTTGTTTGCCTGTTAGTATAATTCTTTTACATACTTAAAATACATAATTAATTCATGGGGTTAAGTGGGAACTTAAAAAAGGAACTGTACACATGTTTTAGGAGTTTTATATTTTTGAGGTTGTACAACCGAACTTAGGAACCTAACCATGGGGGTTCTGGATGATTACTGGATCACCATCATTAAATAGGGCTGTGAGCCTAAAACTTAGGCTCATAAGAGTTCATGTCCTGACCGTAATTATTCTCAAGACATCTGCAATTAACTCATGTTCTATTTCTTCCTAAAAATGTACATTTTATTGATACTATTATAATTTTTAGCATTTTACTTACTTTCATGTTCTATTCATATATATATATATATATATATATATATATATATATATATATATATATACACAAGCACACACACACATTGCACGCCGGTGTATTATTATTTTCTTCTTGTAGTACTCGGTAGGTCATTCTAATGACCCTGCTTTGGCATGCCCAGATACTTTTTGTAGTTTAACGAAGAGAAAGATCCAACACAGCTGCAATCATATATCAAGGAGTTAGTAGAATTTTAATAAATATGTTTACTTTAAGAGGGTCATGAGAGAGACTCTTTCTAATATTTGTTGTCCTTAGGAATTATTATTTATTGTTATTCAAACTTAAATTTTCGACTCTGTAAAAAGAATCCATTTTGATCTTCCTACAGACTTATCTTGATCATTATTTTTTTGAAATAATTTATTGTTTTATTTCCTTGTTATTATCTGATTGTATATGCATGCATATTTGTGGCAGTTGTACATATGTATTCATGAATTTTAGACTTGGCGTATTCATTTATAATAAGTCGCCGAACGTTACCTGTATTTGGGATGCGGGGCGTTATAGTTGGTATCAGAGCCAGGGTTTGGTTTTGGCCTCTGTCTAAAATCTCTATTTAGAGTTACTGTTACATGTACGCATATGTATATACCTACTTATTTGGTCCATATCCTATCCATTGATTCTAAAAATTTATTTCATCCATCACTATTGATTCTTTGCAACATCTAATATCACTTGTGATTCAGTTCTTTATAAAATTAACTTTTCATTTTTATCCTTTCGTTTGATATCAGAGTGCACAGCGAAAACTGTGGACCCTATCTCTTGAATATTTTACGTAATGAAAAACCATAAAGTCGTTTCCCTTTAAATTAAATTTCAAGGATGAAATGTTGTTTTAAGGTGGGTAGATTGTAACACCCCAAATTCCCTATAGAAATTTTTGTATTTATCTAAACAATATTCTTGTATTTATTTATTTTAGATACATAATCTAAACAAAGAAAATCTAATATTATTTTTAAACCAATCGTATAATTAACTAACTTATTATTTGAGTTTATCTCAAATACTATTTTGTTGAATAATAACAAAATTAATAGCATTTGGATAGGATCAAAAGGATTTAACTGCATCTAATATGATCAATATTAATAAAAGTACATATAAAAGATATATATGAAGAACAAAATCAAACCCCTTCCCACTCATTCAAAAACCAAAAAAAAAAAACTTCTGTTCAGCTGCAAGCATGAACAGAACAGAAAAAAAAAATGATGAAGAAGGCTAAGGAAACGGAGGAGAAGGAGAAGAGAAGAAAAGTGAAGGAAAAAAAAAGAGAGAGGAAAGAAAAGGGAAAGAGAAAGGGGAAAAGAGATCTCGCAATCAATATCCAACATTGATCTTTTGAGGCAAGTTGTAATACACTAAATTTCGAGCTACCTGTATTGCTCTCTTGAGACCAGTGATGCCGAATAAGTCGACCGAAGTCAATTTTGGACACTGAAATAATTTTTTTTTAACATAACTTTAAATTCACAAACCCAAATGACATTCGGTTTTCGCGATTATTAGTTTTGTAATATTTAGAATTTTTGAAAATTTTTCTTGCTAGGCCGAAAAATACTCCCAAAATTGTTAATTTAATAAAATTAAAATTATCCTTCTAATTACTTCGGAATTTCATTTCATTTATAACAGATATCGAAATAACAAACGGATAATTTTGTAGTGTTTTCCTCGTTGAGCACTACGTCCTACATAAATTTGGTAGTATTTAGAGAACGTTATACGGAACTGAAATTATTAAATTATTAAATAAATAAATAAATAAAATGAGGTGAATCAGTGGTTGTGCTGACGAATGGAGGATTGGTGTGGCAGGCTATTCGGTTGTGCTGTCGAATGGAGGATTAGGTGGTGAATGGAGATGTAATCTTGTTTAAATTACGAACTTATCTTGAATTATTTTCCCTCACTCCACTTCACTCTCTTCTCTGTCTTCACACTCTTCTTCTCTGGTTCTCGGCCAAAAACCCAGCAGCAAAGATAAAAAAAAAAAGACAGAGAGAGAAAGAAAAGGAAAAATCAAACTTTACCGAGGATTCGAACCGAATATTCGAGATCAAGCCGAGAGAAGTAATACTGTTATTTTCGTTCATTTCGTTATTTTATTTATTTACGTTCGTTTCGTTATTTAATTTAAATTTGTGTGTACCTAAATTATCTTGTAAAAATACTTAGTTCATATTTTGGACGTTTGATTGATCTTGAAAACTAAATAAGACTAGTGAGTCAATTTTGATATATATATATATATATATATATATATATATATATATATATATATATATATATATATATATATATTGTGATATTTACTTATTTTAGATTTTTTTTAAAAAAAAATTGGTCTGCAAAAATACTGTTTATTCACCCCATGCAAAAATACTAATTTTATATAAAAAAAAAAATTGCATGGGATTTAAAATTGCACGTGAATTCATTCATGTGAACCCAAACAAAAGATGTGTTGAGTGCAGCATGGCCTTTCATGTGAACCCAAACAAAAGTTTGGATTTGAAAGTGAATACAAAATAAAAAAACACTGGGCTGGCCCATCCCAGAAAAAAAGACTGGGTCTAGCCCAGTCTAGGAGAAAATAAAGAAAAAAAAGAAAAAAAAAGGTAGTGGACTTGGAATTGGTTTGGGCCAGAAAAAAAAATATAGAAAAAAATAATAAAAACACTGGATCGGCCAGCCCAGCCCAGTAAAAGAAAAAGAAAAAGAAAATAAAAATGAATGGGCTTGGGCCTGGCCTGGACAGAAAAGAAAAGGAAAATAAAATTAAAATAAAGATATGAAAAAATAAAAATTTAGTAGGCTTAGGCTTGATGGATTAAATAATTAAGAGATTTGAATTTGACTTGGCTTGGATTAATTGGACATAATTAATAATAGTAATAAATTAGATTTTAATTAAAAGAGAAATGTATATTAATATATATGATTGAGCATAATAATGTAATAAATGTAAACGTTGGGTTTAAAAATAATACAGTATTATTATATAATTCACTTGATTTTTCAAATTGGGTTATTGATTGGCATTAAGAATTTAACAATATTATTGAAATAATTTTAATGATATGAATTGTGGTACAATTGTGCACTAACATTTATCATGTTACATGTCATGTGCTTTGATATTACAAGTTATATGTTTTACATGCCATGTATTTTGAAATTACAAGTCATGTGTTTTACATGTCATGTGCTTTGATATTACAAGTCATGTGTCTAATATTACAGATCATGTGTTATGATATTACATGTCATGTACAGTCATGGAAATTCAAGCATATTATCATGAATTAAAAAAACAATTAAAAAAGGATTATAAAATTTTCATGTGCATAATTCATTATGAACACGGGGATGGGAGAAACTACATTATACATTATGGATAAGAACTGTATTGTACAAGGATTTTGTTGGTCAACTTCTTAATTGAGGTGCTGAGAACTTTTACTGCACAGTACTAGGTGGTACTGGGCCACCGTCTGATACATGAGTCACTATAAAAATGATGTCCATACTGTTTCACAGTACGGGGTTTGACTTGAACACCTAGCGGTGTGTCATGATTCAGCGCCATGGATTTGAGGCCGGGTCCCGGGTATGCACGGGCACTTGTACAATACGAAAACTGCGCGCTATCATATCCATTATTTAGTTTCAAATGCTAACAAAGATTTGACTTAGACTTGACATCTTTACAAGATATGCATCTTTACACGATATTTATATGTTATTTGCAAATGACATATATAATCTTGCAGTTATATTTTTCATTATTCACGTAACTGTTCAACACTATCACGATTTAATTGCATTTTATCTGTTTATTAAGAGATATTCCCAATAAAAGCATTTTATTTATTTGCATACTTTTATCTTTAGTACTGTAATAGTACACATATATTTTCCATATGTTACTTGCTGGGTTTAATCCCCTGGGTTTCGAACCCAGTTTTAGAAAGCGAAGAAGGAGAACTAGCCCCAATTAAAGAGCCGTATTTCATTGACCAGACCGAGCGACAGTAGGCAAGTGAAATTCTTTCTAGAGATCTTTGTATATTTTGTTTATATTGTAACGCCCCACTTCCCGTAGTGTGGAAAGCTGGAACGTTCGGCGTCGAATGATAACTCGACGAGCCTCAAACAAAATATTACAGTCACCATTTACAATTTAATATGAATAACATGCAGAAACTAAATGAGATTTCTCTTTATCAAAACAAAGTGATAATAAATTTCCTCCAATTAAAATTAACAAATGTCTCCATAGATAAATTCTTTCTGGAAAGAAAAGGACTGTCTCATATGAAACTAATTATAGCACCATGTGCACTTATTACATTTCTCTAAAAAGAAAGCGGCTAACAAAAGGAAGTAATCACTCCTGCAGATCTGCTTGTTCCTGGAAGTACAACATATCCTGTCCTGCCACTGGTGGATCTACCTCTTGATAGAGGTCTGCATCTGGTCATGCATAACCAGGATCGTCAGCAAAGCGATCCAATATTAAATAATAAAGAACAATAAAAAAATAATGAATAATAATATCTCAATGTCAGGAACAATCATGCAAATGAAGGACAGAAGGTTTTACGTATTTATGCTTATCATTACTATTATTTTAATCGATATCTTTTAAATTTTTACAGTAATGTCTTTTAGTTATGGTATTTGAAAATTCAGGAAATATGAATATAGCTGGTCTGAACGTATCCCCGTCTACCCCCGGGAAAACGGAACAGTAAGTTGATCGGAGCCTATCCCGATCCTCCCAAAAATGGGAAACAGTGGCGCAGTAAGTTGATCGGAGCCTATCCCGATCCTCCCAACAATGGGAAACAGTGGCACAGTACAGTTACGTTCAGCCATCTAATTCATACAAACCTCAATTTTCCCCAAGTCCCCAGTGTATATCAAGTTCGGTGTTAATTATCAATTTCAATATAATTTATGATTTCAGTAAATTTCAGTTCAGTATGTAGATCGGTGATAATAATTAGAGTTCGGTGAACAGTAACAATATCAGTGACAATATAACGTTGCGGTAATTTAATTATCTATCACCAATCTTATACAATAACAATTTGCATTTATACGGTGTCTTTTCGGGCTTTATTTCCAATATGATGTATAACAAAGTGATTTACAATATAGGAAAAATGGGGCTCACTACTAAATATGTGTGCATTTAGAATTTCCTAAAGTTGACTTATCATTGCAAGGAGAAAGAGAGGCAGCAGTAGCCGAAACAGACAAAAAAAGAAGAAAAAGTAGAATTACTAAATGCGCACCCCATTCTATATAGTAGAGTAAATTGCAGTATAGAAAAAGTAGTGTTCACTAGTAAAATATGTGTGCATTTAGAATTCCCTAAAGTTTTCCAGCAATATTGAAGTAGTTCTAGATGCGCACCTAATACTATATAATTAAGGGGAATTACAACATAGGGAAATGATGCTCACTAGCAGAGATGTGCGCGTTTAGAACTCCCAAGAGTTTCCTGCACTACAACCAGGTAGTTCTACCTGCACACCACAACCCATTTAATAAAGTAAGTTGTTGCAGGTAGTCTAAATGCGCACCACATACTAAATAATAAAGTGGTTTACAACATAGGGGAAATGGTGCTCACTAGTGAAATAGGTGCTCACTTAGAATTCCCTAAAAGTTGTTGCAGGTAGTCTAAATGCGCACCACATACTAAATAATAAAGTGGTTTACAACATAGGGGAAATGGTGCTCACTAGTGAAATAGGTGCTCACTTAGAATTCCCTAAAAGTTGTTGCAGGTAGTCTAAATGCGCACCACATACTAAATAATAAAGTGGTTTACAACATAGGGGAAATGGTGCTCACTAGTGAAATAGGTGCTCACTTAGAATTCCCTAAAAGTTGTTGCAGGTAGTCTAAATGCGCACCACATACTAAATAATAAAGTGGTTTACAACATAGGGGAAATGGTGCTCACTAGTGAAATAGGTGCTCACTTAGAATTCCCTAAAAGTTGTTGCAGGTAGTCTAAATGCGCACCACATACTAAATAATAAAGTGGTTTACAACATAGGGGAAATGGTGCTCACTAGTGAAATAGGTGCTCACTTAGAATTTCCTAAAAGTTTCATTGAAATTACAACCAAACAGGGAAGGGAAGGAAGGAGAGATGCAGCAGCAGACGCAGAAGCATAAGCTAAAAGGAGAAGGAAAAGAAGTAAGGAAAACAAGAAAAATTCAATAAAAAAAAAAGAAAAGGAGAAGTCTTCAATCCAACAAGGCGATGGCAGAGATTGATAAAGCCGAGATCGTCGACGAACACCTGCGCTCGTCTCGGCTGAATCGCCTCGTCGACTCTAACCCAAAGCTTCAACCGACGAGGGCAGCAGCAGAGATCGATGGAGTCGAGATCGTCAGCGGCCACCGGCGTTGGGTTCGACCGGATCATCTCGCCGACCCTACCCCGAGACTTTCCCAAGTTAGGGTTGCGGGTGATTCGGGTTAGGTACCACACCTGGTCCCTTTTGCTGGCATATTTTGGCTGCATAGTTCATGTTTGTTTAACAAGAAATTTTGAGATTTTATTCTTTTGGAAATTTTGAGGTTCTATTTGCTGGCATAGTTGGGTTGCTTTCAATTCTATTATCTTCAATTGCATGGGTTGTACAATTACATGAATTTTCGATTGCGCATTTAAAATTTCTCCGAAGTCGAAATATCAGTGCAACTAATTAAAGAAGAAGGGCAGCAGCAGCCGACGCAAAAGCAGAAAAAAAAAATAATAAATAAAGGAGAAGGAGAAGAAGGAGCAGTAGCAGAGGCAGGAAAGGAAGAAGAGGAGGAAACTCAAGCAGGTGTGGAAATGGAAGCAGAAGAAGCACAGGAAAATGTGAAAGTGGAGCCGAAGAAGGAGCACAAGGAGATGCGGGGGTGGAAAAGAAAAGGTGAAGAAGAACCCAAATGAATTGATCATGATTTATGAATTATTAATCAAATTATAATTTGATTAAACAGCTAACTAAGTAATTAAGTCAACATAGCAGCATAGTAAATATTAGAGGACTAGTAAACATTAGTTTACAGCATAGTAAACATAGCAGCATAGTAAATTGTAAACATAGCAGCAAGGTAATTATAACTTCTTCCTTCTTCCTTTTTTTTTTTTCACAAAATTCATAAACAATTTTTTTTACAAATATTGGAGGACTATTTTCGATTTAATATCTATGCATCTAAATAAAATAGGAAGCATAGCATGTTAAGTGAGTTTAAAAACTCACCTTTAATTGAGTCGCCTCCCCCTTCCCTTTTCTTTTCTGACCTGCGTTCCTCTTCCTCTTCCCGTACGTCCTGAGATTTCCAGCGTTCCAGAATAGAAGAGAGGTGAGAACGGATTTTAGATCCTTATTTATCTTTAGGTTAGGATATAACCTATTTGGTTGAGATCCAACAAACGAATCTTTTTCGGATAAGATTGATATCCTTCCAACTGTTTAGATTTCCCTCCAACAACCCCATTATTTATATTTTATATTTAAATTATTATTTATTTATTTTTTTTTTCAGATTTCTAAATTTTAATTCAGTTTAATAATAATTTTTTTTTTTTTTTTTTTTTTTGAAGTGAAATGAACACAATGAAAAGTGGCCGTTATATTCTACCCCCCTTAAGAAAAATTTCGTACTCGAAATTTCTTTAAACCTAAATGATGTAGAGAAGTTATACCTTTATTCAAATAGGTGTGGAAAACGCTCCCGAATGTCTTCCTCTCGCTCCCATGTCGCCTCCCGATTAGAATGTCGATCCCAAGAAATCAGCACCAGTGGAATTACTTTATTCTTCAAAGTCTTCTCCATTCGATCAAGTATGGAGACTGGTTCCTCTGGATAGGAGAGGTCTGGTCCAACCTCCAATTCTGAATAGTCCACGATATGCTTTTCATCATGAACATATCGTTTTAATTGCGAGACGTGGAAAACGTTATGTACTTGCTCCAGTGCAGACGGTAGTGCCAGGCGATAGGAGACTTTGCCTATCCGTTCCAAGACTTGGAAGGGTCCGATAAACCTTGGGTTTAACTCCCCCACGATTGCCAAAGCGAATGACTCCACGTGTGGGCGACACCTTCAAGAAAACTGAGTCCCCAACTTGAAATTCCAGAAACCGCCGTTGTTGGTCTGCCCAGTTCTTCTGTCGATCTTAGGCTGCTCTCAGAAAAAACCTTGCAAGGACGCTCGTCGTGAAAGTTTCCCATACGATTGGTTGGAGTAGTCTGCTCTCCTCTGTTTGCCACCAAGCCCTTGCAATATTCGTCAATTGAATTTTGACGACATTTACTTTGTCGGCCTCAGGAATCCGAGCAGCCCTTAATAAGTCTTCCATCTGCATGAGCCACTGCTCAGTCTCCAAGGCTCCTACTGTTTCTGAGAAAGTTGTTAGATGAAGACGTCTGAAATCAGATATCCCTCCTGGACGATGGTCCCTCGGTTCCGCCGCACGATCTAGGGCTGCCATCACTCCCGCTCGAAAGGCTTCGGCCTGCTGTTGTTGCGCGTCGACCATCTTGTTAAGCAGTCCCAACATTTCATTGGCATCAACGGAGTTTGAGGTTGAATCGGAATTTGCTCCATTCCTATTAGTCTGTCGAGCCATCTTTCCGAGGAAACGGAATAATGTAAGTATTACTTAAATAAACATAATAAAAGTAAATAGATATATGTAGAAAATCATATTTACGCATATATGTGTATAGTCGTATCGAACCTTAAATACTGTAACAAAATTAAACTATTATTATATACATATATATTTTGTTGACTGTAATGATATTCAAGTTTGTTCAAATCACTTGAACAGATTTAAATAACCTGGCTCTGATACCACCTGTAACGCCCCACTTCCCGTAGTGTGGAAAGCTGGAACGTTCGGCGTCGAATGATAACTCGACGAGCCTCAAACAAAATATTACAGTCACCATTTACAATTTAATATGAATAACATGCAGAAACTAAATGAGATTTCTCTTTATCAAAACAAAGTGATAATAAATTTCCTCCAATTAAAATTAACAAATGTCTCCATAGATAAATTCTTTCTGGAAAGAAAAGGACTGTCTCATATGAAACTAATTATAGCACCATGTGCACTTATTACATTTCTCTAAAAAGAAAGCGGCTAACAAAAGGAAGTAATCACTCCTGCAGATCTGCTTGTTCCTGGAAGTACAACATATCCTGTCCTGCCACTGGTGGATCTACCTCTTGATAGAGGTCTGCATCTGGTCATGCATAACCAGGATCGTCAGCAAAGCGATCCAATATTAAATAATAAAGAACAATAAAAAAATAATGAATAATAATATCTCAATGTCAGGAACAATCATGCAAATGAAGGACAGAAGGTTTTACGTATTTATGCTTATCATTACTATTATTTTAATCGATATCTTTTAAATTTTTACAGTAATGTCTTTTAGTTATGGTATTTGAAAATTCAGGAAATATGAATATAGCTGGTCTGAACGTATCCCCGTCTACCCCCGGGAAAACGGAACAGTAAGTTGATCGGAGCCTATCCCGATCCTCCCAAAAATGGGAAACAGTGGCGCAGTAAGTTGATCGGAGCCTATCCCGATCCTCCCAACAATGGGAAACAGTGGCACAGTACAGTTACGTTCAGCCATCTAATTCATACAAACCTCAATTTTCCCCAAGTCCCCAGTGTATATCAAGTTCGGTGTTAATTATCAATTTCAATATAATTTATGATTTCAGTAAATTTCAGTTCAGTATGTAGATCGGTGATAATAATTAGAGTTCGGTGAACAGTAACAATATCAGTGACAATATAACGTTGCGGTAATTTAATTATCTATCACCAATCTTATACAATAACAATTTGCATTTATACGGTGTCTTTTCGGGCTTTATTTCCAATATGATGTATAACAAAGTGATTTACAATATAGGAAAAATGGGGCTCACTACTAAATATGTGTGCATTTAGAATTTCCTAAAGTTGACTTATCATTGCAAGGAGAAAGAGAGGCAGCAGTAGCCGAAACAGGCAAAAAAAGAAGAAAAAGTAGAATTACTAAATGCGCACCCCATTCTATATAGTAGAGTAAATTGCAGTATAGAAAAAGTAGTGTTCACTAGTAAAATATGTGTGCATTTAGAATTCCCTAAAGTTTTCCAGCAATATTGAAGTAGTTCTAGATGCGCACCTAATACTATATAATTAAGGGGAATTACAACATAGGGAAATGATGCTCACTAGCAGAGATGTGCGCGTTTAGAACTCCCAAGAGTTTCCTGCACTACAACCAGGTAGTTCTACCTGCACACCACAACCCATTTAATAAAGTAATTTACAACATAGGGAAAATGGTGCTTACTAGTGAAATAGGTGCTCACTTAGAATTTCCTAAAAGTTGCTGCAATTACTGCAGGTAGACTAAATACGCACCACATACTAAATAATAAAGTGGTTTACAACATAGGGGAAATGGTGCTCACTAGTGAAATAGGTGCTCACTTAGAATTCCCTAAAAGTTGTTGCAGGTAGTCTAAATGCGCACCACATACTAAATAATAAAGTGGTTTACAACATAGGGGAAATGGTGCTCACTAGTGAAATAGGTGCTCACTTAGAATTCCCTAAAAGTTGTTGCAGGTAGTCTAAATGCGCACCACATACTAAATAATAAAGTGGTTTACAACATAGGGGAAATGGTGCTCACTAGTGAAATAGGTGCTCACTTAGAATTCCCTAAAAGTTGTTGCAGGTAGTCTAAATGCGCACCACATACTAAATAATAAAGTGGTTTACAACATAGGGGAAATGGTGCTCACTAGTGAAATAGGTGCTCACTTAGAATTCCCTAAAAGTTGTTGCAGGTAGTCTAAATGCGCACCACATACTAAATAATAAAGTGGTTTACAACATAGGGGAAATGGTGCTCACTAGTGAAATAGGTGCTCACTTAGAATTTCCTAAAAGTTTCATTGAAATTACAACCAAACAGGGAAGGGAAGGAAGGAGAGATGCAGCAGCAGACGCAGAAGCATAAGCTAAAAGGAGAAGGAAAAGAAGTAAGGAAAACAAGAAAAATTCAATAAAAAAAAAAGAAAAGGAGAAGTCTTCAATCCAACAAGGCGATGGCAGAGATTGATAAAGCCGAGATCGTCGACGAACACCTGCGCTCGTCTCGGCTGAATCGCCTCGTCGACTCTAACCCAAAGCTTCAACCGACGAGGGCAGCAGCAGAGATCGATGGAGTCGAGATCGTCAGCGGCCACCGGCGTTGGGTTCGACCGGATCATCTCGCCGACCCTACCCCGAGACTTTCCCAAGTTAGGGTTGCGGGTGATTCGGGTTAGGTACCACACCTGGTCCCTTTTGCTGGCATATTTTGGCTGCATAGTTCATGTTTGTTTAACAAGAAATTTTGAGATTTTATTCTTTTGGAAATTTTGAGGTTCTATTTGCTGGCATAGTTGGGTTGCTTTCAATTCTATTATCTTCAATTGCATGGGTTGTACAATTACATGAATTTTCGATTGCGCATTTAAAATTTCTCCGAAGTCGAAATATCAGTGCAACTAATTAAAGAAGAAGGGCAGCAGCAGCCGACGCAAAAGCAGAAAAAAAAATAATAAATAAAGGAGAAGAAGGAGAAGAAGGAGCAGTAGCAGAGGCAGGAAAGGAAGAAGAGGAGGAAACTCAAGCAGGTGTGGAAATGGAAGCAGAAGAAGCACAGGAAAATGTGAAAGTGGAGCCGAAGAAGGAGCACAAGGAGATGCGGGGGTGGAAAAGAAAAGGTGAAGAAGAACCCAAATGAATTGATCATGATTTATGAATTATTAATCAAATTATAATTTGATTAAACAGCTAACTAAGTAATTAAGTCAACATAGCAGCATAGTAAATATTAGAGGACTAGTAAACATTAGTTTACAGCATAGTAAACATAGCAGCATAGTAAATTGTAAACATAGCAGCAAGGTAATTATAACTTCTTCCTTCTTCCTTTTTTTTTTTCACAAAATTCATAAACAATTTTTTTTACAAATATTGGAGGACTATTTTCGATTTAATATCTATGCATCTAAATAAAATAGGAAGCATAGCATGTTAAGTGAGTTTAAAAACTCACCTTTAATTGAGTCGCCTCCCCCTTCCCTTTTCTTTTCTGACCTGCGTTCCTCTTCCTCTTCCCGTACGTCCTGAGATTTCCAGCGTTCCAGAATAGAAGAGAGGTGAGAACGGATTTTAGATCCTTATTTATCTTTAGGTTAGGATATAACCTATTTGGTTGAGATCCAACAAACGAATCTTTTTCGGATAAGATTGATATCCTTCCAACTGTTTAGATTTCCCTCCAACAACCCCATTATTTATATTTTATATTTAAATTATTATTTATTTATTTATTTTTTACAGATTTCTAAATTTTAATTCAGTTTAATAATAATTTTTTTTTTTTTTTTTTTTTGAAGTGAAATGAACACAATGAAAAGTGGCCGTTACATATATTTCCTTTTGTCTGGTCACTGCTTGCTCTTTTGATTCTTTTGTGTTCATATTTAAAGCAGTGTGTCATTTTATGTAATGAACTTTTGTATAAATATAATCTTTTCAGTTTCAGATATGTTATTTATTCATCTGATTGTGGCAGTAATTACGATTATTCCAAGATCCTGTGACTGTTGGGTTGTCTAGTACAAATTATAAGTAGCGTTCTCCGTTATGGGAAGCAGCTGAAAAACGGGGGCGTTATAGGGTGGTATCAGAGCCTAGATTTAGATGGAAGACCATAAGACTACTGCCACATAAGAACATGTCTGTGACTTATTCGTAATAATTTTTTCTTATTCTTTAATATCTATCAGATCTAGTATCGTACATATCCTATTGTTTTCTATTCGTTTGAGATATCTATCTTGAATTCTTTTTATTGATTCTTATCTGGACTGTTATAGAACAATATCGATCCAATTTTCGACCAATGTCCCTTAATGATAATAATGAAGAATTTTATGCCAACTTGCTAACTATTAATAGAAATGGACATGATGTCATTTTAGAAATGAAATAGTTTAATACCTTCCACGCGGTAATAGAATGTAGTAAAAGAAGAGTAGTTGAATTTAGAATTTGCCCTTAAGCATTCTAAGAAAAAAAAAGAAAAATATTATTATACTTGTATTTTTCTTGAAGATTGAGGAGATATAAATGTTGATGAATTACAATAATCAATATTTGTAGACTTGATAGAGTAAGTATGTTGGCGAGATTAACTAGTCAAATGAATTATAAAAAAAAAACAACCTATGAAAGAATAAGTGTAAAAAATATAAAAAGATCTTAGAAGGTTGAGAATTTTATAGAATTAGTTAAGTAGAACGTAGAGAACAAGAAATTGATAATTAACTATAAAAAAGAAAAGACATTTTATCAAACCAGAATATAGCATTATATCTTGTTACTCAAGTTAAATTTATCTTTCCAAATGATCGTCCTATTCCATTAACTTTTGTTGATCATTCCCATTTGATATTTTGTATCTTCTATCTGAATATTATTATAATACGATTCATGTCTTGAGCCTTTATACATCATAAGTCTTATTAAGTCGGCGAGGCAATTGTAGAGAAATATTCTCTGGTGCCAGCAATTGCAGTTGCTTGATAAGATCATCGTGTGTGATTGAATTCTGTAGTCATTAATTCACTTTTATCCTATATCCCTACCATTTATAGTCTTGTTATTTCGGTATTGTAATAGTTCTGATTTATTTTCTCTTATAAAATCCATTACAATATGTAATAGGACCTTAGAAATGGACTCTATGAAAATATTTGTCACTTGTATCTTTTCCATTACTTAATTAGGATGGCGTGGCACACCGACTTGGTAGCAGTTATTCCTGATTCAACTCTGTCTTTCTTTTGTGTTCTTTCATCTCAAATAAAACTTCAAGAATAATTGGGAATCTTGATTATCCATTATCATTCTTATAAAAAATGGAAGTCGTTCATGATGTATTCTATATATTATAATTGAGAAAGCGCTTAGTTAGAATAAAATAGTGAATATATCAAAAATAAACTTGAGAAAAGGTTTAAAGTTTTTTTGTGATTATTTTAGAAGAAATAAAACAAAAATATGAGAAGCGATATGTAAGAATTATTAACCAATGGGAGAAGGCTTGAAGAATAAACATTATTAGTTCTTATTTTATAGGATATACAATAACCAAAAGATTCAGTTTGGGAGCTTGAAAAGGACATCATGATAAAATACATATACCCTTTCTCATGATCAAAAACACCAATTAAATTTCGAGGACGAAATTTTTTATTAGGTGGGTAGAATATAATACACCAAATTTTGAGCTACCTGTATTGATTTCTTAAGACCAGTGATACCGAATAAGTCTACCGAAGTCAATTTTGGACACCGAAATAATTTTCGGTTAATATAACTTTAAATCCACAAACCCAAATGACATTCGGTCTTCGTGATTATTAGTTTATTAATATTTAGAATTTTTGGAGATTTTTCTTGCAAGGCCGAAAAATACCCCCAAACTTGTTAATTTAATAAAATTAAAATTATCCTTCTAATTACTTTAGAATTTCGGTTTATTTATTCCAGATATCGAAATAACAAATGGATAATTTTGTAGTGTTCTTCACATTGAGCACTACGTCCTACATAAATTTGGTAGTATTTGGAGAACGTTACACGGAACCAAAATTATTAAATTATTAAATAAATAAATAAATAAATAAAATGAGGTGAATCAGTGGTTGTGTTGTCGAATGGAGGATTGGTGTGGCAGGCTATTCGGTTGTGCCGTCGAATGGAGGATTAGGTGGCGAATGGAGATGTAATCTTGTTTAAATTACGAACTTATCTTGAATTATTTTCCGTCACTCCACTTCACTCTCTTCTCTGTCTTCACACTCTTCTTCTCTGGCTCTCGGCCAAAAACCCAGCAGCAAAAATATAAAAAAAAAACAGAGAGAGAAAGAAAAGGAAAAATCAAACTGTACCGAGGATTCGAACTGAATATTCGAGATCAAGCTGAGGCAAGTAATACTGTTATTTTCGTTCATTTCATTATTTTATTTATTTACATTCATTTCATTATTTAATTTAAATTTGTGTATCTAAATTATCTTATAAAAATACTTGGGTCACATTTTGGACCATTGATTGATCTTGAGAACTAAATCTTGAACTAAATAAGATTAGTGAGTCAATTTTGATATATATATATATATATATATATATATATATATATATATATATATATATATATATATATATATATATATATATATATATATATATTGTGATATTTACTTATTTTAGATTTTTTTTTAAAAAAATTGGTGTGCAAAAATACTGTTTATTCACCCCATGCAAAAATACTGATTTTATAAAAAAAATTAATAATAATAACAAAATTTGCATGGGATTTGAAATTGCAAGTGAATTCATTCAAAAGATGTGTTAAGTGCAGCATGGCCATTAATGTGAACCCAAACAAAAAATTGGATTTGAAAGTGAATGCAAAATAAAAAGACTGGGCTGGCCCATCCCAGAAAAAAAAGAACTGGGCCTAGCCCAGTCCAGGAGAAAATAAAGAAAAAAAGAAATAAAAGAGTAGTGGGCTTGGAATTGGTTTAGGCCAGAAAAAAAATATAGAAAAAATAATAAAAACACTGGGCTGGCCAGCCCAGCCCAGTAAAAGAAAAAGAAAAAGAAAATAAAAATGAGTGGGCTTAGGCCTGGGCTGGACAGAAAAGAAAAGGAAAATAAAATTAAAATAAAGATATGAAAAGTGAAAATTTAGTAGGCTTGGGCTTGATGGATTAAATAATTAAGATATTTGAATTGGACTTGGCTTGGATTAATTGGACATAATTAATAATAGTAATAAATTAGATTTTAATTAAAAGAGAAATGTATATTAATATATGATTTAGCCTAATAATGTAATAAATGCATAAATTGGGTTTAAAAATAATGCAGTATTATTATATAATTCACTTGATTTTCCAAATTGGGTTATTGATTGGCATTAAGAATTTAACCATATTATTGAAATAATTTTAATGATATGAATTGTGGTATAATTGTGCACAAACATTTATCATGTTACATGTCATGTGCTTTGATATACAAGTTATATGTTTTACATACCATGTGTTTTGAAATTACAAGTCATGTGTTTTACATGTCATGTGCTTTGATATTACAAGTCATGTGTTTAATATTACAGATCATGTGTTATGATACTACATGTCATGTACAGTCATGGAAATGCAAGCATGTTATCATGAATTAAAAAAAAATTAAAGAAGGATTATAAAATTTTCATGTGCATAATTCATTATGAATACGGGGATGGGAGAAAACTACATGATGAATAAGAACTGTATTGTACAAGGATTTTATTAGCCAACTTCATGATTGAGGTGCTGAGAACTTTTACTGCAGCAGCACTGGGTGGTACTGGGCCACCGTCTGATACATGAGTCACTATAATAGTGATGTCCATACTGTTTCACAGTACGGGGTTTGACTTGAACACTTAGCGGTGTGTCATGGTTCAGCGCCATGCGTTTGAGGCCTGGTCTCGGGTATGCACGGGCACTTGTACAATACGAAAACTGCGCGCTATCATATATCCATTATATAGTTTCAAATGCTAACAAAGATTTGACTTAGACTTGACATCTTTACAAGATATGCATCTTTGCATGATATTTATATGTTATTTGCAAATGACATATATAATCTTATTGTTATATTTTTCATTATTCACGTAACTGTTCAACACTATCACGATTTAATTGCATTTTATATGTTTATTAAGAGATATTCCCAATAAAAGCATTTTATTCATTTGCATACTTTTATCTTTAGTACTGTAATAGTACACATATATTTTCCTTATGTTACTTGCTGGGTTTAATCCCCTGGGTTTCGAACCCAGGTTTAGAAAGCGAAGAAGGAGAACTAGCCCCAATTAAAGAGCCGTATTTCATTGACCAGACCGAGCGACAATAGGTAAGTGAAATTCTTTCTAGAGACCTTTGTATATTTTGTTTATATTTCCTTTTGTCTGGTCACTGCGTGCTCTTTTGATTCTTTTGTATTCATATTTAAAGCAGTGTGCCATTTTATGTAATGAACTTTTGTATAAATATAATCTTTTCAGTTTCAGACATATTATTTATTCATCTGATTGTGGCAGTAGTTACGGTTATTTCAAGATCCTGTGACTGTTGGGTTGTCTAGTACAAATTATAAGCAGCGTCCTCCGTTTCGGGAAGCAACTGAAAAACGGGGGCGTTACACAAGTACTAATTCTATTTTTTTATTTTAATTATTTTGCCATTTAACTATATATAAAAAAATATAACATATAAATGCAAGTGCTATTCTCTTATTTCTATATTTTACAACTATTTGAGTCTATAACCCAACTCACTTTCTTCAGATTTTTTTATCCGAAATTATTTCTTTATTTTTTTATTATATATATTGTAACTGTTCTAATTTAGTTAATTATTATTTAATTAGATCCATATATTCATATTTTTATAATCTTTATTATATTTAGCCATACAAATTATTTTTTAATGTCAAATTTTTTATTAAATAAAAAATGCAGCTGAACATAAATTGAGTATATTAAAACCAAGTATTTTTATATCTGTAACGCCCCGCACCCAAGATGCGGGTAGCGTTCGGCGACGTATTATAAATAAATACGCCAAGCCTAAAATACTTTTAATAAAACTAAATGTTACCGCCACTAAACCACATACATATGAACTGAGAGAAAAAAAAATGGGAAGACAATAAACAAACTCTTTTTATTCCAACAAAATATTAAATAAATCAATAAAGATCCAAAGAAGGGTATTCGGGTAGCGTTACAGTGACGTATTATAAATAAATACGCCAAGCCTAAAATACTTTTAATAAAACTGAATGTTACCGCCACTAAACCACATACATATGAACTGAGAGAAAAAAATAGGAAGACAATAAACAAACTCTTTTTATTCCAACAAAATATTAAATAAATCAATAAAGATCCAAAGAAGGGTAGCATTTATTACAACTTCAAATTTGAGCCTTGGAAACAACAAACCAAGGTAGAGGGAAAAGATTGAAAGAATTGAAATAAAGGATCTCCTAAATAATGCCATATAATGAAATCACAACTAACTGTCTACTAACTCTATGAAATGCTGCTCCAGCTGTGGTGGATCCTCTCCTTCAGTATCCTGCAAATTGTCTGGGCGTGCCAAACCAGGGTCGTTAGAACGACCTAGCAAGTACTACAAGAGGATCATAATAATATACAGGCACGCTATGTATATAAATATATTTACATGTGTTATCAAAGCATGAAACTAATTAAAAATACTAAAAGTCATGATAAGATTGATGAAGTATAATTTTTAGAACGGAATAGAACATGAATCTAACTATAGATATTTCGAACATGATAATAGTCAGGAAGTACATCTGTTTATACATGTCATGGAAAATCTTGTAACAAAGGCCAATTTAACAAATGAACATGTATACTATGTTATTATTTATTTATTTGTTTGGAACTGTCAGAAGTAGTGTGACACATGTTTTACAAGTATCCCGTGCATACCCGGGACCAAGGCCATGATTCCTAGTACTGCTCCAGGACATACCGCTAGGTACTAATGAACATGAACTCTGATGAGCCTAAACTCCAGGCGCGTAGCCCTATATACTGATGGTGATCCAGTAATCACCCAGAACCCCCATGGTTGGGTTCCTATGTTCGGTTGTACAACCTTAAGAATGTAAAACTCCTAAAACATGTGTACAGTTCTTTCATCAAGTTCCCCCATAACCCCATTATTTTATTAGTATCCTAATCATATTGTTTATTCCAACTAGCATAAAAAGGACCATATAAAATTTAATACCTATATACTAACCATGCTCTAAATCCAAATCCACACGTCATCCATCAGACTATATTTACTGTTTCTTTAGAATTTAAGGATATTTGAGATTGGAATGTATCACGTTCAAAATAGATTGTTATCTTCCAAGTTGCTAAGGAAGATGACGTAAAAGGAACCATAGATTTCCGCAAGGTAAAAATAAAAATTCAACTAAAGCTAATAATATTGCTCAACAGGCACATCAAAGAAATTAACACAAGCTTGCTGGTCAAGGTATGCTTCTGCCATCACAATGATTAAGCCAATTAATTCACCTAATCTGAATCAAGTTTCAAATTAGTTAAGTCTGTCACTTACATGTTATGCCCTTTTTGACTTGTACAAGCATTATTTTGTTTCGTTTCTTTGCACTCGTACATCCGCTCCGCCTCCAACCCTGTGACACCCTCTGCACTTGTCAACCTAATCCCCTTGTTGCTCACCTCTGACTCTAGTCATCGCAGGCGCGCCTACGCGTGGAGTCCAACCTATAGCCGTTGTCATTACTCAAGAATTAAATGACGTCGTCCCTAGACTCGGCTTCACTCCTCCGCAAATAATCAATAAGGCAACTTGCCAGAAAATTTATTTGTTCTACCTTCTTGTGTCTTCAACAAGTCCATTTTTTTTTTAACTGTTCACCAGAACTGCAGTTCTGCAGAGAACAGAACTGCAGTTTTGTTCAGTGAACTGGACATAACCCCCCCCCCTTTTTTTTGTATTATTTTTTTATACAACCTCAATTTAAATCAAATTAACTTCTAATCCAAAATGCCCGGGGTATGAATAAAATGTTTCATTTCCTGTTCTCTTTTTTTTTTTTGGTATGCATGTTTGCTGTCCAATAGAATAGGTTTAGTTTTTCTCTCAGATTATTATTATTATTATTATTAGTATTATTATCATCATCATTATTATTTTAAAAAAAAATTATGCATGCAGAACGATGCACATGTAGAATTACTAAATGTTGTTTTGATTTGTGTGAGATTTTGTAGTTTAAGGATGCAGAGGTAGACTCCCTATGTTTTCTCAGTTCAGTTGTTTTTTTCTTTTTTTTTTTTTCTTTTTCCTCTCTTCAGGCTAGTTAATCTATGAAGACTTTTTAAATGTATTCTCAGCCATCATTTTCAAATATACTACAACTGTGAGTATTCAACCATATTTAGGTAATTTAATTAGTTACCCTAATCCTACAGTATCCCAATATTGACAGAGTCTTTAATTATTCTAAATCTACATCCTGCTAGCAACTTAAAATGTTTCAAAACCAAAGCATTGGGCATGACAAGAAATTAAGTCTATGGAGTGATAAACCCAATTTCTATGGTTAATTTAACTTTTAAATGCTCTTAAACATGCCACATGATCTGAATATAAACACATCTTATTAGTGGTTTATGATTATTGTATACGAAGTTATAAATTAAGAAAAGAGTGAACATATACAAAATGAGTGTGTCAAAAGTAAGGATGAAAGAGTCTAGTATAAAGAATACGAATTAAAATGGGTTAATTTGTTTAATGAATCATACTAAAGAGGACAGAGAGATTACTGAATACATACAACAAAAGACAAAATAAAAATTTAAAATAGTAATTGTATTTGCATGTGATACAACGTAACAATTCTTTTTTTTTAATATAAAAATTGAAGAGCAAACATAAACATAGAATTAGTACTTACATCACACATATAAATTTTTTTTTTTTTTTTTTTTAAGTTGTTGAAAAAAAATATGTAGAAGATAAAAAGAAAAAGGGTAAAGTACTTGCATTTGCATTTGTATGTAATACAACATAATTTTCTTTCTTTTGTATAAAATTACTGCGCAAATAAAATGTAGAATTAGTACTT
Source organism: Dracaena cambodiana (assembly GCA_036321105.1). NCBI lineage: Eukaryota > Viridiplantae > Streptophyta > Magnoliopsida > Asparagales > Asparagaceae > Dracaena > Dracaena cambodiana. Next base: position 14,832,738 of record JAYEPQ010000017.1, read on the forward strand.
GCCTCAAGAATGCCGCTTCAAAAATTTACTGCGAGTTCCTCTTTTTCTTCAACTCTCTCTCTCTCTCTCTCTCTCTTTCTCTCTTTTTGCGTTCAACCCCTAAAGTCTTCCTCCTCTGCCCTTATTATTATTATTATTATTATTATTTTGTTTAGATTTTTAGTTTAAGATAATATTTCATAGGATCAAATCTAACTAACCAAATATGTCATTATCTAGTTAGGTAGTAAAACAAATCAGATTTGTTAGAAAAATATCATGTTTATTTATTATTTTTATTATTATTTTAAGGATAATAATTTGTTTATTATTGGTTTTGGATTTTAAATTTTTGGGTTGTTACAATCTACCCACCTTAGAAGAAAATTTCGTCCTCGAAATTTAATTTAATGCAAAACAGGGAGGTTGATATTAATAAGAAAATATATGCATAAAAAATATCCACAAGTTTCGTTGTGCACTTTTGTTTAAAAAGATAAGGTTGCAAAAAATTAGTCAACTCTCACAAAATAGAAGATCTCTATATTTAGTGAGAAGTTAATGAAACAATTGAATAAAGCAAATAAGGGGGTACGAAACCATATAGAATGTAGTATAGTTTAAACCAAAATAGTACCTATTATTGCATCGAATCCTTCACCGGCTTGTTTTGTTGTCAGTGTGAGTGCATGTCCTTGTCTCTGATTCTCCCCTGTCTGAGACCTTTGAAAAGCATGTTGTCGAGTGACGAGTGCGGAACTTCTCGGGTTAAGTCCTGTAGGTCTCTGCTGAGGCGGCGCGGGTAACCTTTGCTGTTGAGAGGGTGCTGGGAGTCTCTGCTGTTGTTGCTGTAGTGCTGGTGCTTTGGTAATGTCACCTATCTTTCGTTGCCATGGACAACCTCCAATATGATGATTCGCCGAGCCACATACCATGCACAAGTTGTGGGCTCGTCTGCAGTCTTTTTGAGCATGCCCGGGTCGGGAACAATAGTTACAGACCACATTGTGATCCTGTTGTGTAACCTGACATTTCTGTGGTGCCGCTAGAGTACCCTTGTCAGAACTTCCTGTCATCTAATCCATACTTCGCTTCTGGGGCCCCATATGAATTTTTCTCTTCCTATTCGCTATCTGTTCTTGCACTCTAGCAGCATTCAGAATCTAGGCATAGGTTTCGAACTGTGGGGTGGCTATGCGTTCCTGAATTTCAAAGTTTAACCCATTCTGGAACCTTCGGGCCCTATCTATTTCTTGAGTCACCAACAATGGGGAAAATCTGCTCAATCTGACAAATTCTGTCGCGTAATCATCTACCGTCCGATTTTCTTGCTTCAAATGGATAATTGCTGCTCCAGATCCCACTGTGCCGTCTGGGGAAAGAACCTCGTATAGAAGCTCTCCTTAAACACCTCCCATGTTATCGGTTTTGCCAACCGATTCTCCTCAGCCAACCACCATGTGCGAGCAATATCCATGAATTGTATTTTGATCATCTCTACACGGTCTTCATCCACTACTCGTGCTGCACCCAGCAGGTTCTCAGTATCCACCAACCACTGTTCTGCCTTCATAGGTTCTTCAGTTCCATAAAAGTGTGACGGTTTCAACTTTCTAAAGTCCGAAACACTACCCGTATTCTGTTTTCCAGCCACCAACTCCTGTCGTAACATCTCAGTTTGTTGTTGTTGGTTCTCAATAATCCCCCTAAGTAATTCCATTGTGTTGGGATTTTCTACTTGGGGAGTGGTACTTGAGGAAGTGATACGACGACTAGTCATTCTTCAGAAAGATGAAGGATTTGGATTAGATCGAGAAATAAAAGATAAAAGGAATGATAGGATATAAGGAACCAAAGAATAGGATAAGTACAAGAATCAAAAGTAACTTGCAATTAATGCATATGAATATGTGGCAGACATCCTAGTCTGAGTCTTCTAATCAGAAGCTAACGTCAAACCTGGGCTCGGATACCAACTGTAACGCCCCGCACCCAAGATGCGGGTAGCGTTCGGCGACGTATTATAAATAAATACGCCAAGCCTAAAATACTTTTAATAAAACTGAATGTTACCGCCACTAAACCACATACATATAAACTGAGAGAAAAAAAATGGGAAGACAATAAACAAACTCTTTTTATTCCAACAAAATATTAAATAAATCAATAAAGATCCAAAGAAGGGTATGCGGGTAGCGTTACAGTGACGTATTATAAATAAATACGCCCAGCCTAAAATACTTTTAATAAAACTGAATGTTACCGCCACTAAACCACATACATATGAACTGAGAGAAAAAAAAATGGGAAGACAATAAACAAACTCTTTTTATTCCAACAAAATATTAAATAAATCAATAAAGATCCAAAGAAGGGTAGCATTTATTACAACTTCAAATTTGAGCCTTGGAAACAACAAACCAAGGTAGAGGGAAAAGATTGAAAGAATTGAAATAAAGGATCTCCTAAATAATGCCATATAATGAAATCACAACTAACTGTCTACTAACTCTATGAAATGCTGCTCCAGCTGTGGTGGATCCTCTCCTTCAGTATCCTGCAAATTATCTGGGCGTGCCAAACCAGGGTCGTTAGAACGACCTAGCAAGTACTACAAGAGGATCATAATAATATACAGGCACGCTATGTATATAAATATATTTACATGTGTTATCAAAGCATGAAACTAATTAAAAATACTAAAAGTCATGATAAGATTGATGAAGTATAAGTTTTTAGAAAGGAATAAAACATGAATCTAACTATAGATATTTCGAACATGATAATAGTTAGGAAGTACATCTGTTTATACATGTCATGGAAAATCTTGTAACAAAGGCCAATTTAACAAATGAACATGTATACTATATTAATATTTATTTATTTATTTGGAACTGTCAGAAGTAGTGTGACACATGTTTTACAAGTATCCCGTGCATACCCGGAACCACGGCCATGATTCCTGGTACTGCTATAGGACATACCGCTAGGTACTAATGAACATGAACTCTGATGAGCCTAAGCTCCAGGCGCGTAGCCCTATATACTGATGGTGATCCAGTAATCACCCAGAACCCCCATGGTTTGGTTCCTATGTTCGGTTGTACAACCTCAAGAATGTAAAACTCCTAAAACATGTGTACAGTTCTTTCATCAAGTTCCCCCATAACCCCATTATTTTATTAGTATCCTAATCATATTGTTTATTCCAACTAGCATAAAAAGGACCATATAAAATTTAATACCTATATACTCATTATCTCAGTCGTTATCCATGCTCTAAATCCAAATCCACACGTCATCCATCAGACTATATTTACTGTTTCTTTAGAATTTAAGGATATTTGAGATTGGAATGTATCACGTTCAAAATAGATTGTTATCTTCCAAGTTGCTAAGGAAGATGACGTAAAAGGAACCATAGATTTCCGCAAGGTACAAATAAAAATTCAACTAAAGCTAATAATATTGCTCAACAGGCACATCAAAGAAATTAACACAAGCTTGCTGGTCAAGGTATGCTTCTGCCATCATAATGATTAAGCCAATTAATTCACCTAATCTGAATCAAGTTTCAAATTAGTTAAGTCTGTCACTTACATGTTATGCCCTTTTTAACTTGTACAAGCATTATTTTGTTTCGTTTCTTTGCACTCGTACATCCGCTCCGCCTCCAACCCTGTGACACCCTCTGCACTTGTCAACCTAATCCCCTTGTTGCTCACCTCTGACTCTAGTCATTGCAGGCGCGCCTACGCGTGGAGTCCAACCTATAGCCGTTGTCATTACTCAAGAATTAAATGTCGTCGTCCCTAGACTCGGCTTCACTCCTCCGCAAATAATCTATAAGGCAACTTGCCAGAAAATTTATTTGTTCTACCTTCTTGTGTCTTCAACAAGTCCATTTTTTTTTTTTTTTACTGTTCACCAGAACTGCAGTTCTGCAGAGAACAGAACTGCAGTTCTGTTCAGTGAACAGTACTGCAGTACTGTTCAGTGAACAGTACTGCAGTTCTGTTCAGTGAATAGAACTGTGTTCTGTTCATTGGACATAACCCCCCCCCCCTTTTTTGTATTATTTTTTTATACAACCTCAATTTAAATCAAATTAACTTCAAATCCAAAATGCCCGAGGTATGAATAAAATGTTTCATTTCCTGTTCTCTTTTTTTTTTTTTTGGTATGCATGTTTGCTGTCCAATAGAATAGGTTTAGTTTTTCTCTCTGATTATTATTATTATTATTATTAGTATTATTATCATCATCATTATTATTTTAAAAAAAAATTATGCATGCAGAACGATGCACATGTAGAATTACTAAATGTTGTTTTGATTTGTGTGAGATTTTGTAGTTTAAGGATGCAGAGGTAGACTCCCTATGTTTTCTCAGTTCAGTTGTTTTTTTTTTTTTTTTTTTTTCTTTTTCCTCTCTTCAGCCTAGTTAATCTATGAAGACTTTTTAAATGTATTCTCAGCCATCATTTTCAAATATACTACAACTGTGAGTATTCAACCCTTATTTAGGTAATTTAATTAGTTACCCTAATCCTACAGTATCCCCATATTAACAGAGTTTTTAATTATTCTAAATCTACATCCTGCTAGCAACTTAAAATGTTTCAAAACCAAAGCATTGGGCATGACAAGAAATTAAGTCTATGGAATGATAAACCCAATTTCTATGGTTAATTTAACTTTTAAATGCTCTTAAACATGCCACATGATCTGAATATAAACACATCTTATTAGTGGTTTATGATTATTGTATACGAAGTTATAAATTAAGAAAAGAGTGAACATATACAAAATGAGTGTGTCAAAAGTAAGGATGAAAGAATCTAGTATAAAGAATACGAATTAAAATGGGTTAATTTGTTTAATGAATAATACTAAAGAGGACAGAGAGATTACTGAATACATACAACAAAAGACAAAATAAAAATTTAAAATAGTAATTGTATTTGCATGTGATACGACGTAACAATTCTTTTTTTTTAATATAAAAATTGAAGAGCAAACATAAACATAGAATTAGTACTTACATCACACATATAAATTTTTTTTTTTTTTTTTTTTTCGTTGTTGAAAAAAAATATGTAGAAGATGAAAAGAAAAAGGGTAAAGTACTTGCATTTGCATTTGTATGTAATACAACATAATTTTCTTTCTTTTGTATAAAATTACTGCGCAAATAAAACGTAGAATTAGTACTTGCCTCAAGAATGCCGCTTCAAAAATTTACTGTGAGTTCCTCTTTTTCTTCAACTCTCTCTCTCTCTCTCTCTCTCTCTCTCTATCTCTTTCTGCGTTCAACCCCTAAAGTCTTCCTCCTCTACCCTTATTATTATTATTATTATTATTTTGTTTAGATTTTTAGTTTAAGATAATATTTCATAGGATCAAATCTAACTAACCAAATATGTTATTATCTAGTTAGGTAGTAAAACAAATCAGATTTATTAGAAAAATATCATGTTTATTTATTATTTTTATTATTATTTTAAGGATAATAATTTGTTTATTATTGGTTTTGGATTTTAAATTTTTGGGTTGTTACAGTATCATTTCTGTGAATTTCAATTAAGTAGGAAATTTAATTTTGGGAAATCTCTGTTTAATTACTAGATAGAGAACAAAGAACAAAAAGAAAACTAAATAAATAAATATTATAAAAAAACGAAAATAATTTCATGAAGAAAGAGAGTGAGGAATTATCTTCATTTACACAAAGAAACACAGACTACAACAGCGTAATTTTAGGATTTTATTATATTACCTGCAATCACTTTCCCATCATTATTAATTTGTTCTTAAAGTTTTTGGGCTGCAAGCCTTATAATCTTCTTTTACAGTATATTAATATGTAATTATTAAAAACTTAATTATTAGCTATTACTTTTCTAGGCTATGAGATGAACTTAATATCTAAGTAAAAGGTTATCTTTGTGGTGCTAAAGCTTTTAAAGGTTAAAAAAAGGCTAGTCAAATTAGCTGATTGCGTGTTCATTTTCAAAATAAATAAATAAGTTATGGCTGGAGAAATTCTATTTCTATGAAATGCTTGGTAGGATTTTGTTTATCTATCAATTTATTTACTATATTAAGATAGGATTTCAAGAAATTTGTAATTTAGCTATAAATCAAAGAACTAAAGCACTGGACTTTGAAAATGCAGTTTTTTTTCATTTCCTATATTTTTCTTTTCTTTCTTCTTATTTTTGAATTGTAATCTGAACTAATTTTATTCTTTTATTAGTTAGATTGATTTTTTTTTAAATTAAAGATTTTATTTTAGAAATTAAATTTACTATATAAATGGTTTCTTGATGAACAACTAAAACTCTTGTTTGTTTGCAGCATATATCTTCTACAATTAATTCTCTATGTTGTTAAAATTTTTATATAGTGAGTGAATATACAGCATGCACTTTGACTTCAATTCCAATAATAAAATTTGTTCCAACATAATAAACTATATAGTGTAAAGTCCTATTGGACTTAAAACTCTATATCTATCACTTATTGATGAAATTATATATATTTTATGTGTCTATCATTTTTTATGGAAACGTATTCTTAATACTTGTTTTTCCTATTTAAGAGGTAAAATACTCTAATTATGACTTCAGAAATAATTAATTCAAATTAAGATTTTGTATTTACAGTAATATGGCCATACATGTTTACTATCTTTGTGTATGTCCCGCGCATATATTTTTGTATTTATGATGCATGCAGGATATACGGGTTTATGCATCCATGCTCGCTACTGTTGAACATATGTATTTTTTTTAATGAATATCGGATTAATGTCATTTATAATGATCTTTAGAGACTGTATCAGTCTACATGCATTAAATATTACGTTTGAAACAATCCATACATTCTCTCTAAAGTATATACATATAATATGATATTTATATTTATTTATTACGTACACGTTATTTACCACATTATCACGTATATGTTTTTTATCACATATACTATTATTATTGACTTCATCTTGTAAGGAAGAAGAGAACACAGGAAAAGAAACTAAAAATAAATAAATAAATAAAGTACTTCATACAAAATTTAATATATGTAATTGTAGGATAAGTGGGAGCCGGTTCACCCGGCGAAAGTGAAATACCACTACTTTTAACATTATTTTACTTATTCCGTGAGACAGAGGTGGGGCCTAGCCCCTCTTCGTGGCTCCAAGGACGCTCTACGCGGGCCGATCCAGGCAGAAGACATTGTCAAGTGGGGAGTTTGGCTGGGGCGGCACATCTGTTAAAAGATGACGCGGGTATCCTAAGATGAGCTCAACGAGAACAGAAATCTCGTGTGGAATAATAGGGTAAAAGCTCATTTGATTCTGATTTCCAGTACGAATACGAATCATGAAAGCGTGGCCTATCGATCCTTTAGACCTTCAGAATTTGAAGCTAGAGGTGTCAGAAACGTTACCACAGGGATAATTGGCCTGTGGCAGCCAAGCGTTCATAGCGACGTTGCTTTTTGATCCTTCGATGTTGGTTCTTCCTATCATTGTGAAGCAGAATTCACCAAGTGTTTGAACCCATCAATAGGGAACGTGAGCTAGGTTTAGACCGTCGTGAGATAGGTTAGTTTTACCCTACTGATGACCTTGCCGCGATAGTAATTCAACCTAGTACGAGAGGAATCGTTGATTCACACAATTGGTCATTGCGCTTGGTTGAAAAGCCTGTGGTGCGAAGTTACCGCATGTTGGATTATGACTGAATGCCTCTAAGTCAGAATCCAGGCTAGAGAAGCGGCGCCAATGCCCACCGACTGCCTCCCGACCCACAGTAGGGGCGCTTGCGCCCCCACGGGCGCATGTCGAAGGACACGGCTAGCATAGTGGACACTCCAAATGGTGAACGGCTGAATCCTTTGTAGACGACTTAAATATGCGATGGGGCATTGTAAGTAGCAGACTGGCCTTGCTGCCACGATCCACTGAGATCTAGGCCCTCATCGCATAGATTCATCCCTCCCCAGTGCATCCCCTCTATAGCACGCAAGGCCCGAGGGGTTGCACAAAAAACTCGGACGGATTTTGTTTCGCTCTTCCGCACTGGGGACTTGGGCGGCGGCGCTTGCACCCCGCCCGACCAGAGTGCAGGGCTGTTCAGGGCCACTGCATCACTCACACTCACTGTCCCACCTGCTTGCAGAGGGGGTTCCGTGCCAATGCCAGGTCAGGTTCGGGGCGCCTGGCATGGCCGGAACAGCTTGCGCACTGCACGGTATAGGTTATGGTCCAGCAACAAGATGGTTCGCGGTGTCTGGCATGACATGGATGTCCGGAAAGGCCGAGCCCCAAGGGGATGCCAAAAAAACTTGGACAGATTCTGTTTCGCTCTTCCACACTGTGCCGTGCAGGTTCGGGCGAATAAACAGTCTGGTTCCGGGGCAGCAGGGACTACCCACTCAACGTGTCATGCGGGTTATGGCTGACGGATGGTCTGGTTTAGATGATCAGACGAACCAGTTCGGGGAGGCCGAGACTGCCCGTGCACCATGCCATGCGGGTTCTAGCAGACAGACGACCCGATTTGGGGCAGATGGCACGGCCGGGACCACATGCGCTCCATGCGTGTGGGTTTGGGCGGACAGATGGTCTAGTTCGGGGCAGTTGGGACTGCCCGCGCACCGTGCCTTGCACATTCGGGTGGATGGACGGACCTGTTCGGGGTGGCTGGGACAGCCCATGCACCGTGTCATGCAGGTTAGGGCGGATGGATGGTCCAGTTTGAGGCGGTCAAAACTCATGCACCGTGCCTTGCGTGTTCTGGCGGACGGACGGGCCGGTTAGGGGCAACCGAGACTGCCCGCACACCGTGCTGTGTGTGTTCGGGCAAACGGACGGACCTGTTCGGGGCAGCCAGGACTGCCTGCGCACCGTGCCCTGCAGGTTCGGGCGTATGGACGGACAAGTTCGAGGCGGTCGGGACTGCCCGCGCACCGTGCCTTACTGGTTCGTGCAGACGGGTGGACCGGTTTGGGCGGCTGGGACTGCCTGCACACCATGTCGTGCGAGTTTGGGCGGACGGACAGTTTGGCTGGGGGCAGATGGCCATGCCCGCACACCGTGCCTTGCATGTTCGGGCGTATGGACGGTTCGGTTCGGGGCGGATGGCCAAGTCCGCGCACCATGTCGTGCGGGTTTCGGTGGATAGACGACCCGGTTCGGGGCGGATGACTCTGCAAGAACCGCCTGCACACCATGCCGTGCGGGTTTGGGCAGACGGACGGTCCTGTTTAGGGCGATCGAGACAGCCCGCGCATCGTGCCCTGCGGGTTCGGGAGGTCAGACGGACCGGTTCCGAGCGGCCGGGACTGCCCATGCACCATGCCATGTGCGTTCAACCAGAAGAATGGTTCAGTTTAGGGCAGATGGCCATGCCCGCACACCGTGTCATGCAAGTTCGGGCATATAGACGGTTCGGTTAAGGACGGATGGCCATGCCCGCACACCGTGCAGTGCTGGTCTAGGCGGACGGACGGCCTGGTTCAGGGCGGATGGCATGGCCGGGACCGCTCATGCACCATGCCGTGCGGGTTCGGGCGGACGGACGTTCCGGTTTAGGGCGGCCGGGATTGCCCGCACACCATGCCTTGCATGTTCGGGAGGACGAATGGATCGGTTTGGGGCTGCCGGGACTACCCGCACACCATACCTTGCGTGTTCGAACGGACAGATGGACCTGTTCGGGGTGGCTGGGACTGCCACGCACAATGCTGTGCAGGTTCAGGCGGACGGACGGTCCGGTTGAGGGCAGCCGGGACTGCCCGCGCATAATGTCGTGCCATTTTCGGTGGAAGGACGGTCATGTTCGGGGCAGTCGGGACTGCCCGCGCACCGTGCCTTGTGGGTTCGTGCAGAGAACGGACCAGTTCGGGGCGGCTGGAATAGCTCATGCACCGTGTCATGAGCAGTGTGCGGGTTTCGATTGACGGACGGCCCGGTTCGGTGCGGATGGCACGGCAGGTGCCTTGCGAGTTCAGGCTGGGCCGGCCGATCCGCCTTCCGGCGTGCACCGGCCATCTCGTCCCATCTGCCAGTGATGCATTCCTAGCCTTAACTGGCCGGGTCGTGCCTCTGGCGCCAATACTTTAAAGAAATTAGAGTGCTCAAAGCAAGCCTACGCTCTGTATACATTAGCATGGGATAACATAACAGGGTTTCGGTCCTATTTTGTTGGCCTTCGAGATTGGAGTAATGATTAAGAAGGACAGTCGAGGCCATTCGTATTTCATAGTCAGAGGTAAAATTCTTGGATTTATGAAAGAAGAACAACTGTGAAAGCATTTGCCAAGGATGCTTTCATTAATCAAGAACGAAAGTTGTGGGCTCAAAGAAGATCAAATACCATCCTAGTCTCAACCATAAACAATGCCGACTAGGGATCGACGGATGTTTCTTTTAGGTCTCCGCTGGCACCTTATGAGAAATCAAAATTTTTGGGTTCCAGGGGGAGTATGGTCGCAAGGCTGAAACTTAAAGTAATAGATGGAACGGCACCACCAGGAGTGGAGCCTGCGGCTTAATTTGACTCAACACGGGGAAACTTACTAGGTCCAGTCATAGTAAGGATTGATAGACTGATAGCTCTTTCTTGATTCTATGGGTGGTGGTGCATGGTCGTTCTTAGTTGGTGGAGCGATTTGTCTGGTTAATTCTGTTAACGAACGAGACCTCAGCCTACTAATTATGTTAATATCATCGTCACCATCTTCCACGATCTTCATTAACACCTTTCGAGGGCGGCATTCACAAGAGTTGTAAACTCTTTTTAATTTGATACTTAATTGATATTGAGTCACGGAAGATTTCAAAAACTATTTTAACAATCTTTTAACTGGTGGTTTTCCGACATACTCAAGTCAGAGTAAACTAAGGAATAAAAGTAGAGGCTAGGATTTACACATTGTGAACATTGTTGTGCACAGTGTTCTAAATATCGGATATCGGTATCATATCGGTCAGCCAAATTACATACCAGATATCGGATACCGGACGGAATATCGCGATATAACCATAAATACCGGAGTGTCATATCGGTGTCGTACCGGTTAAAGAATAATCATATAAATGGCTATATAGAACATATTAAAACACATAAATGAAGTTTATGTTACTTCTTTGGTTTGTTTGCATTAAATTTACAAATTTGCAGATACCGTTTAGAATGTTCGCATATGCACAAAGCGACATATAATCATAAAATTAAGAAAAATAAGTTTTCAAGAAAAAAGAAAAGTGTTTCTACAATACAAAAGTGATATAATTTATAAAATTACAATATTGTCATTTAAATGAGTTTATCTGAAACATACCAGAAACTTTAAATATCAGTCTTTACAATACATTTTCTAGCTAGATTCAGAGTCCACTGGTTTAAGAATTCAAGCATTTACTAATATAAATAAACATAATCTATTTCTATCAAATATGTGCATATCAAAATGTATCAAAGTGTATTAAACATATTCTATTTCATTAAAACTACATAATCTAAACTATAGCATTGTCCTATAATTCAAAAATTCAAACCATATCCAACAAATACTACAAATTACAATGTACAAATAAATATAAATTGATAATTGTTCAATATCGTGCAATTAAAAAATACTATAAGCATACAATTTGAAAAATCCTTTATGCACACAACTGAGTCAATGATGCACAGTGCACTTCACTACACAATCAGACCCGAATCAATGATCATCACTGATTAGATCAAACATATAAACACACTAAGTAAAATTAGATCAAACACACAAACTTGCATCAATATTTATCACTGATTCACAATGAATCAGTGATTCGAGTCAATGATTCGTGTGAATCAGTTAATCAAATCACTGATTCACTGATGAACTTCACTCAACAGTCCACACTCCACAGTCAGGGCATGTAACAACCCAATCCAAACTAAAATTCCTAAATTCTTTCATAATTTAAAAGTTCGAACACACTAAATAAAATCAAAAACTGAAATTTAAAGGAAAATTAGATGAATTAGAAGCTAACAAATTTTTTCCTTATATAGAAATTAAGAGATTTACAAAGGGGGAGATTCACTTACCAAAATTGGAGATCGGTAATACTGGAAGGCATGCAAGAGGAGGAGGGATAGGTTGGATCACCGGCAATGGAAGTAGGGAGCGACGACAAGGGGAGCAGCCTTCGAAACTCGGGAGAGACAGCGAGGGAGATCGGTGGAGTGAAACGGGTTTGCAAACGAGCCAGAAGCTCGAGGGAGAGCTGACGAAGAGATGGCGACGACAATGGGGGAGATCGGTAGAGCGACGAGATCGAGCAGACGAGGAGGAGAACAAATCGGAGAAAATTAGGGTTTTTTTCCTCGCAATTTGGGGGTGGAGTCAAATTTTATTTGTTTACTATCGGGTCGGATCGAACGGGTTAACGAATTTCAACCGTAACCACAATCCATTAACAAAAAAACTGATAACTACCCATACCAGCCGGTATTTCAAATATCGTTTATCGGCCGATATATCGCCACATGGCTAATATATCGGCCAATACCGGTCCACAATGGAATGCAATTAAAAATTGATATCCCGTATCGTTTTTTTTGTAAAAACCAATATATCGGCCGATATACCGGTATATCAGCCGATATTTAGAACAATAGTTGTGCAGAGACGACTAGTTGGCATAGACTAGAGTGTTGTCTTGTAATTGCTTATATTATTAGTGTGATCTAGGATTACCTATATTATTAGTGTAGGACCCTCTATAAGTCTCATGTCTTCTGTGGTGCTTGTGCTTGTTTTTTATTTTTGCTGCATATAACTTTGATAATATTTTAATTAAAGTTAAAACTTATATCAATGCCATTCACCCCCTCTAGGTGTTCATATCGATCCTAACACATATTCAGTGGTTTTTTTGTTTAAATATCGACTGCAATATCAATATTGTAGCCGATATTGTGTTTTGGAACACAAAACACAATGATATAAGCAGTTTCATAGCGGTTAGCATTTTTGAAAAAAATAGGAGCACACTATTGGCTTGGACCCTATACAAAGGCTGCTATATCGAATGCAAAATAACGGTTATCATATCTTTTTCTTTTTCTTTAATTTTTGTTTTGTTTTTTATATGATATATAAATTGAGATGTTTTTTGTGTTAATTTGAAATCATGGTTATAATTTTACTGAAATAATTACTTTTTCTTTCATTGTTACACCAAAATCAAAACGTGATACTAAGTTGTCGAGATAAGTATATCCTAAACATATCTATGTATGATGTTCTACGTAGCTTTTTACGGTGTATATACATGAATCAATGTTTAAAATAACGATAATGGTAAGCATCGTTCTGTTTTTGTTAGGTTATATTGCATCTAGCGTAATGCATAACGTAGGTTTTGAAATTTTCTATTTATTTAATAAACAAAATATAAAACTATATAAAATAAATTTTATAAATTGAAATTGAATTAAAATTTTCTAAAAGAAAAATGTAAAAACATTTTATATTTCAGTATTAATTTTAAATTTCTAACAAATTTCACAATAGTTCTCATATTTATTTTCATAATTAAATTACATTATACTCATAATTTCAGTAATCATTAAAACAAGAAAACAAGATCAAATTTATTTTCAATTATTATCAATATTGTAATTTATATTTTGTAATACTCAATTCATGTTATTTCAAATTATTTATTTTAGATTAGTTGATAATTCAATTTAATCAGAAAATAAGAAATTTCAGTAATTGAAAAAGGAATTATAACAAATAAATAAATATGTAATCACAAACTAACAAGTTAACAATACCACAAGAAATCAACTTAGCAAACAACAAGTCGCCCAGAAAAAAATGCAACAATTCGTTAACAATCAAAAAACAATCGACATCAATATTAAAATTATTTAAAAAAATTACTGTAAATAATATAACATAACGTAATTTAAAATAATGAACATAAAATAACGTAAAAAAACAGTTATTTTCGACTATTAAGTAACGTTGAATTCATGTTAGGTTTCATAACATAACATAACGGGTTTCATAACGCATTATTTTCAACATTGGAATGAATTACCTTATTAAGATTTATTTTTATAATATATATACATGTATACTTACATGCTGATATTGGCATCCGATGTCTAAAAAATATCCTCGATAGTTTCTTAAGATTTGTAAATCAATTTAAATTTTTTCGCAAACAAAATGGTGACTCTACTAGAGAGTTTCTCTTTCACTACCAAGGAGATAGTGAACAATTTAGTGATGTAGCCGCTAACGCCACCATGGATACCTTGGTGATAGAGTTTGACCTAGGCAAGTATGAAAACTCCTCAAGAGGGTTCACGCTATTGCAAATCAATACTCAAAATCAAAGCTATCTATAAGGCTCAATCTGCCATCAAAGCAATCCATATTGTCTCCTAGGCAATTACTTTTACCCTGGAAATAGTTAATATCATCTCTTGCCCACTTAGTTTCACATCCAGAATAGCCAAGTCTATCTCTGGTGCAATAAGCTTAACTCTTGGCATATCAAAGACTGGCCCCATCAAAGCTACACTCGACATAGTAGAACACGTGTACGACAAAGTTGTCTTTCGATGGAGCAAAACACATGCTATGCAAAGCTCTGTCCTTCAACAAAGCAAAACACACACTTGATATAGCTATATGCTTCGACAGAGCAAAACACATGCTCAATGAAGCTATGCATTTCGGCAGAGTAAAACAAGTGTTCAACGAAGTTATCATCTGACGGAGCTAAACACATGTTCGGTGAACCTATGTCCTTCGATGAAACAAACCAGGCACTTGATAAAGCTATGTTCAGCACAGCTAATTCTTTGCTCAACGAAGCTATTTTCGACACAACTAATTCTTTGTTCGGCACACCTAATTACTTGGTAGCTTCTTAAATTTTGTAATCAACTCAATTTTTTTTTTTCAGAAACAATCTCCTTTATTAAAGAAACCTTACAATCAAATTTCAAGACACCCATTCTATGAGGACCTAATTGAAACCAAGTTGTGATGCAATATATTTATAGAGAATATACTTAAACAATGATGTGGATCTCAAGTTGCAGGTAGTAGACATGAACTATATATAGGGAAAATTTCATATAATTTTATGTGCAACATCAAGGGCTTGATGCTTGGAACTGAAGACCTTTAATTCAACAAGATGGATTGTGAATCCAGTTCCACTATGCAGAGCAACAACCAAACTTTCATGGTCCACTTCCTGGTTTGGGAACAAACATTCCCATCTTCGAAAATGAAAATTCAAAAAAAAAAAATAACAATAATAGTTTAAACATGTCTTTGTATCTGCAAAGGAATTGCATGCACAACATTATTCATCTCTATGGAAGTTTTTGTTTCCAAGTCTCATACATGAACACAGTCAGGTGCCCACATCATTTAGCATTACAGATATCGGGAGCAAACTAAAGAGCATTCTATGAATTTCGAGGCAACTGGTCCTGGATTCCCCATCAATGAGGTGTTAGTTTAATGGTGAAAAAGTGTATGCCAGCAATTTATCTTCAGAGAGTGTGGAGAAGGGTTGTCTCATGTTCAAGGACTGGTTTAAGTGCATACTAGCAACGCGCTAATGTAATGTGTCTGGCATGGGTGATGCATGTGTTAGTACATGTTGCTTCAAGCTTGGTAAGATTTCAAAATGATTGGTTTAGTTACTTTAGTCTAGAGAAAATTAGGTTCATAAAGTTGACTCTTCTATGTAGTCTAGCTCCATCAATTTGATGGTTTGGGTAGTTTCATTTTTCACATGGGCAGGGCCTTCTAATTTGGGTGTCCAGCATAGATTCATGATCATAAAATTGACTCTTCTCTTCTTTGTAGTCTAGCTCCATCAATTTGATGGTTTGTGTGGTTGCATTCTCACAGGGGCAGTTGGGTAGTTTGTTAATCATTTTGGCTGAAATTTTGGCAAAAAACACATAACCTCTCCATTGCATCCCCCGGATTAAGCTCAACGTGGATGCAGAGCAACATTTATTTCCTCCTGTATATCCATTACTCATTTCATGAATTTATACACCAATATGTATAGAAGTCATTGCCAGATAATGACTTCTATACATTTTATAAAGGAGTAGGTTTTACAGGAACAGATATTTATAAAGTTTCAAGGAAGGTAATGCTAGGTAATTATGTAAGTACGGTTAATTATATTACATGTATTCTTCATAAGGATAAGGTATCAGTGTCAATCCCAGAGACTGATTGTTTTAAGATCCTTCCATCTTCTTCCAAGTGCAGGATCTTGGAAATTCAAGGCCGACACTCCAACACTTTTTCTGCACAACTAATATATCATCTATCTTAAATTTCTAAATGTATTTAAGCATATGCTCAAGAAACGGTAAGCGTTATATTTTTAAACTGCAATGGGTTCAAATTTGCTAGGCGGGGAGATGTATGCATAGGATATTAGTTTATAAACACAGACGTTAGGTCAGTCAACTGTTATCATCTCAAATGTCATGAAACCTATACTTCCAACAAACTAGAAATTGGGCTGCTTTGGTCTCCTATTAAGCATACTTTCATGTTGTCTTCTATACTTATACTGCAACAGTTTATGGGGTACCATTTATTATTTATGGATAATAATATCAAGCTAAATGTACATACTGTAAGTGCCTTGAACCTACATCTTCAATGATATATTCTAGGATTAGATAATATATGGTCTGGGAATAGTGGGGTAACAAAAACCAAAACAAACATTACGTTCGTATTGTACAAGAATAATAAATTGAAATATCAACCAAGATGGAAAAGGAGGAATGGCATAGAATCAAAATAACAGGGCATCACTAAGGGTTAATTTCTTGAACAACATCAACTTAAGTTTGAAATTTTAAAACGTGAAATGAAAAGCAATCTATACATTAAACGTTGAAGATTGTTATGTCTTTTTAACTGAGAAATTGAGTTCGGTGGGCTACTGACCAAATCCATCTATGTGATTCATAATCTGTCAATGTATTGGAAAATAGATTAATGATTCTTTCTTCTCCTACTCCACAAAATAATTGTCCTTATGGGAAACGAAGAATAAGAGAATGATCCATACCTAAATTTCAGCTCTCCTTTAATTTGTCCAGACTACAATAAAACTTGTAAGAATGCATCAACATCAAGTGAACAGAATATATAACCGGAATGAGTTATTGGCTTTTGGAAGGAAAAGAAGTTCAAAATACTGGGTAACCATACTTGTCCTAGGAAAAGAAAGGTGCAAGTTTGAGCTATGCCACATGCACATTGTAACTTGTGAGAGCACACTATACATAGGCCATATGATAGTTCGTTGAGGAATCAAGGAGATGCAGTTAATAACATATTATACCATTTCAGTTCTTCTTATTTATTTAGAAAATTGTTCCTCATCTTTCCTCATGTTTTATCACTAGGAGTCTAGGATCCTTACCTACCGTAGGCATGAAAAATGCATAGAAAATTGTTCCTCATCTTTCCTTAAGTTTATTGATGTCTTTGTGCCCTGTCTACGAGAACTGTACCATTTGTCACTGAGACAATGGGGTACTTTCATAAGATATCCTAAATTCCTATGCTTACATGCTTCAAATCATATTATAAGCAACTATTGAGCACTACCCTAAGATGGAGGAACTTTGGAAGAATAATGTCAACTATGTTCTCACTGTTGGAAAACTATTAATTTAAAAGGATAAAATTTCAAACTGTTTCATTAGTATTATTACTAAATATTGTTTTATTAGAATAATTGTAAACATCTTCATTTAATTTCATTGTAGTTATTATAGTCATTATTGTGATTATTATGTTGTTATAGTGTTTATGATTGATTTAATGTATCATAATTGTTGGCTCCTACAAAGAACAACCAAACTATTCTACAAAAAGTTGAATGTGAAAAATAAAAAAAATAAAATAACGAAGACAAAATAAAGATCTTCTACATGGCAAAATTTTTGAATTCAAATTTTTATTCCATCATTCTCTCCAATTTGGGCATGTCAGAACTAAACGGCGATCAACTTTCTCGAAAGTTCTAGATCAGATGATATCTGTAGAAAAAGAATTTTATTACTACTGAACATACTTGCCTTAGTTAATCATATGCGGCCCACACATGTCCTTCACGAGAATGTTACACACCTTCCCTAAGGCCAGTAAACTCTTTCCCTTTTTTATTATTTTTAAAATTTATATTATTATTTTCCAGAATTTTATAGAAGAAATCCAACACTGTATACAAACCTAGATTGTGAAAGTTGTTTATGTTTACATCACACGTTTTGACATAAAGAATGTGTATGTGAAGCCAACTCATAGGTCAATCTTGATTATAATTTCAATTAAGTGTATAAAGGACTATTCAACCTATTTCATAATTGTACCTCCAAAAGAAATTCCAATCGCATGACCAATTCTACCATATATGATAGAGTTGAGAGTTAATTTAGATCTGATACACCAAATTTCTGATATGAAAAAATTAAAATTGAGGATATATGACTATGTATTCAGAAATTAGCAGATAATAAATGAGGAAGCTAACTACTCAGAGAGAAAGCCAAATGTTCTCTTGCTTTTAAGGCAACGACGGTCTCCTGTTGGTGGAACTTTATCACAATACCTTGGTTCAATCTAAAGGTTTCAGCAGAACCATAGGAATAAATTTTACAAAAAAGAGGCATAGACGCCAGATAGCCTAGATGCAAGTGCTAGCCATGACAAGCTATGTAATTCTAATTCAAACATTGATGCCCATTATGTTGTTTCTTGGTTTCATAGGCAAAAAAGAATCATTTAAGAAAATTACAATAACCAACAATAAGATAGCAAAAACAGTCCTATATGAAAATTCATCATAATATAGTTGAGGCAAAAAATAATTGGAAAAAAGGACCACTGAAGGTCTTGTACCAAACAGAAGTGTGTAACCCAATGTCTTGCTATATGGGTGTGCAAGGCAGAGAACCATTATTGTAAGCCTTACTATATTGAATTTGGGCCACTTTAAGAGAGTTCATGTTAAGTTTGACAGCTAGTCATAGAATGTTGTCAAAGACTAACCTCTCATGGAGGGTTGGGCTCACTAACCAACGACATTAAGGATTAGATGGTCTGACTTAATAAGTTGGAGAGTGCAGCAATTTCAAACATGTTGATAGATTCTGACCTGAGCATCTTGGGAAGAAACAAACCCCAAAATGATTCCCCTGTTAATAGTCATAGCCGAAACAGTTCCACCTGTGAACATGTATGAAAATAAGAAGACAAAATATAAACTTCTTGCAGCAAGAAGTGAAAGACCAGAAAGAACGCAAATAGGTTGAAAAAAGAGACTTGGAGATCAAGCATGATGACACTTCAACAATTATGATCCTGTTAACAAAGGGAATGAAAATTGCAATATTCAAGCACAAAAACATGAACCCCAAAATATCTTGAAACTTGAGGTGCAAGTAGCAGATGTAAGTTATAGCACAGACTGCTAATATTAAAATAAAATAACAAGTGTTTGTGTTTTTGAATATGCATATGTGCTGTGTGTTTATGCATTCATGCATGTATGCATACCTGTGTATGTAACGTGTATAATTCCTCACCGGAGGTTTTGAAGCAATGCATATATGTGTCAAGTATTGGAACATGTGTCTCAAATTCAGTTGGCCATGGTAAAGTGGTTGGTTGTGAATTGACAATTTGAGTTGAAAGAAAGGTGTGTGATTGTTAACAATATGATTTAAATATATTGTTTAATGAACCCCAAGAATTTATTATATAAAAAATTAAATCTGGCATGTTTGGTGTAGTCATGAACCGTTGTCCTAGAAAACAGAGGCCAGCCTTTTCGCCCAAGCATGGATGGCAATTGTTAGCTAGCGTTAGAGGAACACCAGAAGCCGTACACACTTGCACATTGATGAGGCAAGAAGTCAAAGCTCAAATAAAAATTTTTTGTCGCCCACAGATAATGTAGAGTGAAATCTTTTAAAAAGACAGATAATTTTTTTTGTTGTTTAGTAAAATTCTAAAGGTCATCTCATTTTATAGATGAAAGTAGATCTATTGTGATAGATCTACTTGTTGTAATAACTCCCGTAGATGAGTGTTCCCACCTTTTTCTTGGTAAGAGATAACATTCTAAAAGAAATATGCAGAAAAACTAGTAAAAACAAATAAATAAAGAAAAGAGTAAAAGAAAAATATATCTAGACACATAGGAAAACCCAGTCTTAAGGGGAGTGAAAGAGATTTGCAAATAAACTCGAGTCTTTCTACTTTCCTTTCCTTTCCAATGTAAGACTAAGAGTCAAAACCAAATATGCTTTTAGAGAACTCAATCTTTTACCTAATGTTTTGAACAATAAAACCCAACAATACCCCCAAAAGTTTGAGTTTTGGGCGCCGATTCATCAGGACTACACCCAAACAGGCCAGATTTATTTTTAGGTCAAAATTTGGATCCAAGACTAGCTACCAGCGCTTTTCAATATATAATTCTTAATTTGTGCTTTAGTCAAATTTTCATAGAGACATACATATTTATTAAAAAAAATAAAAAAAAAACAAGTTCTGTAGCATGTAAGTAGACTAAATAGCTATCACCGTTTTAATCAGTTCAATTAACAGTAATCGATTCAAAAGATTGATTGGAAAACGACGCTTATCTTACCTGATGATCAATGTGGGCACCGAGTGGGCAAATCCTGTAGGGAGAGACAACCACCCTAATATCGTTAATAATATCATCATTTTTCCACTCATTTTAGCAACCTTCCTCTTCACTGCATCAAGTTGAATTACAATGAAATCGTGCAATAAAAAAAATAATAAGAAAAAAAATAGATGGATACCCAAAATTCTAAGTTATTATGCGCACATTACGGAAGAATAATAAAAATATTTATTTTTAAAAATGGGAAACAAAAACTGCCAGAAAAAACCGGCAATCCGCAATGCCTGGTGAAAACCTACCCAAATTTAAAGAAAAAGACCAAGATTTCAGCGGCTAGAAACCCAAATTTGAAGAAAAAGACAAAGATTTCAGCAGCTAGAAACCCAAATTTGAAGAACAAGACCAAGATTTCAGCGGCTAGAAACCCTAGTTAAAGCGAAATATGCTGCAGAGTGAAATCAAGAAACAGGGACGGATGTCAAAACCCAATTTAGAGTTTAAAAAATATAGAAGGGGCTTGATACCATAAGAATTTGGCATGAAAGAGAAGAATGAAAAATATGGATCAAGAATAAACAAGAAGAGGCAATGATAGATAAGATGGATCATGTACCTCGTCGACGGACGGCCAAGACGATGACGCAACAACAACAGCAGATATCTCAGCGCTTGGAAACCCTATCTCCACACACACATTCTCTCTCTTTCTTGGCGGTGGGCGGTGGCCGCGTCGATCGGAGTCAAGAATGATGATGATGATGATGATGATGTTTTTATTTGGTAGTAATATTATTATTGTGCTCGGGCTTAATTGGGGTTTTTCTTGGCCTGTGCACTCATTAGCTGTGCCCCTGATAGTTAAGATTGGATAATCACTATCATTAAAAGATTGTTTTATGCTAATAAACATATATAACCCGACGCAATCTTAGGTATTATTATTATTATTATTATTTAGATATGCACATCTACATATTTATTTTATTAATGAAATAATGAATGTACAACCCTAAGTCAATCCTATCCTAACGGCAACAAACAAACAAGAGCAGCCAACAAAATACCCATAAATAGCATAACATTAAATTCAAATAATAATTGATATGGTTGGCAACTTGGTGTAAAAACAAAAAAGGGCATTTACAGGTCTGTCCCTTAAATCTTTAAATATTATAATTTAGTGTCTCAAATCTTCTTATTTAGAATTTAGTCCCAAAATCATTTAAATTACTATAATTTAGTCCCTAGTTTATATTTTGGCCCAATTTTTTTGTTTTACCCTGATTTTCTTCACTTAATTCTTCTTTCCCTCTTCCTCCTCTCCTTCACTTAATTCCTCTCTTCACTTATTTTGGCATAAAAACCCAAACAAAAGGGAGAGAAATTTAAGCTCAAATGCCACATGATAAGCATATGGACGGAGATAGATGACGGATGTACGATGGATTCAGCACCTTCGTAAATAAAAACCTTTAGCTACCTACTAAAATTTTCTCTTTTTTTAACTTAATTGGTTGTTGTTTAATTATTAATAGTAAACAACAAGAGTTTGCAATCCCCAAGCTTATGAGTTCGCAATCTGTTAATCTAGCTCCTAAATTAATGAGGATATTATGCACTGTTATGCAGAAAATCTCCAATAGTGAAGTGCATTTTTCAGTAGGTTGGATCATTCCTATGGATAAACCACTCCATGCAACATAATCTAGAATTTTTTTTTTTTTTTAACTGCTGATGGGTAGAAAATTTATAAGATTTTAGACATGATTTGGCCATCCAAACTAATGATCTAAATACATTCTATCCACATGAAATAGTTCAATTTCCATCAACTTATTGGATGGTCAAAATCACCTTTATAAATTGTTAGTCCATAAATACGATGCAGGTAATTGCAAATCTACGAAATTTATAAATTGTTAGTCCATAAATACGATGCAGGTAATTGCAAATCTACGAAATTTCCGAAGTAGACAAAGATATAACTTTATTAATTAATAAAAAAAATAAGTCACCAAATTTACTTATCGAGAGTTTTAGTCCAATGTAGATATGTAAGAAGAATATAGCAGTTTGTATATATTTCATGACCTTGTAGATACCCAAAAAAAAAAAAAAAAAAAAATATTTTTGCTAAGTGGGCACCCCCGTGGGATGCGACCCGCGGAAGCCCCCGCGGGTTGCAACCCGCGGCCCGCGGGTTATTTTCCGTTGTTTCCCATTGATTTGTTTCCTATTTTTGGATTGATAATCCGTGATCCGATTTTTCAGGAAAGAATTTAGCCGGATTTGGAGCTTCTTCGGTTTATAAAATACAGGAATTTAACGGGAGAAGGGACTTTTGACTTGTGGATTCTTGGATTTTGGGAAGATTTCGGGCGAGCTCGTGAGATCAAACCAAAGAGCAGAGCCATCTTCTCCTGGTCGGACAGTCAACGGAGGCAGTAACGAGACTCCACCGCCACCCGAACCCACGAAAAAAAAGGGAATAAATTAATATTCCCGTTCTTGTAATTCTTCGGAATTTTTGTAATCTCAAATCCTCGTTGTAATCAAATAATTTTTGCAATGGAATCAAAGATGCAATTTTCGGGCGTACAAGAACTGGCGACCACAGTGGGAGCCCCTCTGTTTACCACAGAGAATCTGGTGGCGCAGTCCGACCGGGTGCCGATTGGCTCAATGGTTGAGACGCTGGTCATAGAAGTTGACCAGCAAAAATATGAGGAGTTTCTTTCCTCCTCTGATTCGGAGCCTAGGTGTCATCGCCGGGTGACGATGAAAAAAGGTGAGGCGTCATCGCCCACTGGAAATCAAAAGGCGTCATCGCCTATGAAAATTTACGATGCGTCATCGCCCGTTGAAATTTACGAGGCGTTATCGCCCGTTCCAAAGTCAAGCCAAAAGTCAAACCAGTCCCTGACCCGCTCTCAGAAGAGAAACCTGAGGCGTAAGGCACAGCGGGCCCGCCTCAACAGTGCCTCTGGAAAATTGCGGTCAGAAAATCCAGATCAGGAAACATCGGAAAGAAAAAATTCCAAAAATGAAAATCCGCTGGTGAAACCGCGGGTTGCACCCGCGGGTGCAAACCCGCGGTTGCAACCACGGGTGCAAACCCGCGGTTCCAACCGCGGGTTGCACACCTCAAGTTGCAACCCGTGGGTTGCACTCCGCAGAAAAAATCAAGGGTTGGTTCTGGTGTCTATTCGGGCACACGCGCAGTGAGCACACAGTGCACATCTAACTTTTTGGTTACCCTCTCAGGTGCACCATCCCGTTCCTCTACAAACAAATATAAGGATGTGCTCATGAACTCACCTGAGGGTAGGTCTTCAAATTTCTCTTCGGATGAATATATTCATGATAGAATCCTCCAAATCCCGAAGAACAAGTCAGATGCGTACGAGGCCTGTACAACTGCGCAGGCCAGCACACACTCCAGAAGAATCCGCAGAAGGGTTGGAGAACAATCTAATGCTGGAAAAGAGCTCAGTCCTGAAATATTACAAACTCTCCAGTATTATGAACCAAATTTGCGACGCAAAATACGTCAAGATGCAAATAGAGAGGAGAAGATACCTCAAGACTTGAGAGAATTCCTCAATTAGAAGAAGAACTCTGCACAGAATACTCCTCAATGCCAATGCGAACAGTTAATCTCAACTGTTCTATCAAACTGCGAGTGCCATCTGAGACGGTCCGTTTTTGAGCGGATCACCGAATCCAAAGGAATACGGACAATAAAGAGGGTATACTCTGGAACCGATCTACCTGCTGCCTCATCAAATATGGTTAATAAAGGCAAAAAGGTGGTCGGAAACAACCTTTCGGATAAGGAAATTACTCCAGGGTCAAAAGGAGTTTCTATCGAACCAGAGGGCGCGCCTCTAGAAGAAGTCTCTGAAAGGCTTGAGAGATAAGAAAAACGTCTCGAACAGCACGAGGAGACCATAGAAGAAATGAAACAACTTTTGATTGAGTTGCTGGCTCAAACTAGAAAGAACCAATCATCGCCGTCCATTTCTAGTCGGCAGAAAGGAAAACGGCCTGTCCAAATAAATGAAGACAGCGAAGACGAAGATGAAGAAGTGCCTCCTCATTCAAGAGAGGAAGAGGAAGTGAAAGTTATCCTCAATCCTCACGCAGAGAAAATATAGAAGATGGAGAACCAATTACAAGCTCTTCTTCATTGCAAAAAGCTACAAGAGGTGGGGGTAGTCCGTCCATATCCCGTAGAATGGGAGACCGTACCCTATCCTGCAAAATATAAACCGTTGAATCTTCAATCATTCGACGGTAAAAGTTCGCCGCAGCAACACATCTTCTATTTCCTCTCACAGACAGGACATCTCATGAGGAATGATCCAACTATGACTAGGATATTTGCGAGCACTTTACGGGGGCCCGCATTTACCTGGTTTATGCAACTTCCCCAGGAAACAATTAAATCTTGGGCTGATGTAGAACGTAAGTTCCTAGCCCGATTCTTTGAAGATGATACAGAAGTCTCCATATTATCTTTGCTAGCAGCGAAGCAAGAGGAAGGCGAAACGGTCAAAACTTATGTCGAGCGGTTCCGAGAACTTTCCGTTCGATGCCCACATGGCATGACGCAGGATACGCTTGTGGAAACCTGCAGACATAACTTGTTGACCGATATTTTAGACAAGATGGGTTCGGTCGAATCCAAGTTATGGAAGGATCTGCTTAAGCAGGGCGAACAGGCCGAAGAAATGCTTCGACGTCTCGAAATGCAACAGTCTACAACCGGAGACGGTGCAAACGAATCTCCATTCCATTTTTCCCGTTCAAAAGGGAAAGACATAACGGCAATGGCGGTAGAAAGTACACCGAAGCAAAAACTATGGCCAACTACAAGCAACACAGCAAAGTCACCCAGACTTCAAAAGCAGTATTCGTTCAAGGATGAACATACTGCTACTATGTTCAATCTGCTCACCAAACGCAAGATGCTTAAATTGCCGGAGAGCAAGAGACCTGAAGAAGTAGGGAAAACTAACGATCCGAATTACTGCCTGTACCATCGGATTGTAGGTCACCCCACAAAAAATTATTTTATCTTAAAAGATAAAATTCAAGCGTTGATTGACGCTGGAGCAGTTCAGCTCAAACCTAAACAAAAAAAGGAGTTAGAGCTAACTCCGATACATTTAATGCGTGAGGTCTAAAGGTACCACTTGGGCTTACAACAATTCCAAAAAAAAAAAAATGGGCTCAAAGCGGTTAATTTAAACCCCCATATATATATATATATATATATATATATATATATATATATATATATATTTTAAAAAAAAAATGAATCACCCAACGCCGCTAAAGCTACGGGAAGAGAATAGATTTCTCGCCAACCCCACCATACTGGGGGTAATAAGTATGAACTGCCCAACTCCGACAAGGCTACGGGAAGAGAATAAATTTCTCGCCAACCCCATCATACTGGGGGTAATAAGTATGAACCACCCAACGCCGCTAAAGCTACGGGAAGAGAATAGATTTCTCGCCAACCCCACC
Organism: Dracaena cambodiana; assembly: GCA_036321105.1. Taxonomy (NCBI): domain Eukaryota; kingdom Viridiplantae; phylum Streptophyta; class Magnoliopsida; order Asparagales; family Asparagaceae; genus Dracaena; species Dracaena cambodiana. The sequence continues at coordinate 14,859,003 of JAYEPQ010000017.1, forward strand.
ATATTAGGGGTAATAAGTATGAATTACCCAACGCCGACAAGGCTACGGGAAGAGAATAAATTTCTCGCCAACCCCATCATACTGGGGGTAATAAGTATGAACCACCCAACGCCGCTAAAGCTACGGGAAGAGAATAGATTTCTCGCCAACCCCACCATACTGGGGGTAAAAAGTATGAATTGCCCAACACCGCTAAAGTTACGGGAAGAGAATAGATTTCTCGCCAACCCCACCATACTGGGGGTAATAAGTATCAATTACCCAACGCCGACAAAGCTACGGGAAGAGAATAAAATTCTCGCCAACCCCACCATGCTGGGGGTAAAAGGCATGAATCACCCTAAGCTGCTAAGGCAAAGGGAAGAGGAAAAGTTTGGTATTTAAACCCAAACGAAATTCTTGACAACTCACCATACTGAGGGGAATAGCATGGCTAGCCCAACTCAAACGGTAGTTGGTAAAGGCAAAATCAAACCCGTTGATAGCTGGAGATTTGCTAAAAATCCCACGACAAATCTGTCACAACAGTATTCTTATCCGAATATAAGAATACATCACTGCCCTAAGCTGCTAAGGCAAAGGGAAGAGGAAAAGTTTGGCATTTAAGCCCAAACGAAATCCTCGACAACTCACCATGCTGAGGGAAAGAGCATGGCTAGCCCAACTCAAATGGTAGTTGGTAAAGGCAAATCAAACCCGTTGATAGCTGGGGGTTTGCTAAAAATCCTAATCAGATAAATCTCCTGTCACGTTAAGATTTCACCTCTGACAGCAAAACTTTTCTTGTCATTTTTCTCTAGCAGAACAAGTGACACTCCAAAATATTTGTCAAGTTAAAATCATATCTCTGACATTAAAATTTGAAATCAAACGAGATAAAATCCGATTAAAATCCTCTGTCACGTTAAGATTTCACCTCTGACAGAAAAGAAAATTTACACTTCGTCAAGTCCAACATTACAACCTCTGATGAACGTGTTTTGATGTCGTTAAGTTAAAAAAAAAAAAAATCACCTCTGACGAAAATCATCTCCCTATCAAGTTAACAGTTACCTCTGATAGTCCGATTCTAAAACTAAATACGTTAACCGTCACCTCTGTTTAGTCAGCTTGTCCCTATCATGACCAGATCCTCTGAATAGGTTAAGCTCCAAGACACGTTTAATGTCAGCTTTGTCTTTTCCTGATTCGTCATACTAGATGTCACTGAACGGTTAGGATTAAAATAAGCACGTTAATATTATACCTCTTTTTGACCTAAAATAAGCACGTTAACATTATACCTCTGCTTGTCTTCTAATGAGTACGGTAAAATCATACCTCTGCTTGTTATGGAATAAATAAATATATTAACAGTTATCTCTATCGACCAAATCTTTTAAAAGGTCTATAACCAAAATTAAAGAATCCAAAGTATTTCTAAATTGAGTACGGTTCAATATAGAACTTCGAAAACTTTGGAAGGGGTTATGTAGATACAAAAAAAAAAAAAAAAAAAAATTGCTAAGTGGGCACACCCGCGGGTTGCAACCCGCGGGGGCACCCGCGGGATGCAACCCGCGGGAGCCCCCGCGGGTGGTTGCCACCCGCGGGGAGATTCCCGCGGGTTGCAACCCGCGGGGGCGATCCCGCGGGTTGCAACCCGCGGGAGGATTCCATCGGGTGGCAACCCGCGGGGGGCGATCCCGCGGGTTGCCACCCGCGGGTTATTTTTCGTTGTTTCCCATTGATTTGTTTCCTATTTTTGGACTGATAATCCGTGATCCAATTTTTCAGGAGAGAATTGAGCCGGATTTGGAGCTTCTTTGGTTTATAAAATACAGGAATTTAACGGGAGAAGGGACTTTTGACTTTTAGATTCTTGGACTTTGGGAAGATTTCGGGCGAGCTCGTGAGATCAAACCAAAGAGCAGAGCCATCTTCTCCTGGTCGGACAGTCAACGGAGGCAGCAACGAGACTCCACCGCCACTCGAACTCACGAAAAAAAAGGGAATAAATTAATATTCCCGTTCTTGTAATTCTTCGGAATTTTCGTAATCTCAAATCCTCGTTGTAATCAAATAATTTTTGCAATGGAATCAAAGATGCAATTTTCGGGCGTACAGACCTCATTAAGTAATCATAGCTAGCTAACTCTTCGAGTAAGGAATATGTACAAATGTCATAGTTAAACCTAAAAAATTGTATTGTGATGAGAAGACGGACTGTCTTTCACCATTACATCACCAACCAACCAACCTCCCCCCGCCACATGGTAGTTGTAAAAGGTATTTTTTTATGCGAAATTCATGGAATCTCTACCGTTAGCATTTTGAGTGGGTATAATAGGTGACTTTGTAGAATGGTTGTGATAAGAAGTCTTGTCTAAAAGGTGAGGCCTATCTAGCTAGCTGGCTGGCCATACATTACAGAAACATCTAGTGAATCATATATTAGGCCCACCTCTAATCGTTGACGGCAAACCCAAACAAGAGTTGATCTCATAATGAAATTGGATTCGTCTATATTAAATTTGGATGATTTAGCTTATTTAAGAGAATAAACAGTGGGTAATCCCCCTCGTTCCATGATTAGAAGTTTACAAAATAGGCTACTTATAAAGTGTATATATATATAGTCCTTCACTAGTGAGTGGATATAACAATAAAATAAATCTCAAGCAAAATAATACCCAAGGACAGCTATTAAAACAAAATACAGAGATATTGAATCTATATACTATTACAAGTGACATGTTGCTCATCATGATATCCAAGGTCGTAGTATGGTAAACAAGGACCCCCTTATACCATTTTTTTTTTTTACCCCAAACATCCTACAAACTAGTCGTTCTGATAAAGTATTAACATGGAGTGATTATTCATTGGACCAATATGTTTTCGATATCCCTACGTGGGTGCTATCATAGCCCAGACCACTGTGCTCACTTTGACCTCTAGCACTCCCCATGGGGCTTGGACTCCATCCCCATAGTAGTGTTTCACAAATTAAACTTCTCCAATTAGGCTCCTATTACGTTATGACCTGCATCTATATAGTCTTACTAGTAGTTTGATTGCCTCTCTTTCCCTCCCATCACTTAATCTTCCAATATATCGGTCCACGGTAATGATCATCATAATACATCACATGAGTCATTTCGAACAGAACTCAACACATCCACAATGTGAAATAGACCATGTGGATCTGTGTTCACATGGGCTAGTGTCTACCCCTACAAGGTCCATTTAAAAATTGTATTTCAAAATTCAGTACCCACCCAAACAAGGTCCATTTGAAATTTGAAATTCAAAATTCAAAGCTCTAAGCCTTTTTGGGCTCATCCTACCCACGTGGCTTTTGTCATGTTTCATACCTTGTGTTCACTTCCCTCCCTCAAGATCCGTTATCTTCTAGATTCGGTGATTCCATGTTGTCGTCGTCGATTGACTCGTAGAGGAAGGCTCAGTAGTGAGAGATCCCGCTCTCACTATTGCTCCCCCACAGACAGCACCAGTCCACATTGTCGTTGGTGCTCGACTCGTGGAGGAAGGCTCAACGGTGAGAGATTCCCCTCTCGCTCTCTCTCTCCCAACTCCTGCGTGGAGCTCTAGTTGATCCAATCCAGCAGACCCAATCTATGAACATGGCTCTTGCTCTCGCTATGGCTCCCATTCTCGTGCAGCTTGGGTAGACCTGTGCTGTCTCTCGGTCCACTGGATAACCTTGACTCACCAAGTCGAGACTAGCGATCTCTCCCCTCAGGTTGTAGGCATGTGAGGTGCATCACCAACTCTCTCCCCTCTATCGCATCTCTCATTCAGTTTTGGATTATGGAGAGATTTGGATCTAGGGATGGGGGTAGGGAGAGGATCGGTGGTGGCCCATATAGCCCCTCCCCCAATAAATTTCACAGGGAAAAGCTCTTTAGTTTTTTTCACAGGCCGGACCTATCCTTCCTTTAGGCAATAAGACAGTAGCTTTAGGCTTAATATTTTTAGAAGACTCCAATTCATATTATTTCCTTAATCTTTTTCCAAGTCAACCCATCGTAATGGTAATATGTGTAATTGCAGGTTTTTAATTCTCTTATTTTTCCTCACAAATTCTCACTCCATTCCAATTATCAATCATTCCAATCTGTTTCCAATTTCTACTTTTTCTCTACTCTATAATTTTTATTTTCTCAATCTCTTTCTTCGTGTTCTCGAAACTCAATCTCCTTTTAAAGTCATAATTCTCAACATTTAAATCTTTGATTCTTATTATCATTTTGTCCCTCTCTCCCACTTTTCCTCTCTGCCCCTCTAACACTCTTTTTTATAGTTTAACTATTATTCATTGTCGCAGTGCCGCCTTCGTCAATTCTAGATGTGCTAATGTACTTGAGTTTTTTTTAATATTATTAATTTATATATTATTGTTAATTATATTATTTTATTTCCAGGAGATTGAATCAATATTTGATCCTGATCGCACCCAACTAACGACTTCAACCCAAACTGCATACAATTTTCTTCCAACACGACTCTATTATTCTAACTCTATATTAATTTTGATATTTGTTCTCTACATTATAGAAAAATTTAAAAAATATTTATAATTATTATTGTTATACAGTTTGTATTTTATTAATTTCCTTTATAGTTAAATTATGTCTAATAAGAAATATGAATATGGCTTTGAAAAATTGGAAGGAAAAAAACGAAGACTGAATAGTTAATTAAATCTCAGCATGGAGCTCTTGATAAATTTGTTATTAATACAAAAAAGTTATACATCAACTGCACTAAAAATAAATTTGTTATAATAGTTAGGCCTCCTTCAAAGTTCTACTTTAGGCTCTGACTTCTCAAGCTACGACCCTGTTCACGACCTGCAAAATCTGTGGGAGGTTGAGCTGAGGAAGAAGAAGTAATCGTGTAATTTAAGAATTAGGATGCAATGTTTACTTAGTTATTCTAAAGTACTAGTCTCCTAGGCAAGCAAGTCACTTGGTTTTCTCGAATCAAGTTTTGTTTGCTCACAGTTGGATGATTTAACTTGAAATCATAGTTTTGGTATTTCATAAATTTGAAATTTACAAGATGTTAGAAAATCTTTTAACATTCATTCTTTGGTTTGAAAAATAATTAAGCCAAAATAGAAGATGAAAAAAAACCACTTGAACAAGAGTTAAAACTATGAACTTTAAAAATTTCCTAGTAGTTTCAAATATCACAACCCACCTAGAAAGTATGATATATATTTTTTTTTCCGAAACCATACAAAATCACGCAATTTTGGAAATTTCGATGGACATCCAAGCCAGGCAATAACTATCTTAATTATAAGGAGGGTATTTGTATTATATGTTTTCCATCTCTTTCCTTATTATCAACTGATCTCGTCACACCCCGACACAAATCTTGTCAACGTTGGCCTTCTTTACAAAATCTCCCTTCTCTTCCACACTATCAGGAGGAGGAACAATATCAGTGACATACATTACAGGCACCATAACAACATATCACAACGCCACCAAGCAAGGCCCAAATATCCACAACAGGCCGGGGAACTGCACCATACAGTAGCAGCCTGTTCCCCAGCTACAATGTGCAGGAGAAAGCCCTTTTCAAACAACAAGCACGCATACTCCACGGTTACTGCGGGAGGAGAACCCCGGCCCCCTCCTTGCTACTCACATGACCACGACCATCACCCCCCTCCCTGAAAGGGATGTTAATGAGAAAGTTGACCTGGCTCATTATCCTGATGGAAAGGGCGTAGCAGACGAATGTCAGGAGTAGGATCGGGAGGTGGGCTGCAAATTTGGGGGCCAACATGAACTCCCCTTGCGCTCCGTACAGGGAATCTTCCAGTGGCTTATTCACTCTGTATGTGCTGCTAATGATGGCATCGAGGACTGTGCTCAGAAGGATCGACGTTGTGGCCATCACAGTCGATGCCATGCATGATTGCATTTCTGATGGTTTGGACCACCAACATGTACTTCTTGCTGTTCTCCTTGCAACGCATATAGAGCACGTATTCGAGTTGCTTCATCAAATACTAAGCCAACAAAATGAAGCAAACGAAAATATATAGTAACCTTGATCATGGCAATGACCCATTTCCGTTAAGCTGCAGAACTGATTCCAATATCGGTGCTCAGGGGATGAGACCTGACTTTTCGCCATAGCCAAATATGGTAAAGGATGCACGAGAGAAGGCCGAAGGGGACTAGGACCATGTCCAATTATCCCTGATCTCTCCACATCATAATCACAATGAAGTAGTCGTTCTTCTCCTTTTTTCTGTCACAGTGTTGTTTGTGCACATGAAGGCTCAGCCGAGCCATGGCATTTATTAGAGATCGACTAGCTAGGGTGTGCAAGTGTCCCAACACATCAAGCAAATTAGCTGCCACAAGATCAAAACCATCATCTTTTCCCTTTTTTTGGAATGAAAAGTTTAGTTCCGAGTTATGTGAATTCCCTTGTTTGCCAGTTGAGCTTTGCATCAGTACAAAGTTAGCCACAACACATTCGTTCTTTCTTTGAGCAAAGACGGTTGGTATATCCCCGCCTAAGCACATTCATTCTTAAAATAATGAAGACAACGTCAGAAATCAGATAGAGGAAACTACCTCAGTGCCCAGATTAAGATTACAACAAAAAACACATACATGGCAAGGGAAGAATCCTAGTCATATCATTCCTGGGTGCAAGAGCTTGCTCAAAGAAATCAGTGGGAACACAGCTCACTTCAGGGCGGGGGCAGGCCACTTTCAAAACCCAACAAGTTGTTAGCTGCACTTGTTTCAATAGTGTTACGTAGTGTGAGTACTAATCAAATTTAAGAAGGATATATTGCTAGCTCCATCTGAATGCTGCTCGCAAACCCAATCAGGGACAGGTGTCAAATGAAGCACAAAGGAATCAATCTGTATTATAATTGTTATGAAATATTCAGAACTAACCAATCTATTTATTAGGAGTCAAGAGATACATATATTTATATGTGTCTCAATATCATATCAGAAGTTAATTTTAACCATCTTATAACACAACTTATAAAATATTATCTCCCTCTTCAATAATAATACAGGTTAAGTTGAAGTGGAAGAACAGCAACAACAATAGTAGATGGTAATAGTAGTAGTACATACTAGCAGTTGATGAATTGCTTGAATCATCAGAGTACACCCTTATTCAAATAGCAACAACAGGAGCAATCATCAGAGTACACTTATATTCGAGTAGCAATAACAAGAGCAATATATAAACTTCTTTTTTAGAAACAGTAGCAGGCAATAAATAAATTTTTTTCATAGAAGTATTAGTAGGTAGCAGATAAACTTTTTTCTTAAAAGCAGTACTAGACATCGGATTAAACTTTTTTCTAAGAAGCAGTAGTAAGCAACTAAAAAATTTCTTTCTTAGAAGCAGACAATAAATAAAATTTTTTCTTAGAAGCTGTAATAGACAACAGATAAATTTCTTTTTTAAAACCAATAGTAGGTAGGAAATAAACTTATTTCTTACAAGTTGTAATAGGTAGCGAATAAACTTCTTTCTTAGAAGAAACAATAAGCAAAGGAAGGAGTAAAAAGTTGCATCAATTCAGAACTACACATTTACAGTAAAGGAGCGACCAGTCAGAATCTCAGTAGTCATGAAATAGAGAAGAAAAATAAACTGAAGTAGATGCGTAATCGAATTTGTGCCGTGATTACAGAGTCGGAGTTGGTATCGAATTGGTGATACGATTGCGGAGTCAGAGTCAGCATCATAATTGAAATCAGCCATCGATTATGATGGTTGAGATTAACGATTGAGATTTATTTCATAATGCATTCTGATACCATATTATAAAATAATCAGAACTAACCAATATAGTTATTATGATTAAGGAATACATGTATTTATAAGTGTTTCAATACCATACAAACAATTCAATAGGCAATACGGTATTAAAGCTAAATTAAACTCATATACAAAATAATTTTAAGTTAAAAAGTTTGCCAGTCTCATCTGTTGTACAAAATGGGTTTCCAAAAATCCCATTTCAGGTATATATGTATTATGTTTCCCAATCATGTTGCTGTCGTTATTATTGAATAAAATGTATACCCCGTCTTTTGCCATGTTCTCATTAAGAGGCTAGCTGGTTAATTAATTTGCTGAAACAGGAATAAAAAAAAAGAAAAAAAAGAAGAAGAAGAAGCGTAACTTCAATTTCAAGTAAGTAGTTCCGAACACATTCTTCAGATGTATGCGACTTTTATTGTAGGATTTGCAAACAGGAAGCAAATTCAATATTGCTTCAATTGCATTTCGAAGTAATGCCCCCTTAACTGTGGCAAAAGTAGTTAAAAGGTTTACTATAATTAAACAGACTTCGTTTTCCTGTTGCTCACCAAATATTGGGAATAGAAATCAAGCGACAACACTTGCTGCAGCAACTCCATTTCCAACCAACAGCTGGCGCCAATTGTGAATGCAACAGTGATTCCTTGTAAGTGCTGTAACATCAACCTTGCTTCTAAAATTAAAATGTTGAAGCCTAACCCAAATAAAAGATCAGGATTTAAAAATCACCAAGTAAAGAATCTCCCTAGCTCCTTTTTACCTCCCTAGTTATTAGTCCAACACTTTCCATCACCATAGACAATATCCATATTATATTGATATCATGAAACAAGAAGACCAACAGAGGCTCAAGTATCCAATGTAGAAGATGAATTGAGATTTTGATGGAATGATTGGTGTATCAGTGTCTATCTCGATTCTCCTCTCCTTATATAATTGGGTGATCCATGATGAATTGAGATAACTTTGGGAGCTTCAAATAGAAGAGATATTATTATGTGCAAATATGATCATCAATATATCCCAGCAAGGAAGGCTGGCTTACTTCAATCATGCCCTTGATGATTCTTAAATTTGAACGTGGGATGCCCAAGCATGTGCCCGTTAATCATGATCGACCCTAAGTTGTGCTTGTGCTCCTGTAATAATGGCCAACTTGAAATAAAAGTAGAAATACAACTTACGAAAGTGGGATGCCCAAGCATGTGCCATTTTTCTTTCGTTTGCGTTAAAACTCAATTCTGAACAACTTTTCCTTTTATCATCTACTCAAATCTTGATTAACCTAGATGAAATCCAAGTGGAAGTCAAGGCACAACACAACAGCTCTGTGTTGTTACTCACATGCCTTGCAATGTTTCGACCATATCTTTTGATTTAGTAGTCCAAATGAGTTTATTATTCTTGGGATTATGTTAGAATTCAATTCCTGACAAATCTCTCTACTATGTGTTTGCCAATATCACCTTTAGCCTATTCGTAACTCGGATAGAAATCAAAGTAGACAAAGCATATACTAGGTTACCTATTGCATATCCTCTTAGCCTTTTGACCATCACTTCCTCTACGCAACTCCAATCAAAGTCATTTTAGTTTCATGAGAAAGAAGACTCAATTTCCTACAATATTCATATGACATATCCTCTAATTTTTCTCTAACCCCACCACTATAATTACGGTCAAAGTCAGTTGTTGTGCATAGAACTCCAGCTCAGTGGAGACTTCCTCCGTCGTTAGTGGAGCTGTCAGAGAGGAATCCATGCTCTTTCGATCTCTAGCCACCCGACATTGCTAGTGGGGATGCTCCTCCCCTCGACACTGTTAGTGGGGATGAACCTTCACTGACCTTCTTAGCGAGGTTTCTGCCCCACCAATGCGTCGATGAGGTCCCAGTCCCATTGAGCAAGCTTCTTTCCTGCCAGGAATAGACTGTTGGAGTAGAATGTCATATAGTCTCACTAAAACAGTCATAATTTTTGATTGAAACTTTCGATTAAGTGGATCTTGAATTTTTTGGAAAGATATTCAATGATCTATAATTTCTATAGCGTGCTGCGCTCAAATTCCCACTTTATTTTAGTCATATTATAGTTTGAAATTGGCGTTGGTGTATTGCAGTAAGGTTCTTGTGTCATGTTCGGTGAACAACCCATTATATCTTTTAATTCTGAATGCCGACTAAGCTATCCTAGGTTTGTTAGAAAGAGAATTTAGTCCTTTACAACTCCGTTACACTATTTATTATAATTCTAATTATATAAAAAGTTACACACTTTATTATAATTCTATTTATATAAAAAAGATAAAAATTATTTAAAGTCTCAGTAACTGCTGTTTGCTCGAAAAGTTGAATTTCCCTTCCATTGCTAATTTTGATTTACAGCAATAAAAGAAAAATCAAATTACAAAGTCTTTGAGGTTACAAGAATAGAAAAAATTGATTTATTCCCCTTTTAATTTGTGGGTTCGGGACGATGAAGCCTCGCGACGCACAACGTTGACGGTCCAACTAGGAAGAAGAGGACTGCCTCTCTTTTCTCGGGATTCTCTGCTCCTTTGCTTTCTGGATTCTGTTCACTCTCCAAAAGTCTGAAGTTTTGAACTCTATCCTTGTTTTTATGGATTGAGGAGCAACCGTTCGCTTCAAATCTGTCTCAAATTTTCTCTTCGAATCCGAATTAAATCTACGTAATTAATCCCTAAAAATCTGGGTCAAACTACGTAATCGAAGCATGGAAGTAGGCAACTTTGCGGGAGCAACCTGCGGGTTGGCACCCACGAGAGTCTCCCGTAGATGACACCCCCTAGAGCGCTCCCGCGGTTGCCAACCCGCGGGAGTACACAACCCACAGGTGCTCCCGCGGTGCACCCGTGTAATTTCTTTATTTTGGTGCACCCGTGTAATTTCTTTATTTTACGTGTCTACATAACCTCTAAAGTTTTTGAAATTTCGTCGTTGATTTGTAAAGAATTTTGAAACACTTTGGACTCTTTCCTCTTTTTTTAATTCTTTTTGGATTCGAATTGGGGTTACCTGCAAATCAGAATTTTAATCTGGATATGAATAAGGATTGGAATAGGAATAAGAATTTAAATAGATATCCAAATCATATTTGGATTTGGATAAATATTTTAACCAACCTTTAATTTTAGTCAATCATAAATTCTAATTCAGTTCCCTATTTGAACTCCAGGTAAGTAGTCATTATAAACACCCATATATCTCTGTCCATTGTCCTCATACTCAGGGAAATTATTTTCTTCTTAGCCAATTCAATGGCCTCCTCAAGCACTTCGCGTATGCAGGATTTCAATTATGAGGATTGGTACGCGGGCGTTACCGCTAGTGTTGATACATCTTTTCTGATATCAAGTAAACAAAAACAAACGGTCATCCGTTTATTTTAAAATCGCTTTTACGATTATTACGAAAGAAATTTCATTTTTAATTTAAACATATACTTGCAAATGGTGTTATGATGTCCATAACGAAAGACATTGTGCAACAGAATAGGCGCATTGCGCTGGGGTACACTGTCGCGGGTGCAACCCGTGGGTGATAACCCGCGTGTGCAATCCGTCTCAAGGCTATCTCCAATGCATATTCCACTTATTGGGAGCTGATATGTCATTATAATATTTGCGCCGATATCTCTAAGGCACGAAATCAAGGGGTGCGACAGGCACGAAGTCAAGGGGTACGATATAAAGTATGGGTAGAGTATCTCTTCCAAATTTTAGAAGATAATTAGCGCAGTATCCAGGTACCAGCTTCTTGTGATATTGACACTATCCATGAAAGGATTGGTGCCTGCTTTGCAACAACATATACAGTAGAATCCGATGAAGATGGCTCTAAAGCTCAAACCATTTTCGAAAGTTTTTACTATCAGGCAGCTTCTTCCATATCAGACAATACTATTTTTTACTGGATATCTCATGTTATGGCTAAAGCGCTGCGTAGTGCCTACCTTGTGTTGCGAAACCGTCACATTGAAGTCGTTTGTCAGCAGTTCTACTAGCATTTGGCTAACCTCTAGGGTTATTGTCGGCTATGATTTGTAGTCTCCAACGTGGCTTGAGAGATATGGTTACGCAATTTTACAAAATTTAGCAGGTGGAAGATAAAGATGGTAAAACATCTTCAAAAAACCTAATCCGCATATTTACCTACCATTAACTTATCTGATGACTTGATTCGTACTACACTGTCCCGGACTAATAACTTCCCCTCAAGGCTCATTGATCATGCTACTCCTCATGTGCAGCGCTTTGAGAACTGTTCCTGGAATAGAAAGTATATGGCTATGATCCGACAAATCCTTGGGCGACATCAAAATTATCATATTTACTACTGTTTTCCAAAGTTTCTTGGAGGAAATTATAGTAGCCAGATCGAAGACAGTCCTGAGAACGATGGCTATACAACCCTGCTATCGGGTTGCTTCTGGTGGCTTATTAATAATCAACTAGGTCATTTGATTTTTTAACAAGGTTGAATTTGTTTTATGGAGCCATATACGCCAAGCCGTTTTGCATATCAATTCAGCTATAATCAGCTATATGTCGACAATCTGAACTCTTATCTTCATCGTGATGGGAATTTTTTTGAGGGTATGCGAGGGTGGTATCATTTTGCAGCGGGAGGTACAAAAACGTCCTTTATCCTTCCAAGCCAATCACCATCTCTCTTTGCATCACTGGGGTTTTACAGTTGGTATCATCTTGCAGATATTATCCTTTGTGACTATCAGGTGAATCATTCATTTTAATGAATATTGAGGTATCACATAAATCCTCAAAAAAGGGTCAGACGCTTGAATTCCAGTCTATAAGCACTTCTCTTAGTTCTAATAACAAAGATGGGTATGGACCAGACGATACTTCTATTCCAGCCTCTCCTCTTAGAGGCAAGCATTCAAATCCTAGGAGGATCAGGGTCCTGCAAAAGAAGAGCAAGAAATTTCAGGCTCGTGTTGACAATTCGGTATTTGGACGAATCGAAACTCATTCAGGGGAATTTCTATCGACCACAACCTCTCAAGCTCCCACACCGGTCATGTATCACCAATCGCCCCATCTAGAAATGAATTTCTTGCTACCACTTCAGCACTTAGGTTATGAGGATTTCTGTCCGCCATAACTTCTCCGACTTCTGCTACCACCTCGGCATTTGGGTCAGGAGGATTTTCACCTGCCACAGTTTCTCTAACTTCTGCTACCATCTCGGCATTTGGGTCAGGAGGATTTCTGCCTACCACAACTTCCCTAGCCTTTCCCAATATAGCACCGTCAATGGCTCTGTCTAAAAATACTGTTGGGATGTATGGCTTTGCAGGTTTCTACACTTAAAACACCTGCTGTTGATAGTCTAACCCCTGAAATTGCAAATTTTGATGGGAGTGGGCCAATTGTTAGGGATGCAGGAGTCATAGAGTCGACGGTGACTGCACCAGGAAATACTGCACCAAATGACCTTCCATCATTTCCTAGTGAAACTGCGTTGCTTAGCTCGACACCAGGACTTGCCTCTTCAGGTGAGCATTTCTCTTTAAGGATTGACTTTTACCCCTCTTTTCCCCTCCTTTTTTTTAATGTATATTCATTTGTGATCTAGGTGGCAAAGATCCAATGACTCACGCTTCCCTGACGGCCAAATCAGATTCTTTGGAACCAGTAGATTACTCTGGTGTAAGTGGCGCAATTTGTGATTTTGATGGCGTTGGTTCCGAGGAAGAGTTCGATAGTGATTATTTTTCTTAACTAAACACAGACAAAAATTCTTACTTACGAACAGAGCCTCTACAGGTGGATAGACTCGAGGGATCTGGTTCTGTTCCCACAATCGCCAATGATGCAACTCTTCTAGCAGGTATTTGCATACTTTCATCTTCATTATCATGTTGCAAAATTTTGATGATATCAAACCATTTTATTCGTGCCAGCTGAAGGTAATGTTGATAAATCTTTAGTATTCTCTTTTGAAGCTTTAGTAGAGCCTGTGAGCACAGAAAGCTCTTCTTTGCCAGCTTATATGGTTCCACCATGTTCCATCCCAATGGGGCCGACATCTGTCGCAGCGACCATGCCGTTGACGTCAGCGGTCTCGACAACAGAGGTAATGGCTACTCCAGCAAAATTTGTGGCTAGTTCATTGGAAGCGACAGCTATTCCATTATTCACAAATGGAATTAGCACCTTTCGCTATTATTCCAACACCCATGCATCCTCTTCTTACAGTTTCAACAAGTTCGAAGCAGAATTTGGTCTCTAGTTTCAGTAAAAGACTTATTGATTGCAACGTTGAATTCTTTCTTGAACTGTTTCGTGGATGCATCGAGGAGATCATCAACGGAGAGGATTCTTTGGAAAGGGTCTGTCCTCTCATGGCGAATTACTTAGACCATATCACCAGGATCGGAGGACCGCAGCGAGTAGCTCCCTATAGGGCTCGATGGGATGAACTGGAGGTCCAATTGTTGTTGCTCAACAGTCTACGCCAGGCCAATCTTGCCGAGATGACAAACCAAGAAGTGGCTCGCTTACGAGCCCAAAACTTGGCTCTCCAGGCCGAACTGCAGCGGAATATAGAGCATCAAGCCCAACTAGTTGTGAGACTCCAAGGTTCTTCAGAGAAGTTATCTTGGGATTTAGTCCAGATTGAGAACAATATCGAACACCACCGTAACTCAATAAGCCACAAATGAGAGATCATTGTTGAAGCCCAAGATTCGATTGCTAACTTTGAACTCGAAATTCGAACATTATCTGACAAAGCATCTGAGATCTCACGGCGAAAGGAACAAACCGAATATGACATTGTTGTTGGCATCAAGGAGTTGGAAGAATTCAAGATTAAGGCTGCACAACAACCTCCATAGATGAAGTGGACTTGCAGAAAAGAGCTCTAGAAATGACAATAGAAAATCTCCACCACAGGCTGAGATGTAGAAGATACTTAAAAAGCAATGTCTTAGAAATATTTATTATTATTACTCATTGATTATTTGTAATAATAAAAGAAGACTTTGCTGTGTCTGTTGTATTATTATTATTATCTCTTTAATAAAATTATCATCATTTCATTTTATCGTTATTATTATTACTCATTATTATTATTTATATTTACTTTTATTATATATATATTATACGTTTCATGGAGGGTGACCCAAACTATTCAAAGGTTTAGGACATGATAGTAAGAGTTTTCGAATGAATTTAATCCTAACTGTTTAATGACATATAGTGTGACATATTAGGATTTACGAACAATAGACAGAGGTATGATGTTAAAGTGCTAATTGATGACAAGTAGAGGTATGATATTAACGTACTCATTAGATGACAAGTAGAGGTATGATGCTAACATGCTTAGAGGGTGACAAGCAGAGGTATAATATTAACGTGCTTATCGGATGACAAGCAAGGATATAACGTTAACGTGCTTATAAGATCCTAACCGTTCAATGACATCTAGTATGATGGACTAGGAAACGACAGAGGTATCATTAAATATGTCTCAAAGCCCGACCTATTCAGACGATCTGGTCATGATAGGAATGAGCTGACTAAAAAAAGGTGACTATTAACATGTTCAGCCTTGAAATTTGATTATCAGAGATAACTGTTAACTTGATAGGAAAAATAATTTTCGTCAGATATGACTTTTAACTTAACAATATCAAAAACAAGTTCATCAGAGATAGTAATGCTGGACCTGATGAAGTGTGAGTTTTCTTTTCTTGGCAAAGGTGAAAACTTAACGTGACAAGAAATTTGATTGGCTTTGATTTCATAAGGATAATTGATTTGACCTCCAGTGTCAGATGTATGATTTTAACTTGCAAAACATTTCGGAGAGTCATTGGTTTTGTTGGAGAAAAGTGGCGAGAAAAATTTTGCTGTTAGAGGTGAAATCTTAACTTGATAGGGGATAAATCTGATAAGGATTTTTAGCAAATCCTCAGCTATCAACGGATTTGATTAGCCTTACCAACTACCGTTTGAGTTGGACTAGCCATGCTATTCCTCTCAGCATGGTGAATTGTTGAAGGTTTTGTTTGGGCTTATATGCCAAACGTTCCTTCTTCATTTTGCCTTAGCAGGTTTTGGCAGTGGTGCATCCTTATATTCGGATAAGCATACTGTTGTAATAGATTTATCATAGGATTTTTAGCAAACTCCCAGGTATCAACAGATTTGATTTGCTTTTACCAACTACCATTTGAGTTGGGCTAGCTATGTTATTCCCATCAACATGGTGAGTTGTCGAAGATTTTGTTTGGGCTTAGATGCCAAACGTTCCTTCTTCCCTTCGCCTTAGCAGCTTTGGGCAATTGATGCTTTTACTCTCTAGCATGATGGGTTGGTAAGAAACTGGTTCTCTTTCTATTATCTTGATGGTGTTGGGCAATTCATGCTCTTATCCCCAGCATGATGAGTTAGCGAGAAACTGGTTCTCTTCCTGTTACCTTGATGGTGTTGGGCAATTCATGCTCTTACCCCAGCATGATGGGTTGGCGAGAAACTAGTTATCTTCCCGTTACCTTGATGGTGTTGGGCAATTTATGCTCTTACTCCCAATATTATGGGTTCGTGAGAAACTGATTCTCTTTCCGTTACCTTGACGATGTTGGGCAATTCATGCTCTTACCCAAGCATGATAGCTTGGTAAGAAACTGGTTCTCTTTCCATTATCTTGATGGTGTTGGGTAATTCATGCATTTACCCCCAGCATGATGGGATTTGCAAGAACTTCGTTTAGGCTTACACGCCAAACATTTCCTCTATCCTTAGTCATAGAGATGTAGGATATGTTTTCATTTTGTGTCCCAAGTTAGGGTGTGGATCTTTGTGCTAGCAGCGAGTCAACATTTCTTCTTTTACTGTAATGAAGGAGAGGTCGGATGACTTTATTCCTTTAAGAATAATATATTTTTAGGATTTTTTCATTAATTGGCATCATCATCTAGTCACCATGTTAATTAAGCAACCGGTATGCTCTATTTGAGTAAACCGTCTCTACTACAAATGGACGCTCCTAATTTGGCTAAAATTTGCCCTTAGTCTTATGCATCAGAATCATAAGATGCCTGACTGCTAAGACTAAGTCACCCACTTCGAAAGTTCATTCCTTCACTTTCTTGTTTAATGCTTGGGATATTCGTGCTTGATAGAGATCTATTTGTTGTTGAGCCTTTAAGCGCTTCTCATCCAATATTTCTAATTCCCGGAGTCGTTGCTTATGTTTTTCCTCAATGGTCATTCTTGTAGCTAATACCACCCGAAGAGAAGGAATTTGAATTTTTAGTGGTAGCATGGTCTTGCAACCATACACTAAAGAAAATGGTGTGCTTTTTGTCAGTGTTCTTACCATTATGCTATAAGTCCATAGACAAGATCCCAATTTCTCGTCCCAATCGCGTTGACTTGTAGTGACGAATCTCTGCAAAAGCTTCACAGTGGTCTTGTTGAATGCTTCTGCTTGGCCATTTGCAGCTGGATTATATGGAGACAAAAATACATTTTGTTTTCTGAATTGTCACAGAATTTAGGTCTTACTAGTAAATTGAGAGCCATTGTCGCTAATGATTTGCCTAGGAACACCAAAGCGATAGATGCTGTGGTGTTTGATAAAGTTGACCACATCGTTTATTTTCACTTCTCTCAAAGGGATAGCTTATACCCACTTTGAAAAGTAATCGGTTATAGCTAGTATATACCGATATCCATGAGAAGAAGTGGAGTGATGGAACCAATGATATCCACTCCCCACGTATCGAAAGGCCACGTAATCGTGGTTGGATGTAGGTGCTTTGTAGCCTAATGTATGTAGTTTGCATGTACCTAATAGGCGACATTTCTTCGCATATGCCATGGCATCTGACATGGCCAGTAGTATCCCATTCTTTTTATCTAGTCTCCTAATTTAGGTCCCAGCTGGTGAGCACCGCAGGCTCCATCATGTGCTTCTTTGAGCACTTCTTGTGCCTCTTATTGTGATAAGTACCGAAGTAAAACTCCACCTGGCATTTTTTGAATCAAGGTACTAAGCTCTGGATTATAATATAATTTTTCTGCCTCTTTCTTCACTTTGGCAGCTTCTTTGGGATCTTTAGGTAATATGTTGTAAAGTGCGAAGTCGACAAAGACGAATCACCAATCTCTGGGTTCGAAGTTCGTCCCAGATGTATGGACTTCATTCCCCTCAAGTATTTCTTCAGGGCAAAGAAGCTCGCAACTTCCAATCCCAATGCTTTTACTCAATTTAGCTGTTAGCGCTAATGTGGCTGCGAGGGAAGCCAAGGTCTCAGCGTATACATTCTCGTGCCATGGCACATAGTTAATATAAAACTCTTTGAATGAGTTGCCAAGTTTGATTGTTGCCTCATAGTAAGGTACGAGATGTTCATGCTTAATATTGTATTCTCCTCTTACTTGGTTCACCATGAGTTTGGAATCCCCATAGGCCTCCAAACGTCGAATTCCCAGCTGTCAGGCAATTTGCAGTCCCGTTAACAATGCATTGTACTCAGACACATTGTTAGAACATGGTTGAATTAGTGAGTATCTTTGGTGGATTACATGATTCTGTGGGGATATTAAAACTACCCCCACTTTGGTAGAGTTTCTTCTAGCCGCTCCATCAAAGAATAACAGCCAAACCAGTTCTTTTAAAAATCATGTTGGCTTCTGCCATTTCATTTGGAATATTCTCATAAAGTTTAGAGGATTCCGAGATAAGATGTTCCGCTGAGAAATCGACAATTACTTGTCCCTTGATCACCTTTTGTGGCATGTCATACAGTGATAGTAGGATCATCCAATTAGCTAACCTACAATTTAGTAACCTAGGTTTGGTCATGATCACTCTTAGCGGATTTATCCGAGAAATCACATAAATTGTTTGGCCTACTAAGTAATGTCGTATTTTCTGAACTGCCAATACCAGGGCCAAACACTCTTTCTCTACTGGAGTGTACATATGTTCGGTGCCTACCATAGTTTTGTTAAGGTAGTAAATGACTTGTTCGTGCCTGAGTCATTAGTTTGGGCCAACAGGGCACCAAGTGAATGGTCCACCGCCCGAACACATATCAAAAATAGTTTTCCTGATACATGGGCTATCAGCACCGGAGGCCTTATGAGGTACTTCTTGAGGTCCTCAAAGGCCTGCTGACAAGCTTCATCCCAAACGAATGACACTTCTTTTTTTGTTAACTTGGTGAAGGGTTGACATCGCTCTGAAAGATTAGCGATAAATCTTCGAATATATGTCAGCCTCCCTTATAATCCATGAAGTTCTTTGAGGTTCCTTGATAGCTGCATATCTTGAATTTCTTTTACCTTGTCTGGGTCTAAATGGATACTCTTGGATGTAACAACGAAATCAAGGAATTTTCCACTAGAAACACTGAGAAAAGATTTAGTCGGATTGATTTTTAGTTGGTGTTTTCTCATAATGTCAAACACCGCTTTCAAATCTCAGAGATGATCGTCTTTATTGTGACTCTTGATGGTAAGGTCATCCACGTAACACTCTATCATTTTATGGAGATGCTCGCAAAAAATTATGCTCATAGCACGCTGATATATTGCACCTGCGTTCTTTAAGCCGAATGGCATAACCGTATAATAGTACACGCCTAACGATGTTTTGAAAGCAGTGTGTGAAACATCTTTAGGGCACTTTTTGATTTAATTATACCCAGAGAATCCATCCATGACAGACATCCTTTCGAACCTGCAGGTATTATCAATCATGACATTCGTTATCGGAAATTCATCTTTAGGACATGCTGTATTGAGATCTCAAAAATTAATGCAGATTTGGATTTTTCCATTCTTCTTAAGAACTGGAATAATGTTTGCTACCCAATCAGGATGTTGTTCTTCTTGGATGAAGCCAGATTGTATAAGATTCTTAACTTCATTCTTGATCGATTCCATTAATTCTGGATGGAATCTTCTTTGTTGTTCTTCACTGGTTCTACGTCTGCCTTAATATTAAGCCGATGCATAGCAACTTGAGGATCTAAACCTGGCATGTCTTCATAATTCCAGGCAAAAACATCTATGTATTCTTGAACGAGAGTTACAAGGTTGTCTCTTTCATCAGGAGACAAACTCTCGCTTATAAATATGGGCTTAGGATTAGCTTCATCACCCATATTTACTTAAATCACC
Source organism: Dracaena cambodiana (assembly GCA_036321105.1). NCBI lineage: Eukaryota > Viridiplantae > Streptophyta > Magnoliopsida > Asparagales > Asparagaceae > Dracaena > Dracaena cambodiana. The sequence continues at coordinate 14,879,022 of JAYEPQ010000017.1, forward strand.
TTATCCTCAGTAGGAGGTTCACGTTGCTCGAAGCGCATGTTCCATTGGGCATCGAGATACTTAACTAACGGTTTGTCTTGGATAAGAGTCAGTTTATTATTTTCATCTAGGGGCCGGCTGACAGATGTCATGTTTACAGTCAACTCCTTGGATAATACTCCTAGACTGATATTTGAATCCCAATCGAAATCTTGTACATTTTGGCAAATCATATCTTTGATATACGAATAATTGGGTGTTGTGACATATCCCAACCCCCTGCCGGTTTTGTAATAATAGTCTGGCTCTTTTCCTTCGGGCGGGAATGAGGGAAGCAAATTTCAACGTCCCTTGCCGAAATTTAGTCCGGATTTATGGATGAAGTCATACCCCATTTTCTCCATCATTCAGAATGACTTTACTCCATAATGATAGAATTGAGGGGCTCCCTGAGCTTCATCTTCACTATTACCGGATGGGGCTACACATTGTTGAACTCTTCCAAAAAGAATAGGTTTTTGATCAGGTCGATAGGCAGGTACTTTGAACACTGCCCCATCTGCATTTTCGATGCTTGATTGTAGCATCATTGATAATCTAATTGGCAGGTGCATGGTTGCCAAAGTCTTAAATTCTGAGAGACTATCTTCATCTATATTAATAGCTGAAGGTACAGAACTAGTAGTAACACCAGACAAATAAGCAAATTCTAGATTTTCATTTATTTCCCACTCGCCTTCATCATCGGCGGTGTCATTTACATCTAAGTCTTCAAGACTGATTACAAGCGGTTCAAATCCTTCTTTGGCAATAAGCACCTCAGACTCAATATCAACTTCATTCCCACTATCATATTCATCATGTAGTGGTCGATTGACTTCAGCACTCTCAGCATATAAAAGAGTGTCACGAACTAGTTTTCAACATCCTTAAATGACTTCTTGCCAGCAATTCGAGTATGCACTTCTCCATCTTCATCCACGTACTTATGCATTGGTGTAGAGTGGACGGGACGATCATGTTGGCATGAATCCATGGTCGCCTTAGGAGAAGGGTGTAAGAAGTGTCTGCTTCAATTACATAGCAAGTCACTTTGCTTTTGAGATATCCGATTTGGCATCTAAGCCTGATCTTCCCTAGAGGATAACTTCCATTGGCGTTGAAGCCAAAAATGCCAATATTAGTTGAAGTCAATCTATGGCGAGGGATCCCGAGGAACTGCATAAGTCTTCGCGGCATAATGCTCAAGGAAGACCCTGGATCAATCTAAATTCGTACAACTTCTGTTGAGCCAATATACCCTATATAATGGAGAGGCCTATTGTGTGTGATGTTCTTCAACTGCATATCCTCTGCTGTGAAAGTAATGTAAGGGGCACGCTTCGACCCTGAATTGCAGTGTGCGCACGCCTCCTCAACCTCTTTTGGGAGATGGGCCAGGAAAGCTTCAGAATCTGCTAGAGCTTCCCTTAGTACGTCTCTTGTAGACTTGGAGAAGCGCAATAACTCGTATAGAGTTATTCTTGCCAGTATATTCGCTAGCTGCGCCATAACATCAAATGAAAAGATGAGTTTTACTCTTCAGGAGCATCTTTCCATAGGACCCGATTGTATTTGAGCTCCTTCTGTTTTCTTTTGTTGGAAGTCTGCTTGGTGGTTCTCTCATTGGCCTCCTCTGTTGATTTTAAGGAGCCAACTTCTACCTTTGCATGGTTCGTCAAATATTGTCTTCCAGACCTGGTGCCCGAAAGGGGCATGGCTTCATGCTCTACTACTATAGTGGTCGCCTCTGTTTCAGAATCTGTTAACAGAGATGTGTCATCTGAATCCTTCTCAATTATTGCCGAGACAGCTTTACACATATGCTGCCTTCCTCTTGCTTTGGCCTTCTTTTTGGGCCCACTGTCATCCATTGTTCATCTTTGAGAAGGTCCATATGCACGAAAGGACCTATTGCTTCTCAGTTGTAAAAGGAATTAATCGATTCTTCTGCTGGTTATGGGGGTCTAAATTAACCACCCTGAGCTCATCTTTTGGAATAGGTATGAGCCCAAGTGGTACCTCTAGACCACCTACTGTAAAGGTAGCCGAGTATCATCTTCAAAGAATCGGGCTATGAACTCACGTTGTACATTAGCCCATGATTTAATTGTCCCATGGGGTAGTTGCATGAACCAAGTTAATGTGGGTCCTTGTAAGGTGCTCACAAATATTTTAATCAAAGTTGGATCATTCCCCATCAGGTGTCCTATCTGAGACAGAAAGTGAAAGATGTGTTGTTGTGATGAGCCTTTTCCGTCGAACGACTGAAGGTTCAATGGTTTATAGTTTGTAGGGTAGGGTATAGTTTCCCATTCTATGGGATAGGGATGCACTATCCCTACTTCTTATACCTTTTTGCGATGAAGAAGAGCTTGCAGCTAGTTCTCCATCTTTTCCATCTTCTCTACATGAGGGTTGATGATAACTTTCACTTTCTCTTTCTCTCCTGAGTAAGGAGGTAGTTCTTCATGCTCGCCTTCGCTCTCTTCATCTACATGGACAGGTTGTTTTCCTTTCTGCTGAGTGGAAGTGGATGACGAGGATTGACCCTTCTTGGTTTGAACCAATAACTCGGTTAGGAGTCGTTTCATTTCTTCCATGGTCTCCTCTTGCTGTTTGAGACATTGTTCTTGTCTCTCAAGTCTCCTAGAGACTTCTTCGGAAAGGTCGGTCACGTTCACTATAGCCTCCGACTCTCTGTTTGAATCTGAATAAGATGAAGAAACAATGGCAGAATATTTGTTGTCCTCCTCGTCGGATCCTCCAGCCAACTTTTTATAATCTAATAGTATAGCAACTCCTCTCCTAGCTCGAGTGTGCTGATACACACACTCTGGCTCAATAGACACTCCTTTTAACCTTGGAGTGAATTCCATAGCTGAAGAGTCGCTCTCGACAACCTTTTCGCCCTTGCTAACCATATGGGATGAGGCAGTGGGAAAATCAGTTCTGGAGTACACCTTTTTCACTGTCCGTCTTCTTTTTGACCCGGTAATGTGATAAAAAATGGACGGCTTTGATTTGCATTTACAATTTGATAGAACGACTAAAATCAACCATTCACATTGGCATTGAGGAGTGGGTTGGGAGGCACTCCTTTTCCGAGTGAGATTTTTGTTTAAATCTTGAGATTTATTCTCATTTATTTTTATAATCTGACACCTCTTGCATTGCAAGTTTTGTTCATAGTACTAATTACTTTGCAGGATTTCAGGGCTAAGCACGTTTCCAGCATCAGAACAATTTCCAACTCTTTTGTGGAATCTTCTTGAGTACGTGCTGACCTGTGCAGTTGCGCGGCCCCTGTGCACCTCTAAATTACGCTTCAGGAGATGTTGGTGAGTCATATCAGAAGTATGTTCATCATCTGAAGAGAAACTTGAAGATGTGCATTCAGAAGAGCGCATAAGCACATCTTTATATGTATTTGCAGAGGAACAAGAGGGAACACCTGACATAGTGACAAAAATGTTAGGTGTGCGCTGTGTGCTCTCTGCATGTGCGCCTGAAGAGGCACGAAGAAGTGCAGTTGTGCACAATGGAAGCTGGGGGTCACACTCACGAGATGCGACCCGCGGTTGCCCATGTGGAGTGCAAACCGTGGGATGCAACCCGTAGTTGCACCTACGGGATTGCATCCGCGGGATGCAACTTGCGGGTGCAAACCCGCGGGATTGCATCCGCATGATGCAACCCGCGGTATGCAATTTGCGTGGCTGCACCTGCAGGGTTGTACCCGCAACATGCAACTCACGGGATGCAGCCCGTGATTGCATCCGCGGGTTTGCATTAGTGGCATGTAACCCGCAGGTTGCAACCTGCGGTTGCGCTCTCGTGGTTGCACTCATTGGTTTGCATTCAAGGGTTGCAACTCGTGGGGTTGCGCCCAAGGGTGCCACCTGCAGGGTGTTTTTCATGCAAATCTTTTCTGAATGTAACTTTTCAAAAACCGTCCCTTTTGTACTGTTGAGGCATGCCCGTTGGGCCTTACGCCTTTGATTTGTTTTTTGGGAACGGGTAAAAGTTCGATTTGATTTTGGAACGGGCGATGACGTAGTATCTCTTTTGACAGACGAGGACGTCTTCTCAGTTTTAACTGGCGATGACGCCTCATAAGTTTAGTCTTTACGGGCGATGATGCCTCATAAGTCCTGATAGGCGGTGATGCCTTTTCATTTTTGGTGGGCGATGACGCCTCACCTTTCTTGATCATCACCTGACTATGACATCTAGGCTCCGAATCAAAGGAAGAGAGGATTTTTTCATATTTTTACTGGTCAACTTCCATGACTAGGGTCTCAACGACCTATCCGATAGGTATCCGGTTGGACTGTGCCCTCAGATTCACTGTCCTGAATAGAGAGGCTCCCACTATGGTCGCCAATTCTTGTTTGCTTGAAAAGTTGTATTTCCCTTCCATTGCTAATTTTGATTTATAGCAATAAAAGAAAAATCAAATTACAGAATCTTCGAGGTTACAAGAATAGGGAAAATTGATTTATTCCCCTTTTAATTTGTGGGTTCGGTGGCGATGGAGCCTTTCTGACGCACTCCGTTGATGGTTCGGCTGGGAAGAAGAGGATTACCTCTCTTTTCTCTGGATTCTCTGCTCCTCTACTTTCTGGATTATGCTCACTCTCCAAAAGTCCGAAGTTCTAAAATCTGTCCTCATTTTTATAGATTGAGGAGCAACCATTCGCTTCAAATCCCGCTAATTTTTCCTTCAAATTCGGATTAAATCTATGTAATTAATCCCTAAAAATTCAGGTCAAACCACGTAATCAAAGCATGGGAGTATGCAACCCTGCGGTAGCAACCCACGGGTGGCACCCATGGGAGCAACCCGAGGGAGCGCTCCCGCGGGTGCCACTCGCATTGCACCCGTGAATTTCTTTTTTTTTTTTACATGTCTACAACTGCAAGTTTACTAAACAACAAATAGTTCCTCTACTCCTCGAGGCTCTCTATTCTCCTAGTGAGTTTTGCCAAACCATGGATATCGGATCGTCAACTATCAATTTCCGGATCATCATAGGAACTCTCACTACCGAGAGAGTTTTTGTGATGTGTATGAAGGCCGAACTTCCTTTTCCTTTGTCATTTGGAGGGAGTCTTTCCATCAAACCCTTACCTAAGAGGAGTCATGATTTAGCTCGTTCATCTATGAACCCTACCTCTCTTTTGTTTGTATGATTTTTATATTATTTTTATTCTTGTCTAATGGGCCCAGCTTATCTGTCTTCACTGCCTGCCAACACTATCCATCACCGCGGACACTACTCATTCTAGCCAAAACTATTAATCCTCGCTAATACTACTCATCTTCGTCAACTTCATCAACTAACCTTACATTTGTCTACTTGGCTCACATCCACCAACAGCCTTCCATGGAACTCTACTCTGCTCGCCAACTCTCTCTTGAAATTTAGTTAGTCTAATTCACTAGCTTTATCAACCTTTGGCTTAAAGATATTTTGACTACATAACTACATGATTTATTTAATTATTATTTTAACTATATTACTTGACTAATAATCTTCTTGATAATTTTTAACTATACTTAGAATTGATATAAAGATTATACTTGACTTCACTAATTAGTGCACAATATGCTAATTCGATCACATGAAGTCATAATATTTTACTTGTTGATAAGGGACAGCCCGCACTTCATGCCTTGCTGGTTCTGGCAGATGGACGGTCCAGTTTGGGGTGGACAACAATGCACCAACAAGGCACAGAGCGCGGGCGGTCCTGAGCGCCTCGAACCGGACCATCCGTTTGCCCGAACCCGTATGACACGGTGCGCGAGCAGTCCCAGCAGTGCCATCCACCACGAGCAGTACCGTCCATCCGTGCGGGTAGTACTGGATAGGTTATCAACCCCGAATCAGACCTCCTATCCACTAGAACCCGCACGGCACGGGCAAACGAACGGTCCAATTTGAGGCGGATGGCACTGCCAGCGCACTGTGCCGTGCGGGTTCAGACTGACGGACGGTCCAGTTCGGGGCGGATGGCTAAGCCGGGAGTGCCCGTGCACCGTGCAGTGATGGACGGTCCGGTTCGAGGCGTATGGCACTGCTGGGACTGCCCGTGCACTGTGCAATGCAGGTTCGGGCAGATGGACGGTCTTGTTTGGGGGCGATTGGGACTGCCCCGCACACCGTACCTTGGGGGTTCGAGGGTACAGACTGTCCGGTTCGGGGCAGATGGCAATTCCCGCGCACCGTGCTGTGCGGGTTCAGGCGTGATGGACGGTCCAGTTCAGAGCAGATGGCACGGCCAGGACTGCCCTGCGCACCATGCCGTACGTGGGTTCTGGCAGACAGATGGTCCAGTTCAGGCGGCCGACACTGCCTGTGCATCATGCCGTACGTGGTTCCGACAGATGCTCGGTACTGTTCGGGGTGGATGGGACGGGACTGCCTGTGCTTCGTGCCTTGCGGGTTCGGGAGGACGGACGGTCCAATTCGAGGCAGATGGCATGGACAGGACTACCCCACATACCGTGCCATGCGGGATCGGGCGGATGAACGGTCTGGTTTGGGGCCGATAGCACTGCCAGGACTACACGCACCGTGCCGTGACAGACGGTCTAGTTCATGGCAGATGGGATGGGCTTGCCCGCACTCTGTGCCTTGCATGTTCGGACTGATAAACGGTCCCGTTAGGGGTGGAAGGCACTGCCCGGGCAGAGTGCCATGCGGGTTCAGGCGGACGGACGGTCCGGTTCGAGGCAGATGGAACTGTCAGAACTGTCCGCGCACCATGTCGTGCTTGTTCGGGCAGACAGGCGGTCTGGTTCGGGGCCAATAGCATGGCCAAAATTGCCCTTGCACCATGTCGTGCAGGTTCGGGCAGACCGACGGCCCGGTGCCTTGCGGGTTCGAGCAGACGGACGATTCGGTATGGGGTGGATGGCACTAATGGGACTGCCCACGCACCATGCCTTGCAGGTTTGGGTCGACGGACGGTCCTGTTCGGGTTGGTCAGGAATGCCCAGACTCTGTACCGTGTGGGTTCGGGCGGACGGACGGTCCTGTTCGGGGCAGACGGATGGTCCTGTTCGGGGCAGACGGAACTGCCAGCGTTCCATGCAATACAGGTTCGGGCGGATGGACGGTCCTATTTGGGGCGGTCGGGACTGCCAGCTCACCATGCCGTGCAGGTTTTGGCGGACGAACGGTTCTATTCGGGGCTGATGACACTACCAGGACTGGTCGCTCACCATGCCATACAGGTTCTGGCTGACGAACAGTCCGGTTCAAGGGCGGATGGCACTGCCCACGCACCATGCCGTGCGGGTTTGGGCGGACGGACAGTCCAGTTCGGGGCGGTTGGGATTGCTCGCGCTCCGTGCCATGCAGGTTCGGGTGTATGGACTGTCTGGTTCGGGACAGATGGCATGGCCAGGATTGCCCTGCGAGTCGTGTCGTGTGGGTTCGGCTGTGATGGAAGGTCCGGTTTGTGGCTGATAGGGCCGCCGGGATACCCTGCGCACCGTGTTGTGTGGGTTCTTGGGCGGATGGCACGGACGGGACTGGCCGTACACTGTGTCATTCGGGTTCAGGTGGACAGACGGTCCAGTTTGGGGTGGATGGCACGGCCAGGACTACCCCGTGCACCGTGCCGTGAGGGTCAATAATTATGTACATATATGTGTTTGTGTGTGTGTGTGTGTAGGGCAGTGCATTGCGAGTTCTGGTGGACAGACGGTCCGGTTCAGGACGGTTGGGACTGTCCATGCACCGTACCTGCAAGTTCAGGCAGATGGATGGTCCTGTTCAGGGCAGTCAAGGCTGCTCGTGCTCCATACCTTGTGGGTTCGGGCGGACGGACGGTCCGGTTCTGGGTGGATGGCCCTGCCCACCACAGTGTCGTGCGAGTTCGGGCGAACGGACGATCCGGTACAGGGCGGATGGCACTACTCGCGCATCGTGCCGTGCGGGTTTTAGCATGACGGATGGTCCTTTTCGGGGCAGTCGGGACCGCCCGCTCACTGTGCCGTGCGGGTGCGGGTGGATGGACGGTCCTGTTCAGGGTGGATGGTTCGGCTAGGACTGCCTCGCACACTGTATCGTGCGGGTTCTCACGGACGGATGGTCCGATTTGGGGCAGATGGGACTGGAATGCCAGCGCTCCATGCCTTGTGGGTTTGGGCGAATGGACGGTCCGATTTGGCGCAGATGGCACTGCCTGCGCACCATACAGAGCAGGTTCTGGCGTGACGGACGGTCCGGTTCGAGGCGGTCGGGAGTGCTCGGGCTCCTTGCCTTGCCGGTTCAGGCGGTCGGACGGTCCGGTTTGGGGCGGATGGCATAGCCCGCGCACCGTGCCATTTGAGCTCCACAGTCGGACGGTTCGGTTCGGGGAGGATAGCATGGTCAGGACTGCCCGCGCTCCGTGCCATGTAGGTTCAGGTGGATGGATGGTCCGGTTCGGGGCGGATGGCACTGCTCGCGCACCGTGCCGTGCGGGTTTCGTCATGACGGACAGTCTGGTTCGGGGTGGATGGCACTACCGGTGCACCGTGCCATGCGGGTTTGGGGCAGTCGGGACTGCTGTTGGCAGTAAAAATTTCTAAGTAAATAGAAATTTCTAAGTAAATAAGATTTTCCACAACAGAATGCGGAGCTAACTCAGTAGCTCCGCTTCTGGCTAGTTGTAGCCTCGGTTGAGTAAAATGCGAGCTATCGATAGCTCCACGTTAGCTCCGCATTCTGGTTATTTAGTGCCACGTCTTGATGCGATTAAGCTCCGCGTGAGCAGATAACCAGAATCTCAAATTGATTGAGATTATGATTTGAGCTTATCCAAATACCCATATCAAGTCCAATCAGAACTCTAAATCAAGAGATTTAAATCAAAACTAAGATGTTTGATTGGAATTCTTGATGAATGCAAATTCTATTTAGATAGAAACTCTTGCATTAACTGGGGGCTAGAAATACCTTCTTGGTGAAACCCTGGAGGGTCTTCTTTTTCCTTTCGTCTGGTATTCTTCTTCTTCTTTTCGGCATCTTGGAGAATTCAAGTTACGCATAGAGCCTTGTGTTCGTGAAAGATCGTCTACAGTCGGCTGCCATCTTCAAAGGAGAAGAGTTTGACGTTCGATCGTCCAAAGGAGCTGCTTGACAGATCCCATCGCCACAGATCCCACACAATATATTGTAAAAGAGAGAGATTGAGATATAAAATCCTCTCGTTTATTCTCTTTTCATCTTGTTCACTTTCATTGTAATCTAAGTTGTATTCAATGGAAGGAAGCAAAACTTTTGCGGTGAACAAACTGCAGACCACAGTGGGAGCCATCTCTTTCACTGATGAAGAGATTGTGGCGTAATTGGACGTTGACATGATCGGATCCGAAGTAGACACACTGGTCGTTGAAATCGACCAGCAGAAGTACGAGGAGTTCCTCTCCTCTAAATCAGGTGACTTGGACGAGACACGACACTATTGTCGCATGCGCTCCAATACCCGAGTAACGGGTAAAAAGGTATCCACCGAGAGACGGGGATTCTTGAAGACTGTGGCTATAGGGCCAATGCTCGAATAGGAAATCCTAGCAGAGGATGAGCTTCCCACTGCTGAAGAAGACCTGGGAACTGGATTGACCAGAACCCAACTCTGAAATAGGAATCGGAGAGTGAGGCGTAAAGCCCTTAAAGCCCGCCTTAGACGCGAGGCTAATGGACGCGAGGCTATGGTCCCTCGCAAACTGGCTCGCGCTAATCACGAGACCGGTCATTATCGCACTAAACGCGAAGTTACAACTTGCTTTAAAAGCAAGGAAAAGCCAGCATGTGATTTTCCACTCGAGGCTATTGCTGAGCTTAGCGAGAAACGTGAAGCCAGTAAGATTTGCGCTAGTCGCAGAATATCTGACACTCGCGAGAAACGCGAGTATAAAAAATTTTTAAAGCCAGGGTGTGATTTTCCACGCGAGGCTGATACTGGGCCAAGCGAGAAATGCGAGGCTAGTAATACTTGCGAGAAACGCAAGACTTCTCACACTCGCGAGGAATGCGAGGATAAAAATTCTTTACAACCAGCGTGTGATTCTCCAAGCGAGGTTAATACTGAGCCAAGCGAGAAACGCGAGGCCAGTAATACTTGCAATAAACACAAGATGTCTGACACTCGCGAGACGCGCGAGGATGATTGGCAAATTGTTGTCAGTCGTAAAAACCACGCTTGGCACGAAGCTATGACTTGCGTTGATCGCAAGGGTAAGTCAGCGTGCAAGAATTTCCTTTCACACGGGGCTGTTAATCAAGAAGCTAAACTTCTGAACACACGCCAGGCCAGTGAGAAACGCAAGGCTAACGTGGCAAAAAGCGGAGCTATTCTTCAGCCCCGCGAGATAAAACGCGAAGCTACTTCTAAGTTCCGCGTAGACCAACCCGACTGCGGAATCAGGACTGATCCTCTCATCAATAGACCAGAACTGAACTTCAGTGATCCGAAGAAGTTTCAGTGGGTTCCTAGACCCTCTCAAAAGTTGAATGGGTCCCACAACTCCATGGCTAAAGGCACTGATCTCAGGGAGTATCTGTCAAAGAAGAGAGGCTTAGAACAAGTTCAAGCTGAACCTGTCTGTCACTGCCAGCAGCTTATGACAGCGGTATCCGCTGTAATGAATAACTGTGGCTACAGCATGAGCAGGGTATCAGTGTTCGACCGATTAACCGAGACGGACAAGAACTCTACTAAGAGGACAAAAACCGCTTCCCTAAAAGAATGGAGAGCTGTGACCTACAATATGGTGGGAAAAAGGAAGAAGGTTATAGAGACAGATGATGATTCAGAATCGAGTGATGAAGAACATCATCGTATCACTCGACTGAAATCAGGAGCCGTTTTTCCTCGGAACTATAAGAGGCTTGCAATGGGTTCTTATGATGATGACAGCGATAATTCAGCTCTAGCCATGCCTCGTTCCTCCGCGTCATCTCGACTACAAAAGTCAACATCACACATGGCCGATAAATCTGACGATATCGATCGGAGATTTGAAGCTCAAGAAAGAATGATTCGAGAGCAACAAAAGACGATTGAAGATCTTAAAATGATGCTCTCAAAGTTTGTCGAAGATAACGCCAAGAAGGGCAAGGAAACCTCATTCAATAAAATGAACGAAGAAGAAAGAGAAGAGAAAGCCCACTCGATGCACGAGGACAATGATAGTTTTTTTTTTAATGATCCACATGGAGAGAAAATAGAAAAATTGCAAAATCAACTCGAGGCACTGATGCATAAAAAAGAGTTGAAAGAATCAGGGGTCTCAAGACCATATCCACCTGAATGGGATATGGTACCATACCCTTAGAAGTATAAGCTGCTCAAATTAGAGCCATATGACGGGAAGAGATCTCCCAGTGAGCACATTTATTACTTTTTGTCCCAAGCAGGACATTTGATGGGCAATGACCCGATTATGATCAAAGTATTCGCAAGTACTTTGCGAGGGCCTGCTTTTACTTGGTTCATGCAGCTGCCCCCAGGTACTATTAATGCCTGGCTAGATGTGGAGAAATTATTTCTCTCACGTTTCTTTGAGGATGATACCGAGATTACGGTTCATTCCCTCCTTGCAACTAAATAAGGGGAACAAAAAACGGTAAAAGATTTTATAGAAAGGTTTCGGGAGAAGTCCGTGCATTGCAAACACGGAATGGTCCAAGAAACTCTAGTCAAAACATGTCGACATAATCTTAAGACTAATGTGCTCCTAAAAATGGGGGCCGTAGAGTCTAAGACATGGAGGGATTTGCTCAAACAAGGAGAGCAGGCCGAGGACTTTATTTGTCAAGTTGAAGAGTCTCGCGGATCAAGGAGCACCGGAAGTAATAGGCCATATACCCAGAATAATAGTAATAAGAATAAAAGGAAAGCGTTGATGGCGTCAGAAGCTGCTCCGCAAAAGACAAATCCTCCGCCAAGCCCAAAGCCCCAAAATCAGAAGGGCACAAGGCAAAATAGACCCCAGAAGGAGAAAACTTATACTTTCAAGGCAGAATAGACGCCCACACTCTTCCTCCTCTTCCTAAGGAAGGGAATGTTGCAACTCCGGAGAATAGGAAGCCAGAGGACGCTGGGAAGACCAACGACCCCAATTACTGTCTTTATCACCGGAATGTTGGGCACCCGACTAGGGATTGTTACCCTCTTAAGAACAGAATCCAAGCACTAATAGAAGCTGGAGTTCTGACGCTTAAGGAAGAGCAAAAGAAGGTCACTGCCAATATGGAAACCATAGTGGTTGGAACCCATGAGTTCCCCACAGGGGTGACCCCAATTCCAAAGGGTAAATTGGTTACAAAGAACTTTGACCCCCGCACAAAAAAGCTCAGGAAGGACTTGTCCCCGTAACAACCCAAAAGGGGGGAGTTATGTGGGTTCACCTTGATTTACTAGAGGATGAGCAGTGGAGTACCACAGGGGGTCAAGGAGAAAAATGGACTGTTAATGCCATTTCCGCAGAGATAAAGGAAGAATATATAGCTTCGGGAGCCTTCACAGATTCTGAAGAAGAGGTCAAAACTATGGCCACTGATCAAGATGGGGCAGGCCCTTTCGGTACTCGATCTGGGAAGACATATCTCAAGGACTACACCAGAGTAGATCCAAAAGACATATATGCGGAACTTGCAAAACCGGCAAAGCAGAAGGGACTTCGCTTCCAGAAGAATCCTATTAGAAATGAAGGAGCCAAGGAGACTACCTTCAAGTTTGATATAATAGCTCAGCTGGCTAACATTCCAGCATGAGTGACGCTTTACGAACTGTCGAGATTATCAAAATCAACACGTGAAACATTAAGAGAGGCCCTGGCAGACTCTGAGTCATTCTTAGCCCAGATTGTTGAGCCGGCCGATGAAGAACGGGATTCTTGCCCCAGCTGTCATCAAGTAAGGAGGCAGGTCCCACAAATTACCTTCTCTCCGGAAGACATGCAAGTAAGGAATATAAAGCACAATAGGTCTTTATATTTTACCGGATACGTTGGATCCACCAAGATGGAACGCATTCAAATCCATCCGGGGTCTGCACTAAGTGTTATTCCTAGAAGGCTAATGCAACTATTAGGAATATCTCTTCATCGTTTGACGCCGACAAACACCACTATTTACGGATTCAATGCTAACAACAGCCATCCTCTTGGTAAAATCCGATTGCGGTGCCAAATTGGAGACTTAAGGACAGAGGTCACATGCTATGTTATTGATGCTGATACCTCCTACAATATTTTACTGGGACAACCTTGGATCCATGCTTACATGATAGTCCCGTCGACTCTCCACCAATGCATGAAATATTGCGATGAAGAAGGAGAAGTCCGAACATTAGTTGCAGATAGGCAACCATTCAAGGGACTAGAAAATTACTTCACGGATGCTAGGCTCTACAAATCGGTCCATGAGATCCCGTGCGATGATCGCAGCACACTTCAAAAGCCCGATGACAATGGCAATGAAGCCAACTTTAAGTACGAGCTTCCTGAAGAAGACGATGGGGGTGATTATGAAATCAACCCTCACTTAGATTTTAGTTTGAGTCTTGATAATAATGTGGCTGATGTAATAGAGAGTGAATGTGTTATTAATGAAAACATAAAGTTAGTCTACGAGCATACTGTAGCTACTGAGTCTGAACCCTCTTATACTTTCACTGAAGTGGATGGCCTATCCGAACTTGAAGTTCTGGCAGCGCACTATTTGCCACTTAGGTCATCCCTCCTCTCTCGGTCTAAAATAATTATGAGAAAAGGTCACTTCTTTGAAGTGCCTCCTCGACAAGGGTCTCAAAAGCCGATCGTGTTCGGCAGAGTAATTACGTCATCTCGACGAAGACAAACCAATGAAAGTGATGAACAAACATCACCTCAATTTCACTTGTATGAACAGAAATCCCGGCAAATGATGGAGAAAATGGGTTATAATTTTACCCAGAAACTGGGATTAAACTTTGGAAAAGGGCGACGGAATCTTATACCCTCGTTTAGACCAAGAGGAAAGAGCCAAGATTATTATCAAAAGACTCGCAGGGGGTTGGGATATGTATCTACCCCTCCCTCATCACCATCCGGACAAGAAGACAGTTCTTTGGCTGATGATGAATCACCTCCACTGGATCATGACTCAGATCTAAGTACCGGCGCCTGATTTCAATCCTTGACAGCTAATATAGTTTCAGCCGCACCAGAAAGCGACGGGCAACCAATTGATGTTCAGAATGATTCCGGGGCTAAGCATATGGATACTCTCTGGGATGTCTGCTTTGAACAGCGTGACCCGCCCACAGAAACAAATTAATACAGGTCAACATGGGAACGGAAAAAAACCCAAAACCCATATTTATAAGCGACACGCTAACTCCCTTGGAAAAGGAGGAACTTATATCTTTTATCAAAGAGTATATAGACGTGTTCGCATGGAGTTATGAAGACATGCCCGGGCTTGACCCTTAAGTTGCCACACACCGGTTAAATATAAAAGAAGATGCCAAACCAGTTAAACAACAACAAAGACGTTTTCGACCGGAATTGATGGAGGCAATAGTTGCTGAGGTCAATAAGCTTATAAAATCCGGATTCATCCGTGAAGAGCAACATCCTGATTGGGTGGCTAACATAGATCCAGTTCGTAAAAAGAATGGCAAAATCCGGACATGCATCGATTTTCAAGATTTGAACGCTGCATGTCCTAAAGATGAATTTCCACTTCCCATCACAGACGTGATGATCGATAATACTTGTAGTTACGAGAGGATGTCCTTCATGGATGGCTTCTCAGGTTATAACCAAATCAAGATGCACCCAGATGATGAAAAGCATACAACTTTCAGAACACCGCTGGGAGTATACTGTTACATAGTGATGCCGTTCGGATTGAAGAACACCGGTGCTACCTATCAACGTGCAATGAGCACTATATTCAAAGAACACCTATGCAAAATGGTGGAGTGTTATGTGGGTGACTTAGCGGTCAAAAGCAGAAGCAAAGAAGATCATCTGCATGACTTAAGAACGGTCTTCGATCTTATGCGAAAACACCAAATAAAGATGAATCCGGCTAAGTCTTTCATGGGGGTGTCCAGCGGGAAATTCCTTGGGTTCATAATAACTTCAAAAGGAATTTTTCTCGACCCCAAAAAGGTGAAAGCAATTAATGAAATGCCACTACCCCGCAATCTTAAGGAATTAAGGGGGTTACAGGGAAAGTTAGCCTATATCCAGCGCTTCATCTCCAATTTATCAGGGCGATGCCAGCCATTCTCTAGACTTATGAAGAAGGGGGTTTCTTTCGTATGGGATGAGGCATGTCAACAGGCATTTGATGACATCAAAGAGTATCTTACTAAGCCTCCTGTACTTATGGCACCAGTCCCCGAGCAGCCCTTCCTTATATATGTAAGGGCCATGGATAATGCTTTAGGAGCAGTACTTGCTCAATATAATAAGCACAGCCATGAACATGCCCTCTATTATTTAAGTAGGACAATGATCGGGGCCGAACAGCGGTATACCCCGATTGAAAATGAATGTTTACCCCTAGTGTTCGTTGTTCAGAAAATGCGATACTATCTTTCAGGGCAAACAATTCATGTCATCTCACGGGTTAATCCCGTGAAAATTCTGATGACCAAACTAGGATCCTTAAATGGCCGGTTAGCAAAATGGTCTCTGCTACTATCGCCATATGATATACACTTCGTCCCTCAAAAAGCCATGTAGGGACAGGCGATCGCCGATTTCCTAGCAGATCATCCAATCTGGTCCAATTCCAAACAGACGTTAGAGGTCAACACAGTTGCAAAGAACAACTATAACAAATGTTCTTTGATGGTGCTGCCAGACGATCTGCTCTGGAGTGGGGGTTGTGCTGATATCCCCACATAAACATATATTGCCTAATGGTTACTCATTAACAGAACCGTGCACGAATAATATGGCGGAATACAATGCGCTAATTATCGGCCTAAAAATAGCTCTGCAACTGGGGGTGAATTATTTAGAGGCATATGGAGACTCTAAACTCATCGTAAATCAGATAACGGGCGAGTATGAAGTCAGATATGAAGCCCTCATCCCTTATCATCAGCTAGCCATCGAACTAGCAGGGTACTTTGAACAATTTTACATCTCTCATATATCTCGAAATGAGAACGTTTATGCAGATACTCTTGTCGCATTAGCCGCGACATTGGCAATCCCACCGGGTGAAGCAAAAAGCATCACTATTGGTAGCTGAGAACTCCTCCACCCAGATACAGTATTCCAAACCAAGGAGGCGTGCCAGACAGGCTTAATTCTGGAACCCTGTGATTGGCGATTCCCGTTTGTGGACTATGCCTTATATGGGATACTGCCCAAGGATCCAAAGGAAGCCGCCTCGATAAAGAGGAAGGCTCCAAGATTTTACTATAATCAGACACTCCAGACTTTGTATAGAAAGTCAAGTGATGGTCTTCTACTATGCTATTTGTCAAAAAATAGAAGCATAGGAAGTGCTAAGAGAAACACACGATAGAGTATGTGGAGCTCATCAGCCCAGTCCAAAACTCAGAGACCGCATAAGAAAGCTAGGATACTACTAGCCAAAGATGATTACCGAGGTAATGACATACGCCAAACGATGGCATGCATGCTAGGTACATGCTAACTTTATTTATCAACCCCCAGAATATGTGCACAATACCGTTGCTAGTTGGCCATTTGAAGCGTGAGGAATGGATATTGTGGGGCCTATAACTCCCCCATCGTCAAGAGGACATCGGTTTATCTTTGCAATAACTGATTATTTTTCAAAATGGGCCGAAGCCGTGCCAATGAAAGAAGTGAAAACGACAGATGTGATTAAATTCATCAGGCATCATGCATTTACCGTTTTGGCATCCCTCGGAGGATCATCCATGATAATGGTCCACAATTCATCAGTCAGGGATTCTCCAGATTCTGCAATAAGTTCAGAATCAAAGATATTGCTTCAACGCCATATAACCCAACAGTTAATGGGTTGGCCGAAGCCTTCAACAAGACAATCATTAAACTCCTTTGAAAGTTTGTTTCTTCCAATAAACGAGATTGGGATGAAAAACTAGGAGAGTGCCTATGGGCTTATCGCACCACTATTCGCACCCCAACAAAAGCTACTCCATTCTCTTTGGTCTATGGAAGCGAGGTCGTCTTGCCTCTTGAAATCCAGATCCATCACTAAGAGTGGCCTTAGCCACAAAGATGACGACAGAAGAGCGCCATCAACAAAGACTGGGAGAATTAGAGGTGTTAAATGAAAAACGTCTCAGGGCCCAACAACAAATTGAGTTGTATCAAGCCCGAATCTCGCGAACGTTCAATAAAAACATTAAACCAAGGACCTTTAAACAAGGAGACTTGGTTCTGGCTATTAAAAGGCCAATGGTTCTAACCCACAAGACTAAGAGTAAATTTGAACCCAAGTGGGAAGGACCGTTCATCGTGTAGACTGTATACTCCAATGGAGCCTATCGCTTAATGAATCAGAATGGCGACAGGATGATGATGCCGATCAATGACAAATTTTTGAAGAAATACTATGCTTAATTTCCCTGGAAGTACACGCCTCCATTTGTCCAAGTTACGCAGATGAGCACTTGGACTCCGTTTTTAGGCATTCGCAATTGAGTGCCTCTGACCTAAATCTAATGATCCTAACACGATCATCTTTGGTGTGCCCAGTTCAAGTTACGCATGAGAGCCTTGAACGACCTCCAATAAAGAATTAGGCATGCGCAATTGAGCGCCTCTGACCTAAATCTAATGATCCTAACCCAATCATCTTTGGTGTGCCCAGTTCAAGTTAAGCGCGAGAGCCTTGAACCGCCTTTAATCAAATATTAAGGCGTGCGCAATTGAGCACCTCTGACCTAAATCTAATGATCCTAACACGATCATCTTTGGTGTGCCCAGTTCAAGTTACACGTGAGAGCCTTGAACCACCTCCAATCAAATATTAAGGCATGCGCAATTGAGCGCCTCTGACCTAAATCTAATGATCTTAACACGACCATCTTTGGTGTGTCCAGTTCAAGTTACGAGCGAGAGCCTTGAACCGCCTCCAATCAAATATTAACGCATGCACAATTGAGCGCCTATGACCTAAATCTAATGATCCTAACCCGATCATCTTTGGTGTGCCCAGTTCAAGTTACGCGCGAGAGCCTTGAACTGCCTCCAATCAAATTCTAGGCATGCGCAATTAGGCGCCTCTGCCAAAAATTTGGTAATCCTGACACGATTACCTCGGTATTATCAGTCTGAGTTATGCAGATGAGCCTTGGATTGCTTTACCTAAACAACTAAATCATTCTGATGACAAATTATCTGTTGTGCAAACAAATTTTGTAGCCAACAGGTAAAAGAATCAGATGATTATCTTTATTTCATCAACAGAAGAATAAAGTTACAAAAATTCTCTCTTTTATTACAAGTTCTTATTACAAAAAGAATGAAGAATAAAAGAATAAAAGAAAACTATGGATCTCCTAGATGCTTCAACTTATTCATTGCCTCGTCAATCACTTGACGACGAGTCGCTTCCACGGAGTGTTGAGCCTGCCGAAGTAAGTCATCATCATTCATTGCAAGTTGCTGGGTTAGATACTGACGAGACTCTTCCATAGCACGGATTCTTATTGTCTCCTCCTGCTCGACCTGCTCCCGTTGGAGGATCAGGCGCTTCCCGTTTCTTAACGGATTCCCCTAATTGAAGCTCGTTGGCAACTAAGACCGCCCAAGCTCTTGCAATGGTCTCCTAGGCTCTAAGGATGGCGGCCTGACCCCCCTCAATCTCGGAGTCCACCGCCTTCAAACCCCTAAGAATGGACTCCCGATTAGCCTGGAGCTCTGCCAATTCTCGAGACCATCCTTCTTCCTGTCGTATTAATTCCTCTCGACGCACCGCTAACTCCACCCGAAGCTGTGCTAACTCTATTGCGGTGATCGCT
This sequence comes from Dracaena cambodiana, assembly GCA_036321105.1. Classification (NCBI taxonomy): domain Eukaryota; kingdom Viridiplantae; phylum Streptophyta; class Magnoliopsida; order Asparagales; family Asparagaceae; genus Dracaena; species Dracaena cambodiana. Next base: position 14,898,036 of record JAYEPQ010000017.1, read on the forward strand.
TCCACGTCCGCTTGACGAACTGTGTTTAGCGTGTTCACCTGCTCTTCTAAAGCATTAAATCAGGCCCGGTAGGGAGCTGCCCGTCCTGTCCCCCGATTCTTTCAATGTTATCCAAATAGCTGGATAACATCGAACAGCCGAGACTGAAGAAATCTATTCCCCCAGAAATCATCTCGATGCATCTTCTTAGCAACCGCATAAAATCATTAACACTATGGTTAAAGAGTTCCTCAAAAGGATCCACGGTGTCTGCATTTAAAGCAGGCAGCGCTAAAGAAGATGTCGCTGGAGGAGGAGTGGTGTCCGCTGGGTTTGAAGAGGAAGAAGCCCGTCCCTGTACCAGATTCATAATATGCGGGGCCAGTAAAGCCAATGCAGATCTGGCTAAACTGGGAACCCGAGGAGAAGTGTCGCTAGTACAAATCATTCGGGCAGCACCACCAACAGGAGAAGATGAGCGAGTGTTTCCACCAGAAGCTCCTCCGGTGGCAGAAGTAACTTCGAATGAGAACTTTAAATTTTCCTCATCCACTGCTGGAAGACTTGGAGCTGGAGGAGTTGCAGGAGTTTCAGCAACAATGATAGATGATGTTAAAATTTCTGGCTAAGGAGCAGAAGGCGCACCAGAAACCACTGGAAAGGTCTCTGTGGAGCAGACCGGTGGTGTTGGTGACGGCATACTTGGAGACGGTGTAGCCTTTTTGCGGCGGCTGTAATGACAACTTCCGTTCTCTCATCACTCTCTAGTTCGTCAATGGGAGGAATTGATGAGGGAACTGGGCATGTGGCCGGTGTGAAATAGTCAGCGTCAAATTCGCTTGCAGAGCTACCCAAACCACCCGCTGAGCCAGTCATGCCAGAATAGTCCACCCTCTCCTTAAACTCCCCCTTGGTAGTCGAATGCATTGAAGAGAGGGGCTGACCACCTGCATTTCAAGAAGCAAGCAAATGGTGTTACGTATCATGATAAAGTAAATAATGGACAAAGAGATAGAACATGAAGAACCATACCTGGAGATACAAGTCTAGTTGTTGGACTTGAAGGGGGAGCCGCCATCGTCTCCAGGAGCATACTCGTCTCACTATCCAGTGGTTGCTCCGTAGGGTGTTTAACAGGTTCTACAGTTGGAGGAGCCAGAACCTCAGGAACACTTGGAGCTCCAGCAGGTCCACTCTCCTCTGCCGACGCTGGAGGTAGAGTTGAAGCCAACAAATTCGAAGCAAACTTGATAGCTGCTTCTTGGGGGGCTACTAGAGTTCCCGGGGCCAACTTCTTCTTTCTGGCAAGCCCTTCCTTTGGGGAACCGCGGGGTTTGAGGGTCGGGCTCCGGGGACGAATGATGACAGGTTGGGGAGCACCTCCAACATCAAAGTTGTCATCATCATCATCATTAGACTCGCTGACATCTGATGGTTCGGCCGCGCACCAAGGAATAAATCCATTCCTTTTACTCTCACTCTTGAAGCACCTTGGCGGCTAATGTAGAAAGCCTCAATCTCCTTGCAACAACTTCGGTTGATGGAGAAGTGGGGCACGTCAGCATTTGCAACGTTGCACCATGTGCAAAAGCTAAGAGTCATGGCCAGTTCTGGCGACTTCTGTGGCAGGATGAATTCAGCTCTGGTTCCCCCAGCAGCAAAATGAAACCAGCACGGGCACCCTCATACAGATTCCCCTCATAGGCAAAATTCTTGTCTGGATTACCCACATAAAGTTGGAAATATCCGAACTAACTAGCAAAGCGGCTCGGGGTGTACGGTTCGATAAGACATTTACCATCTTGACGATACACCATGTGCCGGGTCGGATGTTAAGGAGCCACCAGAATGCTCCTGAGGATAAGGCAGTAAAGTTATCTGCTCCCACAATATCCTTCAATTTCAACCCATATCCACTACCAGGGAAGTCGGGGAAGCACCTGAAGATCTCATAATTTTGGTGATGCCGGAGAGTCTTCCTGATTTGAGACATATAGTGATGCTTCCATGAAGAACGCTCGTATAACTCCATAAAGTAGGACTTGTCACCAGAGCGGTGTGAAGCAGCACTCATCAGAAACGGGCAGTGCATGATGAGCCACGCCATCAGATAGGTGTAAGGCATCTCCACCCTAGGATTCGGAGTTTTCACCTGGGCAATCTCTTTCGACTTGCCTTTCCCTTTCACTTTGCCCTTATCAGCAGGGATGAAGTCATTGCAGAGTGTTCACAATCTATGCTATAGATTGCACACCATGGCGGGAAGAAGTTCGAAAGGTCGGCCATATGTGAGGAGAACTGCTGGATATACCACAGTCATTGCAATTGCCTCTTTTGGCAATGATGGCACAACACATCTTTTCAGCCACAGCATCAGGAACCCAGCAATAAGGCCTCGATTGGATACTAGGAACTGAGCTTGATAGTGGTAACTCTTGAAAGAGATGCCAGGACTGAATCCACCTTCGTTGGATTCAGTAGTATAATACATTAGCCGGGTCTTGGAGATGCGGCGATCGATCTCTGTGATGTAGACAGGAGCATAGCCATGGATAGTTGTTGAACTATCCTTAGAATTCAAGTTGGCGAAAAGGTAATCGACCATTTTTTGTGGCCGATACCCTAATTACGCACACCTACTAAGTCAGCAAAGATGCAGTAATGACACATCATCTCCCAGTATGTAGCATAGATGCGCTCGTCCTTCGCCATCAGCATGTTCAACTCTTCGGTAGTGGGGACATACTCTTTGTATGGGACTTCGCCCATTGAAAGCCCAGATACCTCAAATATCTCGTGGAGAGCAATCCCTAGCTCACCCACTGGCGTAAATAGGGTGCAGGTCTCAGGGTTGTACATCTCCAGAAAGTAGAAGAAATGATAAGCACTCTTAGGGAACCCAAATTGAACATTTCTGATGGCCTTATATAAACCAATATCTTTTAGAATGGGTTCATGGGAGTCCAACATATATTGAATAAGGCGGGCCCACCACATGTTGCTAGATGAGTAAACCCAGGCAGGCATCCTGAAGTCACTAGCCAGGTATTGACCTTCTTTCGCCAGGAACTCACTTAGGAAAGTTCGTGCATGGATCGGAACCTCTCCTACTGGGTGCTCCTTAGTAAATCTGCCTAGAAGCAAACCAGTAATACATCTGGTGGGGCCATCTTGATAAGCCCTATGTGCGCCTAATTTACCCGTTGGGACGCCGTCCTGTTCTTGAGTCAACCCCCACTCTAACTCAAGATGTATTGCTAGCCTTTGAAGATAGACCAGGGGATAGCCACGCTCCATTCTAGGCAGAAACATTTAAACTTCGCCAGAGTTATAGAGCCACATGCACTCCTCTTCAAAGAGGATCTGGTCTGATTGCTCCATCTTATCCCCAAAGAGAAATGTGGGCTTCTCTAGCACTTCTCTGTTCATGGCTTCGAAGGCCATATCAGTTATAATCTCCCGTGCAGTAGTGGGATGATATTTGATCAACTTCTCCCTGCGCTCTCTCGAATCTGGTTTGTATGCGGCCAGGATGGTGGTGAAGCGAAATTGAGCTGATGGATCAGAACCCCCAGGAAAGCCAAAGTAGTGCTTATGGGGAAGAGCTTCCACCGAATACCCTACTGCGAAAAGGAAAATCAAAGTTAGAAAAATTTCTACAAAATAGAAATTTTTTCCAAGTATGGAGACGCGAAGCTAAAAATTAGATCGCGCAAAGCTAAAAGTAACTTCGCGCGAAGCTAAAAATTAGACCGTGTAGAAGTCAAAAAGATAGTCTCGTGTTTCAAAGAGAATGCTACTCAAAATAGCCTCGCGTTTCAACGCGACTGCTACTCAAAATAGCCTCACGTTTCAACGCGATTGCTACTCAAAATAGCCTCGCGTTTCAATGCAACTGCTAATCAAATAGCCCCGCGCTTCAAAACGCGAGGATGACGCGATAGCTTCGTGTAAGAAGAAAACCAGAGGCTTTTCTTCTTCTCCAAGCCTTACGGCCGGAGTACGGCGATCTCGCCGATAAAAGAGGTGATCGATCGGATAGAATCAAGCCAAATCACTCAAAATGTTTTAAAAAGTCTCGATAGAGTGATTCTTACCCCCAATAGGCGAAGCGTGGGCTGGCGCGCCGCTTCCATGGTCGCTGCCGCCGCTACTTGCACCAATCGCTAATGTTGGGGCTGCGCGAGAAGAAGCATGAGTCTTGGGTGCCATTGCTTGAAAACTCGAGGAAAATCGACGGGAAATCGGGAGAAACTCGGTCGAAAAAAGCTCGGGTCGCCTGAACTTTGATCGCCTGAATCTCTAAAGTCCCTAGAAAATTCTCAACTGAAGTGAGAAGGAAAAGGAATAGAGACTTCATTTAAATGAAAGAAATCGCCTCTTGGAGTTCGGCGCGAATTTCAGAGAAAATGACTGATTGTTACTCTCCAAAAATGCGAAGCTATTAGCCTCGCGTGACGATGGAAAACGAGAAGTTATTAACCCCGCGCAACTTTGCAAAACACGAGGCTAACTTGGCATTTTAGCTTCGCGTTCCTATGAAGAACTTGGATTTTTGGCAAAGAGCAATTAGGCACTTCCACCTAAGTTAAGATGATCTTTACCTGAACGTAAATGAGCCTTAGATTATTTTACCAAAATCATAAACTATCTATTTGTTGAGCAAGCAAGATTCTTGAAGCCGATAGATAGAGAGGAAAATATTTGCCTTTGTTTCATAAAACAAAAAGATTACAAAAGAAGAGGGAGTTATAGCTCTCCCAAAAGTTTCTACATATTCATCGACTAATCAATAACCTAACGGCGAGATTCCTCCGCAGGGTGTTGAAGCTCAATTCCAGGGTTCACATACAAAAGGTCTCCTCTGCAAATATCAACTATGATCTGTTTAAAAGTTCTTAGTGGATCATATGAAGATACTGTTATAAGAATCCTAATGAAGATGAGCAAGTTGGATTCGACATGCTACAAGCCCTTAGATGATCATCTCTATCGCTTTGGAACGTAACAGAGATTGTCATCTAACAAAAATGACCCTCAAGAAAACTTAATGGGCTGCTGTAGAGTCCTTGTAACTCCTTCAAAATTTTACCCTGAGGAGCCAGAGCTTGAAAACTGCAACTATGTTGTAAAGCATATGCTTCTGGTTTCCTTAGAGTTACTTTTGCTGATGAAGATCGGTGCACGGCCAGCCTTTGAAGATATATTAGGGAAAAGCTACACTCCACGCTGGCTAGAGATATCAGCAAGACATCAGACTGAATCTGGTTCACTGCAAAAAAAGAATCAGGAGTTCGACAAAACTTGGAAAATCTTCTAAGTATAAGAACGCGGAGCTAAGCTAACTTCGCGTGCAACCAAAAATATAGCCTCGCATTTTAATGTGACTGCTCGTTTCAAGCACAAGGATGACGCGATAACTTCGCATAGAGAAAGATCAGAGTTCCTCTCCGACTTCTCCTTCTCCTTCAAGCCTTACGGCCGAAGAACGGCGATCTCGCCGGTGAAGTAAACAATTGGCCGGTTGAAACTGAGCCAAAACCGCCAAAATGGTTCTAAAAAGACCAAAAGTTAAGGTTTTTACCTTCAAATAATCGCTGCAGAGACTGGTTCGCCGCAGTGTCTACTTCCACGACCAATGTGCATGAAGCCATACTCTTCTGGAGCAACATTCTAAATGGAGAATTGTGGGAAGATCAGTCAAAGATTGTTCGCCGACATGAGTCACTCGATCGCCGGAGCTCCGGATTCTTCAAACTCTTCAAATGAAGAAGGAGATGGGTCAAACACTCTATTTAAACAAGATTTCTGCCTCTTGGTATTCAGCACAGAAGTTCAAGAAAAATTAATGAAGAAACTACTCATTTCACTGAAAAAGTGAAACTAATTAGCTCCGCGTAGGCGAGCATAACACGAGGTAAACTTGGTATTTTAACTCTACGTTTGAAGAACCAAAGTATTTCAAAATTTGCTAAGTTCTAAGCCATTTTAAAAACTTTGGAGGGGGTTCTGTTGGCAGTGAAAATTTCTAAATAAATAAGATTTTCCACAATAGAATGCGGAGCTAACTCAGTAGCTCCGCGTCTGGTTAGTTTTAGCCTCGCATTGAGTAAAATGCGAAGCTATCGATAGCTCCGCATTCTAGTTATTTAGCGCCGCGTCTTGATGCGATTAAGCTCCGCGTGAGCAGATAAGCAGAATCTCAAAATGATTGAGATTATGATTTGGGCTTATCCAAATACCCAAATCAAGTCCAATCAGAACTCTAAATCAAGAGATTTAAATCAAAACTAAGATATTTGATTGGAATTCTTGATGAATGAAAATTCTATTTAGATAGAAACTCTTGCATTAACCGGGGGCTAAAAATACCTTCTTGGTGAAACCCTGGAGGGTCTTCTTTTTTTCTTTTCGGCTGGTATTCTTCTTCTTTTTTTTGGCATCTTGGAGAATTCAAGTTACGCATAGAGCCTTGAGTTCGTGAAAGACCAGAGAAGATCGTCTACAGTCGACCGCCATCTTCAAAAAGGAGAAGAGTTCGACGTTCGATCGTCCAAAGGAGCTGCTTGACAGATCCCATCGCCACAGATCCCACACAACATATTGTAAAAGAGAGAGATTGAGATATAAAATCCTCTCGTTTGTTCTCTTTTCATCTTGTTCACTTTCATTGTAATCTAAGTTGTATTCAATGGAAGGAAGCAAAATTTTTGCGGCTAACAACTGCCGGCGCATCGTGCCGTGCCGTTTCAGATTGGTTGGGACTGCCCATGCACCGTGCCGTGCATGTTCAAGTGGATGGACAGTCCAGACGGATAGTCTGGTTCGGGGCCGATAGCACGGCCAGGACTGCCCATGTACAATGCCATACGGGTTTGCGTAGATGGACGGTGCTGTTCGGGGCGGTTAGGACTGTCTGCGCTCCTTGTAGGTTCGGGCGAATGGCATTGCTCGCGTACCATGCCGTGCGAGTTCTAGCAGATGGACGGTGCACGAGCAGTCCCGACAGCCCCGAAAAGGACCTTCCGTCTGTCGTCCCTTGCGGGTTCAGGTGGATGGACAGTCCGATTCGGGGTGGACGTCACTGCCCACGCACCGTGCTGTGTGGGTTCGGGCGGATGGACGGTCTGGTTCGGGGCAGATGGCATGGCCAGTACTGCCCGCTCAATGTGCCTTGCAGGTTTGGACAGATGGACTGTCCGGTTCGGTGTGGATGAAACTTCCCACACACTGTGCCGTGAGGGATCCATCGTGACAGATGGTCCAATTCGGTCCGGTGCGGGATCCGGCATTACGGGTTGTCCAGACCTCCCTGAACCGGACCGTCCATTTCCACAACCCCGTGCACCATGCCTTGTGGGTTCGTGCAGGTTCTAGCAGACGAACGGTCTGGTTCGGGGTGGATGGCACACCCCGTACACCATGCCGTGTGGGTTCGTGCAGACGGACGATCTGGTTCGGGGCCGATGGAACTGTGTCATGCAGATGGACGGTCCTATTCAGGCAGTCAGGACTGCCCACACTCCGTGCTTTGCTGGTTCGGGCAGACAGACAGTCTGGTTTGGGGCCGATGGCACGACCCACGCACCGTGCCATGCGGGTTTGGGCAGACGGACGGTCCTGCTCGGGGCGGTCGCAGGCAGATGGACAGTCCGAATAGGAATGGTCGGGATGGCCCACGCACCGTGCCTTGCGGGTTCGAGCGAATGGACGGTCTGGTTCGAGGCGGATGGTGTTGCCCGCGCGCCGTGCCTTGCGGGTTTAGGAGAACGGACGGTTCAGTTTGGGGCCGTTAGCACGACTGGGACTACCCTCACACTATGTCGTGCAGGTTTGGGTAGACCGATGGTCTGGTTCTGGGCAGATGGCATTGCCTAGGCACCGCGCGTGTGGGTTCTGGCAGATGGACGGTCCGGTTCGAGGAGGATGGGACGGGACTACTCGCACACCATGCCTGCGGGTTTTGGTGCATGGACACTAATGTTCGGGACAGATGCATGGCTAGGACTGCCCTGCGCACTGTGCCATACGGGCCCGGGTGGACGGACGGTCTGGTTCTGGGCTGATAGCACGGCCAGAACTGCTCGTGCACACCGTGTCGTGACGGACGGTCCATTTCATGGTAGATGGGATGGGATTGCCCACGCTTCATGCCTTGTGGGTTTGGACGGATGGAAGGTCCCGTTCAGGGCAGAGGGCACTACTCGCGCATAGTGCCATGCAGGTTTAGGCAGACGAAATGTCTGATTTGTGTTGGATGGCACTGCGGGGCCTGCCTGCGCACCATGTTGCGCTGGTTCAGGCAGATGGACAATCCAGTTTGAGGCAGATAGCACAACCAGAACTGATTGTGCACCATGCCATGTGGGTTCTGGTGGACGGACAGTCCTGTTCGGGGCGAATGGCATAGTCAGGACTGGCTTGCTCACTGTTCCGTGCAGGTTCTGGCAGACGGACAGTCCGGTTTAGGATGAATAACACTGCCCACTCACCATGCCTTGCGGGTATACGGACAGTCCGGTTCGGGGCGGTCGGGGCCTCTCGCGCTCCATGCCTTGCGGGTTTGGGCGGACGAACTCTCCGGTTCGGGGTGGATGGCACGGCCAGGACTAGGCCGCTCACTGTGCTGTGCGGGTTCTGGCGGACGGATGGTCCGGTTTGGAGCGGATGGCCCGCTTTGGAGCGGATGGCATGGCCTAGACTGCCCATGCACCGTGCCTTGCCGGTGCGGGTGAACAGACGGTCCGGTTCGGGGTGGATGGCACAGCCAGGACTACCCCGTGCACCGTGCCGTGCGGGTTCAGAAGTGTCGGACTATCCAGATCGGGGTGGATGGCCTGGCCGGCACTGCCCCGCTCACCGTGCCGTGCAGATTTTGGCAGACGGACAGTCCGGTTCGTGGCAGATAGTACTGCCCGTGCATCATACTGTGCGCATTCGGGCAGACGGACGGTCCTGTTCGGGGTGGTCGGGAATGCCCGCGCTCCGTGCCTTGCTAGTTCGGGCGGACGGATGGTCTGGTTCAGGGCGGATGCCACTACCCGCACGCCGTGCAGTGGGTTTTAGTAGACAGACGCCCTGGTTTGCAGCCTATAGCACGGCCAGGACTGCCCGCACACCGTGCAGTGTCGGTTTTGGCCGCGCACCGGGGCCAGGACTGCCCGCACACTGTGTGGGTTCGGGCAGACGGACGATCTGGTTCAGGGCGGATGGCACTGCCTGCGCGTTGTGTCGTGCACGTTCCGATAGACGGATGCTTCAGTACGAGACGGATGGCACTGCCCGTGCACTGTGTCGTGCGGGTTCGAGGGGATAGACGATTCGGTTCGGGTTGGTCGGGAATGCCCACAATCTGTGCTTTGCAGATTCGAGCGGATCCGATTTGGGGTGGTTGGCACTGCTTGGATTGCCCCCGCACCATGCCTTGTGGGTTTAGGCGGATGGACTGTCCAGTTTGGGACTATTGTGAATGCCTGAACTCCATGCCATGCGAGTTCGAGCGGACGGACGGTCCTATTGGGGCAGACGGGACTGCCCGTGCTCCATGCAATGCAGGTTCGGGCGGACGGACGGTCCTGTTAGAGGCAGTCAGGACTGCTTGCGCACCATGTCATGCAGGTTCTAGCAAACGGATGGTCCTGTTCGGGGCGGATGGCACTGCCAGGACTAGCCACTGACTGTTCCGTGCGGGTACTGGCTGACGGATGGTCCGGTTTGGGCCGGATGGCACTGCCCGCGAACCGTATCATGTGGGTACTGGCAGACGGACGGTCCGGTTCGGGACGGATGGCGCTGTCCACGCACCGTATCATGCGGGTTTGGGCAGACGGACGGTCCGGTTCGGGGCGAATGCCATGGCTAGGACTGCCCCGCGCACCATGCTGTGAGGGTTCAGGCGAATGGACGGTCCATATATATGAACATATATATGTGTGTGTGTGTGTTTATATATGGCAGTGTATTGTAGGTTTTGGCAGACGGACGGTTCGGTTTAGGGTAGTCAGGATTGCCTGCACACCGTACCGTGCAAGTTCAGGCAGTCAGGTATGCCTATGCTTTACACCTTGTTGGTTCGGGTAGACAGACAGTCTGGTTCTGGGGGGATGGCACTGCCATGCACAGTGTTGTGCGGGTTCCGACGGACGGACGATCCCATACGGGGCGGATGGCATTGCCCGCGCACCACGCCATGCGGGTTCAGGCAGACGGATAGTTCAAATCGAGTTGGTCGAAATTACCTGTGCTCCATGCTTTGTGGGTTCGAGCGGACGAAAGGTCCGGTTCGAGGCGAATGGCACTGCCCCCAAACCGGACCGTGCGCAGGCAGTCCCGACCTCCCCGAACTAGACCATTTGTCCACCAGAACCCACACACATGCAGCACGATCAATCCCGACCACCCGAACCGGACTGTTAATGCATTGTGCGTTGCGGGTTCATGATTGTTCATGCACCGTGCATTGTGGGTTCGCGGCGGATGGCACTACCTGCTCACTGATGGTCCCGTTCGGGGCAGAGGGCAATGCCCGTGCATAGTGTCATTTGGGCTTGAACGGACAGATGGTTCGGTTCGGGGCGGACGGGACTGCCAGCGCTCCGACCCATGTGGGTTATGTCGAACGGATGGTTTGGTTCGGGGAGGACGGGGATGTCTGCGCATGGTCTGATTTGAGGGAAGTGCCGTCCACCCCTAGCCGAACCTTCCGTCTGCCCGAACCCGCAAGGCATGAAGCGCGGGCAGTCCCGACCGCCCCGAACCGGACCGTTCATCCGAACCGGACTGTCCGCTCGCACCTGCAAGGTAGGGAACGTGTGCAGTCCCAACCATCCCGAACCAAACCTGCAAGGTTCGGGCAGACGGACGGTCTAGTTTGGGGCTGATGGCACTGCCCGCGCACTATGCCATGCGGTTCAGGTAGATGGATGGTTCGTTTTGAGGCGGATGGCACTGCGCATACTGCCCATGCACTGTGCCGAGCAGGTTCTGTAGGATGGACGGTCCGGTTCAGGGCGGATGTCACGGCTAGGACTAGCTCGCGCACCATGCCGTGTGGGTTCGGAAGGATGGATAGTCTAGTTCGAGGCCGATACCACGACCGGGACTGCCTGCCTACCGTGCCATACGGGTTCGTGCGGATAGACGGTGTTGTTTGTGGAGTCAGGACTGCCTACGCTCCATGCCTTGCATGTTCGGGCGGACGGATGGTCCGGCTCGGGGCGGATGGCACTACCTGCGCAATACGCCATGCGGGTTCTAGCAAACGAATGGTCCAGTTCGGGGTGGATGGCACTGTAAATACTGCCTGCACACCGTGCCGTGCTGGTTCTGGCAAACGGACAGCCCAGTTCGGGGCAGATGGCATGGCATGGACTACCCCATAAATCGTGCCGTGCAGGTTCAGGCAGACGAACGGTCCTGTTCGACATCCTGACCATGCTATTTGCCCCAAACCGGACTTTCTATCATGGTGCACGAGCGGTCTCGACAGTCCCGAAAGGATCGTCCGTCCGCCGTGCCTTAAGCGTTCGGGCAGACGGACGGTCCGATTTGGGGTGGATGGCACTGCCCGTGCACCATGCCGTGTGGGTTCGGGCGGACAGACGGTCCAGTTAGGGGAGGTTGGCATGACCGGTACTACCCACTCAATGTTCCTTGCGGGTTCAGGCGGATGGACGGTTTGGTTTAGAGCGGATGGAACAACCTACACACCGTGCCGTGTGAGATTCGGCGTGACGGAAGGTCCGGTTCGGTTCGGTCCAGTGCGGTATCTGGCGTGACGGGTAGTCCCGACCTCCCCGAGCCGAACCGTCCGTCTGACAAAACGCGCACGGCATGGAGTGCATGCAATCTAGACCACCCTAGATAGGACTGTCCGCCAGCCCGAACCCGCAAGGCACGGAGCGCAGGCGGTCCCGTCCGCCCCAAACTGGATCCCCGTCCGTTCGAACCTGCATGGCACTGTGCATGAGCAGTGCCATCCACCTCGAACGGGGCCGTCGGTCCACCAGAACACGCATGGCACGGTGCGCAGGCCGTGCCATCCGTCCTGAACTGGGTCGTCCGTCTGCTCGAACCCGCAAGGCATGAAGCGCAGGCAGTGCCATCCATCCCGAATAGGACCGTCCGTCACGCCTGAACCCGCAAGGCAAGATGCACGGGCAGTCCCGGCCATCCCAATCTAGACGGACGGGAAGAGAGCACGGTTGGGACTGCCCATGTATCTTGCTTTGCGGGTTCGTGCATGACGGACGGTCCTATTCGGGACGGATGGCACTGCCTGCACTTCATGCCTTACGAGTTCAGGCAGACCAACGACCCAGTTTTGGGTGGATGGCACTGCCCGTGCACTGTGCCGTGCGGGTTGGGAGAACGGACGGTCCGGTTTGGGGACAATGGCATTGTGTCATGCAGACGGACGGTCCTGTTCGGGGTAGTCGGGACTGCCCACACTCCATGCTATGCTGGTTCTGGTAGACAGACAGTCCGGGTCGGGGCCAATGGCATGGCCCGCATACTGTGCCTTGTCCGGTTCGGGAGGACAGACGGTTCGGTTCGGGGCCGATAGCACGGTCGGGACTACCTGCGCATTGTGTTGTGCGGGTTCGGGCAGACTGACGGTCCGATTTGGGGAGGATGTCATTGCCCAGGCACCGTGCCTGTGGGTTCTAGTAGATGGATGGTCTATTTCAAGAAGAATGGATGGGACTGCCCGTGCACCATGCCATGTGAGTTTGGGCGGATGGACGGTAATGTTCGGGGCGGATGGCATGGCAAGGATTGCCCCGCGCACCGTGCCATACAGGTTCGGGCGGACGGACGGTCTGGTTCGGAGCCGATAGCATGGCCGGAACTACCTGTGCACTGTGCCGTGATGGACGGGCCAGTTCATGGCAGATGGGATGGGACTGCCCGTGCTCCGTGCCTTGTAGGTTCGAACGGACGGAAGGTCCCATTCGGGGAAGAAGGCACTACTCGTGCATAGTGCTGTGCAGGTTCTAGCAGATGGACATTCTAGTTCGGGGTGGATAACACTGCCTGCACACTGTGCCGTGCGGGTTCGGGTAGACGGACGGTCCGGTTCGGGGCGGCCGGGTCTGCTAGCGTTCCGAGCCTTACGGGTACGGGCGGATGAACTCTCCGGCTCGGGGTGGATGGCACGGCCTGGACTAGCCGCTCACTGCACCATGAGGGTTCTGGCGGATGGACGGTCCGATTCAGGTGGATAGAAGGGCCTGGACTACCCACGGACCCTTCATTTTGCTTGCGGGCAGACAGACGGTCCGCTTCAGGGTGGATGGCACGGCCAAGACAGCCCCGCGCACCGTGCCGTGCAAATTCGGGATTGACGGACAGTCTGGATCAAGGTGGATGACCCGATCGGTACTGCCCCTCTCCGTGCCGTGCGTGTTCTTGCGGACGGACAGTTCGGTTCATGGTGGATGGCACAGCCCGCGCACCGTGCCGTGTGCATTCGGGCGAACGGATGATACTGTTCGGGGCGGTCAGCACAGCTCACACTCCATGCATTGCAGGTTTGGGTGGACTGACAGTCTTGTTCGGGGCGGATGCCACTGCCCGCGCATTAGGCAGTGTGGGTTTCGGTGGACAGATGGCCTTGTTCTGTGTCTATAGCATGGCTAGAACTGCACACGCACCATGCCGTGTGGGTTCAGGCAGACGGACGGTCTGGTTCAAGGCAGATGGGATAGCCAGGACTGTCCTGCTCACCGTTCCGTGAGGGGTCAAGCGGACGGAAGGTCCTAGTCGGGGAGGTCGGGACTGACTGTGCTTCGTGCCTTGCGCGTTTGGGCAGACGAACGTTCTATATATATGTACATATATATAAAAGTATATATATATGTGGCAGTGAATTCTGCGTTTTTGAGGACGGACGATACTGTTCAGGGCGGATGGCACTGCCCGCGCACCGTGCCTTAATGTTTTGGAGGACGGGCGTTCTAGTTCATGGCCGAGAGCACGGCCGGGACAGCCCATGCACCGTGTCGTGCGGGTTCTGGCAGACGGACGGTCCAGTTGGGAGCAGTCAGGACTGTCTGTGCACCATGCCGTGCGGGTTCATGCAAACGGACTGTCCTGTTCGGGGCAATCAGGACTGCCCGCATTCCGTGCCTTGCAGGTTCGAGCGGACGGATGGTCCGATTTTTGGCGGATGGCACTGCATGCGCAAAGTGCCTTGCGGGTTCAGGCGGATGGACCAGTTCGGTCTAGTTTGCGGCGGTCGGGACTGCCAGCGTTCTGTGCCTTGTGGGTTTCGGGCGCACGGACAGTCCTGTTAGGGGCGGTCGGGAATGTCTGCCCTCCATGCCGTGCAGGGACGAACGAACGGATGGTCCATGTATATGTACATATATATGTTTGTGTGTGTGTGTGTATAGGGCAGTGCATTGCGGGTTCTGGCGGGCGGATGGTCTGGTTTGGGGCAGATGGCACTGCCAGTGCACCGTGCCTTTCAGGTTTGGGTTGATGGATGGTCTGTTTCGAGGCCTCTCGCGCAGCGGGGACTGCCGTGCACCATGTCATGCTAGTTTGGGCAGACCGAGGGTCCAGTACGGGGTGGATGGAACTGCCCATGCACCATGTTGTGCCAGCTCTGGCAGACGGACGGTCCAGTTTGGGGCAGTCGGGATGCCTGCGCACCATGCTGTGTGGGTTCGAGTGGATGGACAGTACTATTCGGGGCTGTCGGGACTGCCCGCGCTCGTTGCCTTGTAGGTTTAGGTGGATGGCGATGCCCGTGCATCGTGTCGTGTAAGTTCGGATGGACGAACGATTTAGTTAGGGGTAGTTGGGATTGCCCGCGCTCCGTGCCTTGCCAGTTCGGGAGTGTGGAACGTCTAGCGGATGGCACTGCCCCCGGACTAGACCATGCATGGGCAGTCCCGACCTCCAAGTATCAGACCTCCATCCGCCATAACCCACACGGCACATAGCTCGAGCAGTCCTGATCACGCTCCGTGCCTTGTGGGTTCGGACAAACGGACGGTGCTGTTCGGGGCGGTCACGACGGCCGGTGCCTCGCGCCATGCAAGTTCTGGCGAATCGGAGGTCGGGACTGCCCGCGCACTATCTTGTTCATGGCGGTCATGGGCAGACGGACGGTTTGGTTCGGGGCAGTCGGGACTGCTCACACACCATGCCTTGCGAGTTCGGGCGGACGGACGGTCCTGTTCGAGTCGAATGGCACTGCCCACGCACCGTGCTGTGTGGGTTCCGGCGTGACAGACGGTTCTGTTCGGGGCGATCGGGACTGCCCGCTCATCGTGCCATGCAGGTGCGGGCGGACGGTCCGATTCGGGGCAGATGGCATGGCCAGTACTGCCGCGTGCACCATGCCGTGCTGGTTCTGGCTGAACGACGTTCTAGTTTGGGGCTGTGGGATGGGAATGACCACACTCCATGCCTCACGGCTTCGTGCAAATGGACGATCCGGTTCAGGGTGGATGGCACATTTTGTGCACCATGCTGTGCGGGTTTCGGCATGACGATTGGTCCAGTTCGGGGCATTCGAGACTGCCCGCACTCCATGCCTTGCCGGTTTGGGTGAATGGACTATCCGGTTCGGGGCGTATAGCGCTGCCTGCGCACCATATTGTGCGGGTTCAGATCCCGGTTCGGGGCGGATGGCACTGCTCGCTCATAGTGTCGTGCAGGTTCCGAC
Source organism: Dracaena cambodiana (assembly GCA_036321105.1). NCBI lineage: Eukaryota > Viridiplantae > Streptophyta > Magnoliopsida > Asparagales > Asparagaceae > Dracaena > Dracaena cambodiana. The sequence goes on from JAYEPQ010000017.1 coordinate 14,913,694, forward strand.
ATGATGGACGGTCCTGCTTGGGGTGGATGGCACTGCCCGCACACTGTATCTTGTAGGTTCGGGCATGACGGACGGTCCCGTTCGGGGCCAATGACACTGCCCGTGCACCGTACAGTGCATTTTCTAGCGGACGGATGGTCTGGTTCGGGCAGTCGGATCTGCCCGCGCACCGTGCCATGCGGGTTCGAGTAGATGGACAGTCCGAACGAACAGTCTAGTTTGGGACCGATAGAATGGGCGGGACTGCCCGCGCACCATGCAATATGGGTTGGGGCTGACAGGCGGTCCTGTTCGAGGCGTCGGGACTGCCCATGCTCCGTGCCTTACGGGTTCGAGTGGACGGTCCGGTTCGGGGCGGATGGAATTGCCTGGGCACTGTGCCGTGCGAGTTCTAGTGGATGGATGGTCTGGTTCGGGGAGGATGGCATAACTAGGACTGCCCCGCACAACGTGTCGTGCGGGTTCGGGAGGCGGATGGGATGGAACTGCTCGCGCTTCGTGCATTACGGGTTTAGGTGGACGGATGGTCCTGTTCGGGGCCTATAGCATGGTCGGGACTGCACCACGCACCGTTCCTTGCTGGTTCGAACGGTCCTGTTCGTGGCGGTTGGGACTGCCCGCGCTCCGTGCCTTGCGGGTTCACGCAGACAGACAGTCTGGTTCAAGGCCGATAGCACAGCCGGGACTACCCACGCATCATGCCTTGCGGGTTCGGGTGGACAAACAGTACGGTTCGGGTTGGATGACTCTACCCGTGCACTTTGTCGTGCGGGTTCCAGTAGACGGATGGTCTGATCCGGGGCAGATAGCATGGTCGGGACTCCTGCACATGCATTGCAAGTTCGGGCAGACGGACTGTCTTGCTCAGGGCGATCAAGACTGCCCGTGCTTCGTGCCTTGCAGGTGTGGGTGGACGGACGGTCAGGTTTGGGGCGGTCGATACGGCCTGCGCATCGTGCCGTGTGGGTTCGGGCAGACGAACGGTCCTATTCGGGGCAGTCGGGACTGCCAGCACAACGTGCCTTGCGGGTTCGGGACTGCCAGACGAACGGTCCTATTCGGACCGTCCATCTGCCTGAACACGCATGGTACGATGCGTGGGCAGTCCCAACAGTGCCATCCACCCCGAACCGTATCGTCTGTCCACCTGAACCCGTAAGGCATGGAGCGTGGGCAGTACCCACAAGGTTATCGGCCCTGAACGGAACTGTCTGTCGACCCGAACCCACACGACACATATAGACGGATGGTCCGGTTCAGGGCGAATGGCACTGTCCGCGCACCGTGTCGTGCGGGTTCGGGCGGACGGACGGTCCAATTCGAGGCGGATGGCTCGGCCGGGACTGCTCGTGCACCGTGCCTTGACGGACAGTTCAGCTCGGGGCAAATGGCACTACTGGTACTGCATGCGCACCGTGCCATGCAAGTTTTGGAGGATGGACGGTCCTGTTCCGGACTGTCGAGACCGCCCGCGCACCGCGTCGTACGTGTTTAGGCCGACGGACGGTCTGGTTCGGGGCAGATGGCACTGCCCATGCTCTATGACTTGTGGGTTCGGGCAGGTGGACAGTCCTATTCGAGGTGGTCGGGACAGCCCGTGGCCCGTGCCATGCGTGTATCGGTGGACGGTCCTGTTCACGGCGAATGGCACGGCATGGGCTGCCCGCACACCGTGCCCTGATGGACGGTTCAGTTTGTGGCGGATGGCACTGCCCGCGCACCGTGCCATGTGGGTTCTAGCATGATTGATTGTCTGATTCGGGACGGATGGCACAGCCAGGCCTGCCCCGCGCACCGTGTCGTGTGGGTTACGGCAGACGGATGACATGGTGCGCGAGCAGTCCATCCAGTTCAGGGAGGATGGCACTGCCAGCGCACTGTGCAGTGCGGGTTCGAGCGAACGGTCCAGTCCGGGGGTATGAGACTACCCTCGCTCCGTGCCTTCCGGGTTCGGGCTGTATGGCACTGCCTGCGCACCTTGCCTTGAGGGTTCCGGTGGACAGACGGTACGGTTCGGGCTGGTCGGTTGCCCGTGCTCCATACCTTACTGGTTCGGGCGGACGGACTGTCCGGTGCGGGGCGGATGGAATTGCCTGCGCTTCGTGCCTTGCAGGTTCCGACAGATGGACGGTTCGGTTCGGGGCAGATGGCATTGCCCGTGCACCTTGTCATGCAGGTTCGGGTAGACGGACAGTCTAGTTCGGGGTGGATGGCCCTACCCACACACCATGGCATGCGGGTCCTGGTGGATGGATGGCCTGGTTCGGGGCGGAAGGCACTGCCCCTGCGCAGCGTGCCCTGCGGGTTCGAGCGGACGAACAGTCCTTTTCGGTCGTCCCGACCGTGCTACCGGCCCCGAACTGGACCGTCTGTCATGGTGCGGTGCACGAGCAGTCCCGACTGCCCCAAAAAGGACCGTCCGTCTGTCGTGCTTTGCAGGTTCGAGCGGACGAATGGTCCATTTTTGGGCAGATGGTACTGCCTACGCACCGTGATGGGTGGGTTCAGGCGGACAGACGGTCTGGTTTGGGGCGGATGGCACAGCCGGTACTGCCTGCTCTACCTGCCATGTGGGTTCGGGCAGATGGACTGTCCGGTTCGGGCCGGATGGAACTGCCCGCGCACCGTGCCATGTGGGTTCGAGCGGACATACGGTAATGTTTGGGGCGGATGGCATGACCGGGACTGGGTGTACGTAAGGTCTGGTTCGGAGCCGATAGCACGGGCGAGACTGCCCGCACACCATGCCATGACGGATGGTCCAGTTCGAAGCGGAGGGGACGAGACTGCCCACGCACAGTGTCGTGAAGGTTCAGACGGATGGAAGGTCCAGTTCGAGGCATATGGTACTACTCGTGCATAGTGCCGTGTGGGTTCGGGCGGACGGACAGTCCAGTTTGGGGTGGATGGCACTGCCGGGACTGCCTGCACACCGTGCTGTGCTAGTTTGGTTGTACGGACGGTCTAGTTCGGGGATGATAGCACGACCGGGACTGCCCGTGCACCGTGCCATGCGGGTTCTAGCGGATGGTCGTGCAGGTTCGGGTAAACTGAAGGTCTAGTTCGGAGGCGATAACATGGCCGGGACTGCCCGCGCACCGTGCCATGACGAACGGTCCAGTTCGAAGTGGATGGGATAGGACTGCCAGCGGTCCGTGCCTTGCAGGTTCAGACAGACAGAAGGTCCCGTTCGGGGCAGAAGGCACTACTTGAACATAGTGCCATGCGGGCTCGGCAGAAGAACTGTCCGATTCAGGGCGGATGGCACTATCAATACTGCCTACACACCGTGCTGCACTAGTTTGGGTGGACGGTCCGGTTCGGGGCCGATAGCACGACCAGGACTACCCGCGCACCGTGCCATGCAGGTTCTGGCGGACGGACATCCTGTTTGAGGCGAATGGCACGGTCAGGACTGGCCCGCTCACCATTCTGTGTGGGTTCTGGCCGATCGATGTCCTGTTCGAGGTAGATAGCACTGCCTACCGACCGTGCCGTGCAGGTTCTGACAGACGGATGGTCTAGCTCGGGGCGGTTGGGACCGCTCGCGCTCTGTGCCTTGCGGGTTCAGGCGAACGAATGCTCTGGTTCGGGGTAGATGGCACGGCCAGACTGGCCTGCTCATTGTGCCGTGTAGGTTTGGGAAGACGAACTCTCCGGTTCGGGCGGAATGGCATGGCTAGGATTGGCCCGCTCACCGTGCCATGCGGGTTCTGGCGGACGGACGGTCTAGTTCGAGGTGGATGGCAAGCCCTGAACTGCCTATGCACCGTGCCTTGCATGTTTTGATGGACGGTCCGGGGCGGATGGCACGGCCAGGACTGCCCCATGCACTGTGTCGTGCAGGTTCAGGAGTGACGGACAGTCCGGATCGGGGTGGGTGCCCTGGCCGGTTCTGGAGGATGAACGATATGGTTCGGGGCAGAAGGCAGTGCCCGCACACCTTGCCTTGCCGTTCGTGCAGACAGACGGTCTGGTTCGGAGCCGATAGCACAGCCAGGACTGCCTGCGCACCGTGTCATTCGGGTTCTAGCAGATGGACAGTACGGTTAATCGGGACTGTCTGCACACCATGCCATGCTGGATCGGACGGACGAACAGTCATGTTCGGAGCAGTCTGGACTGGCCGCGCTCTGTACCCTGCGGGTTCGGACGGACGGATGGTCTGGTTCTGGGACGATGGCACATCCACCGCAAAGTGCCATGCGGGTTTAAATGGTCCTGTTCGGGGCGAATGGCACTGTCCGTTTCGAGGCCGATAGCATGACCGAGATTGCCTGCGCGCCATGCCTAGCTGGTTCTGGCAGATGGATGGTCTGGTTCACGACGGTCGGGACTGCTCGCTCTCCGTGCCTTGTGGGTTCAGGTGGATGGTAGGTCCGGTTCAGGGTGAATAGCACTACCCCCGAACCAGACTGTGCGCTCGCAGTCCCGACCTCCCCGAACCGGACAATCCATCAACTAGAACCCACACGGCACAAAGTGTTGGCTGTCCCGACCGCCCCGAACAGGACCATTCATTTGCCCGAACCCGCAACGCATGGAGTTCGGGCAAGCCCGTCCGCCTCGAACAGGACCGTCCGTTCAAACCTGCACGACACTGAGCGCGGACAGTACAGTCCGTCCTGAAGGGGACCGTCGGACCACTATGACCCGCATGGCACGATGTATGAGCAGTGCCATCCACCCCGAACCGGGCAGTCGGTTCTGCCCGAACCTGCAAGGCATGGAGCGCGGGCAGACCCATCTACCTTGAATCATACCGTTAGTTCCAACCTGCATGGCACTGTGCACGGGCAGTGCCATCTGCCACGAACGGGATTGTCGGTCTGCTAGTACACGCACGGCACGGTGCACGGTCAATGTCATCCACCCAGAATCGGACCGTTCGTCCGCCCGAACCCTCAAGGCATGACAGATGGACGATGCTGTTTGGGGTGGCTGGGCAGTCCAAGCTGGTGGACCGACTGTCCGGTCTGGGTCGGACGACACTTCCTGAGCACCATGCCATGCGGGTTCGGGCTGACGGAGGGTCCGGCTCAGGCCGGTTGGCACTGCACCCGCAAGGCACGGGGCATGGATGGGACTGCCCCAAGCACTGTGTTGTGTGAGTTTTGGTGGATGAACGGTCGAGTTCAGGGTGGTCGGGACTGCTCGCGCACCGTGCCTTGCTAGTTCTGGCGGACGGACTGTCCGGTTTGGGGATGATGGGATGGACGGTCTGGTTTGGGGCGGATGGCACTGTTGGGACTGCCCACTCACCGTGCCGTGCGATTTCGAGTGCACGAACAGTCCTGTTAGGGGCTGTTGGAATGCCTACGCTCCGTGCCATGCAGGTTCGGGTGGACGGACAGTCCCGTTCAGGGCGGTCAGGACTGCTCGCGCTCTGTGCCTTGCTGGGTCGGGCGGACGGACGGTCCAGTTTGGGGCGGATGGCACGGCCCGTGCACCTTGCCTTACTAGGTCTGGTGGACGAACAGTCTTGTTTGGGATGCTCAGGACTACCCACTCATCGTGCTGTGCGGGTTCTGGCGGACGGACAGTTGGGTTCAGGGCCGATAGCATGGCCGTGCCATGCTGGTTCGGGCGGACGGACGGTCCAGTTCAGGGCGGATGGCATGACCAGGACAGCCCCGCACGTCATGCCATGCGGGTTCGGGCGTGACAGACGGTCCGGGGCGGATGGCACGGCCAGGACTGCCCCGTGCACCGTGTCGTGCAGGTTCGGGAGTGACGGACAGTCCGGATCGGGGTGGGTGCCCTGGCCGGTTCTAGAGGTCAAACGATATGGTTCGGGGTAGAAGGCACTGCCCGCACACCTTGCCTTGCCGTTCGTGCAGACAGACGGTCTGGTTCAGAGCTGATAGCACAGCTAGGACTGCCTGCGCACCGTGTCGTTCGGGTTCTAGCAGATGGACGGTACGGTTAATCGGGACTGTCTGCACACCATGCCATGCTGGATCGGACGGACGAACAGTCATGTTCGGAGCAGTCTGGACTGGCCGCGCTCTGTACCCTACGGGTTCGGACGGACGGATGGTCTGGTTCTGGGACGATGGCACTTCCACCGCAAAGTGCCATGCGGGTTTAAATGGTCCTGTTCGGGGCGAATGGCACTGTCCGTTTCGAGGCCGATAGCATGACCGAGATTGCCTGCGCGCCATGCCTAGCTGGTTCTGGCAGATGGACGGTCTAGTTCACGACGGTCCGGACTGCTTGCTCTCCGTGCCTTGTGGGTTCAGGCGGATGGAAGGTCCGGTTCAGGGTGAATAGCACTACCCCCAAACTAGACTGTGCGCTCGCAGTCCCGACCTCCCCGAACCGGACAATCCATCAACTAGAACCCACACGGCACAAAGTGTGGGCTGTCCCGACCGCCCCGAACAGGACCATTCGTTTGCCTGAACCCGCAACGCATGGAGTGCGGGCAAGCCCGTCCGCCCCGAACAGGACCGTCCGTTCAAACCCGCACGACACTGAACGCGGACAGTATAGTCCGTCCTAAAGGGGACCGTCGGACCACTATGACCCGCATGGCACGATGCATGAGCAGTGCCATCCACCCCGAACCGGGCAGTCGGTTCTGCCCGAACCTGCAAGGCATGGAGCGCGGGCAGTCCCATCTATCTTGAATCATACCGTTAGTTCCAACCTGCATGGCACTGTGCACGGGCAGTGCCATCTGCCATGAACGGGATTGTTGGTCCGCTAGTACACGCACGGCACGGTGCACGGTCAATGTCATCCACCCAGAATCGGACCGTTCGTCCGCCCGAACCCTCAAGGCATGACAGATGGACGATGCTGTTTGGGGCGGCTGGGCAGTCCAAGCTGGTGGACCGACTGTCCGGTCTGGGTCGGACGACACTTCCTGAGCACCATGCCATGCGGGTTCGGGCTGACGGATGGTCCGGCTCGGGCCGGATGGCACTGCACCCGCAAGGCATGGGGCATGGATGGGACTGCCCCAAGCACTGTGTTGTGTGAGTTTTGGTGGATGAACGGTCGAGTTCAGGGTGGTCGGGACTGCTCGCGCACCGTGCCTTGCTGGTTCTGGCGGACGGACTGTCCGGTTTGGGGATGATGGGACAGACGGTCTGGTTTGGGGCGGATGGCACTGTTGGGACTGCCCACTCACCGTGCCGTGCGATTTCGAGTGCACGAACAGTCCTGTTAGGGGCTGTTGGAATGCCTATGCTCTGTGCCATGCAGGTTCGGGTGGACGGACAGTCCCGTTCAGGGCGGTCGGGACTGCCCGCGCTCTGTGCCTTGCTGGGTCGGGCGGACGGACGGTCCGGTTTGGGGCGGATGGCACGGCCCGTGCACCTTGCCTTACTAGGTCTGGTGGACGAACAGTCTTGTTCGGGATGCTCGGGACTACCCACTCATCGTGCTGTGCGGGTTCTGGCAGATGGATAGTTGGGTTCAGGGCCGATAGCACGGCCGTGCCATGCTGGTTCGGGTGGACGGACGGTCCAGTTCAGGGCGGATGGCACGACCAGGACAGCCCCGCGCGTCATGCCATGCGGGTTCGGGCGTGACGGAAGATCCATATATATGTACATTTATATGTGTATATATATATATAGGGCAGTGCATTGCAGGTTCTGGCGGACAAACGGTCTAGTTCGGGGCAGATGGCATTGTCCGCGCACCATGCCTTTCGGGTTTGGGTTGATGGATGGTCCAGTTCAGGGCCGATTGCATGGTTGGGACTGTCCGCACACCATGTTGTGTTGGTTTGGGCAGACCGACGGTCCGGTTCGGGGCAGATGGCACTGCCCTCATCCCATGCCGTGCAGGTTCTGGCAGAAGGACTGTCCGGTTCGGTGCGGATGGCACTGCTCGCGGACCGCGTCGTGCTCGTTCGGGCAAACTGACGATCTGGTTTGGGGCTGATGGCACTGCCCTCGCACCGTGCTATGATGGACGGTCCAGTTCGTGGCGGATGGGGTGGGACTGCCTTCGCTTCATGCCTTGCGGGTTTGGACAAACGGAATGTACCGTTCAAGGTGGAGGGCACTACTCGCGCATAGTGCCGTAAGGGTTCGGGCGGACGAAATGTCTGATTTGGGGCAGATGGCACAGCCGGGACGGCTCAGTTCGTGGGGAATGGCATTGCCCACGCACCGTGCCGTGCGCATTTGGGCAGATGGATGGTTCTGTTTGGGGCATTTAGGACTGCCCGCACTCCGTGCCTTGCGAGTTCGGGCAGAAGGACGGTCTAGTTCTTAGCGGATGCCACTACCCATGCACTGAAGTGTGGGTTTCGACGGACAGTCGCTCTTGTGCCTTGCGAGTTCGGGTGGAAGGACGGTCTAGTTCGTAACGGATGCCACTACCTATAGCACGGCAAGGACTACCCACGCACCATACCATGAGGGTTCGGGCAGACGGACAGTTTGGTTCGGGGCGGATGGGGGGGCCAGGACTGCCCTGCGCACCTTTCGTGAGGGTTCGGGCGGACGGACGGTACGATTCAGGGAGGTAGGTACTGCCTACGCTCTATTTCTTGCGAGTTTAGGTGGATGGACGGTCCATATATATGTACACACACGTATATATATGTGTGTGTGTGTGTTCGGTTCGAGGCGAATGACACCACCCACACACCGTGTCGTGCTGGTTCGGGCGGACGGACGGTCCAGTTCGGGGCGGTCTGGACTGCCAGCATTTCGTGCCTTGTAGGTCCGAGCGGACGAAAGGTCCGGTTGGGGGTGGATGGCATAGCCCCCGAACCGGACTATGCATGGGCAGTGCCGACCTCCCTGAACTGGATCATCCCTCTGCTAGAACCTGCAAGGCACGGAATGCTGGTTGTCCCGACCGCCCCGAACAGGACCGTCCGTTTGCCCGAACCCACAATGCATGGAGCATGGGCAGTCCCGTCTGTGCTAAACCTGACTGTCCATTCAAACCCGCACGGCACTGAGCGCGGGCAGTGCCATCCACCTTGAACAAGATTGTCGGTCCTCTAGAACCCGCACTGCACGTTGCCCGGGCAGTGCCATCCGCCCCGAATCGGGTGGTCAGTTTTGCCCGAACCTACAAGGCACGGAGCGCGGGCAGTCCAGTCCGCCCCAAACCCAACCATCCATTCGAACCTGCAAGGCACTATGCACGGGTAGTGTCATCTGCCCAGAACCGGACCATTCGTTTGATCGAAACTGCAAGTCACGACGGACGGACGGTCCTGTTCGAGGTCGGGCAATCCAGACGAGCACTGCCGGCGCACCATGTCGTGTGGGTTAACGCGGTCAGGAATGCCCACGCTGCGTGCCTTGTGGCTTTGTATTGACGGACGGTCATGTTCGGGGGGGCTGGCACTGCCTGTGCACCATGCCAGGCGGGTTTTATCGTGACGGTCAGTCCAGTTCAGTGCAGTCGGAACTGCCTGCACTCCGTGCCTTGTCGGTTCGGGTGGATCGACGGTCTGGTTCGGGGCGAATGGAACTGCTTGAGCACCATGCTGTGCGGGTTCCAACGGACGGACGGTCCCGGTTCGGGGTTGACGGCACTGCTCGCACACTTTGTCGTGCAGGTTTGAATGGTCGGACAGTCTTGTTCATGGCATCGGGACTGCCCACGCTCTTTGCCTTGCGGGTTTGGGCGGACGGTCCGATTTGGGGCGGATGGCACAGCCCTCGCACCGGCAGACAGAAGGTCGTGTACGGGGCAGATGGCACTGCCCACGCATAGTGTCGTGCAGGTTCGGGCAGACGGACGGTTCGGTTCGGGTTGGTCGGATCTGCCCGCGCTCCGTGTTTTGCAGATTCAAGCTGATGAAAGGTCAGGTTTGGGGTGGATGGCACTGCTTGGACTGCCCCTGCACCATGCCTTGTGGGTTCAGGTGGATGGACGGTCCTATTCAGGGCGGTCGAGAATGCCCGAACTCCGTGACGTGCGGATTTCGGGTGGACGGACGGTCCTATTCGGGGCAGACGGGACTGCCTGTGTTCCGTGCCTTGCAGGTTCGGGCAGAAAGATAGTCCAATTCAGGGAGATCGGGACTGCCCACTCACAATGTCGTGTAGGTTCTAGCGGACGGACGGTCCTTTTCGAGGCGGATGGCACTGCTAGGACTGGCCGCTCACCGTTCCGTAAGGTTTCTAGATGACGTTCGGTCCAGTTCAGGGTAGATGGCACTGCTTGTGCACCATGCCGTGCGTGTTCGGGTGGACGAACTCTCCTGCTCGGGGTGGATGGCACGACATGGACCGGCCCGCTCACTGCGCCGTGCGGGTTCTGGCAGATGGACGGCCGATTCAGGGCAGATGGCAAGGCCTGCGCTGCCCACTCACCATGCATTGCGGGTGCGGGCAGACGGACGGTCTGCTTCGAGGTGGATGGCACAGCCAGCACGGCCCTGCGCACCGTGCCGTGCAGATTCAGGAGTGACGCACAGTCTGGATCAGGTTGGATGGCCCGGCCAGTACTGCCCTGCTCCGTGCTGTGCGTGTTCTGGTGGACAGACGGTCAGGTTCGTGGCGGATGGCACAACCCGTGCACCGTTCCGTGGGCGTTAGGGTAGACGGACGGTCCTGTTCGGGCCGGTTAGGATAGCCTACGCTCCGTGCTTTGCGGTTTCTGGTGGACGGGCGGTCTTGTTCGGGGCGGATGCCACTGCCCGCACACTGTGCAGTGTGGGTTTCGGTGGACAGACGGCCTTGTTTGGTGCCTATCGCACGGCTAGAACTGCCCGCACACCATGCTGTGCGGGTTCGAGTAGACGGACGGTTTGGTTCGGGGCGGATGGGACGGCTAGGACTGTCCCGCTCACCGTTCCGTGAGTGTTCGGGCGGACCGATGGTCTGATTCGGGGAGGTTGGGACTGCCCGCGCTCCGTACCTTGCATGTTTAGCAGACGGACGGTCCTTATATATGTAAAGATATATATGTGTGTATATATATATAGCTATGCTTTGCGGGTTTTTTGGAGAACGGAAGATACTGTTCGGGGGCAGATGGTATTGCCCGCGAACCGTGCCTTGTCGTTCTGGTGGACGACCGGTCCGGTTTGGGGCCGAGAGAACGGCCAGGACTGCTCGTACACTATGTCATGCGGGTTCTGGCAGAGGGACGGTCCAATTGGGAGCGGTCGGGACTACCTGCGCACCATGCCGTGTGGGGTTCGGGCAGACGGATGGTCCTATTCGGGATGATCGGAACTGCCCACATTCCAACCCTTGGGGGTTCGAGCGGACGGATGGTCCGGTTCTTGGCGAATGGCACTGCAAGCGCAAAGTGCCGTGCGGGTTCAGACGGATGGACCAGTTCGGTCTGGTTCGCGGCGGTTGGGACTGCCAGCATTCCTTGCCTTGTGGGTTCGGACGGACGGACGATCCAGTTCGGGGCGGATGGCACTGTCCCTGAACCAGACTATGCATGCGCAGTCCTGACCTCCTCGAACCGGACCGTCCCTCTGCCAGAACCCGCAGGGCACGGAGCGCAGGCTGTCCCGACCGCCCCGAGCAGGACCGTCCCGTCTGCCCCGAACCATACCATCCGTTCAAACCCGCACAACACTGAGCACGTGCAGTGCCATCCGCCCTGAATGGGACCATCGGTCCACTAGAACCCACACGGCACGGTGCGCGGGCCGTGCCATCCGCCCCTAACCGGACAGTCAGTTCTGCCTGAACTTGCAAGGCACGGAGCGTGGGCAGTTCCATCCACCCCGTACCGGACCATCCGTTCGAACCAGCAAGGCACTGTGCATGGGCAGTGCCATCCGCCCAAAACCAGACCGTCCGTCCGCATGAACCCGCAAGGCACGATAGACGGATGGCTCTGTTTTGTGTGGTAGGGCAGTACCGGCGGGGGAACGGATGGTCTGGTTCTGGTCAGATGGCATTGCCCGCACACTGGCCATGCTGGTTCAGGCGGACGGACGGTACCATGCCGTGTGTGTGTGTGTGTGTGTGAGTGTGTGTCTGTGTGTGTGTATAGGGCAGTGCATTGCGGGTTCTGGCAGGCGGACGGTCCAGTTTTGGCGGATAGCACTGCCTATGCACCGTGTGTTTCAGGTTCAGGTTGATGGATGGTCCGATTCGGGGCCACTCGCACAGCAGGGACTGCCTGCTCACTGTGTCATGCTTATTTGGGCAGACCGATTGTCCGGTACGGGTCGGATGGCACTACCCGTGCACCATGTCGTGCTGGTTCAAGTGGACAGACGGTTTTATTCGGGGCTATCGGGATTGCCCGTACCCCGTGCCTTACGAGTTCGGGCAGATGGATGGTCCGGTTCTGGGAGGATGGCACTGCCTCCGCATTGTGCCGTGCTTGTTCGGGCGAATGGACGGTTCGGTTTGGGGCAGTCAGGATTTCCCGCACCCGTGCCTTGCAAATTCGGGAGGACGGAACGTCCAGTTCGGGGTGGATGGCACTGCCCCCGAACTGGACAGTGCACGGGCAGGCCTGACCTCCAAGAATCGGACCTCCCGTTCGCCAGAACCCACACGACACGGTGCGCGAGTAGTCCCGACCGGTCTCCGTGCCTTGCAGGTTCAGGCAGACGAATAGTTCTGTTCGGGTCGAATGACAATGTCCATGCACATTGCTGTGTGGGTTCCGGCGTGACGGACGGTTCTGTTCGAGGCGATCGGGGCTGCCCGCTCAGCACGCCATGCGGGTGCAGGCGGACGGTCTACTTTTGGGTGGATGGCTCGACCAGGACTGCACCGCGCACCATGTCGTGCAGGTTCTGGCTAAATGACGTTCCAGTTTGGGGCGGATGGGATGGGAATGACCGCTTTCCATGCCTTGCAGCTTCGTGCAGGCGGATGGTCCGGTTCGGGGCAAATGGCACTACCCGCTCACCGTGCCGTGCGGGTTTCGACATGACGGTCGAGACTGCCCGAGCTCTGTGCCTTGCCGATTCGGGTGGACGGACGATCTGGTTCGGGGCGGATGGTGCTGTCCGTACACCATGTTGTGTGGTTCAGGCGGACGGACGGTCCCGGTTCGGGGAGGATGGCACTGCTCGCGCACAGTGCCGTGCGGGTTCCGGCGTGATGGACGGCCCTGTTCGAGGTGGATGGCGCTACCCGCACACCTTGTCTGTGGGTTCGGGCATGACGAACGGTCCGGTTCAGGGCCGATGGCACTGCCCGCGTACCGTACTGTGCGTTTTCTAGCGAACGGACAATCCGTGTCGTGCAAGTTCGAGTAGATGGACGGTCCGGACGGACAGACTTGTTCGGGGCCGATAGCATGGCCAGGGCTGCCCGCGCACCGTGCCATGTTGGTTGGGGCAGACGGATAGTCTTGTTTGGGGCGTCGGGCGGTTCGGTTTGGGGTGGATGGCATTGCCCGCACACTGTGTCGTGCGAGTTGTAGCGATCGGATGGTCCGGTTCGGGGCAGATGTCATGGCCAGGACTGCCCCGCGCAATGTGCCGTGTGGGTTTGGACAGATGGACTGTCCTTTTCGAGGCATTCGGGAATGCCCACGCACTGTGCCGTGCGAGTTTTGACGGATGGACTGTCCGGTTCGAGGTGGATGGGGCGGGACTACCCATGCTTCGTGCCTTGCGGGTTTGGGCGGACGGACGGTCTTGTTCGAGGCCTATAGCACGGTCAGGACTGCACTTCGCACCATGTATTGTGGGTTCGTACGGTCCTGTACGTGGCAGTCAGGACTCCAGCACTCCGTGCCTTGCAGGTTCAGGCATACGCACCGTGCCTTAAAGGTTTTGGGTTGATGGATTGTCTTGCTCGGAGCGATCGAGACTGCCCATGCTCTGTGCCTTGCGGGTGTGGGCGGATGGACGGTCCGGTTCGGGGCGGTCGGGACTGCATGAGCACCGTGCCGTGCGGGTTCGGACGGACGAACGGTCTTATTCGGGGCGGTCGGGACTACCCGCGCAACGTGCCTTGCGGGTTCGGTCGGACGGACAGTCCGTCCGTCGGAACACGCATGGCACGATGCATGGGCAGTCCTAGTTGCGCCATCCGACCTGATCAGTACCTCCGTCCACCTGAACCCACAAGGCACAGAGCGTGAGCAGTACCTGCAAGGTTATCGGCCCAAAACCAGACCGTCCGTCCTCCCTAACCCGCACAACACAGACAGACGGATGGTCCGGTTCAGGGCGGATGGCACTATTCGTGCACCGTGTCATGTGGGTTCGGGCGGAAGGACGGTCCGATTCGGGGCGGATGGCCCGGCCGGGACTGCTCGTGCGGCACGAAGCGTGGGCATCCCATCTACCCCGAACTGGATCCTCCGTCTGTTCAAACCTTCATGGCACTGTGCCTGGGCAGTGCCATCCGCTCCGAACGGGGCCATCGCTCTGCCAGAACCCGCACGGCATGGCGCACGGCAGTGCCATCCACCCCGAACCGGGCCGTCAGTTTGCTCGAACCCGCAAGGCAAGGAGGCGGGCAGTGCTATCCATCCCAAACTGGACCGTCCGTCACGCCCAAACCCGCAAGGCAAGATTGCGGGCAGTCCCGGCCGCCTTGAACTGGATGGATGGGAAGAATTGCATAGTCAGGACTATCCGCGCACCGTGCCTTGCGGGTTCAGGCAGTTGGATGGCCCGATTTGGGGCGATGGCACTTCCCGTGATCCGTACCATGTGGGTTCGGGCAGACGGGCAATCCGGTTCGGGGCCGATGGCACTGTGTCATGCGGACAGACGGTCCTTTTCGGGACGGTCAGGACTGACCACACTCCGTGCTTTGCTAGTTCGGGCAGACAGACTCTCAGGTTCGGGGCCAATGGCATGGCTCGTGCACCATGCCTTGCAGGTTCGGGCGGATGGACAGTCCTGCTCATGGTGATCGTGGGCAGATGGATGGTCCAATTAGGGGCGGTCGGGATAGCCCGTGCACCGCGCCTTGTGAATTCGGGTAGACGGATGGTCCGGTTCAGGGCCAATAGCATGGCCAGGACTGCCTGCGCACCGTGTCGTTCAGGTTCAGGCAGGCAGACAGTCCGGTTCTAGGTGTACGACATTGCCCGGGGATCGGGCCTACGGGTTCTAACAGATGGACGGTCCGATTCGAGGCGGAGGGAATGGAATTGCCCGTGCACCGTGCCGTGCGGGTTTGGGCGGACCGACAGTAATGCTCGGGGCAGATGGCATGGCTGGGACTGCACCCCACACCGTGCCATGCAAGCTTGGGCGGACGGAAAGTCTGGTTTGGAGCCGATAGCACGATCGGGACTGCCCGTGCAATGTGCCATGATGGACGGTACAGTTTGAAGTAGAGTGGATAGGACTGCCCGCACTCCATGCCTTGCGAGTTCAGATGGACGAAAGGTCCTGTTCGGGGCAGATGGCACTACTCGTGCATAGTGCTGTGCGGGTTTGGCCAGACAGACTACCCAGTTCGAGGCGGATAGCACTGCCGGGACTGTCTACACATCGTGTCGCGCTGGTTCGGGAGGACAGACAGTCCAGTTCGGGGCCGATAGCATGATCGGGATTGCACGCACACCATGCATGCAGGTTCGGGCAGACGGAAGGTACGGTTTAGAGCCAATAGCACAGCTGGGACTGCCCGCGCACCGTGCCTTGATGGACGGTCCAATTCGAAGTGGATGGGACGGGACTACCTGCGCTCCATGCCTTGCGGGTTCAGACAGAAAGAAGGTCCCGTTTGGGGTGGATGGCACTACTCGCGCACAGTGCCGTGCGTGTTCGGCCAGACAGACTCTCCGGTTCAAGGCGAATGGCACTGCCAAGACTGCCTACACACCATGTGGCACTCGTTTGGATAGACAGACGGTC
Organism: Dracaena cambodiana; assembly: GCA_036321105.1. Lineage (NCBI taxonomy): Eukaryota > Viridiplantae > Streptophyta > Magnoliopsida > Asparagales > Asparagaceae > Dracaena > Dracaena cambodiana. The sequence continues at coordinate 14,929,436 of JAYEPQ010000017.1, forward strand.
CGGTTCGGTTCTGATAGCACGATGGGACTGCCCGCACACCATGCCATGCGCGTTTTGATAGACGAACGGTCCTATTTGAGGCGAATGGCACAGTCAGGACTGGCCCGCTCACCATTCCGTGCGGGTTTTGGCAGATGGATGTCCAGCTCGAGGAAGATAGCACCGCCCGCGGACCGTGCTGTGTAGGTTCGGGTAGACAGACGGTCCAGTTTGGGGCGGTCGGAACCGCTCGCGCTCCGTGCCTTGGGGGTTCGGGCGGACGAATGCTCCAGTTTGGGGTGGATGGCACGACCAAGACTGGTCTGCTCACCGTGTCATGTGGGTTAGGGCGGATGACCTCTCCAGTTCGGGGTGGATGGCATGGCCAAGACTGGCCCGTTCATCATGCCGTGCAAGTTCTGGCAGACAGACGGACGGTCCGGGGCGGATGGTAGGGCCCAGACTGCCCCACCCACCGTGTCGTGCGGGTTCGGGAGTCACGGACAGTTCAGATCGGGGCGGATGGCCTAGCCAATTCTGTAGGACGAACGATACGGTTCGGGGCAGATAGCACTGACCGCGCACCGAGCCTTGCTGTTCGGGCAAATAGGCGGTCAAATTCAGAGCCGATAGCACAGTCGGGACTGCTTGCGCACTATGTTGTGCGGGTTCTGGCAGATGGACGCTCCATGTGTTGCGTGTTCTGGTCTGATGGTCCTGTTGGGGGCCATCGGGAGTGCCTACACACCATGCAATGCGGGTTTGAGTAGACGGACGGTCTTGTTCGGAGCGGCATGGATTGCTCGCGCTCCGTGCCTTGCGAGTTCAGGCGGATGGATGGTTCGGTTTAGTGAGGATGGCACTTCCAGTGCAAAGTGCTATGCAGGTTCAGATGGACGAATGGTCCTGTTCGGGGCGGATGGCACTGTCCGGTTCGGGGCCGATAGCATGACCGTGACTTCCCGCGCACCGTGCCGTGCTGGTTTGGGCGGACGGACAGTCTAGTTCGGGGCGGTTGGGACTGCCCGCGCTTCTTACCTTGTGGGTTCGGGTGGATGTAAGGTCCGGTTCATGGCGGATGGCACTGCCCCCAAAATGGACTGTGCGCGGGCAGTCCTGACCTCCTCGAACTGGACTATTTGTCTGCCATAACCCGCATGGCACGGAGCGCGGGCTGTCCTGACCGCCCGAACAGGACCATCTGTTCGCCTGAACACACAATGCAGGAGTACGGGCAATCCCGTTCGCCTCGAACCAGACCGTCCATTCAAACCTGCACGGCACTGAGGGCGAGCAGTGCAATCCGCCCTAAATGGGACCATCGGTCTGCTAGAACCCGCACGACATGATGCGCGGGCAGTGCCATCTGCTCCGAACCGAGCAGTCGGTTCTACCCCAACTTGCAAGGCATAGAGCACGGGCAGTCCCATTCGCCCCAAACCAGACTATCTGTTCGAACCTACATGGCACTATGCACGGGCAGTGCCATCTGCCAAGAACGGGTTCATCGATCCGCTAGAACACGCACGGCATGGTGCACGGTCAGTGTCATCCACCCAGAACCGGACTGTCCATTCGCCCAAACCCGCAATGCACGGCAGACGGACGGTCCTGTTTAGGGCAGGCGGGTAGTCTAGGCGGGTAGTTGGACTGTCTGATCTGGGTCAGATGGCACTTCTGGCACATTGTACTGTGCAGGTTCGGACGGACGGATGGTCCAGTTTGGGGCGGATGGCACTGCCCCCGCAAGGCATGGAGCACGGATGGGGTTGCCCTAAGCACCATGTCATGCACGTTCTGGTGGATGAACGGTCTGGTTCAGGCCAGCCGGGATTGCTCGCATACCGTGCCATGCTGATTCGGGCAGACGGACTGTCTGGTTCGAGGCTGATAGGATGGGGCGGCCTGCGCATAGTGGCATGCATGTTCGGGTAGACAGACAGTCTGGTTCAGGGCGGATGGCATTGCTGGGACTGCCCGCACAACATGCCGTGCAGTTTCAGGTGCATGGATAGTCCTGTTAGGGTCGGTCGGGATGCCCGCACTCCGTGCCATGCGGGTTCGGGTGGACGGACACTCCCGTTCGGGGTGGTCGGGACTGCCCGCGCTCCATGCCTTGCCGGTTCTGGCGGACGGACGGTCTGGTTCGGGGCGGATGGCACAGCCCGTGCACCTTGCCTTGCGGGGTCGGGTGGATGAACAGTCTTGTTCGGGATGCTCGGGACTACCCGCTCACTGTGTCGTGCAGGTTCTGGTGAATGGATGGCCGGGTTCGGAGCCGATAGTATGGTCGTGCCATGTGGGTTCGGGCGTGACGGAAGATCCATATATATGTACATTTATATGTGTGTGTGTGTGTATATATATATATATATGTAGGGCAATGCATTGCGCATTCTGTCGGACAGACGGTCCGGTTCGGGGCGGATGACAGTGCCCGCGCACCGTGCCTTTCGGGTTCGGGTTTATGGAAGGTCCGGTTCCGGGCCGCTCGCACAGCTAGGATTGTCCGCGCACCGTGTCGTGTTGGTTCAGGCAGACCGACGGTCCAGTTCAGGGTGGATGGCACTGCCCTCGCCCCGTGTTGTGCGAGTTCTGGGGGACGAACAGTCTGGTTCAGGGCAGATGGCACGACCAAAACTACTCCACGCGCCATGCCGTGCGGGTTCGGGCATGACGAATGGTCAATATATGTACATATATATGTGTATATATATATAGGGCAGTGCATTATGAGTTCTAGCGTTTCGGTGCGGATGGCACGCCCGCGCACCGTGTCGTACTGGTTCGGGCAAACCGACGATCCGATTTGGGGTGGATGGCACTACCCTCGCACCACATCGTGACGGACTGTCCAGTTTGTGGCGGATGGGACGGGACTGCCTGCGCTTCGTGCCTTGCAGGTTTGGACAAACGGAATGTCCCGTGGACGGACAGTCCGGTTCGAGGTCGATAGCACGGCCGGGACTGCCCGCGCACCATGCCTGCGTGTTCTTGTGGACGGACGGTCCTATTCGGGGCGAATGGCACGGTCAGGACTGGCCCGCTAACCATTTCGTCTGGGTTTTGGCAGACGGGGGTTCGGGGAAGATAACACTGCCCGCACACCGTGCAGTGTGGGTTTGGGTAGATGGATGGCTCGGTTCGGGACGGTCGGGACCACTTGCGCTCCGTGCCTTGCGGGTTAGGGTGGACGAACTCTACGGTTCCTGGTGGATGGCACGGCCAAGATTGGCCCGCTCACTGTGCCATGTGGGTTCTGGCAGACAGACGGTCTAGTTCGTGGTAGATGGCGAGGCCTAGTCTGCCCACGTACCGTGCCTTGCGGGTGCGGGTGGACGGACGGTCCAGTTTGGGGAGGATGGCACAGCTAGGACTGCCCCGCGGACCATGCCGTGTGGATTCGAGAGTGACGGAAAGTCCGGATTGGGGCGGTGGCCCGGCCGGTACTGCCCTGCTCACCATGCCGTAAGGGTTTGGGTGGACAGACGGTCTTGTTCGGGGCAACGTGACTGCTCACGTTTTTTGCCTTGCAGGTTTGGGCGGAGGGTTCGGTACGGAGCAGATGGCACTGCATTCGCACCATGTCATGCGGGTTCCGGTGGATGGACGGTCCTGTACGGGGCAGATGGCGCTGCCCACGCGCCGTGTTGTGTGTGTTCGGGTGGACGGACTGTTCGGTTCAGGTTGGTCGGGACGGCCAGCGCTCCGTGCTTTGCAGATTCGAGCTGACGAAAGGTCGGGTTTGGGGTGGATGGCACTACATGGACTGCCCCTGCACCATGCCTTGCGGGTTCGGGCAGATGGACGGTCCTGTTCAGGGTGGTCGGGAATGCCCGAACTCTGTGACGTGCGGGCTCGGGTGGATGGATGGTCCTGTTCAGGGCAGACGGGACTACCCGTGCTCCGTGCCTTGCAGGTTCGGGTGGATGGACAGTCCTGTTCGGGGCGTTTGGGAATGCCCACTCACATTGTCGTGCAAGTTCTTGCAGATAGACGGTCCTTTTCTGGACGGATGGCACTGCTAGGACTGGCCACTCACTGTTCCGTGCAAATTTTGGCTGACGGACGGACCGGTCGGGGCAGATGGCACTGCCCATACACCATGCCATACATGTTCGGGCGGACGGACGGTCTGGTTCGGGGCAATCGGGACATTTCGCACTCCATGCCCTGCAGGTTCGGGCGGATGGATGGTCTAGTTCGAGGCAGATGCCATGGCTAGGACTGCCCCACGCACCGTGACGTGCGCGTTCGGGCATGACGAACGGTCTGGTTCGTGGCGGATGGAGCGGATGGACTGCCCCACGCACCGTGCTGTGCAAGATCTAGGGTGGATCGCACTAACTGGACGGCCCGCGCACCGTGCCGTGCAAGTTTGGGTGGACGGACGGTCCAGTTCGAGGCAGAGGGCACGGCCAGGACTGCCCCGCGTACCGTGCCATGAGGGTTTGGGCGGATGGATAGTCCATATATATTTAAATATATATATGTATGTGTGTGAGTGTGTTCTGGCAGACGGACAGTCCGGTTCGGGGCGGTCGGGATGCCCGCACACCATGCCGTGTAGACGGACGGTCCTGTTCAGGGTAGTTATGACTGCCCACACTCTGTACCTTGCAACTTCAGACAGACAGACAATTCAATTTTGGGCGGATGGCACTGTCCGTGCACAGTGTCGTGTGGGATCTGACGGACGGATGGTCCGATACGAGGCGGATGGCACTGCCCGCACACCGTATCGTGCGGGTTTATGCATGACGGACGGTCCGGTTTGGGGCAAATGACACTGCCCATGCACCATACTGTGCGTGTTCTAGCAGACAAACGGTCTGGTTCGGGGTGGTCGGGACTACCCACACACCATGCCATGCGGGTTGGGGCAGACGGACGGTCTAGATGGATAGTCTAGTTCGGGGCCAATAGCATGGCCGGGACTACCCGCATACCGTGCCGTGCATGTTCAGGCAGACGGACGGTCCGATTCGGGGCGGTCGGGACTGCTCACGCTCCATGCCATGCAGGTTCGGGAGGATGGACAGTCCGGTTCGGGGAGGATGCCATGGCTAGAACTGCCCCGCACGCCGTGCTGCACCGGTTCGGGCGTGACAGATGGTCCAGTTCATGCTGGATGGCATGGCCAAGACTGCCCTACGCACCGTGCCGTGCGGGTTCTGGGGCGGATGACACGGACGGGGCAGCCCGCGCACCGTGCCGGCGGGTTCGAGTGGATGGACGGTCTGGTTCGGGGCAGATGGCACAGCTAGGACTGCCCCGCGCACCGTGCCATGAGGATTCGGGCGGATGGATAGTCCATATATATGTATACACACATATATATATGTGTGTGTGTGTGTGTGTGTGTGTGTGTGTGTGTGTGAGTGTGTATAGGGAAGTGCATTGCAGGTTCTGGCGGAAGGACTGTTCGGCTCGGGGCGGTCGGGAGTGCCCGCGCACAGTACCGTGCAGGTTCGGGCAGACAGATGGACCTGTTCAAGGCTGTCGGGACTGCCTGTGCTCCGTACCTTAGGGTTCGGGCGGGCGGACGGACAGTCTGGTTCTAGGCGGATGGCATTGCCCATGCATAATGTCGTGCGGGATCCGGTAGACGAATGGTTCGATACAGGCCAGATGGCACTGCCCGCGCACCGTGCCGTGCGGGTTTAGGAGGATAGACGGTTCGGTTCGAGATGGTTGAGATTACCCGCGTTCTGTGCTTTGCGGGTTCGGGCGAATGGACGGTTCTATTCGGGGCGATCGGGACCGCTCACGTTCCGTGTGTGTAGGTTTTGGCAGACGGACGGTCTAGTGACGGATGGTTCAGTTCGGTCCGATGCGGTATCTAGCATGACGGGTAGTCCCAACCTCCCTGAATCAGACCGTTTGTTCGCCAAAACCCACGTAGCATGGAGTGCAGGCAATTCCAACCATCTTAAATGGGACCGTCTGCCTGCCCGAACCCGAAAGGCACGGAGCGCGACAGTCCCGTCTGCCCCGAACCGGATCCTCCGTCCATTCAAACCTGCATGGCACTGTGAGCGAGCAGTGCCATCGGCCCCGAACGAGGCCGTCGGTCCACGAGAACATGCACGGCACAGTGCGCAGGCCGTGCCATCTGCCCCTGAACCGGGCCATTATGCCCGAACCGGGCCGTCGGTCTGCCCGAACCGGGCCGTCAGTCTCCCCGAACTGGGCCGTCGGTCTGCCCGAACCCGCAAGGCACGGAGCGCAGACAGTGCCATCTGTCCCGAACAGGACCATCTGTTACGCCCAAACCCACAAGCCAAGATTCGCGGGCAGTCCCAGCCATCCCAATCAAGACGGACGGGGAGATAACACGGTCGGGACTCCCCGCGCATCTTGCCTTGTGGGTTTGGGCATGACGAACGGTCCTTTTCGGGACGGATGGCACTGCCTGAGCTCCGTGCCTTGCGGGGTCAAGCAGACCGATGGCCTGGTTCGGGGCTGATGACATTGCCCGTGCACCGTGCTTGTAGGGTCGAGCGGACGGACAGTCCGATTCGGGGCCGATGGCATTGTGTCGTGCGGATGGACAGTACTGTTCGGGGAAGTCAGGACTACCCACACTCCGTGCTTTGCTGGTTCGGGCAGACAGATAGTCCGGTTCGGGGCCGATGGCACAGCCCGATCACCGTGCCTTGCGGGTTCGGGCAGACGGATTGTCCGGTTCGTGGCAGATGGCACTGCTTGCGCACTGTGCCTTGCTCGTTTGGGAGGACGGATGGTTCAGTTCAGAGCTGATAGCACTGTTGGGACTGCCTACGCACTGTGTCTGTAGGTTCGGGCAGACCGATGGTCCGATTCAGAGAGGATGGCATTGCTCAGGCACTGTGCCTGCAAGTTCTGGTAGACGGGAGGTCCAATTCGATGCAGATGGGACAGGACTGCCACGCACCATGCCATGCGGGTTCGGGCGGACGGACGGTAATGTTCGAGGCGAATGGCATGGCCAAGATTGCCCCGCGCACCGTGCCATACGGGTTCGGGCAGACAGACGGTCTGGTTCGGAGCCGATAGCCCGGACGGGACTACCCGCGCTCCGTGCCTTGTGGGTTCGGACGGACGGAAGGTCCCATTCGGGGCGAAAGGCACTACTCGCGCACACTGCCGTGCGGGTTCGGGCGGACGGACTGTCCGGTTCGGGGCGGATGGCATGCCAAGGCTGGCCCACACATCGTTCCGTGCGGGTTCTAGCAGACGTACATTTCAGTTCGGGGCAGATAACACTCCCTACGCACCGTGCCGTGTGGGTTCGGGTAGATGGACGGTCCGGTTCGGGGCACCAGGACTGCTCGTGCTCCGTGCCTTACGAGTTCGAGTGGACGAACTCTACGGTTCGGGGTGGATGGCACGGCTTGGACTGGCCCGCTCACTGAACCGTGCGTGTTCTGGAGGATGGACGGTCTGATTCAGGGCAGATGGCATGGCCAGGATGGCCCTGCGTACATTGCCGTATAGATTCGGGAGTGACGGACAGTCCGGATCAAGGCGGATGGCCCCGCCGGTACTGCCCCTCTCTGTCTCGTGCGGGTTCTGGCGAACGGATGGTCCGGTTCATGGCAGATGGCACCACCCGTGCACCGTGCCGTGTGCATTCGGGCAGAGGGACAGTCCTGTTCGGGGTGGTCAGGAAAGCCTACGTTCCGTGCATTGCGGGTTCGGGCTAATGGACGGTCTTTTTCGGGGCGGATGCCTTTGCCCACGCGCTGTGTAGTGTGGGTTTCGGTGGACAGACGACCTTGTTCAGTGCCTATAGCACGGCTAGAACAGCCCGCGCACCATGCCGTGTCGGTTCGGGCGGACGGACGGTCCGATTCGGGGAGGTCGGGACTGCCTGCGCTCCATGCCTTGCGTGTTTTGTAGGACGGACGATACTGTTCAGGATGGATGGCTCTGCCCGTGCACTGTGCCTTGTTGTTCTGGGGGACAGGTGGTCCGGTTCTGCTCGCACACCGTGTCGTGCGAGTTCTGGCAAACGGACTGTCCAGTTGGGAGCGGTCGAGACTGCCCGCGCACCATGCCATGTGGGTTCGTGCGCACGGACGGTCCTGTTCGGGGTGATCTAGACTGCCCGCATTCTGTACCTTGCGGGTTCTGATGTGATAAATTACTGCAAACGCACAGTGTCGATGTAGTGCTGTACAGGTCGTCTCACAGGGATCTAAGGTATTTTTGCGTTTCTTGCTTGTTCTTTAGTCTAACAAATTAACTATGAGTTTCTAGATCGAGAGAAGATTAGTTTTAAGACTTAAAGATTAGCCTAGGATTTCGATTCTATTAGAATAATAGCCTAACAGTGAATTATCTATTTCTTCCTATCTTTTTAATTATGCACGGTTAAGTAACATATTAAAAAGGTGATCTTTTTAATTTAATTTTAATTAAGTGCATCTAAGTATGACCTATCAAGTGATGTGCAAGTGTAGACCATCAAAGATAACGCTTTTCTTAAAAATAAATCATATCAAGTATAAAATCTCATAAACAAAAGAAAAGAAATAAACTTCAAACCCTAATCTAAGCATAGGCTATCAAGAAACCTAATTCAAGTATAAATTATCAAAAAAATAAGATTTACAAGTTTATTCAGGCAAATTTATTTATAGGAAAATCTCTATTGATAATTCTAAAAACAAACAAAAAATAAGAATTCCAAATTTCATCTAAGCATAGATTATCAAAATATTAATTAAGCATAATCTATCAAAGAATTATGATTTGTAAACTCTATCTTTTATTTATTTATAGAAAAATCATAATTTTATTTCTTTCTAGGAAGAAGATGAGATAAATCCATGTTAGGTCTATTAAACTAACTTCATCTACATCCTAAGGCTAAAGAAAATTAGCTACTCATATTTCTAGTAAGCAATTAAATCTATTTTTATTTATGAAGGCAAATAAATCTAATCTAGAAAGCAATAAAACCTATACTAGAAAGCAATTAACTCTATTTAAAAAGAAAATAAATATTAGAAAGCAATAGCTTACCTCTGGAGCACGGTATTGTGGCCGCCACCCTTTAGAAAAACCCTAATTTTATTAAATTAAAACGAGTACAAAACTTCAGGATTTTCTTAGAATACAAGGATAGGCCAACATATAGGCTTCGGAAATCAAACCCTAATTCTAGCAAAACTGGAAAACCATAAAATTACATCGAAGCCACGGGAGAAAATTCAGCGTGTGGGGCCCACAATTGGCATCTAAACGGCGGTGAAATCCGCTACAGAGCGGTTTCATTTTGAGTAAATCAATTGAAGTTTCTTCCATGTGCGTCTCGTGTCTTGTACATTATATTTCCTTGACTGTATTTAACTTTGAGTCTCTGGAACAAAACTTTAGAAACTTTTCGGACTCTGATTTTCTACTCCAACATTGATTTCTTGCCATCTCCTTGTACGAATCAAATTACCTGAAAAAGACACTTAAAATACCCGAGTAACATTTATTTATATACAAAAAATGATAAAGTATGAAAGGAAAAATACAATATATGATACTCATCACACCCCCACACCTATCTTTTGCTAGTCCTTGAGCAAAACCTAAATCTAAAAACAAAAATAAAAATTCTAACTCACTTTTGCAGAAATCACGATTGCACTTAATACGTGCAATAAGCCTTTAAACCCCTAGGTTACCCTAGTGGACGAGTGTTGTCTCGTGAGGGTTTGCAGTGAATATACCCACAAAATTCAAGAAGAAAATAGATTAAGGAATAAAGAAAAGAAAAATAAGGATAACCGAAAATCAAGAAAAAAATAGAAATTTTATACAAAGGAAAGAAAAAATCTTTTTTTATGATCTTTTCATCAATTAATCTCACTAATATACAAACTCAAGAACGCATTTAGATTATCAATTGTCAAATCGAGCGTCATATCAGATACACTTATTATTTTAATAAAAAATTTAAATCCTATCTTTCAATACCCACTAACAGATAATCCATTGGAACCAATACAACTACGTGCACGTGTGATAGTTTATTTCGGCCTTAGACTCAAACTCTAACTCATGATTCATCTCCTCTCTCATAACAAATTTTTTTCTTTTTTTTCTTTTTTTAAGAATATTTCACCTTTAATGCAAATATTTACGCTTGCTTAGGCGCAACATACCCGATTACTTGGTTCATACTCTTTTCTTTTTCTTTTTCTTTTTTTAGAATATTTCACCTTTCATGCGAATATTAACGTTTACTTAGGCACAAAGTACCCGATTACTCAGATCATACTCCTTTTTTTTTACTCTTGAGGCTATTGCCTTAATACCAGGCGCACCCCATTATTTTATTCTCACTTTTTTTTCCTTTTTTTCTATTTTTTCTCTTTTTTTTGTTTAGAGAGAGAAAACTTACTCAATCGTTATCATCTTTGTTCTTAACCTAATAAACTATTGTGAAGTGAAAATAGATGTATACTTGTATCAAAACTACTGTTAGCGATATTTGTTTTTCGGATTTTGATCTTTTTCATAAAATTCAAAGTGTATAATCCAATCTACTCTTCTATCCAATTTCAAATCTAAATTTGTTCTTTTATCTCTAAGTAGTTTGATCAATTGATAAAAATACATAAATTTTTTTAATTTATTTTTCTTTTTATTTTTTTAAATTTTTTTCAGTTAGTTACCCTAAAAACTACCCAAAGTGTAAAATAAAGAAACCCAAAAATAAACAAAAATAAAATCCTAAAAAATAAAAATAAAATCCTAAAAAAATAAAAATCTCCTAATCCACCCCCCACACCTAAACTTGTGTATGCCTTCATACACAAACCAAGGGTGGTGAAAAAAAAGTATTATCCAAATATTTTACACTTATTAGAAAATTCAAACGGTTACGACCTCTTGATCGCTTTCCACTCTCATAATATGTCTTTTTATATTTTGATATGGATGAACTTAGCCTCTTTGTCAATTTTGCATTTAATCTCTCCATCTTATTTTTTATTTTTCTCAATTTATTTCTGCCTTTCGTTTTTTATTCCATAATAAAATTTTGAAGTTGAAAAGCGTACCTTTACCATCGTTCATATTCCATCCACGAGTATCTTTCATATTAATCAGTATTTTGGTTTTATCAACTTGTGAAATAACATACTCACTTTGGTGTTGTGCAATCATGAGCTCGATTTTTGAGGGCTCTTTTAAATCATCAGGTATCATAGTCTCTTCTTTTTGTAGTTTCTTCCAATCTTCAAGTATTACAGGCTTGTCATGCAAATTTTCTTCAAAACTGTCATCAAAATTCTCAAAAGAAAATGCCACACTAGTAGACTTATCATTAGCCAAGTTATTATAAAGGAATAAAAATTCTTCTTCACAAATTTCTTCACAATTTCCATCAAAATAATCAAATGATAATGTGTCACTAGCAAAATCACCATGAGATAAATCATCAAGCAAAATATTTTCTTTATCATCAGTTTCATCATAATTATTTTCACAATTGTCTAAAATAGGTTGATCACAATGTTGAATTATAAACTCATCATACACAAAATTGTTTAACTCATTTTGAATCATATCTACTTCAGAAGATGACTGGAGTGATTGCTCGTTGGAGTTAGCGATGTTCAAACTACTAAATGGTTGATCTCCAAAAAGTTTAGCTTGAGAAATCACTTTGAAAAGATTTTCCATACAAGATTTAATTTGAGAGAATGATTTTTGAGATTATGATTTTAGCAAAACTTCCATATCTTCCTCTATTCTACGTCTTCGTTCCTCAGACTCATAATCATAATTTTTCTTATTTTTCTCAAATAATTGCATCTCGAGATCATGAGTGAAATTTGAAGAATTATATGATGGATCCATGTACATTTTGATGACAGATATGAAGTGGTCGGAGGTAGATTCTCATGACATGCATATTTTGCTTCTAATCTTTTTAATCTTTCAACTAACATGTTCAATTGAATATCTTGTTCATGATTGAATGTAGAATATGAAGATGAATAGTCCATAAAGAAAGGATCAGATGGAGGACTCTCTTGGTATGGCTCTTGATTATTAGAATTATTCATCCATTCATAATTGTAATTTTGTGTATAAGAAGCGCTCGTAGGTTCATTATATGTGTTGTGAATTTGATTATGACCTAGTCCTAATGAACATCCTATCCATAGACACTGATAATAATTATGATATGGATCACGACAATGATAGCAAACAGTTTGATTTTGAAACATTTTTTTAATTTTTTTTGAAAAAGGTGGAGAGGGAGAGAGATGGAAAAGGAATAAAAAAGATTGATTTATTTTTTTTGAATTTTTTTACAGAATTAAGAAAACAAATAATAGAACAGGAGGAAATTTGGGCTCGGGAGGTACATAAAGAGCTGCTAAATAGCGGTTTTTACCGCTAAATGGCAGTCTAACCAGAGCGTTTGACTCTTTGGTTTCTTCTGCACAATTCTGAGGCTTCTCCAATCTTTTTTGTCTTCCTGTATCTGCACTATCTATTCCCTATATACTCAACACACACTGTTAACCCGTAAAACGTTAGAAAAAACAAGAAAAATACCGTCGATCCCCGGCAACGGTGCCAAAAACTTAACGTAATAAATTACTGCAATCGCACAGTGTCGATGTAGCGCTGTACAGGTCGTCCCCCAGGGATCTAAGGTATTTTTGCGTTCCTTACTTTTTCTTTAGTCTAACAAATTACTTATTAGTTTCTAGATCGAGAGAATATTAGTTTTAAGACTTAAAGATGAGCCTAGGATTTCGATTCCATTAGAATAATAGCCTAACAGTGAATTATCTCTTTCTTCCTATCTTTTTAATTATGCACGGTTAAGTAACATATTAAAAAGGTGATCTTTTTAATTTGATTTTAATCAAGTGCCTTTAAGTATGACCTATCAAGTGATGTGCAAGTATAGACCATCAAAGATAACACTTTTCATAAAAATAAATCATATCAAGTAGAAAATCTCATAAACAAAAGAAAAGAAATAAACTTCAAACCCTAATCTAAGCATAGGCTATCAAGAAACCTAATTCAAGTATAAACTATCAAAGAAATCTGATTTACAAGTTTATTCAAGTCAATTTATTTATAGGAAAATCACTATTGATAATTCTAAAAACAAACAAAGAATAAAAATTCCAAACTTTATCTAAGCATAGATTATCAAAATATTAATTAAGCATATTCTATCAAAGCATTATAATTTGTAAACTCTATCTTTTAATTATTTATAGAAAAATCATAATTTTATTTCTTTATAGGAAGAAAATGAGATAAATCCATATTAGATCTATTAAACTAACTTCATCTACATCCTTGGACTAAAGAAAATTAGCTACTCATATTTCTAGTAAGCAATTAAACCTATTTTTATTTATGAAAGCAAATAAATCTAATCTAAAAAGCAATAAAACATATACTAGAAATCAATTAACTCTATCTAAAAAACAAATAAATATTAGAAAGCAATGGCTTACCTCTGGAGCACGGTATTGTGGCCACCACCCCTTCAGTAAAATCCTAATTTTATTAAATTAAAACGAGTACAAAACTTCAGGATTTTCTTAGAATACAAGGATAGGCCAATATATAGGCTTGGGAAATCAAACCGTAATTCTAGCAGAACTGGAAAACCACAAAATTACATCGAAGCCACTGGAGAAAATTCCGCATGTGGGGCCCACAATTGACTGCTAAATGCGGTGAAAATCGCTAACTAGCGGGTTTATTTCGAGTAAATCAATTTAAGTTTCTTCCACGTGCATCTCGTGTCTTGTACATTATATTTCCTTGACTGTATTTGACTTTGAGTATCTGCAACATCGTAGTCTCGTAGTTTTGCTCACTTTAGAAACTTTTCGAACTCTGATTTCCTACTCTAACATTGATTTCTTGCCTTCTCCTTGTACGAGTCGAATTAGTACAAGTCGAATTAGCTAAAAAAGACACTAAAAATACCCGAGTATCATTTATTTATATACAAAACTAGATAAAGTATGAGAGGAAAAATACAATATATGATATTCATCACACCCCCACACCTATCTTTTGCTAGCCCTCGAGCAAAACATAAATCTAAAAAGAAAAATAAAAATCCTAACTCACTTTCGCAGGAATCGCAATTGCACTTAGCACGTGCAATAAGCCTTTAAACCATTAGGTTACCCTAGTGAACAAGTGTTGTCTCGTGAGGATTTGCAGTGAATATACCCACAAAATTCAAGAAGAAAATAGATTAAGGAATAAAGAAAAGAAAAATAAGGATAACAGAAAATCAAGAAAAATAGAAATTTTAGACAAAGGAAAGAAAAAATCTTTTTTTCATGATATTTTCATCAATTAATCTCACTAATATACAAACTCAAGAACGCATTTAGATTATCAATTGTCAAATCAAGCGTCATATCAGATACACTTATTATTTTAATCAAAAATTTAAATCCTATCTTTCAATACCCACTAACAGTAATCCATTGGAACCTATACAACTACGTGCACGTGTGATAGTTTATTTTGGCCTTGGACTCAAACTCTAACTCATTATTCATCTCCTCTCTCATAACAAATTTTTTTCTTTTTTTTCTTTTTTTATGAATATTTCACCTTTAATGCGAATATTCACGCTTGCTTAGGTGCAACATACACGATTACTTAGTTCATACTCTTTTCTTTTTCTTTTTCTTTTTTTAGAATATTTCACCTTTCATGCGAATATTAACGCTTACTTAGGCGCAAAGTACCCGATTACTCAGATCATACTCCTTTTTTTTTACTCTTGAGGCTATTGCCTTAATACCAGGCGCACCCCATTATTTTATTCTCACTTTTTATTCCTTTTTTTCTATTTTTTTCTCTTTTTTTGTTTAGAGAGAGAAAACTTACTCAATCGTTATCATCTTTGTTCTTAACCTAATAAACTATTGTGAAGTGAAAATAGATGTATACTTATATCAAAACTACTGTTAGCGATATTTGTTTTTTGGATTTTGATCTTTTTCATAAAATTCAAAGTGTATAATCCAATCTACTCTTCTATCCAATTTCAAATCTAAATTTGTTCTTTTATCTCTAAGTAGTTTGATCAATTGATAAAAATACATAAATTTTTTTAATTTATTTTTCTTTTCATTTTTAAAATTTTTTTTCAGTTAGTTACCCTAAAAACTACCCAAAGTGTAAAATAAAGAAACCCAAAAATAAACAAAAATAAAATCCTAAAAAATAAAAATAAAATCCTAAAAAAATAAAAATCTCCTAATCCACCCCCACACCTAAACTTGTGTATGCCCTCATGCACAAACCAAGGGTGGTGAAAAAAAAAGTATTATACAAATATTTTACACTTATTAGAAAATTCAAACGGTTATAACCTCTTGATCGCTTTCCACTTTCATAATATGTATTTTTATGTTTTGATATGGATGAACTTAGCCTCTTTGTCAATTTTGCATTTAATCTCTCCATCTTATTTTTTATTTTTCTCAATTTATTTCTGCCTTTCGTTTTTTATTCCATAATAAAATTTTGAAGTTGAAAAGCGTACCTTTACCATCGTTCATATTCCATCCACAAGTATCTTTCATATTAATCAGTATTTTAGTTTTATCAACTTGTGAAATTACATACTCACTTTGGTGTTGTGCAATCATGAGCTCGATTTTTTAGGGCTCTTTTAAATCATCAGGTACCATAGTCTCTTCTTTTTGTTGTTTCTTCCAATCTTCAAGTATTATACGCTTGTCATGCAAATTTTCTTCAAAACTGTCACCAAAATTCTCAAATGAAAATGCCATACTAGTAGACTTATCATTAGCCAAGTTATTATAAAGGAATAAAAAATTTTCTTCACAAATTTCTTCACAATTTCCATCAAAAGAATCAAATGATAATGTGTCACTAGCAAAATCACTATGAGATAAATTATCAAGCAAAATATTTTCTTTATCATCAGTTTCATCATAATTATTTTCACAATTGTCTAAAATAGGTTGATCACAATGTTGAATTATAGACTCATCATACACAAAATTGTTTAACTCATTTTGTATCATATCTACTTCAGAAGACGACTGGAGTGATTGCTCGTTGGAGTTAGCGATGTTCAAACTACTAAATGGTTGATCTCCAAAAAGTTTAGCTTGAGAAATCGCTTTGAAAAGATCTTCCATACAAGATTTAATTTGAGAGAATGATTTTTGAGATTATGATTTTAGCAAAACTTCCATATCTTCCTCTATTCTACGTCTTCGTTCCTCATACTCATAATCATAATTTTCCTTATTTTTCTCAAATAATTGCATCTCGAGATCATGAGTGAAATTTGAAGAATTATATGATGGATCCATGTACATTTTGATGACAGATATGAAGTGGTCGGAGGTAGATTCTCATGACATGCATATTTTGCTTCTAATCTTTTAATCTTTCAACTAACATGTTCAATTGAATATCTTGTTCATGATTGAATGTAGAATATGAAGATGAATAGTCCATAAAGAAAGGATCAGATGGAGGACTCTCTTGGTATGGCTCTTGATTATTAGAATTATTCATCCATTCATAATTGTAATTTTGTGTATAAGAAGCGCTCGTAGGTGCATTATATGTATTGTGAATTTGATTATGACCTAGTCCTAATGAACGTCCTATCCATGGACACTAATAATAATTATGATATAGATCACGACAATGATAGCAAACAGTTTGATTTTGAAACATTTTTTTTTATTTTTTTTTGAAAAAGGTGGAGAGGGAGAGAGATGGAAAAGGAATAAAAAAGATTGATTTATTTTTTTTGAATTTTTTTACAGAATTAAGAAAACAAATAATAGAACAGGAGGAAATTTGGGCTCGGGAGGTACATAAAGAGCAGCTAAATATCGGTTTTTACCGTTAAATGGCAGTCAAACCAGAGCGTTTGACTCTTTGGTTTCTTCTGCACAAATCTGAGGCTTCTCCAATCTTTTTTGTCTTCCTGTATCTGCAGTATCTATTCCCTATATACTCAACACACACTGTTAACACGTAAAACGTTAGATAAAACAAGAAAAATACCGTCGATTCCCGGCAACGGTGCCAAAAACTTAATGTAATAAATTACTGCAATCGCACAGTGTCGATGTAGCGTTGTACAGGTCATCCCACAGGGATCTAAGGTATTTTTGCATTCCTTACTTTTTCTTTAGTCTAACAAATTACTTATGTGTTTCTAGATCGAGAGAATATTAGTTTTAAGACTTAAAGATTAGCCTAGAATTTCGATTCCATTAGAATAATAGCCTAACGGTGAATTATCTCTTTCTTCCTATCTTTTTAATTATGCACGGTTAAGTAACATATTAAAAAGGTGATCTTTTTAATTTGATTTTAATCAAGTGCCTTTAAGTATGACCTATCAAGTGATGTGCAAGTATAGACCATCAAAGATAACACTTTTCATAAAAATAAATCATATCAAGTAGAAAATCTCATAAACAAAAGAAAAGAAATAAACTTCAAACCCTAATCTAAGCATAGGCTATCAAGAAACCTAATTCAAGTATAAACTATCAAAGAAATTTGATTTACAAGTTTATTCAAGTCAATTTATTTATAGGAAAATCTCTATTGATAATTCTAAACACAAACAAAGAATAAAAATTCCAAACTTTATCTAAGCATAGATTATCAAAATATTAATTAAGCATATTCTATCAAAGAATTATAATTTGTAAACTCTATCTTTTATTTATTTATAGAAAAATCATAATTTTATTTCTTTATAGGAAGAAAATGAGATAAATCCATATTAGATCTATTAAACTAACTTCATCTACATCCTTGGACTAAAGAAAATTAGCTACTTATATTTCTACTATGCAATTAAACCTATTTTTATTTATGAAAGCAAATAAATCTAATCTAGAAAGCAATAAAACATACACTAGAAATCTATTAACTCTATCTAAAAAACAAATAAATATTAGAAAGCAATGGCTTATCTCTGGAGCACGGTATTGTGGTCACCACCCCTTCAGTAAAATCCTAATTTTATTAAATTAAAACGAGTACAAAACTTCAGGATTTTCTTAGAATACAAGGATAGGCCAATATATAGGCTTCGGAAATCAAACCGTAATTCTAGCAGAACTGGAAAACCACAAAATTATATCAAAGCCACAGGAGAAAATTCCGCGTGTGGGGCCCAGAATTGACTGCTAAATGTGGTGAAAACCGCTAACTAGCGGGTTTATTTCGAGTAAATCAATTTAAGTTTCTTCCACGTGCATATCGTGTCTTATACATTATATTTCCTTAACTGTATTTGACTTTGAGTCTCTGCAACATCGTAGTCTCGTAGTTTTGCTTACTTTAGAACTTTTTGAACTCTGATTTCCTACTCTAACATTGATTTCTTGCCTTCTCCTTGTACGAGTCGAATTAGCTAAAAAAGACACTAAAAATACCCGAGTAACATTTATTTATATACAAAAATAGATAAAGTATGAGAGGAAAAATACAATATATGATATTCATCACACTCCCACACCTATATTTTGCTAGCCCTCGAGCAAAACTTAAATCTAAAAAGAAAAATAAAAATCCTAACTCACTTTCGCAGGAATCGCAATTGCACTTAGCACGTGCAATAAGCCTTTAAAACCCTAGGTTACCCTAGTGAACAAGTGTTGTCTCGTGAGGGTTTGCAGTGAATATACCTACAAAATTCAAGAAGAAAATAGATTAAGGATTAAAGAAAAGAAAAATAAGGATAACAGAAAATCAAGAAAAATAGAAATTTTAGACAAAGGAAAGAAAAAATCTTTTTTTCATGATATTTTCATCAATTAATCTCACTAATATACAAACTCAAGAATGCATTTAGATTATCAATTTTCAAATTGAGCGTCATATCAGATAAACTTATCATTTTAATCAAAAATTTAAATCCTATCTTTCAATACCCACTAACAGATAATCCATTGGCTCCTATACAACTACGTGCACGTGTGATAGTGTATTTCGGCTTTCGACTCAAACTCTAACTCATGATTTATCTCCTCTCCCATAACAAAGTTTTTTCTTTTTTTTCTTTTTTTAAAGAATATTTCACCTTTCATGAGAATATTCACGCTCGCTTAGGCGCAACATACCCGATTACTTAGTTTATACTTTTTTCTTTTTCTTTTTTCTTTTTTTAGAATATTTCCCTTTCATGCGAATATTTACGCTTACTTGGGTGCAAAGTACCCGATTACTCTGATCATACTACTTTTTTTCACTCTTGAGGCTATTGCCTTAATATCAGGCGCACCCCGTTATTTTATTCTCACTTTTTTTTCCTTTTTTTTTCTATTTTTTCTCTTTTTTCGTTTAGAGAGAGAAAACTTACTCAATCTTTATCATCTTTGTCCTTAACCTAATAAACTATTGTGAAGTGAAAAATAGATGTATACTTGCATCAAAACTACTGTTAGCGATATTTATTTTTCGGATTTTGATCTTTTTCAAAAAATTCAAAGTGTATCATCCAATCTACTCTCCTATCCAATTTGAAATCTAAATTTGTTCTTTTATCTCTGAGTAGTTTGATCTATTGATAAAAATACATAAATTTTTTTAATTTAATTTTCTTCTCATTTTTTTAAATTTTTTTTTCAGTTAGTTACCCTAAAAACTATCCAAACTGTAAAATAAAGAAACCCAAAAATAAAAAAAATAAAATCCTAAAAAATAAAAATATAATCCTAAAAAGATAAAAATCTCCTAATCCGCACCCCACACCTAAACTTGTGTATGCCCTCATGCACAAACCAAGGGTGGTGAAAAAAAAGAAAACTATTATATAAATATTTTACACTTATTAGAAAATTCAAACGGTTACGACCTCTTGATCGTTTTCCACTCTCATAATGTGTCCTTTTATGTTTTGATATGGATGAACTTAACCATTTTGTCAATTTTACATTTAATCTCTCCATCTTATTTTTGATTTTTCTCAATTTAATTCTACCTTTCCTTTTTTTATTCAATAATAAAATTTTGAAGTTAGAAAGCGTACCTTTACCATCGTTCATTTTCCATCAACGAGTATCTTTCATGTTAGCAAGTATTTTGGTATTATCAACTTGTGAAATAACATACTCACTTTGGTGTTGTGGAATCATGAGCTTGATTTTGGAGGGCTCTTTTAAATCATCAGGTACTATAATCTCTTATTTTTGTAGTTTCTTCCAATCTTCAAGTATTATAGGCTTGTCATACAAATTTTCTTCAAACCTATCATTAAAATTCTCAAAAGAAAATGCCATACTAGTAGACTTATCATTAGTCAAGTTATTATAAAGGGATAAAAATTCTTCTTCACAAATTTCCTCAATTTTTATCAAAAGAATCAAATAATAATGTGTCACTAGCAAGCTCACCATGAGATAAATCATCAAGCAAAATATTTTCTTTATCATCAGTTTCATCATAATTATTTTCACAATTGTCTAAAATAGGTTGATCACAATGGTGATTGATTGTTAGAGTTAGATATGTTCAAACTACGAGATGGTTGATCTCCAAAATGTTTAAACTACTAGATGGTTGATCTCCAAAATGCACAAAATTATTTAACTCATTTTGAATCATATCTACTTCAGAAGATGACTGGAGTGATTGATTGTTAGAGTTAGATATGTTCAAACTACTAGATGGTTGATCTCCAAAATGTTTAGCTTGAGAAATCGCTTTGAGAAGTTCTTCCATACAAGATTCAATTTGAGAGAATAATTTTTAAGATGATGATTTTAGCAAAGCATCCATATCTTCCTCTATTCTACGTCTTCATTCCTCAAACTCATGATCATAATTTTCCTTATTTTTCTCAAATTACTGCATCTCGAAATCATGAGTGAAATTTGAAGAATGATATGATCATGTACATTTTGATGACATATATGAAATGGTTGGAGGTAGATTCTCATGACATGCATATTTTGCTTCTAATCTTTTTAATCTTTTATCTAACATGTTCAATTGAATATCTTGTTCATGATTGAATGTAGAGCATGAAGATGAATAGCCCATAAAGAAAGGATCAGATGGAGGATTCTCTTGGTATTCTTCTTGATTATTAGAATTATTCATCAATTCATAATTGTAATTTTGTGTATAAGAAGCGCTCGTAGGTTCATTATATGTGTTGTGAATTTGATTATAACCTAGTCCTAATGAACTTCGTATCTATGGACACTGATAATAAGTACGATATGGATCACGATAATGATAGCAAACAGTTTGATTTTGAAACATTTTTTTTAATTTTTTTTTGAAAAAGGTGGAGAGGGAGAGAGATGGAAAAGGAATAAAACAAGATTGATTTATTTTTTTGAATTTTTTTACAGAATTAAAAAAACAAATAATAGAACAGGAGGAAATTTGGGCTCGGGATGTACCTAAAGAGCCTCTACATAGCAGTTTTTACCACTAAATGGCAGTCAAACCAGAGCGTTTGACTCCCTGCTTTCTTCTGCACAATTCTGATACTTCTCCAATCTTTTTCGTCTTCCTGTATCTGCAATATCTATTCCCTATATACTCAACACACACTTTTAACCCGTAAAATGTTAGAAAAAGCAAGAAAAACACCATTGATCCCCAGCAACGGTGCCAAAAACTTGATGTAATAAATTACTGCAAGCACACAGTGTCGATGTAGCGCTGTACAGGTCATCCCACAGGGATCTAACTTGTTTTTGCGTTCCATACTTTTTCTTTATTCTAACAAATTAATTATGAGTTTCTAGATCGAGAGAATATTAGTTTTAAGACTTAAAGATTAGCCGTTGATTTCAATTCCATTAGAATAATAGCCTAACAGTGATTTATCTCTTTCTTCCTATCATTTTAATTATGCACGGTTAAGTAACATATTAAAAAGATGATCTTTTTAATTTAATTTTAATCAAGTGCCTCTAAGTATGACCTATCAAGTGATGTGCAAATATAGACCATCAAAGATAACACTTTTCATAAATATAAATCATATCAAGTAGAAAATCTCATAAACAAAAGAAAACAAATAAACTTCAAACCCTAATCTAAGCATAGACTATCAAGAAACCTAATTCAAGTATAAACTATCAAAGAAATCTGATTTACAAGTTTATTCAAGTCAATTTATTTATAGGAAAATCTCTATTGATAATTCTAAAAACAAACAAAGAAGAATAATTCCAAACTTCATCAAAACATAGATTATCAAAATATTAATTAAGCATATTCTATCAAAGAATTATAATTTGTAAACTCTATCTTTTATTTATTAATAGAAAAATCATAATTTTATTTCTTTATAGGAAGAAAATAAGATAAATCCATAATAGATCTATTAAACTAACTTCATCTACATCCTTAGACTAAAGAAAATTAGCTACTCATATTTCTAGTAAGCAATTAAATCTATTTTTATTTATGAAAGCAAATAAATCTAATCTAGAAAGCAATAAAACATATACTAGAAATCAATTAACTCTATCTAGAAAACAAATAAATATTAGAAAGCAATGGCTTACCTCTGGTGCACGATATTGTGGCCGCCACCTCTTCAGTAAAACCCTAATTTTATTAAATTAAAACGAGTACAAAACTTCAGGATTTTCTTAGAATACATGGATAGGCCAATATATAGGTTTCGGAAATCAAACCGTAATTCTAGCAGAACAGGAACACCACAAAATTACATCGAAGCCACTGGAGAAAATTCCCCGTGTGGGGCACACAATTGACCGCTAAATGAGGTGAAAACCGCTAACTAGCGGGTTTATTTCGAGTAAATCAATTTAAGTTTCTTCCACGCGTGTCTTGTACATTATATTTCCTTGACTGTATTTGATTTTGAGTCACTGCAACATCGTAGTCTCGTAGTTTTGCTCACTTTAGAAACTTTTCGGGCGCTGATTTCCTATTCCAACATTGATTTCTTGCCATCTCCTTGCACGAATCGAATTACGTGAAGAAGACACTAAAAATATCCAAGTAGTATTTATTTATATACAAAAATAGATAAAATATGAGAGGAAAAATACAATATATGATATTCATCACACCCCCACACCTATTTTTTGCTAGTCCTCGAGCAAAACCTAAATCTAAAAAGAAAAATAAAAATCCTAACTCACTTTAGCAGGAATCGCGATTGCACTTAGCATGTGCAATAAGTTAAATGCCCAGGTTACCCTACTGGACGAGTGTTGTCTCGTGAGGGTTTGCAGTGAATATACCCACAAAATTCAAGAAGAAAATAGATTAAGGAATAAAGAAAAGAAAAATAAGGATAACCGAAAATCAAGAAAAATAGAAATTTTATACAAAGGAAAGAAAAAAAAAAAATCTTTTTTTCAGGATATTTTCATCAATTAATCTCACTAATATACAAACTCAAGAACGCATTTAGATTATCAATTTTCAAATCGAGCGTCATATCAGATACACTTATCATTTTAATCAAAAATTTAAATCCTATCTTTCAATACTCACTAACAGATAATCCATTGGCTCCTGTACATGTGTGATAGTTTATTTTGGCCTTGGACTCAAACTCTAACTCATTATTCATCTCCTCTCTCATAACAAATTTTTTTCTTTTTTTTTTTTTTTAAGAATATTTCACCTTTCATGCGAATATTCTCGCTCGCTTTGGCGCAACATACCCGATTACTTGGTTCATACTCTTTTCTTTTCCTTTTTCTTTTTTTAGAATATTTCACCTTTCATGCTAATATTTATACTTACTTAGGCGCAAAGTACCCGATTACTCAGATCATACTCCTTTTTTTTCACTCTTGAGATTATTGCCTTAATACCAGGCGCACCCCATTATTTTACATAGCGGTTTTATTTTGAGTAAATCAATTTAAGTTTCTTCCACGTGCATCTCGTGTCTTGTACATTATATTTCCTCGACTGTATTTGACTTTGAGTCTCTACAACATCGTAGTCTCGTAGTTTTGCTCACTTTAGAAACTTTTCGGACTCTGATTTCCTACTCCAACATTAATTTCTTGCCATCTTCTTGTACGAATCGAATTACCTGAAAAAGACACTAAAAATACCCGAGTAGTATTTATTTATATACAAAAATAAATAAAGTATGAGAGGAAAAATACAATATATGATATTCATCAAGTTCGAGCGGACGGATGATACGGTTTTTGACAGAAGACACCGCAGCACAAAGTGCCATGCGGGTTCAGACGGACGGACCGGTTTGGTCTGGTTAGCGGCGGTCGGGACTGCCAGCGTTCCGTGCCTTATGGGTTCGGATGGACGGACGGTGTGATTCGGGACGGATGGCACTGCCCCCGAACCGGACTATGCGTGGGCAGTCCCTACCTCCTCGAACCGGATTCTCCCTCTGCCAGAACACGCAAGGCACGGAGCGCGAGCTATCCTGACCGCCTTGAACATGATCGTCCGTTTTCCCAAACCAGCAACGCACGGAGCGTGGACAGCCCCGTCTGCCCCGAACCTGACTGTCCCTTTAAACCCGCACGGCAGTGAGCGCAGGCAGTACCATCCGCCCCGAATGGGACCATCGGTCCTCTAGAACCCGCATGGCACGGTTTGGGCAGACGAATGGTACTGTTCGAGGCGGTCGCGATTGCCGGCGCCTCGCGCTATGCCAGGTCACGCCTCATGCTATGCGCAACTAGTTCATGGCGGTTGGGGCAGACAGACGGTCTGGTTCGGGGTAGTCGGGATTGCCCGCGCACCGTGCCTTACGTGTTTGGGCAGACGGATGGTCCTATTCAGGTCGAATGTTACTACCCACACACCGTGCTGTGCGGGTTCCGGCGTAACGGATGGTCTTGTTTTGGGCAATCGGGACTGCCCGCTCGCCGTGCTATGCGAGTGCGGGCAGACGGTCCAGTTTGGGGCGGATGGCACGGCAGGACAGCCCCACGCACTGTGCCATACGGGTTTTGGCTAACGACGTTCCAATTTGGGGCGGATGGGATGGGAATGATTGCGCTCCATGCCTTGCGGCTTCGTGCGGATGGACGGTCTAGTTTGTGACAGATGGCAATGCTGGCACATTGTGCCGTGCGGGTTTCGGCTAGACGGTCGGTCCATTTCGGGGCGGTCGGGACTGCCCGCGCTCCGTGCCTTGTCGGTTCGGGCGGACGGACGATTCGGTTCGAGTCGGATGGCGCTGCCCGCACACCATGCTGTGCGGGTTCAGGCGGACGGATGGTCCCGGTTCGGGGCAGATGGCACTGCTCGCGCACAATACCGTGTGGGTGTGTGACGAAACATCCTGTTCAGGGTGGATGGCACTGCCCGCACACCTTGTCGTGCGGGTTTGGGCATGATGGACGGTCCGGTTCAGGTCCAATAGCACAGTTCACGCACCGTACCATGCATTTTCTCGCGGACGGACGGTCCGATTCGAGCAGTCGGGTCTGCCTGTGCACTGTGTCATGTGGTAGTTTGGTTAGGGACCGATAGCATGGTTGGGACTGCCCGCGCACCGTACCATGCTGGTTGGGGCGAACAGACGGTCCTGTTCGGGGCGTCGGGACTACCCACGCTCTGTGCCTTGCAGGTTCGGGTGGACGGTTTGGTTCAGGGCGGATGGCACTGCCCAAGTACTGTGCCGTGCTAGTTCTAGCGGACAGATGGTCCAGTTTGGGGTGGATGGCATCGCCAGGACTGCCTCGCGCAATGTGCCGTGCAGGTTCTGGTGGACGAACTGTCTTGTTTGGAGCAATCGGGAATGCCCGCGCACCATGCTGTGCGAGTTCTGACGGACGGATGGTCCGATTCGAGGAGAATGGGACGGGACTACCCGCGCTTTGTGCCTTGCGGGTTTGGGTAGACGGATGGTCCTGTTCAGGACTGCATCGCGCACCGTGCCTTGCGGGTTTGGATGGTCCTTTTCGTGGTGGTCGGGACTGCCCGCGCTCCGTGCCTTGCGGTTTTAGGCATACGGACAGTCTGGTTTAGGGCCGATAGCAGTGCTATGCACCGTTCCTTGTGGGTTCGGGTAGATGAACGGTCCGGTTCGCGTTGGATGGCTCTACCCGCGCACTATGTCGTGCGGGTTCCGATTGACGGATGGTCTGATTCAGGGCAGATAGCACAGTCGGGACTCTCGCACACCATGCCTTGCAGGTTCGGGCGGACGAATTGTCTTGCTCACGGCGGTCGAGACTGCTCGTGCTCCGTGCCATGCGGGTGTGGGCAGACGGACTATCCGGTTCGTGGCAGTCAGGACTACCTGCGCACCATGCCGTGTGGGTTCGGGCAGACGAACGGTCCTATTCAGGGTGGTCGGGAATGCCCACGTAATGTGCTTTGTGGGTTCGGTCGGACGGACCGTCCGTCCGTCGGAACACGCATGGCACGATGCGTGGGCATCCCAGCAGTGCCATCTGCCCAGAACAGTACCGTCCGTCCAGTCGAACCTGTAAGGCACAGAGCGTGGGTAGTACCCACAAGGTTATTGGCCATGAACCAGACCGTCCGTCCACCCGAACCCACACGGCACGGACAAGCGGACGGTCTGGTTTAGGGCGGATAGCACTGTCTGCGCACCGTGTCATGTGTGTTCGGGCGGACGGATGGTCCGACTCGGGGGGATGGCATGGTCGGGATTGCTCGTGCACCGTACCGTGATGCACGGTTCGGCTCGGGGTGGATGGCACTACTGGTACTGCACGCGCACCATGCCATTCAAGTTTGGGCGGATGGACGGTCCTGTTCCGGGCGGTCGAGACTGCCCGCACACTGTGTCGTGCATGTTCAGGCCGACGGACGGTCCAATTATGGGCAGATGGCACTGCCCGTGCTCTGTGACTTGCGGGTTTGGGCAGGTGGATGGTCCTATTTGAGGTGGTCGGGACTGCCTATGGACCGTGTCATGCATGTATCGGTGGATGGACGGTCCTGCTAAGGGTGGATGGCACGGCATGGACTGCTCGCACACTGTGCCCTGACGGACGGTCTGGTTCTGGGTGGATGGCACTACCCGTGCACCGTACCATGCTGGTTTGGGCAGACGGATGGTTCGGTATGGGGCGGATGGTACTATCTGCGCACCATGCCGTGTGGGTTCCTGCGTGATAGACGGTCCAGTTCGGGACTGATGGCACGGCCAGGCCTGCCCCGCACACTGTGCCGTACGAGTTCGGGCAGACGGATGGTCCGATTCGGGCAGTCGGGATGGCCCGCTCACCGTGCCGTGCTGGTTCTGGTGGACGAATGGTATGGTGCGCGAGCAGTTCGTCTAGTTTGGGGCGGACGACACTGCCCGCACACCGTGCAGTGCGGGTTCGGACGGACGGTCCGTATGGGACTACCCACGCTCCGTGACTTCTGGGTTTGAGGGGGATGGTACTTCCCGCGCACCTTGTCTTGTAGCTTCAGGTGATGGATGGTATGGTTCGGGCTGGTCGGAACAGCCCATGCTCCATACCTTGTGGTTCAGGCAGACGGACTATCCGGTGGGGGGCGGATGGAACTGCCTGGGCTCTGTGCCTTGTGGGTTCAGATGGATGAACGGTCTGGTTCTGGGCAGATGGCACTGCCCACACACCATGTTGTGCGGGTCCGGGAGGACGGATGGCCTGGTTTGAGGCAGAGGACACTGTCCCGTGCATCGCGTCGTACGGATTTGGGTAGTCGAACGGTCCTATTCGATCGTACCGACCGTGCTTTCAGCCCCGAACTGGACCGTCCGTCATGGCGTGGTGCATGAGCAGTCCCGACAGCCCTGAAAGGACCGTCCGTATATCGTGCCT
Organism: Dracaena cambodiana; assembly: GCA_036321105.1. Classification (NCBI taxonomy): domain Eukaryota; kingdom Viridiplantae; phylum Streptophyta; class Magnoliopsida; order Asparagales; family Asparagaceae; genus Dracaena; species Dracaena cambodiana. The sequence goes on from JAYEPQ010000017.1 coordinate 14,957,188, forward strand.
TGCGGGTTCGGGCAGACGAATGGTCCATTTCGAGGCGGATGGTACTACCTGCACACCGTGCCGTGCGGGTTTAGGCAGACGGACGGTCCAGTTTGGGGCGGATGGCACGGCCGGTACTGCCCGCTCTGTGGGCCTTGTGGGTTCGGACGAACAGACGGTCCGGTTTGGGGCGGATGGCACGGCCAGAACTACCCCGCGCGTCATGCCATTCGGGTTGATGGCACTGCCGCCCACTGTGCCTTTTGGGTTCGGGTTGATGCACGGTCCGGTTCGGGGCCGCTCGCACGGTCAGGACTGTCCGCACACCGTGTTGTGCTGGTTCATGCAGACCGACGGTCCGGCTCGGGGCAGATGGCACTGCCCTCGCTGGGTTCTAGCGGACGAATGGTCTGGTTCGGGGCAGATGGCATGACCAGAACTACTCCGCGCGCCGTGCCGTGCGGGTTCGGCCATGACGGACGGTCCATATATATGTACATATATAAGTGTATATATATAGGGCAGTGCATTACAGGTTCTAGCAAACGGATGGTCCGGTTTGGTGTGGATGACACTGCCTTCGCACCGTGTCATGCTGGTTCGGGCAAACCGACGATCCGGTTTGGGGTACATGGCACTGCCCTCGCACCATGCCGTAACGGATGGTCCAGTGCGTGGTGGATGGGACGGGACTGCCTGCACTTCGTGCCTTGCAGGTTTGGACAAACGGAATGTCCCATTCGGGCAGAGGGCACTATGCATACATAGTGCCATAAGGGTTCGGGCGGATAGACTATCTGATTTGGGGTGGATGGCACTCCCGGGGCTGCCTGTGCATTGTGTCGCGCTAGTTCGGGTGGACGGATGGTCTAGTTCAGGGTTAATAGCACGGCCGGGACAGCCTGTGCATCGTGCCGTGCGGGTTCTTGTGGACGGATGGTTCTGTTCGGGGCGAATGGCACGGTCAGAACTAGCCCGTTCATCGTCTCGTGCAGGTTCTGGCAGACAGACGGTCCGCTTAAGGGCAGATAACACTGCCCGTGCACTGTACAGTGACGGTTTGGGTAGACGGACGGTCCGATTCGGGACAGTCGGGACCACTCGCGCTCCGTGCCTTGCCGGTTAGGGCTAACGGACGGTCCGATTTAGGGCGGGTGGCAAGGCCTAGACTGCCTACGCACAGTGCCTTGCGGGTGCGGGCGGAGGGATGGTCCGGTTTGGGGTGGATGGCACCGCCAGGACTGCCCCGCGCACCATGCCGTGTGGGCTCGGGAGTGACAGACAGTCCGGATCGGGGTGGATGGGCTCGGGAGTGACAGACAGTCCGATTTGCGGAGGTCGGGACTACCCACGCTCTGTGTCTTGCGAGTTTAGGTGGACGGACGGTCCATATATATGTACACACACATATATATTTATATGTATGTCTGTGTGTGTCTATATAAATGACAGTGTATTGCAGTTTCTGGAGGACGGACGATACAAATTGTGGCGGATGGCACTGCCCGCACACCGTGCCTTGCCGTTCGGGTGGATGGGCGGTTCAGTTCAGGGTCGATAGAATGGCCAGGACTTCCCGCGCACCATGTCGTGCGGGTCTAGCAGACAGACGGTCTAGTTGGGAGTGGTCAGGATTGCCTACGCACCATGCCGTGCGGGTTCGGACGGACGGACGGTCCTGTTCGGGGCGATCGGGACTACCCGCGCTCCGTGCCTTGCGGGTTCGGGCGGACTGATGGTCCTGTTCATGGTGGATGGCACTGCAAGCGCAAAGTGTCGTCCAGGTTCAAATAGACGGACATTTCGGTTTGGGCCGGATGGCACTGCCCATGCACCATGCCATGCTGGTTCATGCGGACGGACGGTCTGGTTTGGGGCGGTAGGGACTACTAGAATTCTGTGCCTTATGGGTCTGAGCGGACGAAAGGTCCAGTTCGGGGCAGATGGCGCTGCCCCCAAATCGGACTGTGCGTGGCTGTCCCGACCTCCTTGAACCGGATCATCCCTCTGCCAAAACCTGCAAGGCACAGAGCGCTGGTTGTTCTGACCGCCCCGAACAGGACCGTCCGTTGGCCCGAACCCACAACGCATGGAGCGTGGGCTGTCCCATCTGCGCCGAACCGGACCGTCCATTCAAATATGCACGGTACTGAGCGCGGGCAGTGCCATCCGCCCTGAACAAGACTTTTGGTCCGCTAGAACCCGCACGGTATGGTGCATGTGCAGTGCCATCCGCCCCGAACCGGGCAGTAAGTTCTGCCCGAACCTGCAAGGCACAGAGTGAGGACAATCTCGTCCGCCCTGAACCGGACCGTCCGCTCGATCCTGCAAGACACTATGTGTGGGTAGTGTCATCCGCCCATAACTGGACCATTCGTTTGCCCGAACCTGCAAGGGACGGCGAATGGATGGTTCTGTTCAGGGAGGTCAGGCAATCTCAACAAGCAGACAGATAGTCTGGTTCAGGTCGGATGGCACTATTGGTGCACCATGCCGTGCGGATTCGCGCAATCGGGAATGCCCGCGCTCCATGCCTTGTGGCTTCATACGGAAGAACGGTCCAGTTCAGGGTGCTGGTACTGCCCGCGCACCATGCCGGGCGGGGTTCAGCGTGACGGTCGGTCCAGTTCAAGGGGATCGAAACTGCTTGCACTTGGACGGTCCGGTTCGGGGCGGATGGCACTGCTCGCACACAATGTCGAGCGGGTTCCGGCGTGATGGACAGTCTTCTTGGGAGCGGATGGCACTGCCCTTGCACCATGTCGTGCTGGTTCAGGCAAGACGGACGGTCCGGTTCGGGGCTGATGGCACTACCCATGCACTGTACCATGCATGTTCTAGCAGATGGACGGTCCAGTTCGGCGCGGTCGGGACTGTCCGTGCACCATGCCGTGTGGTTTCGGGCAGACAGACGGTTAGGACGGATAGTCGGGTTTGGGGCCGATAGCATGGCCGGGACTGCCCGCGCACCATGTCGTGCGTGTTCGAGCGAACGGACGGTTCACTTCGGGGCGGTCGGGACTGCTCCCGCTTTGTGCCATACAGGTTCGGGCAGATTGACGGTCCAGTTTGGTGAGGATGCCATGGCCAGGACTGCCCTGCGCGCCGTGCCGTGCGGGTTTTGCGGCGGATGGCACTGACGGGACGGCCCGCGCATCGTGTCGTGCGGGTTCAGGTGGACGGACAGTCCAGTTCGGGGCAGATGGCATGACCAGGACTGCCCCGCGCACCGTGTCGTGAGAATTCGGGCGGATGGATGTTCCATATATATGTGCACACACACACCGCACACACAGAGATTTATATCTGTCTGTGTGTGTGCATAGGGCAGTGCATTGCGGGTTTTGGCGGATGGACTGTCCGGCTCAGGGCGGTCGGGAGTGCCCGTGCACCGTACCGTGCAGGTTCAGGCAGACAGACGGTCCTGTTCAGGGCTGTCAGAACTGCTCGAGCTCTGTACCTTGTAGGTTCGGGCAGACGGATGGTCGGGACTGCCCACGCATCTTGCCTTGCGGTTTGGGCGTGATGGACGGTCCTATTTGAGACGAATGGCACTTCGTGTGCTCGTGCCTTGTAGGTTTGGGCAGACTGACAGCCCGGTTTGGGGCAGATGGCACTTCTCGCGCATCATGCCATGCGGGTTGGGTTGGATGGACGGTCCGATTCAGGGCGATGGCATTGTATCGTGTGGACGGACGGTCCTGTTCGGGGCAGTCGGAACTGCCAACACACCATGCTTTGCTGGTTTGGGTAGACAAGCAGTCCGGTTCGGGGCTGATGGCATGGCCTTGCGGGTTCAAGCAGATGGACGGTCCTACACATGGCAGTCGTGGGTAGATGGACGGTTCGGTTAGGAGCAGTCGGGATGGCCCGCGCACCGTGCCTTGCAGGTTCAGGAGGACGGAAGGTTCGGTTCGTGGCCGATAGCATGGCTGGGACTGCCCGTGCACCGTGTCGTGCAGGTTTAGGCAGACTGACAGTCCGATTCGGGGCGGATAGCATTGCCCGGGCACCGTGCGTGTGGATTTTGGCAGACAGATGGTCCAGTTCGAGGCGGATGGGACGGGACTGTCCACGCACCATGCCATGCGGGTTTAGGCGGACGAACGGTAATGTTCGGGGAAGATGGAATGGCTAGGATGGCCCTGCGCACCGTGCCATACGGGTTCGGGTGGACAGTCTGGTTCAGAGCTGATAGCATGGCCGGGACTGCCCACGCACCGTACTTTGACGGACGGTCCAGTTCATGGCTGATGAGATGGGACTACCCGCGCTCTGTGCCTTGCGGGTCTAGACGGACGGAAGGTCTGGTTCGGGGCAAAGGGCACTACTCGCGCAAAGACCCGTGCGGGTTCGAAGCGGGTGTCACTGCTAGGACTGGCCCGCACACCATTCCGTGTGAGTTCTAGTAGACGGACGTTCCAGTTCGGGGTGGATAACACTGCCTGCGCACCATGCCGTGTGGGTTCAGGTGGACGCACGGTCCAGTTCGGGGTGGTCGGGACCGCTCGTGCTCTGTGCCTTACGGGTTCGGGCAGACAAACTCTCCAGTTCGGGGTGGATAGCATGGCCTGGACTGGCCCGCTCACTGCGCCATGCGGATGGATGGTCCGATTCAGGGCGGATGGCAAGGCCTAGACTGCCCACTCACCGTGCATTGCGGGTTCAGGCGGACGAGCAGTCTTGTTCGGGCCGGGTGCCACTGCCCGTGCACTGTGCAGTGTGGGTTTCGGTGGACAGACGACCTTGTACGGTGCCTATAGCAGCTAGAACTGCCTGCGCACCATACCGTGCGGGTTCGGGCAGACGGACGGTTTGGTTCGGGGCAGATGTGACGGCCAGGACTGTCCTGCTCACCGTTCCCTTAGGGTTCGGGTGGACGGACGGTCCGATTCGGGGAGGTCGGGACTGCCCACGCTCCGTGCCTTGCAGGTTTTGGTAGATAGACCGTCCATATATATGTACAGATATATTTGTATATATATATAGTTGTGACACTACCCGTGCACTGTGCCTTGTCATTCTAGCGGATGGGCGGTTCGGGGCCGAGAGCACGGCCGGGACTGCTCGCTCACAGTGTCGTGCGGGTTCTGTCAGACGGACGGTCGAGTTGGGAGCGATCGGGACGGTCCTGTTCGGGGCAGGTTCGGGCAGACGGACGGTCCTGTTCAGGGCGATTGGGATTGCCAGCATTCCGTGCCTTGCGGGTTCGAGCAGAGGGATGGTCCGGTTCTTGGCGGATGGCACTGCAAGCACAAAGTGCCATGCGGGTTCTGACAGACGGACCGGTTCGGTTTGGTTCGCGGCGGTCGGGACTGCCAGCATTCCGTGCCTTATGGGTTCGGACGGACGAATGGTCCGGTTCGGGGCGGAAGGTACGACCCTGAACAGGACCATCCGTTTGTTGAAACCCGCAACGCACGGAGCGTGGGTAGTCCCGACCCCCCCGAATCGGACCGTCCGTTCAAACCCGCATAACACTGAGCGTGGGCTGTGCCATCCGCCGTGAACAGGACTGTCGGTCTGCTAGAACCCACAAGGCACGGTGTGCGGGCAGTGCCATCGGCACCGAACCGGGCTGTCAGTTCTGCCCGAACCCGCAATGCACGGAGCATGGGCAGTCCATCCGCCCTGAACCGGACCATCCATTCGAACCCGCAAGGCACTCCGTACCGTGCCGGTTCGGATGGACGGATGGTCATGTTCAGGGAGTTGAAACTACTCGTGCTCCGTGCCTTACGGGTTCGGGTGGACGGACGGTTCGGTTTGGGGTGGATGGCACGGTCTGCGAACCTTTCCTTGCATGTTCGGGCGGACGGACAGTCCATATATATGTACACACACACACACACACATATATATGTGTGTGTGTGTGTGTGTGTAGGGTAGTGCATTGCGGGTTCTGGCGGGCGGACGGTCTGGTTTGGGGCGTATGGCACTGCCTGTGCACCGTGCCTTTCGGGTTTGGGTTGATGGACGGTCCGGTTCGGGGCCGATCGCACGGTGGGAACTGCTCGCGCACCATGTCATGCTGGTTTGGGCAGATCGACGGTTCGGTATGGGTACTATTTGGGGCTGTCGGGACTGCTCGCGCACCGTGCCATACCGGTTCGTGCGGACGAACTGTCTGGACGAATAGTCTAGTTCGGGGCCGATAGCACGGTCGGGACTGCCCACGAACCATGCCGTGCGGGTTTTTGGGTGGATGGCATGGATGGGACGGCCTGCGCACTATGCCATGTGGGTTCGTGTTGACAGACGGTCCGGTTTGGGGTAGATGGCATGGCCAGGATTGCCCCGCGCACCATGCCGTGAGGATTCGAGCCACTGGACGGTCTATATATATGTACACACACACACATATATATGTATGTGTGTGTGTGTATAGGGCAATGCATTGCGGGTTCTGGCATAAGGACTGTCCGGTTCGGGGCAGTTGGGAGTGACCGCACATCGTACCGTGCAGGTTCGGGTAGATAGACGGTCCTATTTAAGCTGTCGGGATTGCCCGCGCTCCTACCTTGTAGGTTCGGGCAGAGGGATAGTCCTGTTCTAGCGAATGGCACTGCCCGTGCACAGTGTCGTCTGGGATCCGACGAACGAATGGTCCGATACGGGGCGGATGGCCCTGCCTGCACACCATGCCGTGCGGGTTTGGGTGGACAGACTGTTCGGTTCGAGATGGTCGAGACTACCCGTGCTCCATGCTTTGTGGGTTCAGGCGGGCAAAAGGTCCGGTTCGTGGAGAATGGCACTGCCCCCGAACCGGACCGTGCGCGGGTAGTCCCGACCTCCCTGAACTAGACCGTCCGTCTGCCAGAACCCACACACACAGAGCACGAGCAATCCCGACCGCCCCATATAGAACCATCTGTCAGCTCGAACCCTCAAGGCATGGAGCGCGAGCGAACGGACGGTCTGGTTTGAGGCAGATGGCACGGCTAGGACTGCCCCGCATACTGTGCCGTGCGGGTTCTCACGGATGGACGCTCTGGTTTGGGGCGGATGGGACAGGAATGCCAGCACTCCATGCCTTGTAGGTTCGGGCGAATGGACTGTCCGGTTCGGGGCTGATGGCACTGCCCGCCCACTGTGCCGAGCAGGTTTCGGTGTGATGGATAGTCCTGTTCAGGGCGGTCAGGATTGCACGGGCTCCTTCCCTTGCCAGTTCGGGAGGACGAACGGTCCGATTCGGGTGGATGGCACTACTCGCACACCGTGTGTGCTAGTTCAGTCATGATGGACGGTCTCGTTCGGGGCAGATGGCACTGCCCTCGCACCATGCTGTGCGAGTTCGAGCATGAGGACGGTCTGGTTCAGGGACTATGGCATTGCCCGTGCACCATGTCGCGCGGGTTCAGGGCGGTTGGGACTGCCCGCGCGGGTTTGGGAGGACGAACGGTCTAGATGGATAGTTTGGTTCGGGGTCGATAGCATGACTGGGACTGCCCGCATATCATGCCATGCGAGTTCGGGCAGACAGATGGTGCTGTTTAGGGCAATCAGGACTGCTTGCCCTCCCTGCCTTGCAGGTTCGGCAGACGGACGGACCGGTTCGGGGTAGATGGCACTGCCCGTGCACCACGCCATGCGAGTTCTAGTAGACAGATGGTCCGGTTCGAGGTGGATGTTACTCCAGATACTGCCCACGCACCGTGCCGTGCGGGCTCTGGAGGACGGACAGTCTGGTTCGGGGTAGATGGCACGGCCAGGACTACCCCGTGCACCATGCCATGCAGGTTCGGGACGACAGACAGTCCATTCGGACAGTCTAGTTCGGGGCCAATAGCACGGCCGAGACTGCCCGCGTATTGTGCCATGCGGGTTCGGGCGGACAGACAGTGTTGTTTAGGGCAGTCAGGACTGCCTACACTCCATGCCTTGAAGGTTCGGGCAGACGGACGGTTCGGTTCAGGGCGGATGGCACTGCCCGCGCACTACACCGTGCGGATTCTAGCGGACGAATGGTCCGGTTCGGGGCAGATGGCACTGCAGATACTGCTCGTGCACCGTGCCATGCGTGTTCTGGTAGATGAATGCTCCTGTTCGGGGCAGATGGCACGGCCAGGACTACGCCACACACCGTGCCGTGCGGGCTCGGGTAGACGAAAAGTCCTGTTTGGCCATCCCGACCATGCTATCTGCCCCAAACTGGACCGTCTATCATGGTGCGATGCATGAGCAGTCCCGACAGCTTCGAAAAGGACCATCCGTCTGCCGTGCCTTGAGGGTTCGGGCGGACGGCCAGTCCGACTCGGGGATGATGGCACTGCCCGCGCACCGTGCCGTGCGGATTCGGGCCGACGGACGGTCCAGTTTGGACTGAATGGCACGGCCGGTATTGCCCTCTCAATGTTCCTTGTGGGTTCTGGCGGATGGATGTTCCGGTTCAGAGCGGATGGAACTGCCCGCGCACCTTACCTTGTGGTCCACTAGAACCTAAACGGCACGGTGTGCGGGCCATGCCATCCGCCCCGAACTGGGCCATCGGTCTGCCCAAACCCGCAAGACACGAAGCGCAGGCAGTGCAATCTGTCCCGAACAGGACCATCACGAACAGGACCATCCCTCACGCCCGAACCCGCAAGACAACATGCGAGGGTAGTCCCGGCCATCCCAATCTAGACGGATGGGGAGATAGCACGGTCGGGATTGCCCGCGCATCTTACCTTGCGGGTTCGGGCATGACGGACGGTCATGTTCGAGACGGATGGCACTGCTTGCGCTACGTGCCTTGCGGGTTCTTGCAGACCGACGGCCCAGTTCGGGGCGGATGGCATTGCCCGCACATCGTGCCGTGCGAGTTCGGACGGATGAACGGTCCAGTCGGGGCTGATGGCATTGCGTCGTGTGGACGGACGGTCCTGTTCGGGGTAGTCGGGACTGCCTACACTTCGTGCTTTGCTGGTTCGAGCAGACAGACAGTCCGGTTTGGGGCTGATGGCACGGCCCGCATACCATGCCTTGCTAGCTCGGGCGGATGGACGGTCCTGCTCAGGGCTATCGCGGGTAGATGGACGGTCCGGTTAGGAGCAGTCAAGACGGCCCACACACCATGCCTTGCGGGTTTGGGCAGACAGATTGTCCAGTTCGGGCGGATGGCATTGCCCGCGCACCGTGCCTTGTGGGTTTAGGAGGATGGACGGCTTGGTTTGGGGCTGATAGCATGGCAGGGACTGCCCGCGCACTACGTCTGCGGCTAGGGCAGACCGATAGTCTAATTCGGGGTGGATGGCATTGCCCGGGCACCGTGCGTGCGGGTTCTGACAGCCGAATGGTCCGTTTCGAGGCAGATGGGACGGGATTGCCTGCGCACCATGCCATGCGGATTCGGGCAAACGAACGGTAATGTTCGAGGCGGATGGCATGGCCAGGATTGCCCCGCGCACCATGCCTTACGGATTCGGGCGGATAGACTGTCTGGTTCAGAGCCGATAGCACGGCTGGGACTGTTAGCGCACCGTGCTGTGACAGACGGTCTAATTCATGGCGGATGGGACGGGACTGCTCTCGCTCCGTGCCTTGCGGGTTCGGATAGACAGAAGGTCCCTTTCGGGGCAGAAGGTACTACTCGCGCACAGTGCCGTGCAGGTTCAGGCGGGCGGACGGACTGTCTAGTTCAGGGCAGATGGCACTCCCGGGACTAGCCCGCACAACATTACGTGCGGGTTCTAGCAAATGGACGTTCCAGTTTGGGGTGGATAACACTGCAGTGCGGGTTTGGGTAGACGGACAGTCCGGTTCGGGGCGGTCGGGTCCACTCGCACTCTATGCCTTACGGGTTCGGGCGGATGAACTCTCCGGTTCGGGGTGGATGGCATGGCCTGGATAGGCCTTCCCACTGCGCCGTGCCGGTTCTAGCGGACGGACGGTCTGATTCATGGCAGATGGTAAGGCTTGTACTGCCCACGCACCATGCATTGCGGGTGCGGATGGACGGACGGTCCGCTTCAGGGTCGATGGCACGGCTAGGACAGCCCCGTGCACCATGCCGTGCAGATTCAGGATTGACGGACAGTTCGGATCAAGACGGATGGCCCGACCGGTACTGCCCCGCTCTGTGCCGTGCGGGTTCGGTGGACGGACGGTCCGGTTCTTGGCAGATGGCACAGCCAGTGCACCGTGCCGTGCGCATTCGGGCAGACGGACGGTCCTATTCGGAGCAATCAGGACAGCCCGCATTTCGTGCCTTGCGCATTCGAGCTGACGAACGGTCTTGCTTGGGGCGGATGCCACTATGCACGCACTGTGCAGTGTGGGTTTCGGTGGACAAACGACCTTGTTCGGTGCCTATAGCTCGGCTATAACTGCCTGCACACCATGTCATGCGGGTTCAGGTAGACGAATGGTTTGGTTCGGGGTAGATAGGACGGCCAGGACCATCCCGCTTACTGTTCTGTGAGGGTTCGGGCGGATGGACGGTCCAATTCGTGGAGATCAGGACTGCCTGTGCTCCATGTCTTGCTTGTTTGGGCAGATAGACGGTCCATATATATGTACAGATATATATATATGTGTATATATATATATAGCTGTGCATTACGGGTTTTGGAGAATGGACGATACTATTCGGGGCGGATGGCACTGCCCGCGCACCGTGCCTTGTCTTTTTGGCGGATGGGCGGTCCTGTTCGGGGCCAAGAGCACGGTCGAGACTGCCCGCGCATCATGTCGTGTGGGTTTTGGTAGACGGACGGTCCAGTTCGGAGCGGTCGGGACTGCCTGCGCACCAAGCCGTGCGGGTTCGGGCGAACGGACGGTCCTGTTCGGGGCGATCGGGACTGCCCGCATTCCGTGCCTTGCGAGTTCAAGCGGACAGATGGTCCAGTTCTTGGCGGATGGCACTGCAAGCGCAAAGTGTCGTGCGGGTTCAGACGGACGGATCAGTTCGGTCTGGTTCGCAGCGGTCGGGACTGCTAGCATTCTGTGCCTCTTGGGTTCGGACGGACGGACAGCCCAAATCGGGGCGGATGGCACTGCCCCCGAGCCGGACTATGCGTGGGCAGTCCTGACGTCCCGAACTGGACTGTCCCTTTGCCAGAACCTGCAAGGCACGGAGCGCGGGCTGTCCCGACCGCCCCGAGCAGGACCGTCCATTTGGCCGAACCCGCAACGCTCGGAGCGTGGGCAGTCCCGTCCGCCCCGAACCAGACCGTCCATTCAAACCCGCATGACACTGAGCACAGGTAGTGCAATCTGCCTTGAATGGAACCGTCAGTCCGCTAGAACCCGCACGGCACAATGCACGGGCAGTCCCATCTGCCCCGAACCGGACCGTCCATTCGAACATGCACGGCACTGTGCGTGGGTAGTGCCATCTTCCACGAACGGGTTCATCGGTCCGCTAGAATCCGGTTCGGGGCCGATGGCACTGTGCTGGTTCGGGTGGATGGACGGTCTGGTCCGAGGCGGTCGGGACTGCCCATGCTCCGTGCCTTGTGGGTTCGGGTGGACGGAAGGTCCAGTTCAGGGTGGATGGCACTGCCCCTGAATCGGACTATGCACGGGCAGTCTCGACCTCCCCAAACAGGACTGTCTGTCCACCAGAACCCGCACGACATGGAGCGCGGGCTATCCCGATGATGTGATAAATTACTGCAACCGCACAGTGTCGGTTGCAGTGCTATACAGGTCGTCCCACAGAGATCTCAGGTGTTTTGCGATTCTTACTATTTCTTTAGTTCTAGTGGATTAACAAAGAATTTTAGGTTGAAGTTTGGTTGTTCTAATTAGCCTACGATCTAGAATCCACTAGTTTCCAACCATGTTCTTACTTCTATTATCTTCTTCTTTCATAAAAAGATGATCTTTTTAGTTTAATCTTTATTTAAAGTGCACTAAGTATCAGCTATCCAGTGGTTTGCAAGTATAACTCATCAAAGATACTACTTTTCATAAAAACAAACTAAATTTTTAGGTAATTCAATGAAAATGATAAAATCAACAACCCCAAACCCTAACTAAGCATAGGCTATCAAGAAAGCTAATTCAAGTAACCTATCAAAGTCTTAATCTTTGATTTCTTGTATTTTAATATTTTTATAGAAAAATCATGTCTTTATTTATTTTATTTAAGAAGAAAAATATTAGAAAGCAATTACTTAGTGGATCCTAACTTCATTTACATCCTAGAGCTAAACTAATTAGCTACTCATGATTCTAGTAAGCAAAATTAAATTTATATTCATGAAAACAATTAAATCTAATCTAGAAAGAAAATAAATCTATACTAGAAAACAATTAAAATAAATTAACTAAGGAAAAAGAGAATTACCTCTGGAGTCCGGTATTATGGCCGTCACCCCTTCAGCAAAACTTTAATTTAATTAATAAAAAGTACATGTAAAATTACACCTAAAAAGGTCTCTTTAATTTACAAGGATTCATGAGGTATTTATAACCCAAATACAATCCTACTCCTACTCAAACTTAATGCAAAAGATATAATCCTAATCCAATACAAACTAATCTCAACATATATAATCTTAGTCCAACCCTTAGATATTAAAAACCAATGGTTGAGATTAGATGGCATAAAATACTAATTTTTGGGTCCAAAATCTGAAATTAAGTTCAACAAACCTGTAGCCCGTTGGATCGGATTTTTCACTCTGCAGTACTTCAGTAAAATGGCCATAATGTTTTCATATGAACTAAGATTAAGCTGTTCTTAGACTCGTTTGGAAGATAATTCCGAGCTCTATAAATTGTCCCTATATGAAATTTTCCATTTCAAGCTTTATCTTTACTGAAAATACTCTTGAAGTTTCTACTACTGCACTTGAGTGTCGGTTTTCGCCTTTAGTTAATTTTCATTGCTCATATTCTTGATAAAATTGCATCTTATTCTTCTTTTCCTTGCGAAACCATTGTTACCTATAAAAACACACTAAATATACCCGAGTAGTAATCATTTAAATACAAAAATAGTAATATCAAGGCTATAAATATGCAATATATGGCATTTATCACACCCTCACACCTATCTATTGCTAGTCCTCGAGCAAAATCTAAATCTAAGAAGAAAAAGAAAAATTCTAACTCACTTTCACAGGAATTGTGATTGCACTTAGCACGTGCAACATACCTTTAAACCCCTAGGTTACCCTAGTGGACGAGTTGTGTCTCGTGAGGGTTTGCAGCGAATATACCCACAAAATTCATGAAGAAAATAGATTAAGGAATAAAGAAAAAAAATGGATAACCAAAAATCAAGAAAAATAGAAATTTTATACAAAATAAAGAAATTTTTTAATAATATTTTCATCAATTAATCTCACAATATACAAACTCAATAACGTATTTAGATTATCAATTTTCAAATCGAGCATCATATCAGATACACTTATTATTTAAATCAAAATTTTAAATCCTATCTTTAAATACCTACTAACAGATAATCCATTGGCTCCTATACATCTACGTGCACGTGTGATAGTCTATTTCGGCCTTAAACTCCAACTCTAACTCATGATTCATCTTCTCTCTCATAACAATTTTTTTTCTTTTTTTAAGAATATTTCACCTTTCATGCGAATATTCACGCTTGCTTAGGCGCAACGTACACGATTACTCAGTTCATACTCTTTTCTTTTGCTTTTTCTTTTTTTAGAATATTTCACCTTTCATGCGAATATTCATGCTTACTTAGGCGCAAAATACCCGATTACTTGGATCATACTCTTTTTTCACTCTTGAGACTATTGCCTTAATACCAGGCACATCCTACTATTTTATCACTCTCGAAACTATTGCCTTGATACCAGACTCACCCCATTATTTTATTCTCACTTTTTCTTTTCCTTTCTTTCTTTTTTTTTTTCTTTTTTTTGTTTAGAGAGAGAAGACTTACTCAATCGTTTTCATCTTTGTTCTTAACCTAATAAACTATTATGAAGTGAAAAATAGATGTATACTTGCCTCAAAACTATTGTTAGCGGTATTTATTTTTTATATTTTAATCTTTTTCATAAAATTCAAAGTGTATCACGCAATCTACTCTTCTATCCAATTTCAAATCTAAATTTGTTTCTTTATCTGTAATTAGGTTGATCTATTGATAAAAATACATAATTTTTTTAGTTTGTTACCCTAAAAACTACTCAAAGTGTAAAATAAAGAAACCCAAAAATCGAAAAATAAAATAAAGATTCTAAAAAAAACTAAAAATCTTAGAAAAGCACGAAGAAAATATCCTAACCCACTTCCCCACACCTCGACTCGTATATGCCCTCATACACAAACCAAGGGTGGTAAAATAAAAAAAATAAAACTATTATACAAATATTATACACTTATTAAAATATTCAATCGGTTACGACCTCTTGATCGCTTTCCACTCTCATAATGTGTCCTTTTACGCTTTGATATGGATAAATTTATCCCTTTTGTCAGTTTTGTATTTAATCTCTCCATCTTATTTTTGATTTTTCTTAATTTATTCCTACACCTCTTTCTTTTATTCAACAGTAAAATTTTGAGGTTGGAAAGCGTACATTTACCGTCGATATTTGACCCACGAGCATCTTTCATACCAGTAAGTATTTTGGTTTTATCAACTTGTGAAATACCATACTCACTTTGATGTAGCGGAATCATGAGCTCGATTTTGGATTGTCCTTCTAAATCATTAGGTACCATAATATCTTCCTTTTGTAGTTCCTTCCAATCTTCAAGTATTATAGGCTTGTCATGCAAATTTTCTTCAATCCTGTCATCAAAATTCTCAAAAGAAAATGCTATACTAGTGGACTTATCATTAGTCAAGTTATTATGAAGGGATAAAAATTCTTTTTCACAAATTTCTTCACAATTTCCATCAAAAAATCAAATGATAATGTGTCACTAGCAAGCTCACCATGTGGTAAATCATCAAGCAAAATATTTTCTTTATCGCTAATTTCTTCATAATTATTGTCACAATAGTCTAAAATAGGTTGATCATAATGTTGAATTATAGACTCATCATGCACAAAATTATTTAACTCATTTTGAATCATATCTATTTCAAAAGATGACTGAAATGGTTGCTCGTTGGAATAAGATTGTTCAAACTATTAGATGGTTGATCTCCAAAAAGTTTAGTTTGATAAATTGATTTAAAAAGATCTTCCATACAAGATTCACTTTGAGAGGATGATTTTTGAGATGATAATTTTAGCAAAACTTCCATATCTTCCTCTATTCTCCGTCTTCGTTCCTCAGACTCATGATCATAATTTTCCTTATTTTTCTCAAATGATTGCATCTCGAGAACATGAGTGAAATTTGAAGAATGATATGATGAATCCATATACATATTTGATGACAGATATGAAGTGGTTGGAGATAGATTCTCATGACATGCATACCTTGCTTCTAACCTTTTTAATCTTTCATTTAACATGTTCAATTGAATATCTTATTCATGATTGAATGTAGAACATGAAAATGAATAGCCCATAAAGAAATGATCAGATGGAGGACTCTCTTGGTATGACTCTTGATTATATGCAAAATTAGAATTATTCATCCATTCATAATTATAATTTTGTGTATAAGAAATACTCGTAGGTTCATTATATGTATTGTGAATTTGATTATGATCTAGTCCTAGTGAACTTTCTATCCATGTACACTGATAATAATTATGATATGGATCATGACAATGATAGCAATCAATTTGATTTTGAAATATTTTTTTAAATTTTTTTTGAAAAAGGTGGAGAGGGAGAGATGGAAAAGAAATTAAAAAAATTGATTGTTATTTTTTTGATTTTTTTTAGAACCAGGGAACAAAAATACAGAACTGGAGAAAAAGTAGACTCAGAGTCACCTGATAGGCTGCTAAATGGCAGGTCAGGTCGCCAAATAGCGGCTAAATCAGAGAGCTTGACTCTCTGTTTTTTTCTGCTTTGTCCAGAGGTTCTTGTGATCCCTTTTGTCTTCCTGTATCTGTAATTTCTATTCCCTGCACACTTAACACACACTGTTAACCCGTAAAACTTTAGAAAAGCCAAGAAAAACACTGTCAATTCCCGGCAACGACACCAAAAACTTGATGTGATAAATTACTGCAAGTGCACAGTGTCGGTTGTAGCGCTATACAGGTCGTCCCACAGAGATCTTAGGTGTTTTGCGATTCTTATTATTTTTTAGCTCTAGTGGATTAACAAAAAATTCTAGGTTGAAGTTTAGTTGTTCTAATTAGTTTACGATCTAGAATCCACTAGTTTCCAACCATGTTCTTATTTCTATTATTTTCTTCTTTCAAAAAAACGTGATCTTTTTAGTTTAATCTTTATTTAAAATGCCCTAAGTATGAGCTATCAAGTGTGTAAGTATAACTCATCAAAAATACTACTTTTCATAAAAACAAACTAAATCTTTAGATAATTCAATGAAAAAGTTAAAATCAACAACCTCAAACCCTAACTAAGCATGGGCTATCAAGAAACCTAATTCAAATATAACCTATTAAAGTCTTAATCTTCGAGTTCTTGTATTTTAATATTTTTATAGAAAAATCATGTCTTTATTTATTTTATTTAAGAAGAAAAATATTAGAAAGCAATTACATGGTGGATCCCATCTTCATCTACATCCTAGAGCTGAACTAATTAGCTACTCATGATTCTAGTAAGCAAAATTAAATTTATATTCATGAAAATAATTAAATCTAATATAGAAAGCAAATAAATCTATACTAGAAAGCAATTAAAATAAATTAACTAAGGAAAAAGAGAATTATCTCTGGAGTCCGGTATTGTGGCCGTCACCCCTTCAACAAAACCCTAATTTTATTAATAAAAAGCACATCTAAAATTACACTTAAAATTCTCTATTTAATTTACAAGGATTCATGGGATATTTATAACCAAAATACAATTCTACTCCTACTCAAACTCAATGTAAAAGATATAATTCTAATCCAATACAAACTAATCTCAAAATATATAATCTTAATGCAACCCATAGGTATTAAAAACCAATGGTTGAGATTAGATGGCATAAAATACTAATTTTCGGTTCCAAAATCCGAAATTAAGTTCAACAAACCCGTAGCCCGTTGGATCGAATTTTTTACTCTGCAGCACTTCAGTAAAATGGCCATAACGTTTTCATATGAACTCAGATTAAGCTGTTCTTGGACTCGTTTCAAAGATAATTCCGAGCTCTATAAATGTTCCCTACATGAAATTTTCCAGTTCAAGCTTTTTTTACTAAAGTACTCTTGAATTGCTGCTACTGCACTTGAGTGTCGGTTTTCGCCTTAGTTAACTTTCTTTACTCATATTCTTGCATCTTCTTCTTCTTTTCCTTCCGAAACCTTTGTTACCTATAAAAAGACACTAAATATACCTGAGTAGCAATTATTTAAATAAAAAATAGGCAATATGAAGGCTATAAATATGCAATATATGGTACTCATCACCCGACCGCCCCGAACAGGACCATACATTTGCCCGAACCCGCAACGCATGGAGTGCGGACAGTCACGTCCACCCTAAACCGGACCATCCGTTCAAACCCACATGGCACTGAGTGCGGGCAGTGCAATCCAACCTGAATGGGACCGTCAGTCCGCTAGAAACCGCACGGCACGATGCACGGGTAGTACCATCCGCCCCGAACCGGGTAGTCGGTTCTATCCGAACTCACAAGACACGGAGCGCGGGCGGTCCCATCCACCCCGAACTGGACCGTCCATTCGAACATGCACGACACTGTGCACGGGCAGTGCCATCTGCCACGAACGGGTTCATCGGTTCACTAGAACACGCACGGGACGGTGCGCGGTCAGTGTCATCTGCCTAAAACTGGACCGTCTGTCTGCCTGAGCCCGCAAGGCAGAGATGACGCACGATCCTGTTCGGGGTGGGCTAGCAGTCCAGGCGGGCAGACGGAGTGTCCAATCTTGGTCAAATAGCACTGCCTGTGCACCGTGCCATGTTGGTTCGTGCAGACGGATGGTCTGGTTCGGGGTGGATTGCACTGCACCCGCAAGGCTCGGAACACAGATGGGACTGCTCCAAGCACCGTGTCGTGCGGGTGTTCGGGGTGACCGGGATTGCTCGCGCACTGTGTCGTGCTGGTTCTAGCGAACGGGCTGTCCGGTTCGGGGCTGATGGGACGAGACGGCCTGCGCATAGTGTCGTGTGTGTTCGAGTGGACATACGGTCTGGTTCGGGGTAGATGGCATGGCTGGGACTGCCCGCACACCGTGCTGTGAGATTTCAAGTGCACGGACAGTCCTGTTAGGGGCGGTCGGGATGCCCGCACTCCATGCCGTGCAGGCTCGGGTGGACAGAAAGTCCCGTTTGGGGTAGTCGGGACTGCCAGCGCTCCATGCCTTGCTGGTTTAGGCAGATAGATGGTTCGGTTTGGGTGGACGGACGGTCCGGTTTGGGGTGGATGGCACGGCTCGTGCACCTTACCTTGCGAGGTCGGGTGGATGAATAGTCCTGTCCGGGATGCTCGGAACTACCCGCTCACCGTGCCGTGCGGGTTCTGGCAGACAGACGGTCGGGTTCGGGGCCGATGGAAAGGCCGTGCCGTGCTGGTTGGGCGGATGGACAGTTCGGTTCGGGGCAGATGGCACGGCCAGAACTGCCCCGCGCATCGTGCCATACGGGTTCAGGCGTGATAGAATATCCATATATATATGTACATTTATATGTGTATATATATAGGGCAAAGCATTGCTGGTTTTTTCAGACAGACGGTCTGGTTCGGGGCAGATGGTACGACCCACGCACCGTGCCTTTCGGGTTCGGGTTGATGGACGGTCCGGTTCAGGGCCACTCGCACGGTCGGGACTGTCCGTGCACCGTGTCGTGCTGGTTCAGGCAGACCGACGGTCCGGTTTGGGGTGGATGGCACTGCCCTCACCCCATGTCATGCGGGTTCTGGCAGACGAACGGTCCAATTTGGGGTGGATGGCATGACTAGAACTACTTCGCGCGCTGTGCGGGTTCGGGCATGACGGACAGTCCATATATATGTACATATATATATGTGTGTGTGTGTGTGTGTATAAATATAGGGCAGTGCATTACGGGTTCTAGCGGACGGACAGTCTAGTTCGGTGTGGATGGCATTGTCTGCGCACCATGTTATGTGGTTCGGGCAGACCGACGATCCGGTTTGGGGCAGATGGCACTGCCCTCGCACTGTGCCATGACTGACAATCCAGTTCGTGGGAGATGGGACGGGACTGCCTGCGCTTCACGCCTTGCGGGTTTGGACAAACAGAATGTCCCGTTTGGGGCGGAGGGCACTACTCGTGCATAGTGCTGTAAAGGTTCATGCGGATGGACTGTCTGATTTGGGGCAGATGGCACTGCCGGAACTGCCTGCACATCGTGTCCCGCTGGTTTGGGTGGATGGACAGTTCAGTTCGGGGCCGATATCATGGCCGAGACTGTCCGCGTACCATGCCGTGCAGGTTCTTGTGGATGGACGGTCCTGTTCAGGGCGAATGTCATGGTCAGGACTCGCCCTTTCACCATTCCGTGTGGGTTCTGGCAGACGAACGGTCCGATTTGGGGCATATAACACTGCTCATGCACCGTGCAGTGCGGGTTCGGGTAGACGGATGGTCCAGTTCGAAGCGATCGGGACCACTCGCCCTCCGTGCCATGTAGGTTAGTGTTTGCTCAAAAAATTGATTTCTCCTTCCATTGTAAAATTATTTGATTACAACGAAAATATTGAGTTTACAAAAAATCTAAGGAATTACAAGAATGGAAATGTTGATTTATTCCCTTTTTTATGTGGGTTCGGGTGGCGATGGACTCTCGCTAGTGCCTCCGTGGACCGTCTGACTTGGAAGGGGATGGCTCTGCTCCGCTTCTCAATTTCCCGAGCTTGCCCAAAATCGTCCCAAAGTCTAAAAATCCAAAAGTCCTTTCTCTGACTCAATTTCTGTATTTTATAGATTGAATTCGCTCGAAATCTGGCTCAAATTATCCCTGAAAAATCGGATCACGAGACATCAGGAAAAAAAATAGGAAACAAATAAATGGAAAACAACCCGCGGGTTGGCACTTGCGGGATCGCTCCTACTGGTGGCAACCCGCGGGATCGCTCCCGCGGGTTGCACTCGTGGGATTGCTCCCGTGGGTGCCCACCCGCGGGAGATTCTCGTGGGTTCCCCGCATCCAATTTTTTTTTAATTTTAATTATTATTATTTATTATTATTATTATTATTGTATATATATATATATATATATTTTAGTATTTTTTTAGTATCTACATAACCCCCTCCAAAGTTTTTGAAGTTCTGTATTGAGCCGTACTGAATTTTGAAACACTTGGATTCTTTAATTTTGCCTACCAGACGTTTTAAAGAATTTGGTAGATAGAGATAACTGTTAACATATTCAATTTTTTTATAACAAGCAGAGGTATGATTTTAACGGGCTCATTAGATGACAAGTAGAGGTATGATATTAACGTACTCATTTGGTGATAAGCAGAGGTATCATGTTAACGTGCTCATTTTAGGTCAAGTAGATGTATCATGTTAACGTGCTAAATAGAATCCTAACCGTTCAGTGACATCTAGTATGACGGATCAGGGAAAGACAGAGGTGATATTAAACGTGTCTTGGAGCTCAACCTATTCAGAGGATCTGGTCGTGATAGGGACAAGCTGACTAAAAAGAGGTGACAGTTAACGTATTTAGCCTTGAAGTCGGACTATCAAAGGTAACTGTTAACTTGATAGAGAGATGATTTTCGTCAGAGGTGACTTTTAACTTAACGACATCAAAAGAAAGTTCATCAGTGGTTGTAATGTTGGACTTGATGAAGAGTGAATTTTTTATTTTTATTTTTATTTTTATTTTTTATTTTTGTTTTTATTTTTACTTTTATTTTTTATTTTATTTTATTTTATTTTTTCAGAGGTGAAACCTGAGCATGACAGGAGATTTAATCGGATTTTATCTCATTTGATTTTGAATTTTAATGTTAGAGGTATAATTTTAACTTGACAAATACTTTGGAGCGTCACTTGCTCTGTTGGAGAAAAATGACAAGAAAAATTTTATTATCAGAGGTGAAATCTTAACGTGATAAGAGATTTATTTGATTAGGGTTTTTAGTAAACCCCCAGTTATCAACGAATTTGATTAGTTTTTACCAACTACCGTTTGAGTCGGGCTAGTCATGCTATTCCCCTCAGCATGGTGAGTTGTCGAGGATTTCGTTTGGGCTTAAATACCAAGTTTTTCCTCTTCCCTTTGCCTTAGCAGCGTAGGACAACGATGTATCCTTATATTCGAATAAGGATACTGTTGTGACATGTTCGTCATGGATTTTTAGCAAGCCCCAGCTATTAACGGATTTGATTAGTCCTTACCAACTACCATTTGAGTTTGGCTATCCATGCTCTTCCCCTCAGCATGGAGAGTTGTCGAGAATTTCATTTGGGCTTAAATGCCAAACTTTTCCTCTTCTCTTTGTCTTAGCGGTGTTGGGCAATTCATACTTTTACCCCCAGCATGATGGGGTTGGCAAGAAACTGCTTCTCTTCCCTCTGCCTTAACGGCGTTGGGTGATTCATACTTTTTACCCCCAGTATAGTGGGGTTAGCGAGAAACTGGTTCTCTTCTCTGTGCCTTAGCGGCGTTGGGCAATTCATACTTTTTACCCCCCGTATGATGGGGTTGGCTAGAAATTTATTCTCGTCCCGTAGCCTTAGCGGTGTTGGGCAATTCATACTTTTTACCCCCAGCATGATGGGGTTGGTGAGAAATTTATTCTCTTTATGTAGCCTTGTCGGCGTTGGGTGATTCATGCTTTTTACCCCTGCATGGTGGGGTTGGCGAGAAATTTATTCTCTCCCCGTTGCCCTGTCGGCATTGGGTGATTCATGCTTTTTACCCCCAGCATGGTGGGGTTGGCAAGAAATTTATTCTCTTCCCGTAGCCTTTTTTACCCCCAGTATGATGAGGTTGGTGAGAAATTTATTTTTTTTCCGTAGCCTTATTAGCGTCGGGTGATTCATGCTTTTTTACTCCCAGCATGGTGGGGTTGGTGAGAAATTTATTCTCTTCCCGTAGCCTTAGCAGCGTTGGGCAATTCATACTTTTTGCCCCCAGCATGATGGGGTTGGTGAGAAATTTATTCTCTTCCCGTAGCCTTATTGGCGTTGGGTGATTCATGCTTTTTTACCCCTAACATGGTGGGGTTGGCGAGGAATTTATTCTCTCCCCGTAGCCTTAGAGGTGTTGGGCAATTCATATTTTTTACCCCCTGCATAATGGGGTTGGTGAGAAATTTATTCTCTTCCCGTAACCTTGTTGGTATTGGGTGATTCATGCTTTTTTACCCCCAGCATGATAGGGTTGGCGAGAAATTTATTCTCCTCTGTAGCCTTGTCGGCGTTGGGTAGTTCATTAATATTATTTATTTTTTTATTTTTGGTTTTTTTTAAATTTAATTATTTTTGATATATTTTTTGATTTTTTTTGTTTTTTTTTGTTTTTTTATGGGGGTTTAAATTACAGCCCTGAGCCCGTCTTGGGAATTGTTGTGAGCCCAAGTGGTACCTTTAGACCATACACATTAAATGTGTCGGAGTTAGCTCAACTCCTTTTTTGTTCAGCTTTGAGCTGAACTGCTCCAGCGTCAATCAACGCTTGAATTTTATCTTTTAAGATAAAACAATTCTTTGTAGGGTGATCAACAATCCGATGGTACAGGCAGTAATTAGGATCGTTAGTCTGCCAAACTTCTTCAGGCCTCTTGGTTTCTAGCAACTTAAGCATTTTGCGTTTGCTGAGCAGATTGAATATAGTAGCAGTATGTTCATCCTTGAACGAATACTGCTTTTGAAGCCTGGGCGACTTTGCTGTGTTGCTTATAGTTGGCCATGGTTTCTGCTTCGTTGTGCTTTCTACCGCCATTGCCATTATATTTTTCCCTTTGGAACGGGAAAACTGAAATGGAGGTTCATTTATACTGCCTCCGGTTGCAGACTGCTGTTTTTCAAGGCGTCGAAGTATTTCTTCGGCCTGTTCACCCTGCTTAAGCAGATCTTTCCATGATTTGGATTCGACCGAGCCCATCTTGTCTAGTATATCGGTCAACAAGTTGTGTCTGCAGATTTCCACAAGCGTGTCCTGCGTCATGCCATGTGGGCATCGAACAGAAAGTTCTCGGAACCGCTCGACATAAGTTTTGACCGTTTAGCCTTCTTCTTGCTTCGCTGCTAGCAAGGATAATATGGAGACTTCTGTATCATATTCAAAGAATCGGGCTAAGAACTCACGTTCTACATCGGCCCATGATTTAATTGTTCCCTGAGGTAACTGCATAAACCAGGTAAATGCGGGCCCTGTTAAAGTGCTCGCAAATATCTTAGTCAAGGTCGGATCGTTCCCCATGAGGTGTCCTATCTGCGACAGGAAGTAGAAGATGTGCTGTTGCAGTGAACCTCTACCGTCGAATGACTGAAGGTTTAACGGTTTATATTTTGCAGGATAAGGCATGGTCTCCCATTCTATGGGATAGGGATGGACTACCCCCACCTCTTGCAGTTTTTTGCGATGAAGAAGAGCTTGTAGTTGGTTCTCCATCTTCTCTATTTTCTCTGCGTGAGGGTTGATGATAACCTTCACTTTCTCTTCCTCTCTTGAATGAGGGGGAATTTCTTCATTCTCGTCCTCGCTGTCCTCATTTATCTGGACAGGCCGTTTTATTTCCTGTCGATCAGAAATAGACGACGAGGATTGGCTCTTTCTAGTTTGAGCTAACAACTCAATCAAAAGTTGTTTCATTTCTCCTATAGTCTCCTCTTGCTGTTCGAGACGTTTTTCTTATCTCTCAAGCCTTTCAGAAACTTCTTCTAGGCGCATGCCTTCTAATTCGATAGAAAATCCTTTTGACCCTGGAGTGATTTACTTATCCGAAGGGTTGTTTCCGACTACCTTTTTGCCTTTATTAACCATATGTGATGAGGCGGCAGGCAGATCAGTTCTAGAGCACACTTTTTTCACCGTCAGTATTCTTTTGGGCTCAGTGATCCGTTCAAAAACGGAGCGTTTCGAATTGCATTGGCAGTTCGATAGAACGGTTGAGATTAGCTGTTCGCATTGGCAGTGAGAAATATTTTGCGAGGAGTTCTTTTTCCAATTGAGGTACTCTCTCAAATCTTGAGGTACCTTCTCCTCTCTACTTGCATCTTGACGCCTCTTGCGTTGCAAATTTGGTTCATAATACTGGAGAGTTTGCAATATTTCAGGGCTAAGCTCTTTTCCATCATCAGATTGTTCTCCAACCCTTCTGCGGATACTTCTGGAGTGCACACTAGTCTGAGTAGTTGTGTGGGCCCCGTACGCCTCTGATAGAGAGATTAAAATTCTTGGTGTATATTGCGTGCTCACCATAGGCGTGCTCGAAGAGACATGAGGGTTGTGTTCATTGAACGTAACCCGTCGATTACATCTGCGGGATAACTGCCTGTTTGTACCCGTGGTTGTAACCAGCGGGTAGGCACCCGCGGTTGGCAACCATGGTTTGGCACCCACGGTTGGCAACCACGGGATGCCACCCGCGGTTGGCAACGGGTTGCCACCCGCAGTTACAAGCCACGGGTTTGCGCCCGAGAGTTGCTTCCGAGGTTTTTTACCATCCAAGAGTTTTCTGTCCCGGAGTTTTTCGCAATTTTTCCTGTATGATTGAGGCGTGCTCGTTGAGTTTTACGCCTTAAATTTCTCTTTTTGGAGCGGGTCAGGGACTGGTTTGACTTTTGACTTGATTTTGGGACGGGCGATAACGCCGTGTTCTTGACAGACGATGATGACTTGTCAGTTCCAACGGGCGATAACGCCACGTAAGTTTTCACAGGCGATGACGCCTTTTGATTTCCGGTGGGCGATGACGCCTCACCTTTTTTCATCATTGCCCGGCGATGACGCCTAGGCTCAGAATCAGAGAAAGAAAGAAATTCCTCATATTTTTGTTGGTCGATTTCTACTACGAGCGTTTCAACGACAGATCCGATCGCTACCAAATCAGACTGCGCCACCATATTCTCTGTTGTGAATAGAGAGGCTCCTACTGTGGTCGCCAGTTCTTGTTTGCTCAAAAAATTGATTTCTCCTTCCGTTGTAAAATTGTTTGATTACAACGAAAATATTGAGATTACAAAAAATCTAAGGAATTACAAGAACAGAAATGTTGATTTATTCCCTTTTTTATGTGGGTTCGGGTGGCGATGGAGTCTCGCTAGTGCCTCCGTGGACCGTCTAACTTGGAAGGGGATGGCTCTGCTCCGCTTCTCAATTTCCCGAGCTCGCCCAAAATCGTCCCAAAGTCTAAAAATTCAAAAGTCCTTTCACTGACTCAATTTCTGTATTTTAAAGATTGAATCCACTCGAAATCCGGCTCAAATTATCCCTGAAAAATCGGATCACGAGACATCAGGAAAAATAAATAGGAAACAAATAAACGGAAAACAACCCGCGGGTTGGCACCTGCGGGATCGCTCCCGCGGGTGGCAACCCGCGGGATCGCTCCTGCGGGCGGCACACGCGGGAGATTCCCACGGGTGCCCCGCGAGAATTCTCCTGCGGGTTCCCGCGTCCAATTTTTTTTAATTTTAATTATTTATTATTATTATTATTATTGTATATATATATGTATATATATATATATATTAGTATTTTTTTTAGTATCTACATGTCCTCCCACGGGTGGGCACCCATGGGAGATTCCCGTGGGTGCCCCTTCGGGAATTCTCCCGCGGATCACTCGCAGGAAATTCCCGCAGGTGCACCCCCGAGAGATTCCCACGGGTTCCCCGCGTCTAATATTTTTTAATTTTAATTATTATTTATTATTATTATTATTATTATTATTGTATATATATATATTAGTATTTTTTTAGTTACTACAGTTAGAGCGGACGAACTCTCAAGTTCCGGGTGGATGGCACGGCCAGGACTAGCCCTCTCACCATGTCGTGCGGGTTCTAGCGGACGTACGGTCTGGTTCAGGGTGGATGGCACTGCCCCCGAATCGGACTATGCATGGGCAATCCCAACCTCCCCAAATCAGACTGTCCCTTTGCTAGAACACGCAAGGCACGGATCGCGGGCTGTCCCGACCGCCATGAACAGGATCGTCCGTTTGCCCGAACCCGCAACGCACGGAGCATGGGCTGTCCCGTCTGCCTCGAACCGAACCGTCCATTCAAACCCGCACGACACTGAGTGCGGGCAGTGCCATCCACCCCAAATGGGACCATTGGTCTGCAAGAACCCGCACGGCACGGTGCGCGAGCAGTGCCATCAGCCTCAAACCAGGCAGTCAGTCCTGCTCGAACTCGCAAGGCATGGAGCGTGGGCAGTTTTGTCTGCCCTGAACCGGACCGTCTGTTCGAACCAACAAGGCACTGTGCATGGGTATTGTCATCCACCCAGAACCGGAACGTCCGTCCGCCCGCCCAAACCCGCAAGGTATGGTAGACGGACGGTTCTATTTGGGGTGGTCGGGCAGTCCCGGCTGGCAGACAAACGATGTCTTGCATGTTCTGGCGTGACAGACGGTCCTGTTAAGGGCGAATGGCATGGCCAGGACTGCCCCGAGCACTGTACAGTGCGGGTTCTGGTGGACAAACGGTCCGGTTCGGGGTGGACTGACTGCCCGGTGCCTTGCGTGTTCGGGCGGAAGGACGTTCTGGTTCTATGGCACTGTTAGGACTGCCCGCACACCGTGCCGTGCGGTTTCGGGCGCATGGACAGTCCTATTAGGGGCAGTCGGAACTGCCCGTGCTCTGTGCCTTGCGGGTTTGAGCGGACGGACTGTCTGGTTCGGGGAAGATGGCACGGTCCATGCACCTCGCCTTGCAAGTTCGGGCGGACGGATGGTCCATATATCTGTACATATATGTGTGTGTGTGTGTGTGTGTAGGGTAATGCATTATGGGTTCTGGCAGGTGGACAGTCCGATTTCTGGCAAATGGCATTGCTTGTGCACCGTGCCTTTCAGGTTCGGGTTGATGGACGGTCCGGTATGAGGCCGCTCACACGGTGGGACAGCCCGTGCATCGTGTCATGATGGGTTTGCCAGACCGACGGTCAAGTATGGGGCGGATGGCACTGCCCGTGCAGCATGTTGTCCCGGCTCTGGCAGATGGACGATCCAGTTTGGGGCGGTCGGGATGCCCGCGCACCGTGCCGTATGGGTTCGAGTGGACGGATGGTACTATTCGGGGCTGTCGGGACTGCCCGCGCTCCGTGCCTTGCGGGTTCGGGCAGATGGTGATGCCCGCGCATCGTGCAGTGCAAGTTCGGGCGGACGGACGATTCAGTTTGGCACAGTTGGATTGCCCGCACTCCGTGCCTTGCAAGTTTGGGAGGACGGAACGTCCAGTTCGGAGCGGATGGCACTGCCCCCGAATTGGACCATGCACGGGCAGTCCCGACCTCCAAGAATCGGACCTCTCATCTGCCAGAACCCACACGGCACAGAGCACGAGCAGTCCCGACCACGCTCCGTGCCTTGCTAGTTCAGGCGGACGGATGGTGCTGTTCGGGGCGGTCGTGATGGCTGGCGCCTTGCGCCATGGGTGTTCTGGCAGACGGGAGGTCAGTACTGCCCGCGCACTATCTGGTTCATGGTAGTCGCGAGAAGATGAACGGTCTGGTTCGGTGCAGTCGGGACTGCCCGTGCACTGTGCCTTGCAGGTTCAGGCAGATGGACGGTCCTGCTCGGGTAGAGTGGCACTGCCCACGCACCGTGCTGTGCGGGTTCTGGCGTGACGGACAGTCCTGTTCGGGGTGATCGGGATTGCCCGCTCACCATGTCGTGCGGGTGCAGGCGGACGGTCCAGTTCGGGGTGGATGGCATGGCCACGACTGCCCCACGCACCGTGTCGCGTGGGTTCTGGCTGAACAACATTCCAATTTGGGGCGGATGGGATGGGAATGTCTGCGCTCCATGCCTTGCAGCTTTGTACGGACAGACGGTCAGGTTCAGGGCAGATGGCACTACCCACGCACCGTGCCTTGCAGGTTTCAACATGATGGTCGACCCAGTTCAGGGTGGTCGGGACTGCCCGCGCTTCGTGCCTTTCCGGTTCGGGCGAACGGACGATCCGGTTTGAGGCGTAAGGCGCTGCCTGCGCACCATGCTGTGCGGGTTTAGGCGGACGAATGGTTCCGGTTTGGGGCGGATGGCACTGCTCGCGCATAGTGCCATGTAGGTTCCAAAGTGACGGACGGTTCTGATCGAGGCGGATGGCACTGCCCACACACCATGTCGTGAGGGTTCAGGCATGACGGACGGTCCGGTTTGAGGCCGATGGTACAGCCCGCACAGCATACTGTGCGTTTTCTAGCGGACGGATGGTCCGGTTCGGGCAATTGGGTCTGCTCGCACACTATGCCGACGGGTTCGAGTAGATGGATGGTCCGGACGGACACTCTGGTTCGAGACCAATAGCATGGCCAGGACTGCCCGCGCATCGTGCCATGTGGGTTGGGGTGGACGGACGGACCTGTTCGAGGCATCGGGACTGCCCGCGCTCCATGCCTTGCGGGTTCGGGCAGACGGTCCTGTTCGGGCGGATCGCACTGCCCCGCACTGTGCCTTGCTAGTTCTAGCGGACGGATGGTCCGATTTGGAGCAGATGTCATAGCCAAGACTGCCTCACGCAACCAGACGTGCGGGTTCGGGAACGCCCGTGCACCATGCCGTGCGAGTTCTGACGGACGGACGGTCCGGTTCAAGGCGGATGGGACGGGACTACCCGCGCTTCGTGCCATGCAGGTTTGGGCAGACGGACTGTCCTGTTCGGGGCCTATAGCACTGTCGAGACTGGACTGCGCACCGTGTTCGGACGGTCCTGTTCGTGGTGGTCGGGATTGCCCGCGCTCCGTGCCTTGCAGGTTTAGGCATACAGACAATCTTGTTCAGGGCCGATAGCACAGTCGGGACTGCCCACGCACCGTGCCTTGTGGGTTCGGGCGAACGGACGGTCCGGTTTGGGTTGGATGGCTCTACCCGTGCACTATGCCGTGCGGGTTCCGGTGGACGGATGGTCTGATTTGGGGCAGATAGCAAGGACGGGACTCCGCACACCATGCCTTGCAGGTTCGGACAGACGGACTGTCTTGCTCAGGGTGGTCGAGACTGCTTGTGCTCCGTGCCTTGCAGGTGTGGGCAGACGGACGGTCCAGTTTGGGGTGGTCGAGACTGCCTGCGCATCATGCAGTGAAGGTTCGGGCAGACGAACAGTCCCATTCGAGGTGGTCGGGACTGCCTGCACAATGTGCCTTGCAGGTTCGGTTGGGCGGATCGTCCTTCTGCCTGAACACGCTTGGCACGATACGTGGGCAGTCCCAGCAGTGCCATCTGCCACGAACAGTACCGTCCGTCCCCCAAACCTGTAAGGCACAGAGCGCGGGCAGTACCTGCAAGGTTATCGGCCCTGAATCGGACCGTCCGTCCACCCGAACCCCCATGGCATGGACAGACGGACGGTCCTGTTTAGGGCGGATGGCACTGTCCGCGCACCGTGTCGTGCGGGTTCTGGCTGACGGACGGTCCGATTCGAGGTGGATGGCCCGGCCGGTACTGCTCGCGCACCGTGCCATGACGGACAGTTCGGCTCGGGGCAGATGGCACTGCTGGTACTGCCGCACACTGTGCCATGCAAGTTTGGGCAGATGGACGGTCTTGTTCTGGGAGGTCGAGACTGTGCGCGCACCATGTCATGCGTGTTCAGGCCGACGGACGGTTCGGTTTGGTGAAAATGGCACTGCACGTGCTCTATGACTTGCTAGTTCGGGCAGGTGGACGGTCCTTTTCGAGGTGGTCGGGACTGCCTGTGGCCCGTGCCGTGCGTGTATCGATGGACAGATGGTCCGGTTCAGGGCGGATGTGATGCAAATAATGGTATGACCACAAAGGAGCCGGTTCAAGTTCCAACTAGGCCGGTTACAAGAGTACGAGAAAAGAAGTTCAAAGATGCACTTAATGGGCTGATTCAAGAGGTTTGGGCTCAAGCAAATTCGTGGAGGCCCATTGAGGACGGTTCACATGTTCAACAAAGATGCATTAACATGATTCAACTACTAGAAGACTCCGATCAAACCTGATTGTTTCCTTTCCTATTGTGGGCATGTGATCAGCCAAATTAAGAGCTGATTGTTTTCTTTTTTTTATTATGGACGTGTGATTAGCCAAATTAAGGGGTTGATTGTTTCCTTTTGTTTTTTTTCTATTTCTAGAACTTTCCATGTATTTTTTTAGCCTATAAATAGGCATCTAATAGAATAGAAGGGATGTCATAGTTTTATGAAAATTGGTGAGTTTTATTCTCTTTGGTTCTTTGAAGGACTATTCGAACTTATCGGAATTCTTCCGTGGCGTTCACCATCAATTTATCAAATGGATTTCCACTAATGTATGTGGTGTCTTCCTTATACCAAGCTTCTTGTTTCGCATTAAACAACGCATTGAGGTCAATTATACCGAGATTCTTATTTTTATTGAAGCAACAGGTCGAGGTCTCCCAACCAAACCTGATTGTGGACGGTCTTGTATTTTCCTTTTGTTTTATGTGTCTCGTTATTCTTGACGGGGTTCGCATCATTTGGTATCAGAGCCAAGGATTTTCTCATCTCAAGTTTGCCTATCCTATTTAAATTTAGTTTTATTTTTCTTATCTGGCTGAATTTGTTGTGGCCGAATTGGTTCTAGCCCTAGGTCCCCATTCTGATCGCAATCTGTTTGCTCTAATTTTTAATTCAAAATTTTGGTCTGTTATTAACGAATGAAAGAATCTGATCATTAAAAAAAAGGGGTCCGAAAAAAAAGGGTCAAAAAAAAAAAGATTCTTTTTTGTTTGTTTCCAATAAGCCCGAAAATCACCTCACCCCAAAGACCAAAAATTTTTGTGGATGCTGAATTGTACTTTGAAAATCTAATTACCCATATCCCTTATTTTCTTACCTTTTGAACCTGAATTCCCTTGGTGAGTTCTTGATAAGTTGTTGCTGAAATTTTAAATACTGTTCGAATAGTTTCAAAAGAACTGAAAGAGGATTATTGAGTGGAAAAATGTAAGAGTAGTGAGCATATTAGAGGGTAAAAGCCGATTGTACTGAGTGAAACACGAGTAGAATAGAGTGAATCATTCTTTGAGTGAAACACATGAGGGAGTGTGTGAGGTCTTTTCCTTTTTTTTGTTTTCTAACTTTGATTTGCAGCAATCATGTCTCACAATAGTGAAAGAGCATCGCTGAAGGTGCTACAGGGATGGCTGACCTAAAGTTGCTCATGGAGGCCATGATGAGTGAGATGAAGCGTGTGATGAGATTAGAATTGGAGCTGGTACATGAGCGAATTGATCGGATAGAGAATACACGTTTGGAGCATCCACAAAATGCTCATAGTGTGCGTAGGAGGGAAAGAATTCAACATCGGGGAGTGAGAGATGAAGATGGAGAGTATTATGGGGCTGGTTTTGATGAAGAAGAAGATTAGGATTCAGTTGTTGGTAATAGGAGATATGGAAGGCAGTTTAGAGAAGATAGGAATCAGGAAGATAACATCTTGGGTA
This sequence comes from Dracaena cambodiana, assembly GCA_036321105.1. NCBI lineage: Eukaryota > Viridiplantae > Streptophyta > Magnoliopsida > Asparagales > Asparagaceae > Dracaena > Dracaena cambodiana. Next base: position 14,988,729 of record JAYEPQ010000017.1, read on the forward strand.
GTATTAAGATGAAAATTCCAGCATTTCAAGGAAGAAACGACCCCGAAGCTTATCTTGAGTGGGAGAAAAAGGTGAATTTAGTGTTCGATTGCCACAACTACTCTGAGATGAAGAAGGTAAAACTTGCTGCCATTGAGTTTTCAGACATACTATTGTGTGGTGGAATCAGTTAGTGTTGAACAGGCGGTGAAATAGGGAACGACCAGTAGAGACGTGGGAGGAGATAAAAATAGTGATGAGGAAGCGGTTTGTGACCAACCATTACCATTGGGAGTTGTACAATAAACTGCAAATGCTCCGACAAGGTAACCGGAGTGTGGAGGATTATCATTAAGGGATGGGGATTGCTATGATCCGGGCTAATATCGAAGAAGACCGAGAGGCTACTATGGCTAGGTTCTTGAATGGTTTGAATCAAGAAATTCATAATAGGGTGGAGATGCAGCATTATGTAGAGTTAGAGGATATGGTGAACATGGCCATCAAGGTGGAGCAACAACTCACGAACAGGGGTGGTACATGTGCATCCCATAATTCAGATTTTCCCCATGAAAACTGAGTCATGTGAAGAAAGAGGAGAAACTAGTTGCAAAACCTGAATTCGAGCCAAAACAAGAGGCAACCAACCATGGCACTCAAGGTAAATCTAACCCTTCTACTTCTCGAAATCGTGACATTAAGTGTTTTAAATGCCAAGGCAGGGGTCACATAGCAAATTAATATCCGAACAAAAGAGTTATGGTGATAAGGGGTAATGGATAGATCAAAACCAATGACGAGTCCAATACCGACTCTATGCCACCATTAGAGGACGTGGATGATGAAGAATATGCGGTTCAAGGTGAATTGTTGGTGTCAAAAAGACTTCTAAGCTTGCAAGCAAAAGAAGTTGAAAAAATGCAGCGGAAGAACATCTTTCATATTAGGTGCTACGTCAAAGATAAAGTATGTAGTATGATTGTTGATGGAGGAAGTTGTACTAATATTGCAAGTACAACCTTGCTGGAGAAATTAGGACTGCCCACACTGAAATATGCTAGGCCGTACAAGTTACAATCGCTGAATGATAGTGGCGAGGTAAAGGTGAATAAGCAGTTTTGGTTTCATTCCACATCGGAAAATATGAAGATGAAGTTTTGTGTGATGTAGTTCCGATGCAAGCTGGACATTTGCTATTAGGCCGACTGTGGCAATTCGATCGGAGAGTTAAGCATGATGGCTTCACCAACAAATGCTCATTCGTGCTCAACAAAAAGCCCATCACTCTTGTGCCGATGACACCGAAACAGGTTTATGAAGATCAAGTGTGGTTGCAAAAAGAGATTGATCAAAATAAAGAGAGTGAGCAAAAGAAAAAGAATGAAAATCAGAGAGTGGCCGAGCAAAATGAGAGAGAAAGAAAATCAAAATTTAGCCATTGAGAGAAAATCAGAGAGAAAACAAAAGAATTTCTATGCAAAAGTGAGTGAGATTAAGCAAACAATGTTTTCAAATCTGCCAATGATTGTAATTTTGTACAAAGAGGCATTTTTAAACACTAACAAACTTGACCCTACTTTGCCAAGTTCTATTGTTTCTCTTTTGCAGGAATTTGATGATGTCTTTCAGAAGGAAACACCACATGGATTACCACCAATTCGAGGGATTGAACGTCAAATTGATTTTGTTCCAGGTGCGACAGTTCCAAACCGACCAGCCTATAGGAGCAATCCCGAGGAGGCAAATAAGCTTCAACGGCAGGTAAATGAGTTGTTGGAGAAGGGGTACGTAAGGGAGAGCATGAGTCCATGTGTCGTTCCGGTTTTACTTGTACCTAAGAAGGATGGGAAGTGGAGAATGTGTGTTGATTGCCGAGCCATCAACAACATAATGGTAAAGTATCGTCATCCTATTCCTCGCTTAGATGACATGTTAGATGAGTTGCATGGTTCTTGTATGTTCTCTATGATTGATTTAAAGAGTGGTTATCATCAGATTAGAATGAAAGAAGTAGATGAATGGAAAACTGCCTTTAAAACAAAATATGGTTTGTATGAATGGTTAGTTATGCTTTTTGGGCTGACTAATGCACCAAGCACATTTATGAGACTTATGAATCATATTTTACGAGCATTTATAGGCAGGTTTGTTGTTATCTATTTTGATGATATACTCATTTATAGCAAAAAATTGGATGATCATGCCGTACATTTGAAATCAGTTTTAGATACGCTTAGGAAAGAAAAGTTATTTGCTAACCTGAAGAAGTGTACTTTCTGCACCAATAAACTTGTATTTCTGGGATTTGTTCTTAGTGCACAGGGTATACAGGTTGATAAAGAGAAGGTACGTGCAATTCAAGAGTGGCCGAGTCCCACAAGTGTAAGCAATATTCGTAGTTTTCATGGACTTGCTAGTTTTTACCGGTGGTTTGTCAAGGACTTTAGTAGCATAGCCGCACCACATACCGAAGTGATCAAGAAGAACATCAGATTTAGATGGGGAGAAGAACAAGAGAAGGCGTTTCAGCTAATCAAAGAGAAGCTAATCAACGCCCCCTTATTGTCTTTACCTAACTTTTCTAAAATGTTTGAGACTGAATGTGATGCTTCGGGTATTGGCATAGGCACAGTTCTTATGCAGGAGGGACGACCAATTGCTTACTTCGGTGAGAAATTAAGTGCGGCAGTTTTAAACTACCCGACTTATGATAAGGAGTTGTATGCATTGGTTTGAGTTTTGGAGACATGACAGCACTACCTATGGCCTAAGGAGTTCGTGATTCACACTGATCATGAGTCCTTGAAACACTTGAAGGGCCAACACAAGCCAAATAAAAGGCATGCTCGTTGGGTAGAGTTCATTGAGACATTTCCATATGTCATCCTGTATAAGCACGGTAAGGAGAATGTGGTCACCGATGCACTTTCTCAAAGGTATGCATTACTCTCTACTTGATGCAAAATTGCTTGGTTTTGAACACATTAAAAGATTATACATTGATGACCATGACTTTTGTGAAGAGTACCAGGCTTGTGAGAAAACGCTTGTGGTAAATTCTTTAGACATGATGGGTTCTTATTTCGAGAAAATAAGTTATGTGTACCTAACTGTTCTTTGAAGGATTTGTTAGTGCAGGAATTCCATGGAGGGGGATTAATGTGATATTTTAGAGTTGCTAAGACCTTAGTTGTTTTGTAGGAACACTTCTATTGGCCACATATGAAACGAGATGTTGAGCGGATTTGTGGCAAATGTGTCACTTGTAGGCAAGCTAAATCCAGAGTGCAGCCCAACGGTTTGTATACTTTTTTGCCCATTCCTAGTGAGCCTTGGATTGATATTTCAATGGACTTTTTTTTATGATTACCTGGGACTAAACGTGGAAGAGATTCGATTTTTTTGGTTGAGGGTAGATTTTCTAAGATGGCACACTTTATTCCATGTCACAAAACAGATGATGCTTCGCATATTGCTGATTTGTTCTTTAGGGAGATTGTGAGATTGCATGGCATGCCTAGAACCATTGTTTCGGATAGAGATGCTAAGTTCTTGAGCTACTTTGGAAGACTTTGTGGTGTAAGTTAGGTACCAAGCTTTTGTTTTCTACTACTTGCCACCCACAAACTGATGGTCATACCGAAGTAGTAAATAGGACTTTGTCTAATTTATTGAGGGAAATAATTAAAAAGAACATCAAAACATGGGAAGAGTGTTTACCACATGTTGAGTTTGCTTATAATAGGTCTATTCATTCTGCTACTAAATTCTCACCGTTTGAAATTGTTTATGGGTTTAATTTTTGACTCCATTGGATTTATCTCCATTACCTATTTCTGAGCATGTTAATTTGGATGGAAAGAAAAGGCTAATTTTGTTAAGTAGATACATGAGAAGGCAAGACTCAATATTGAGAGAACGAAACAGTATGCAAAATAAGCCAACAAGGGGCGTCACAAGCTTGTTCTTGAACCCGGAGATTAGGTGTGGTTGCATATGAGAACAGAGAGATTTCCAGCGCAAAGACGTTCTAAATTGCTTCCATGAGGGGATGGTCCTTTCTAAGTTCTAGAGCGCATCAATGACAACGCTTACAAGCTAGATTTGCCCAGTGAGTACAATGTTAGTGCTACTTTCAATGTTACTGATTTGAGTCTTTTTGATGTAGGTGATGATTTGAGAGCAAATCCTTTTCAAGCGGAGGGGAATGATGCAAATAATGGTATGACCACAAGGGAGCCGGTTCAAGTTCCAACTAGGCCGGTTACAAGAGCACGAGAAAAGAAGTTCAAAGATGCACTTAATGGGCTGATTCAAGAGGTTTGGGCTCAAGCAAATACGTGGAGGCCCATTGAGGATGGTTGACGTGTTCAACAAAGATGAATCAACATGATTCAACTACTAAAAGAATCCTGTCAAAACTGATTGCTTCCTTTCTGATTGTGGGCATGTGATCAGCCAAATTAAGAGCTGATTATTTCCTTTTGTTTCGTTTCTATTTCTGATTATTTTCTTTTTTATTGTGGACATGTGATCAGCCAAATTAAGAGGCTGATTATTTCCTTTTGTTTTGTTTCTATTTCTGCAACTTTCCTTATATTTTTTTAGCCTATAAATAGGCGTCTAATGAAATAGAAGTGATATCATAGTTTTCTGGAAATTGGTAAGTTTTATTCTCTTTGTTCTTTGACAAACTATTCGAACTTATCGGAATTCTTCCGTGGCGTTCATCATCGACTTATTAAATGGATTTCCACTACCGTTTGTGGTGTCTTCCTTATACCAAGGTTCTTGTTTTGCTTGTTTTGCATTAAATAACGGGTTGAGGTCAATTATATCGAGGTTCTCATTTTTGTTGACTCAACGGGTCGAGGTCTCCCAACCAAACCTTATCGTGGATGTTCTTGGATTTTTTTTTGTTTTACGGGTCTCGTTATTCTTGACGGGGTTCACATTAGGATGGCACGGCATGGACTGCCCACACACCGTGCCCTGACGGACGGTCTGGTTCGGGGCGGATGGCACTGCCCGCGCACCGTGCCATGTTGGTTTCGGCGGACGGACAGTCCGAATCGGGGCGGATGGCACTACCCGCTCACCATGCCGTGCGGGTTTCGGCGTGATGAACAGTCCGGTTCGGGACAGATGGCATGGCCAAGCCTGCCCCGCGCACCGTGCCGTGCAGGTTCTGGCGGATGGACAACATGGTGCGCAAGCAGTCCATCCGGTTCGGGCAGATGGTACTGCCTGCATACTGTGCAGTGCGGGTTCGGGCGGACGGTCCGGGGCGGATGGGACTACCCACGCTCAATGCCTTCTGGGCTCAGGACGGATGGCACTTCCCGCGCACCTTGCCTTGCAGGTTCATGTGGACGGACGATACGGTTCGGGTTGGTCAGGACTGCTTGGGCTTTGTACCTTGTGGGTTAGAGTGGATGGACTGTCCGGTGCAGGGCACATGGAACTGCCTGCGCTCCGTGCCTTGCGGGTTCAGGAAGCCGGACGGTCCGGTTCGGGACAAATGGCAATGACCGGGCACCTTGTCATGTGGGTTCGGGCAGACGAACAGCCCGGTTTGGGGTGGATGGCATTGCCCACACACCATGCCGTGCAGGTCCAGGTGGACAGACGGCCTGGTTCAAGGCGGAGGGCACCGCCCGCGCATCGTGCCGTGTAGGTTCGAGCAGACGAGCGGTCCTGTTCGATCGTCCCGAACGTGCTATCTTCCCTGAACTGGACCATCTATCATGGCGTTGTGCACAAGCAGTTCTGAACGCCCTGAAAAGGACCGTCCGTCCACTTTGTCTTGTGGGTTCGGGCAGATGGACGGTCCGTTTCGGGGCGGATGGTACTACCTACGCATTGTGCCATGCGGGTTCAGGTGGACGGACGGTCCGGTTGGGGGCGGATGGAACTGCCAGCGCACCTTGCCATGTAGGATCCGGCGTGATGGATGGTTCGGTCCGGTGTGGGATCTGGCATGACTGGTAGTCCCGACCTCCCCCAACCGGACCGTCTATCCGCCAGAACTTGGGAGGCACGGAGTGCGGGCAGTCCTAACCACCTTGAAAAGGACCGTCCGCCCGCCCGAACTCGCAAGTTACGGAGCGCAGGCAGACCCGTCCGCCTCGAACCGGATCCTCCGTCCATTCGAACCTTCATGGCATGGTGCGCGAGCAGTGCCATCTGCCCCGAACCGAGCTGTCGGTCAGCCCGAAGTCGCAAGGCATGGAGCGTGGGCAGTGCTATCCATCCCAAACTGGACTGTCCGTCACGCCCAAACCCACAAGGCAAGATCGAAGGTAGGCTCGGCTCCCCCGAACCGGACATACGAGAAGAATAGCACGGTCGGGACTGCTTGTGCACCGTGCCTTGCAGGTTCAGGCGGATGGACAGCCTTATTCGGGGCGGATGACACTGCCTGCGCCCCGTGCCATATGGGTTCGGGCGGACGGACAATCCAGTTCGGGGCAAATGGCACTGTGTTGTGCAGACAGACGGTCCTGTTCGGGGCGGTCGGGACTGCCCACACTCCGTGCTTTGCTGGTTCGGGCGGATAGACACTTTGGTTCGGGGCCAATGGCACGGCCTGCGCACCGTGCCTTGTAGGTTTGGGCGAACGGACGGTCCTGCTCAGGGCGGTCGCGGGCAGATGGATGGTCTGTTTAGGAGCAGTCGGGACTACCCACGCCTTGCGGGGTCAAGCAGAAGGACGGACGGTCCGGTTCGAGGCCGATAGCATGGTCGGGACTTCGCACACCATGTCGTGCGGGTTCCGGCAGACCGACATTCCGGTTCGGGGAAGATGGCATTGCCCAGGGACTGTGCCTGCGGGTTCTAGCAGACGGACGGTCTGATTCGAGGCGGATGGAACGGGACTGCCCATGCACCATGCCGTGTGGGTTCAGGGAAATGGACGGTAATGTTCGGGGCAGATGGCATGGCCGGGACTGCCCCCGCACCATTCCATGTGGGTCTAGGTGGACGAAAAATTTGGTTCGGAGCCAATAGCACGGCCGTGACAGCCCACGCACCGTGCCATGACGAACGGTCCAGTTCAAAGCGGAGGGGACGGGACTGCCTGTGCTCCGTCCATGACGAATGGAAGGTCCCATCTGGGGCAGATGGCACTATTTGCGCTCAGTGCCATGCGGGTTCGAGCAGATGGACAGTCCAGTTTGGGGTGGATGGCACTGTTGGGACTGCCTGCACACCGTGCCGCTTTGGTTTGGGTGGACAGACGGTCTGGTTCAGGGCCAATAGCATGACTGGGACTGCCCATGCACCGTGCCATGCGGGTTCTGGTGGATGGACGGTCCTGTTCGAGGAGAATGGCATGGCTAGGACTGGCCCTCTCACCATTTTGTGTGAGTTCTGGTAGATGAACGTTCGGTTCGAGGTGGATAGCACTGCCGTGGACCGTGCCGTGCAAGTTCGGGTAGACGGACGGTTCGGTTCGGGGCGGTCGGGATCGCTCGCACTCCGTGCCTTACGGGTTCGGGCGGATGAACGCCTTGGTTCTGGGTGGATGGCACGGCCAGGACATGCCTGCTCACTGTGCCGTGCGGGTTCGAGCGGACGAACTCTCCAGTTCGGGGTGGATGGCACGGCCAGGACTGGCCTGCTCACCGTGCCGTGTGGATTCTGGAGGACGGACGGTCCGATTTGGGGCGGATGGCAAGGCCTGGACTGTCCGCGCTCCGTGCCTTGCTGGTTTGGGAGAACAGACGGTCCAGACGGTCCGGTTCGAGGCAGATGGCATGGCCCGTGCACCTTGCCTTGCAGGGTCGGGTGGATGAACAGTCCTGTTAGGGATGTCGGGACTATTCGTCATGAAAGTTGCACGCTCTTTACATCGAAGTATTTTCAATACAAGGGTTACAATCGGACGGTTTTCCATTTACAGAAGATGAGGAAGATAGCTTTTCCTCTTTATTTAAGGCTCGGTTTCTAGGTAGCTATGGAGGACGATCCTGCTCACCGTTGACACTCCGTACAATATCTCTCAGTTGGCAAAAGGAAAGAAAAAGGGGATCTTTTCTCTTGATCACAAGGGATAATTTTTGGGAGAAGACCTCTGTCTCTTTCTGTTCTCTCTGTGTGTGTATCTCTTTCGCTTCCCGCCTTTTATAGGGGGCTTGGAGTAACGTCCCGCCATATTTTGCTCAACTGTTAGCGTCCACTACTCGAGAAGTGCCGCCATATTCGTTAGGTGGTTATTCCCATGATCGAAGTAACGCCGCTGCGTTCGTTTGGCAGTTATTCCCCTGATCCAAGGTGGCAATTCTTCTGTTAGGATTGGGTGACATTGTATTAAACCCCCACCCGAAAGCTATGGATATTGTCGCGAATCTCAGCTTTAGATTCGCAAACCTATTCCATCGTCTGAATCGCGGACCTCAGTTTCTTAGATTCGCGGACCTTAATTTCTTAGATTCGCGGACCTCATTTTCTTAGATTCACGGATCCGATGAGTTGCGGGCCTCTGTCCTTGAATTAGTGGATCTGCATTGTTTTTCCAGAATTTGCACTGACAAAGCCCCCTCCAAAGTTTCCAAAACTCTCATGATTTTTTGAGGAGTTTCGGAATACTTTGGATATAGTCTTCTATATTAGAACTTCCGTTGCGTTTGTTTGAAGTCTGTGACTCTGTATTAGCGCCACTACTGCTTCTTTCTCTTGAAGGGATACGTCTCTGTATTAGGGGCACGACTTCTTCATCTTTGAGTGGGAGATGACTCTGTATTAGGGTCGCGAACTCCTGTTTTGGTGTTTTGGAAGGAACACATCTCTGTATTAGGGGCGCGAGCTTTCCATCTTTTTTTTGAATAGAAGACGACCCTGTATTAGGGTCACGAACTCTTGTTTTGGAAGAAACACGCCTCTGTATTAGGGGCGCGGGCCTTCATTTTTTTTAATAGAAGACGACTCTGTATTAGGGTCGCGAACTCTTGTTTTCGGAAAGAACACGTCTCTGTATTAGGGGCGCGAGCCTTCATTTTTTTGAATAGAAGACGACTCTGTATTAGGGTCGCGAGCTCTTGTTTTCAGAAGGAATACGTCTCTGTGTTAGGGGTGTGAGCCTTCATTTTTTTTTAATAGAAGACGACTCTGTATTAGGGTCGCGAACTTGTCTTCGGAAGGAACATGTCTCTGTGTTAGGGGCACGAGCCTTCATTTTTTTTGAATAGATGACGACTCTGTATTAGGGTTGCGAACTCTTGTTTTCGAAAAGAACACGTCTCTGTGTTAGGGGCGTGAGCCATCATTTTTTTTGAATTGAAGACGACTCTGTATTAGTGTCTCGAACTCTTGTTTTTGGAAGGAACACGTCTCTGTATTAGGGGCGCGAGCCTTCTTTTTTTTAGAATAGAAGACGACTCTGTATTAGGGTCGCAAACTTGTCTTCGAAAGGAACATGTCTTTGTGTTAGGGGCGCGAGCCTTAATTTTTGTGAGTAGAAGACGACTCTGTATTAGGGTCGCGAACTCTTGTTTTCGGAAGGAACACGTCTCTGTATTAGGGGCGCGAGCCTTCATTTTTTTTTAATAGAAGATGACTCTGTATTAGGATAGCCAACTTGTCTTCGGAAGGAACACGTCACTGTGTTAAGGGCGTGAGCCTTCATTTTTTTTTAATAGAAGACGACTATGTATTAGGGTTGCGAATTCTTACTTTTGGAAGGAACACGTCTCTGTATTAGGGGCGCGAGCCTTCATTTGTTTTGAATAGAAGACGACTCTGTATTAGGGTCGCGAACTCTTGTTTTTGGAAGGAACACGTCTCTGTATTAGGGGCGCGAGCCTTCATTTTTTTTTAATAGAAGATGACTCTGTATTAGGGTCGCGAACTTGTCTTCAGAAGGAACATGTCTCTGTGTTAGGGGAGCGAGCCTTCATTTTTTTGAATAGAAGAGGACTCTGTATTAGGGTCGCGAACTTGTCTTCGGAAGGGGCGCGACTCTGCATTAAGGTCATGAACCTTCACCTTTTGAGAAGAAAGCGGCTCTGTATTAGGGTCGCGAACTTCGCTTTTTACGAAAAAACCGATTCTATATTAGGGGTAGCAAACTTTTGCGGAAAGGCTGGCAGGCAATTGTTTTTCTGTGGCGTCAGAATTGAGACGTTTCTCTGAGATGCATTAAATGAAAAGGTATTCACGAGATTCAAGCCAGATATCACGTCTGTCCAGAGATCTCGGCCGTCAAATCATCGGCTATATAACCTCTACTTTACAAGAGAGGTTGCCGTTATCTCAAGAAATTTGAAATTTGAGTTCTTCATTTGGACTCCTCATCTTCAAGCTCCAATAGCTTTTGATTCTTTTTGCGAAGGACTTTCTCCCTCTGTAAACGATGCCGAAGAAAGCATCTTCCTCTGATGCTGCTGCAAGTGGTCGTCAAGATTCTTGAGCAACTTCTAGTTCGATGGTGGTTCGGCAGGAACCCTTGATCAGAGGTAAGTAAAAAAGTTCGAAAGGCAGTCCCTTTTCTTATTTTTTTCTTCTTATCTCTGATCTAAATGTCTTTTGCAGTTGATTACGCCTTGAATCCTTGGCTAAAGGATCATTATTTCGGATATTCTGACGGCTATGATGGGAAGAAAGAGTTTAGATTTGGTCATGTCTTTCCCCATTGTACAGCCTCAGATAACCAAGAGAGAGCAGACAAGATTCTCCACCCTTCTTGCTCAACATTGCGGGAGTTGATGACCAATGAATCTTTCGAAGGAGATAATCGGTCTCCATTGCTCAAACCTGTCTTCTTGTTTGGGGACCATATTTCAATGCTCGATAGTGGCTTGGAAGATGGTGATTATAAGTGGCTCCGCCAAGTTGAAGGTCGCCACTTGTTTCTCCCCAATATGGAGAGATCTTATCCATTCTTATTCTTTCAGTCCCTTTCTGTGCTCAGGCGAATGGACTGGCACATAAACAGGCCACAAGACGTATCCTGTTGGGGGGCTTCAATGCTCAAGGTGCTTTTCCTCGAGGTACTGGGAAGAGCTTTCGTGGATTGCTGTCGGTATTGCTTAAACACGATCTCCCCAGAGGCGAGGTTCCCATAATTGCGCAGACTTTCCTGCACCGTTTTACCAATGCACAAGGAGAATTTCCTGTTCAGGACTTTCGTCCCCCCGGCTGGGTTCACTGCTCTTCGAAAGAAGAGTGGGCGGTCTTGACTGACTTCTTTCTGCTGTCATTTAGAGATCAGCTTCATCATGCGGGGCTATATCGCACCATCAGGGCTGTTCAGCATGGAATTTCCACCAGCAGATTCCATTTCTTTGCTTTATTGGAATTGTACAATCCTGATACTTGTACAATCTTTTGCCCTCGAGGCGAGTTGGGTTTCGCCCTCCATGAGATGCATGAGGTCTCGGGCTTGCCCATGAGAGACATCCCATATGAAGAGTACGTCCCTACTGGAGAAGAACTCCATCTGCTGAAGACTCGGGATCTTTTGGCTTATGATACTTACTAAGAATTGTTCTGCCATTATCATATATGCACTTATACATCGGGCACCCATAGTTTGAAGCCAAAGAAGTGGCTGCATTATCTCCTACCTAATTTTTCTAGGAGTAATCCAAACTTCATTCGCCTCCCTCCAGTTTCTGAAAAGGAGGTCGAGAGAAGAATTACAAGCTTCGGGACAGATGCTTATGTTGCCGAAGCTGACGAGGACGTTTTCAAAGCTGGGACGTCCTTCGAGAGTTTCCATTATCAGGCCCTTCAATCCTTATCTGACCCTGCCTTCTTGGCGGGTTATTTATTGGTTTGGCTGAAGAAGTGTGTTATTCCTTCACAGGAAAACATACCTATTGGGGCCGTATACCCAGCCGTTCTACTAGCGTTGGGTAGGCGACTCAGTTTGTTGCCCGCTATGGTATGCAGTATCCAAAGCGGATTGAGAAGAATATCTGATAAATTCTGCAATGTAAGGAAGGAGCAAAGGAAGAAAGGAGACCCTGTCATCAAGACTCCTAATCCACGTGTAGACTCCCTTATATTTATTTGATGGCTTGGCTGGTTTTACATTGCCCTACTTTGATGAGTCCTGCAGACTCAAAGATTGATTTAAGTCTCCCAAAGTGCAGCACTATGAGAGGTCGCAGTGGACTACATGGCCGCGATCCGTAAAACCCTTCGTCATTTCTCAACTTTTGAGTTGTTCAGATGTTTCCCATACTTCCCGAATGCTGGACATGGAGAAGAATTCGCGAACACTGCTGGCGCTAATAAATTTACCACCCTATCTTCTAGATGTTTCTGGTGGTTAATAAACATCCGCGCAGGACATTTGGTCCTCCGTTTGGGAAACCTCTGCTATATAGAACCTTACTACCCAAGTCGTTTTGCCCGACAGTTTGGGTATGATCAGCTTTACGTTGGCACCCCAATAGAGAGTTAAGTTTTGTTGGGAATGTTCTTGAACGAGCTCGAGCTTGGTTTCACTTTGTCGCAAGTGGAACTCAAGCAAAATTTGATCTTCCGCTCAAGACCCCGAACTCGAGTGTGAGCTTCTGCTTCTGTAAATTGTTTGCGGATGCTAACTCTGCTCCTCAGAATTTCAACATACATTGTACCAACTTGCAGGAGTTCAGATCCTGGTATGCTCAGAAAAAGAGGGCTGGCAGCACAAAGGTGGCAGGGATGGAGGACTTTCGGGGGAATAGCACATCCAACGAATCGGAACAAAGGAAAGAGGACACTGATGCACTGGTTCAGGCTACCTCCCTTGATGCTTCTCCTGATCCGACGTCGAGGAAGACTTCTCCTCCACCGCAGTACTCTCCGGAGAAGTCTTTACATAAGCAAAAAAGGCTAAGGCGTCTTAGCGATTTGCCTATTATTCTACAGGGAACTGATTCGCAGAGCACGCCATCTGGGACCGGCGCTGCAACGTCCCTTCTGATTTTTGAGTCCCTCTTTGAGGAACCTGAGGAGGATGAAGATGACTCATTTTTAACCCTCCGTTCCTTTAAGAGGCGTCGGAGTCAAGGACCTGTCCTTTGCAATGACTATGTTCCCATTATTCAAATGGATTCTACCTCTCCTATTGGCCAGGCTAATGTTGAAGTCAATGTTTCTTCGGCCATACAAGAGGGTCTATAGCTCTTGTTGCTCAAGACACTGCCGATGATGAAGTGCAAATCGTTGGGGAGACTCGCGCATCGGATCCCCCAAAAGCAGCACCTCCTTCTGAAGACCAAGACGAATGGGGCGATGATGATAACTCCAATAGTGACAGTTTTCGCTCTTCTACTCCTCCTTCAGATCATGGAAAATATGTCTTTTTGAGCGAGGAGGTTCGAACCGAAGTATATGGGCCTGAAGTGTTTGGTCCTGCAATGTACGAACTTGGAGAATCCAGCATCCAACCTTCAGGTCTTCATCTTCTTTCTTCAGCAATTATACTATTTTATCAAACGATATTGTAATACTTAACTGTCAATTTTCTTTTTTTCTTTTGCTAGCTCCAGTTTTGACTCCGGACCTAGAGCGCATAGGCGCAAAGGTGGTTTCACCAGACAATACCATCGCAGGAGCTGATACTGGTGGAGCGACCGAAGTTACTACTATCGCTATTGATACTTCAGAAGTGGTGATTCCCGAGGCTGCTATGCCTACGACCTTGGTCACGACCGCTCCAACTAATGTTATAGTTCAGGAGGCTATGATTAGTAGCTCCACGGAGATCTCCAGAGGTTCCATTCCTCCTGTTGCGGATCAACTCGCTTCTGCCTCATCTAGTATTACTCCTTCTTATGCAGAGATTGACATGCTTGAGAGTGATTTGCTGAAGGACACAGTGGAGACTTTCCTTCACTTTCTGGACTGCTGTATCGATAAAATACTAAAGGGGGTTCCTTTTGCTTCAATCGCTAATGTTCTCAACATTTACCTAACTTGTATCGTTAGCATTGGTGGGGAGGATAGAGCTACTCCTTTTAGGTTTATGATAGCTCAGCTCCAAAGGCATGCTGAATCTCTGTCGAAAGTCAGAGGTGCTGATAAATCTTAGACAGTGGAAATCATTTTCCAAAAGCTGAAAGAGGAACAGCTTAAGTCTCAGAAGGAGATTCAAGAGAAGGCAACTATTTGCAAGGCCTCTTTAGAGCAATGTCAATCAAATTGCAAATCTCTGGTTCTTCAACTGGAGGTCGCTGCTTCGATTGTCAAGAGCCATGACCAAGCTATTACTAAGGCTCAAGAGACCATCGCCAAGGCTCAAGCTTTCTTAGCCAAAATAACCAAGGAGCGCGATGAATCAATGAGGAACCTCGTCGACTTATCGCGCCAGCAGGACAATACAACCAGAGATCTCCAGGTGGTACAGGCTGAATTGGCTACACTGGAGGCTGCTGCAGCGCGGAATGTTATCGCCAGTGACGAGGAATTACGTCGTCAGGCTGCTGTTCAAGCTTACGAAACCCTCCAATAAGACATTGACGATGCGGAGGATAAAATAAAGGCCCTTTTGAACAATTGAATTGTAAAGCTATTGTGTACACTGTTTTAGGTTCCCCCTTTTTTTGTAATAGTTCCCTTGTTGTTTATGGAGAACCTCATTTTGGCCTTCCGAGGTATGATTCTGCAGTTACTCTTCAGAGATTTGTAACGAGCTTGCCATCTTTTGTCTGAAGTTTGCGAGCCATCGTAAAACTCTGGTATCTATATATCTGTTACGCGACTTTCTTAAGTCACGTGAATTTTACGGGTTCACGGATTTACACTATCCATATCTAACCCGCAATCCGGGTTCTGGAACACTGGTCCAGATGCTTCATCTGGAAGTTCGAGGAATAGACCGTAGATTTTTCAGAATTTGTAGAGACTTCTGCGAGCCATGTGATGCAGCCGTTTGGGCATAGAATTCCAAGCGTTGCATGTCTCTATTAATGACGAGATCTCCGGGTTGTGATATCTAAGCATCTCATGCAACAGTAATAAATTCTGTTGAGATCTGAACTGAAAATTATGACCGAAGATTACGGTCTTATCTCTTCTAAACTGGAGATCACAGTTAGCAACTCGCCTATATAAGGCACATGATCTCTTCAATTAAGGATCATCCAGCCGCGAGAAAATTTCTTCTTGACTTTCTTCTCTTTCTCTCTTTTGTAGTAGATCCACCAGCGCGGCCATGTTTTCTTCTTCTTCAACCGAACTGATAAATAAGAGTTGGCATATCACAAGACCTCCAGACTGTATCAATCCAATGGGGTATCTTACCGACAAAGTCCTTCTGACCGTAGTTATTTTCCTTAATTAAGGTATACCTCTTCTTCTGATTCATACCCTCCTCTTCCTTCTTTTTCTTCCCTTTTAACAAGGATTTGTTTCGGCTAAAGGAGATAACCGTAGTCATTCTCCTTAATAATGGCCCAGACCCGATGGGCTCGTAATTGCTTCCAATGCCTCAAGGGGCTTGGAAGGTCTCATGTATCTTACATGAGAGAAAAGATTTCGGGTCTGGGGCATTGTTTTTCTTCTTTCCTAGTATCCCACAAGGTTGGGGTACTAATGACCAGGACCTTGAATTTACGCAACCCGTCAGCTATATGCTGGGGTTTGCATTCGGTATGTCCAGTTTTGAACTAATCAATTCACTGGCATCATCCTTGAGAGAAACAACCAAGTGGTCCCTGACTATGGTCAGAAAGAAGAAACAAGCTTATGCTTTTTAACTCATCCTAAAAAAGGAGGCTACAAGAGAAAATTGGAAGTGGAGGCCAGGTAGCAAACTTTTCGATCTGAATCATGCCGAAAGAGGCGGTTATAGAAGCAAGTCTGTCATTCCAGAAGAAGGGCCTATAGAAGCAAACTTTTTGATCTGAACCATGCCGAAAGAGACGGTTACAAAAGCAAGTTTTCTCTTTTTTATTTATTTGTATTTACTCTTATTGGCTGTATAGCACTTAGGGAATTCTCTCTAATTCTGTTATGATGATGAATAAAGAAGTTCTTTTACATAACTGATGGTATCTGAAAGAGGATTCGTATGTTGATTATCAGGGATAACTGTTAACTTGATAATTTCAAAATAAATCACAGTTTTTAAGTACCCAAAGCTACTATGAATGAAAGAACTTTCTTGTTGAAAAAATTGATTCGCCAAATGTGTTATTGACTTGGCAAATTTGATGGGCAAGGAAATCCGATTCGCCAGAGGTAATTTTTAACTTGGCAAATTTGATAAAAGGAAATCTGGTTTGCCGGAGGTAATCTTTAACTTGGAAACTTTGGTATGAAAAAATTCTGGTTCACCAGAGGTAATTTTTAACTTGGCAAATTTGATATGAAGAAAATCTGATTCACCAGAGATAATATTTAACTTGGCAAATTTGATAAAAGGAAATCTGGTTCGCTAAAGGTAATATTTAACTTGGCAAATTTGGTATGAAAAAATTCTGGTTCGCCAGAGATAATTTTTAACTTGGCAAATTTGATATGAAGAAAATCTGATTCGCCAGAGGTAATATTTAACTTGGCAAATTTAATAAAAGGAAATCTGGTTCGCCAGAGATAATTTTTAACTTGGCAAATTTTGGAAAAAGAAAAATCTGATTCGCCAGAGGTAATTTTTAACTTGGCAAATTTGATATGAAGAAAATCTGGTTTGCCAGAGGTAATTTTTAACTTGGCAAATTTGATATGAAGAAAATCTGATTCGCCAGAGGTAATTTTAACTTGGCAAATTTGGTATGAAGAAATCTGGTTCGCCAGAGGTAATTTTTAACTTGGCAAATTTTGGAAAAAGGAAATCTGGTTCGCGAACTAAAGGCTTTTTTATCCGGAACCAAGAACTTTTATTGATGAAGTTCTAATTACAGAGAAACTATTTGCTCGTGACTAGCATAGAACTGTCTAGGCCATATTGTAACTGGTGTTCTACAATTTCGCTAAGGATAATATTTCTTCAAGAACTTGCCGTTGATTGGCATTATGATCTTGTCACCATTAGGCTTTCTCAACCGATACGCCCCGTTGGAGTAGACCGTATCAATGACGAAGGGTCCCTCCCACTTTGGCTGGAACTTTCCCCTAGGCTTCTGGCTTGTTATGATTGGTCTTCTTACTGACATGACCATATCACCTTTCTTAAAAGTCCTTCATTTAGCCTTTTTGTTAAAGGTTCTGGAGATCCGCGCCTGGTATAGCTCAATACTCTGTTGAGCTTCTAAGTATTTATCATCCAAAACTTCTAACTCTTGGAGTATTTGCTGATGCTTTTTTTCTTCTGTCGTCCTTGTTGTTAACGCGACTCGTAATGAAGAGATTTGGATCTCCAAAGGCAAGACCGCTTCTGATCCATATACCAAGAAGAACGGAGTAGCATTAGTGGGAGTTCGGCTGTGGTTTTGTATGCCCACAGACACTCTCCGATCTTTTCGTCCCAATCCTGTTGATTGGATGACGCAAACTTCTTAAGAAGTTTTATAATGGTCTTATTAAAGGCTTCTACTAGACCATTGGCTGCAGGATAGTATGGTGATGAAGCCACATCTTCAATCCTGTATTTTTTGCAGAATCTAGAATTATTCTTCTAGGTACCCCGAAGCGATAAACACATGATGCTTGATGAACTTGATAACATCTGACAACTTTACTTCGGTCAGGAAGATGGACTCAGTCCACATTGAAAAGTAGTCAGTTATGGCCAAAATGAACCGGTGTCCTCTTGTTGATGGTGGGGAAATTGGCCCTATGATATCCATACCCCATTGCTCAAACGGCCATGATGTAGCCATCGGGTGGAGATATTCTGGAGCTTGATGTATAAAGTCTGCATGTATTTTGCAGGCCCTGCACTTCTTGGCGTAGTTGACTGCTTCTATCATCATTTTAGGCCAATAATAACCCATACTTCGGATTCTATTCCAGAGTTTCGGTCCTGGTTGATGTGCTCCGCAGATGCCAGAGTGAGCTTCTTCGCGTACTTTCTAAGCTTCGTGGTTGGAAAGACAGCGAAGTAGAACTCCGTCGTAGGATTTTCTGTACAACGTCTGGAATTCCGTGGCTTCTTCGCTTCTTCGCTTCTTCTTTGAACTAGATTTTCTTGTCGCTTCTTCGCTTCTTCTTTGAGCTCACCCTTTGAACAGAACAACTCCTTGCTGCTTACCATAATTTGCCTTTTAGCATGCTTGGGCAAGGCTAATGTAGCAGCCAAGGAAGCTAGCGAGTCTGCATAACTATTGAGGTGATGCTTTATGTGGTTGATATAGAAACCAATGAAACCGTTAGCGATCTTGATTACCACATGATAATACGGCTGGAGATCTTCATGCTTGACTTCGTACTCCCCTTTTATTTGATTGACAACGAGTTGAGAGTCCCCATATACCTCCAAATATTTGACCCCCAGTTGTTTGGCTATTCTTAAGCCAATTAGGAGGGCTTTGTATTCCGTGACGTTGTTTGAGCACGAGCTTGTCAATGAATAAGCTTGAGGAATGATGTGGTTGTGAGGAGAGACGAGAACAACTCCCAACCCCGCTGTTGTCTTTCCTTTAGATCCCATTCGGGAGGCACCATCAAAGAAAAGTTTCCATACACCTTTCGAAACCGTATTCGATTCGGAAGACCTTCTCGAACCATCCTTCTCTGAGATAAATCCCATTCCTCCAATTCTCCTGGGATTTGTTCATATAACCTCGAGGATGCCGGGACTAGATGTTCGGCCAAGAAGTTGGCCACGGCCTGTCCTTTGATAGACTTCTGTGGGACAAAGTGCATATCATATTGTGATAGCAAAGTAGCCCAATTGGATAGTCTTGAATTTAATGACCCGGGTTTAGTCATTAATATTCTCAGATGGTTAACTCTCAATACAACGTGGATGGTTTGTCCAACTAAGTAGTGTCGCATTTTCTGTATTGTGAACACCAACGCTAGACATTCTTTTTCCACAGAATTATACCGATGTTTCGTCTTGATCATTATTCTGCTGAGCTAGTAAATGGCTTGCTCGTGGCCTGACTCATTCTTCTGTGCTAGCAAAGCGCCAATGAATGATCCATAGCCCTTACATATAACTGGAAGGGTCTTCCCGAAACTCGGGGCACGAGCACTGGTGGCTTCGTGAGATATTGTTTGATCTCTTTAAAAGCCTTTAGGCACGCGTCATCCCAGATGAACGATAGTCCTTTCCTCATCAATCTGGTGAAAGGTTGACATTTACCAAATAAATTTTATATAAATCTTCGAATGTATGCCAGCCTGCCTTGTAATCCTCTTAACTCTTTGAAGTTACAGGGAGGTGGCATGTCTTGGATAACTTTGATTTTATCTGGATCAAGATGTATTCCCTTCGAAGTTACGACAAAGCCGAGGAATTTCCCACTAGAGACCCCTAGGAAAGACTTAGCTGGATTCATCTTGAGCTGGTGCTTCCTCAAGAGGTCAAACACTGTCATCAAATCTTTCAAGTGATCTTCTTTATTTCTGCTTTTAATTGCTAGGTCATCTACGTAGCACTCCACTATTTTCCGGAGGTGCTCCTAGAAAATTGCATGCATGGCGCGTTGATACATAGCACCTGCGTTCTTTAGGCCAAAGGGCATGACTGTATAGCAGTATACTCCGAGTGGCGTCCTGAAGGACGTATGCTTCTCATCATCGGGATATATCTTTATTTGATTATATCCCAAGAATCCATCCATGAATGTCATGTGCTCATACCCACAAGTATTATCTATCATGATATGAGTGATGGGTAATGGGAATTTGTCTTTGGGGCAAGCCTCATTCAAATCTCTAAAGTCTATATAGACTAGGATTTTTCCATTTTCCTTAGTCACGGGAACTATATTTGCGACCAAATCGGGGTGTTGTTCCTCGCGAATAAAGCCTGACGCAATCAACTTTTTTATTTTAGCTTCTATAGCTTCCATGATCTCTGGGCGGAATCTTCGTTGTTGCTGCTTTATTGGCTTAGCTTCTGGTCGGATCTTCAATTTGTGAACCGCCACGCTTGGATCCAACCCGGGCATCTCCTCATAACTCCAAGCGAAAATATCAATGTATTCGCGGACGAGGGATATCAATTCCTCCCTTTCTTCTGAGGATAGGTTCTCACTTATAAATACGGGTTTAGGATTCTTTTCATCTCGCATATTGATTTGGATCACTTTATCTTCAGTTGGGGGGCTCCCGCTGTTCAAACTGAATCTCCCACTTCATATTAAGATACTTGTCCCAAGGGTCGTCTCTTACCGGTGAGGTTTCCTTTAAATCTTCGTCTTCGTGGATCGCGGAAGCCATGTTCGCGGATACCTCGTGAAAAATCGCACCTGTACTGACTTCTGAATCCCAGCATAATGATTCTGACGAATGATCATACTGTCTTTCCTCAGCCTTGTCGCTTGAGGAGGCCTCGGAAGTGGTGACGCAGCCTAACCCCCTGCCAGTTTTCTGGTAATAGCCTGGCGTCTTCCCTTCGGGGACAAAAAGTTGAAGAATTGTCTTCCTTCCTTTTCTGAAATTCAACCCTCTGCCTTCGGCCAGATTGTATCCCATTTTCTTTATCATTCCACGGGAATTTTCATCATAATGGACGAACTCGGGTTTTTCCTGTTCTTCCTCAGAATCTGAACATTTCTCTTTGTTCTCGTGACTTGCTTTTCCAAATATTATGGCCTTTTGGGTTCCGTTTTTAGGAGGGACCTCAAAAACGGCTTGGTCAGCACTTTCAACGTCATCACCTAATTCGTATAAGGATGATCGGATAGGTACTTGGAAGGAAGTCAGAGAATATATCTCTTTTACACAATCGCTAAATGCGTCTGTGCTAGTGCTTGAGGGCTCAGAATCAACACCAGAAGAATAAGCAAATTCCAGATTTTCATTTATCACCCATTCACCATCGGAGTGAATGGCATTATTTACATCAAGGCCTTCGAGGTTTATCACAATGGGCTTACCATCCCAAATTACATCCTCGGATTCTGGATCTTTAGATCCTGATTCTGTATTAGCCTCTTCGCCACTATCAGAGTCATCTTGAACGGGCCGATCTGCGCCAAACACATCTTGATACAGCAATGCGTCAGTAAAGTAGTTTTCAACTCCTTTAAAGGGTTGATTTTCCGCAATGAGCGTCTTCATGTTCGCGTCTTCGTCGACATACTTCATGCATTGGTGTAATGTGGAGGGCACGATTAGATTGCTATGGATCCAGGGTCTCCCCAATAGCTGATTGTATGATGTGTCCGCATCTATCACGTAACACGTAACTTCCATCTTAAGGTCGCCGATTTGACACTTGAGCTTTATTTTACTCAGGGATCTACTACCGTTAGCATTGAACCCAAAGATAGTAGTGTTGGTTGCGGCTAATCTGTTCATCGGTACTCCAAGATATTGCAGCATCCTTAGTGGCATGATGCTCAAGGCCGAGCCCGGATCAACTTGAATAGATCAATCTCCGTAGATCCTATACATCCCTTATAATACAAAGGGTGATGATGCTTATTGCTTCTGACTTGCATATCTTCTGGAGAGAAGGTGACGCAAGGGATGTTTTTACCAGAGATCTGGTGACATGTCGTACAAAGAGACTCTCCTTCTTCGATCATCTCTGGTATTTGCGCCAAGAACACTTCCGAATCTTGCAGAGCTTCTCTTAAAGATTTGGAGAGCTTGAGGAGCTCGTACAAGGTTATCCTTGCAGGGATATTGGCCAACTGTGGTAGGATGTTGAACTGGAATGACTTCCGCGAGTTTTCCGCAAGTTCTTTTCCCTTCTTCCTTAGAGCTTTGTCAAACTTCAGCTCCTTTTGCTTGACTTTCTCTGGAGATGGTTGATAACCCGTTGTTTGGCCGTAATACTTTAAGTAATCTTTTCCCGAACGGGTCCCCGCAGAGGGAGGGTCTACATCGGCGACCAAGCAATTTCTGATTTCTTTTTCCGAATCGGTCAGAGCAGGAATGATTTCATTGTCTTCGGGAATTACGAAAATGACATTAGAGGTGAAGACCCTCTCTCTTCACTTCTTCCCAGATGAACTGGAACTCTATTGTTCATCATTTAGGAGATCAGGATGTACCCATAGTATCTCTCCCCTATCAGTTTCAAAGGGGAATAGTCCTTTCTTTTGTTGTTGGTGTGGATCAAAATTTACGACTTGCATTGTGCCTTTATAGATGGATTGCACTCCATCTTGAACTGTTGACTCATCCAGTGGGGCGCTTTACCAAACTTGACGGTAACCATGTTCGCAGTCACCTTCTTCTGGTGCTCTTGAAGCTTGATGACATTGGCATCCACTAAGGCTTGAATTTTGTCTTTAAGGATGTAGCAGTTTTGGGTGGGGTGGTTAATGATCATATGGTAGACATAGTAGTTAGGATCATTAACTTTCCCAGCTTCCTCTGGACGTTTAGACTCTGGCAACTTCAGCATCTTCTTACTCATGAGGAGATTCAAGATAGTCTTCGTGTGCTCATCCTTAAAAGAGTATTGCTTTTGTAACACTCGCGTCTAAAGATGAAGTTTCGAGGGAGTCTTCGTGGGTTGTGGCGCATCAGTGACCATTGTTTCCTTCACCTTATACCCTCGGGGCCGGGGCTTATAGCTGTTATCACCACTTCGCTTCGGTTTCTCCTCGCCTCCTTCTTCTTCAAGCCTTTGCGCAATTTCTTCAGCTTCTTCAGCTTGTAGGGTGAGATCCTTCTAAGTTGAGACTTCACCGCCCCATCCTGTCTAGAACCTTGGTCGATAAATTATGTCGACAGGTTTCTACCAAGGTCTTTTCTGGCATCCCATGCGGGCACCTGAGAGAATCATTCCGGAATCGTTTGATAAAGCCCCGGGCTGACTCTCCTTTCTTTTGTTTGGAGGCTAGAAGCACCGGCATTGATACCTCCATATCATCTTCATAGAATCTATGAGAAAGGCTTTCTCCATGTCACTCCAGGAATTGATGATTCTCGGTTCTAATCTTCGGAACCATTCAAAAGCTAGCCCGGTTAAGGTACTAACAAATACTCTTGTAATAATAGGGTCATTTCCGGATAAATGCCCTATCTGCGACTTAAAATAGTAGAGGTGTTGGTTTGGCGATCCTCTACCATCAAAAGATTTGAGCTTCAACGGTTTGTAGCTTTCTGGGAATGGCACCGTTTCTCACTCTATGGTATATGGCCTTACTACACCCAGTTCTTGTAGGTCGCCCTTACGCATGGGGCGTTCAGTTGGTTCTGGAAGCTCTCCATCCAGATAGTATTTGCGTTTCCCTCCTGGTGCGTGGAGCGGTTGTCATCATCTTTAGATGTTCTTCTTCTCGATTGTTATGAGGACCATGTCCTTCTTCTTTGGTCTTCTTTCCTGTATTCTTCAGTTTAGCTTTTTCTAACTCCATCAGAACGTGTAGCATATCTTTAAGCTCACTGATGGCATTCTGCTGCTGCTGGATATGCCTATCTTGCTCCTCCATTCTCCATATGAACTCTTCTGGGACATTGTTCTACGTCATATATGTTGAGGCGGAGTCTTCTAAGAATAAATCAGACGTCTGTGATTCAGCCATAACAGACTTGGCTATATCTTCTTCATCAGATGAGATCCCTACCATCTGTCTATAATTCATAGGGATTGCCACCCCACTTTTGAGTCGAGTGTGCCGAAAAACTCCTCGCTCTTCGTTGGATGGGTCTTTCAAACTCGAAGAGAGCTCTGGGTCAGAAGTTTCTTCTTCGGAGATTTTCTTCGCCTTCTTTTTCTTCTTCTTTTCTCCAACACTTATCATGTTGGAGGTCATCACGGAATATTCTAGCTCAGAAAACTCGAGCCCGCGTTGTCTCCTTTTTTCCGATTGGGATGACGATGTTGATGGAGACGACAGTCGACAAAACACCGAGGATCGGGCATGAGTTGAGCAATGACAGTGAGACAGTACCGCATTGATCAGTCGTTTACAGTGGCATTGAGATACATGGGATTCTTCTCTTCTACTGTTTAGAAGTTTCCTAAGATCTCTTACACCAGAGTCCTTTGTGATAGGCTCATTTGTGAGAGATAGCTCGCGGATAGGCATGCACCTTCTGCGAATTCGAGGTTCGCGAGCTTCTTCAGACTTTCCACTTGGGACGCAAATATGCTCCGCGTTGATTATGGACAACTTTGACGGGTTCACTCCACTTCCTGTAGGAAACGTGAGTGAATCCTTCTGCATTTCGATCAACCATGCCCTTAGGCTTCCATATTTGGATTGTAGGTTTCTTCCGAGATGAGTTGGCAGTTTCCTTTTGTTGCACGTTCCTGTGAAGGGCATGAGCTTTATTTCTCCTCAGGTTTCTTTTCGTTGTACGAGTAGGAGGAATCTCCTTCTCTACATGACAGCTTTGCAGAGCGAGCGGTGGTCGCTTCCCCTTGTTGCAGCGGGGACCTTGGTCCACTTTGCTTGAGAGATCAAGTGTCTTTATCGGAACTGGCAGAGAGCCTGTTGTTAAGGAAGGGGATTTCGGACTATCTTGGTCCGTTGATTCCCTCAACTGGGCTATTTCCATCTCCTTGGGAATTGACCCCTTGGAGAATTTATACTATCCCCTTAGGGAAGTCGGGCTCTTGGAGCTTGAAGAAAGAAATTTTTCATACCTTTGTTGGTCAACGGAAATGGTGAGCGAGTCGACCATACTACCAACTAGAATGTTGTCGGATTGAGCCACCACCAAGTCACCAGAGGTGATGTAGTCCCCAGTGGAGTCGTCAATCTTCTGTTCGTCATTAAAGTTGCACGCTCTTTATATCGAAGTATTTTCAATACAAGGGTTACAATCGGACGGTTTTCCATTTACAGAAGATGAGGAAGATAGCTTTTCCTCTATGTTTAAGGCTGGGTTTCTAGGTAGCTATGGAGGATGATCCTGCTCTCCGTTGACACTCTGTACAACATCTCTCAATTGGCAAAAGAAAAGTAAAAGGGGCTCTTTTCTCTTAATCTCAAGGGATAATTTCTAAGAGAAGACCTCTGTCTCTGTCTGTTCTCTGTGTGTGTGTGTATCTCTTTCGCTTCCCGCCTTTTATAGGGGGCTTAGAGTAACGTCCTGCCATATTTTGCTCGACCGTTAGCTCCCACTACTCGAGAAGTGCCGCCATAATCGTTAAGTGGTTATTCCCACAATCGAAGTAATGCCGCTGCATTCGTTTGGCAGTTATTTCCACGATCCAAGGTGACAATTCTTCAGTTCGGGTCAGATGACTTTGTATTAAACCCCCACCCGAAAGCTATGGGTAGTGTCGCGAATCTCAGTTTTAGATTCTCGAACCTGTTCCGTCGTCTGGATCGCGTACCTCAGTTTCTTAGATTAGCAGACCGTAGTTTCTTAGATTCGTGGACCTCATTTTCTTAGATTTGCGGATCCGATGAGTTGCGGGCTTCTGTCCTTGAATTCGTGGATCTGCTTTGCTTTTCTAGAACTTTTCACGACAAGGACTACCCACTCACCGTGTTGTGTGGGCTCTGGCGGACGGAAGGTCGGGTTTGGGGCCGATAGCAGGGCCGTGCCATGCAGGTTTGGGTGGACGGACGGTGGATGGCACAGCCCGAACTGCCCCGCACGTCGTGCCATGTGGGTTCGGGCATGACGGAATATCCATATATATGTACATTTATATGTGTATATATAGGGCAGTGCATTGCAGGTTTTTTCAGAGAGATAGTTAGGTTCAGGGCGGATGTAACTGCTCGTGCACCGTGCCTTTCAGGTTCGGGTTGATGGACGGCGTGGTTCGGGGCTGCTTGCATGGCCGGGACTGTCCATGCACCATGTTGTGCTGGTTCGGGCAAACCGACGGTCCGGTTCGGGGTGGATGGCACTGCCCTCGCCCTGTGCCTTGTGGGTTCTGGCAGACAAATGGTCCAGTTCGAGGGGGATGGCATGACTAGAACTACTCCGCACGCCATGCCGTGAGGGTTCAGCCATGATGGATGGTCCATATATATGTACATATATATGTGTATATACCTAGGGCATTGCATTACAGGTTCTAGTGGATGGACGATCCGGTTCGATATGGATGGCACTGCCCGCGCACTATGTCGTGCTGGTTCGAGCAGACCGACGATCCGATTTGGGGTGGATGGCACTATCCTCGCACCGTGCCATGACGGACGGACCAGTTTGTGGCGGATGGGGTGGGACTGCCTGCGCTTCGTGCCTTATGAGTTTGGACAAATGGAATGTCCCGTTCGAGGTGGAGGGCACTTCTCACGAATAGTGCTGTAAGAGTTCGGGCGGATGGACTGTCTGATTTGGGGCAGATGGCATTGCTGGGATTGCCTGTGCATCGTGTCGCGCTGGTTCAGGTGGATGGACGGTCTGGTTCGGGGCCGATAGTATGGTCGGGACTGCCCGCGCACTGTGTCGTGCGGGTTCTTGTGGACGGACGGTCTTGTTTTGGGTGAATGTCACAGTCAGGATGGGCCCTTTTAGCGTTCCATGCGGGTTCTGGCAGACGGATGGTCCGGTTCGGGCAGATAACACTGCCAATGCACCATACAGTGTGGGTTCGGGTAGACGGACGGTCCAGTTTGGGGCGGTCGGGACCCCTCGCACTTCGTGCCTTGTGGGTTAGGGCAGATGAACTCTCCAATTCTGGGTGGATGGCATGGCCAGGATGGGCCCGCTCATCGTGCCATGCGGGTTCTGGCAGACTGATGTGTTATATTCACTGCAAGCGCACAGTGTCGTTGTAGCGCTGTACAGGTCGTCTCACAGGGATCTAAGGTGTTTATGCATTCTTACTTTCTCTATAGTTCATCGGACTAACCAAAGGTTCTAGGTTGATATCGAATTTATCTAAGTAGCCTAGGATTTAGAATCCACTAATTTCCTACCATATTCTTACTTCTAATATTTTCTTCTATCATAAAAATTCGATCTTTTTAGTTTAATTTTTACTTAAAGTGCCCTAAGCATGAGCTATCAAGTGTTGTGCAAGTATAGCTCATCAAAGGATGCTACTTCTTATAAAAATAAACTAAATATTGTAGATAATTCAAATAAAATAGTAAAACCAGCAACCCCAATCCCTAACTAAGCATAGATTATCAAGAATCCTAATTCAAGTATAACCTATCAAAGTTCTAAACTTCGGGTCCTCGTATTTTAATGTTTCATTTGAAAAATCATGGCTTTTATTAATTTTATTTAAGAAGAAAAATATTAGAAAATAATTACATGGTGGATCTTAGTTTCATCTACATCCTAGGGCTGATCTAATTAGCTACTCATAATTTTTGCGAAGAAAGATCAAATTTTAATTCATACAATGACAAACCCTAATCTAGAAAGCAGTAAACCCTAATCTAGAAAGCAGTAAAATTTATGCAGAATGAAAATAAGAATATCAAGAGCAATGGGTTACCTCTGATCACGGTGTTGTGCCGTCAACCTTCAGTAAAAATTCCAAATTTATTGAACAGAAAAATCGCGTACAAAAATAATTCCAGCGTTCAGAATCTCGTCAAAATACAAGGGTTAGCCCCTAAATAGGCATCTGAAATCAAACCCTATTTCTAGCATAATCTCGAAACTATAAAATTACAAATAACCCATGTAAAAAATATTAGTTTAAACAGAGACTGTATGGCCGCTAATTGGCAGCTTAAACCGCTATTTAGCGGCGCAAGTTTGGAGTTTGGCTCTGTAATTTCTTCCAAGTGAGTCTCTTGTCCTGTATACTTGATTTAATGGACTTTATTTTACTTTTACTTCCTGAAGTACTTTGATATTGTAGTTCGCCCGCTTTAGAAACTTTTCGGCGTTTGATTTCCTAGTCCAACTCTGGTTTCATGCCTTTTCGTTGTATAATTTGGATTACCTGCAAAAGACACTAAAAATACCCAAGTAGCATTTATTTATATACAAAAACAGATAAAGTATGAGAGGAAAAATGCAATATATGATATTCATCACACCCCCACACCTATCTTTTGCTAGTTCTCGAGCAAAACCTAAACCTAAAAAGAAAAACAAAAATCCTAACTCACTTTCGCAGGAATCACGATTACACTTAGCACGTGCAACAAGCCTTTAAACCCCTAGGTTACCCTAGTGGACGAGTGTTGTCTCGTGAGGGTTTGCAGTGAATATACCCACAAAATTCAAGAAGAAAATAGATTAAGGAATAAAGAAAAGAAAAATAAGGATAACCGAAAATTAAGAAAAATAAAAATTTTATACAAAAGAAAGAAAAAATCTTTTTTTTTTTTATATTTTCGTCAATTGGTCTCACTAATATACAAACTTAAGAACGCATTTAGATTGTCAATTTTTAAATCGAGCATCATATCAGATACACTTATCATTTTAATCAAAAATTTAAATCTTATCTTTCAATACCTACTAACAGATAATTTATTGGCTCCTATACATCTACGTGCATGTGTGATAGTCTACTTTGGTTTTTGGACTCCAACTCTAACTCATGATTCATCTCCTCTCTCATAATTTTTTTTATTAAGAATATTTCACCTTTCATGGGAGTTTCACGCTTGCTTAGGCGCAAAATACCCGATTACTTAGTTCATACTCTTTTTTTTTCTTTTTTTTTTCTTTTTTTTTTTTTAAGAATATTTCACCTTTCATGCGAATATTCACGCTTGCTTAGGCGCAAAATACCCGATTACTTAGATCATACTCTTTTTTTCACTCTTGAGGCTATTGCCTTAATACCAGGCGCACCCCATTATTTTATCACTCTCGAGGCTATTGCCTTAGGCTCACCTCATTAATTTATTCTCACTTTTTTTAGAGAGAGAAGACTTACTCATTCGTTATTATCTTTATCCTTAACCTAATAAACTATTGTGAAGTGATGAATAGATGTATAATTGCCTCAAAACTACTATTAGCGATATTTTTTTTTCGGATTTTAATATTTTTTTTTTCATAAAATTCAAAGTGTATCGTCCAATCTACTCTCATATCCAATTTTAAATCTAAATTTTGTTCCTTTATCTGTAATTAGTTTGATCTATTGATGAAAAAAAAATAAATTTTTTTTTTTAATCTTTTTTAATCTTTTTGTTGGTCACCCTAAAAACTACCCAAAGTGTAAAATAAAGAAACCCAAAAACCTAAAAAAAAATAAAATGAAATAAAAATAAAATCCTAAAAATCCTAAAAAAATAAAATAGAATAAAAATAAAATAAAATAAAATAAACATCTCCTAATACACTCCCCCACACCTAAACTTGTGTATGCCCTCATATACAAATCATTGGTGTCGTCCTCTTTGCCTTCTACTAGATTCACCATGTGCAGGATGTGCTCGTGCTGTAGAAGACTCACCCCTATCAATCTGTTTCAACCGGTGCCAAATTTTTCCAAGACCTTGCCAGACGATGTTGATTTGCTCAGTGGGATCAGCTGGCAAGTCTTGGTCAAAGAAGGCATCATCCTCCTCCTCTTGTGTCAAGTCAGTGGCATATATATCCTCGTTATCAACATGTCTGTTCCAATCTTCTGGAACAGCAGCATGATATGTCACTGAAATATGTTCGGTAGTGATCAACACGCGTGAGGGTGCGTATGCGTCAAATTCGGCACTAGATATAAATTTGCGACACAACTGTGTAATTAAACACGGCAGAGGCAAACTAGTCCTCGACCGCATCTTAGCATCAATAATAGTGTCGAGTAGTTGTGTGCACATACAGAAGTGAGTATCTTGGCGCATAATACAATCAACAACATAAAGTGTGGGCGTATAAAAAGATGACATATGTGTAATGCCCATAACATTAGTGTTGACCCAGCGGCAAGTTGCGTGAATATTTCGGTAGAGTGTCTTGCTGCTGATCCCTTTATCACATGTTATTTTGCAGTTTGGGCCCATCTGTGGAAGATAGTCCTCAATCCTACCAGGCGTGTGATTCCCGGTATGAAGGAGGATACCCGTGGAAGTTGAGATGGCCTCTGCGTGCATTTCATATAATTGGCCGCGCCAATGGAGGTTTATGGTTTTGCGATCGTCCGAAATGTCGGATTTCGCAAAACTCGCATAAAATTCCTCCACCAACTCTGGGATGTAGAATGCATTAGATGAATAAATGAGGTAATTCCAACCCAGAGTTTCGATTGCAGCAGCAAAATAAACACTAAATGCCGCAAAAATTTCTCCAAAAAACTTCTCACAAACAAATCTACCCATGATATCGTACTGTAATTATCAATTTGCAATCTGATCAACACAGTAAATATAAAAGAGAGAACTCGTACCTCCCCTGAAGTTTCAGGGGGAAAATCCACAGTTTAGCCGATGAATAGCGGTATATACCGCGGTTTGGCGGCTTGGAATTCACGGATGGCCGAGAGCTTCGGAGTAGTTGTCTATGCCGGTGATATGGACCTTTGAAGCATCTCTGGTAGAAGAAACGTTGAAGATCCTACACTATCCTGCAAAGAGAGAAACAAAAACCAAAAGGAGGAAGTGGGGAAGGAAGGGGGGCAGCTAGGGTTTTGGATGAAATGATTTGGGGGAAAATGAGGGCTGCTTGGGTGTATATAGGAATGGAAAATTACCGTTAGCTCCCCATCTTTCCCTAATTTTGCTTTAAAACCCTGCATCACGTTAGTAACATAATATACATGCTATTATACACATGACTACATGCCTTTATGCATAGATTGGATCGTGAAGTGTCACGACCTCTACGTTATCGCTCACTCGAGATTCTAAAAATGGTTTTAGTCTGTGACCGTTTACTTTGAATAAATTACCATTTTTAGGATCCTCGAGATCAACTGCACCGTGATGGTGCACTGTCCGTACTATGTACGGTCCACTCCATCTTGATCTCAATTTTCCTGGGAATAAATGTAGCCTCGAATTATATAAGAGAACTTTTTGTTCAGGTGCAAATGACTTGCGAATGATTGCTTTGTCATGAAACACTTTTGTTTTCTCTTTATAGATCTTGGCACTCTCATATGTGTCCCGTCTTATCTCATCAAGCTCATTAATTTGTAATTTCCGCTGCTCGCCAGCTTTTTAGAGCTCAAAATTTAGAAATTTAATTGCCCATAAAGCTTTATGCTCAAGCTCCACCGGTAAATGACACGCTTTTCCAAATATCAAACGATATGGAGACATGCCTAGATTAGTCTTGTAAGCAGTACGGTAAGCCCATAATGCATCAGCTAGCTTACAAGACCAATCTTTTCTATTATGATTTACAGTTTTCTCCAAAATCAGTTTGATTTGGCGATTGGAAACTTCCACTTGCCCACTAGTTTGTGGATGATATGGTGTGGCTAACTTGTGGGTAATGGAATATTTCTGCATAAGCGCCTCAAATGACCGGTTGGTGAAATGGGTACCATTATCGCTAATAATAGCTCGAGGAATGCCAAATCGAGAAAATATATTCTCTTTCAAAAACTTGATAACTACTTTGTTGTCATTCGATTTTGTGGCTATTGCCTCTACCCATTTAGAAACATAATCAACAGCAACTAATATGTATTGATTTCCAAATGAGTTGGGTAACGGTCCCATAAAATCTATACCCTATACATCAAAGATTTCGACCTCAAGGATGGGTTGCAGAGGCATCATATTGTGCCGTGAAATTTTGCCGACGAATTGGCATCGTGTGCATGCTTTGCAATATTCCACGGCGTCTTTGAAAATAGTTGGCCAATAGAAACCACTCTGCAATACCTTTTCGGCCGTTTTCCTGGGACCAAAGTGTCCTCCACAAGCTAGATCATGACAAAAAGAAAGAACACTTTGTATCTCATCGTTAGGTATGCATCGACGTATGATTTGGTCTGGACAACATTTGAACAGATATGGTTCATCCCAGTAAAAGAATTTTACTTGGGATAAGAATCTATATCGATCCTGCTTGGACCAATGGGACGGAATCTCCTTAGTCACAAGATAGTTCACAGTGTCAGCAAACCATGGCTCGTGCATCAATGCAAACAGTTGCTCATCAGGAAATGATTCGTTTATGGGGCACAAATTAGTTGGAACGTTGGGCAGACGAGACAAGTGATCAGCTACTGAATTATCCGCACCTTTCTTGTCTAATATCTCAAGATCAAACTCTTGTAGCAAGAGGATCCATCGAATAAGCCTTGCTTTTGTATCTTTCTTGGTTAATAAATATTTCAAAGCAGCGTGATCAGTGTATACTGTAATTCGTGATCCAATCAAGTAGGAACGAAACTTCTCAAGTGCAAAGACGACTGCCAGAAGCTCTTTCTCTGTGGTAGAGTAGTTCAACTGGGCGTCATTAAGTGTCCTACTTGCATAATAAATCACATGTGGCTGCTTATTAATACGTTGACCAAGGACGGCACCAAGAGCGTAATCAGATGCATCACACATGAGCTCGAAGGGTAAGCTCCAGTCTGGCGCATGAATAATAGGAGTGGTAGTCAGCGCCTTCCTGAGCTGCTCAAATGCTCTTAGACAATCAGGCGTGAAATTGAATGGTACTTCCTTGGCTAGTAAATGTGTCAAAGGCCTAGCAATTGTGCTAAAGTCTTTGATAAATCTTCTATAAAAACCAGCATGACCAAGGAAGGATCGTATATCTTTCACTGATCGCGGAGGTGGCAGATTATTGATGAAGTCTACCTTGGCTTTGTCAACCTCGATACCTTTCTTCGAGATGACATGCCCTAGCACTATGCCATTTTTGACCATAAAATGACATTTTTCCCAATTGAGTGTCAAATGCTTCTCATTACAACACGTGAGAACTAACTTTAGATGATGCAGACACTCTTGGAATGAATCTCCGAAGATAGAAAAATCATCCATGAAAATTTCAAGAAATCGTTCAACCATGTCAGAGAAAATACTTACCATGCACCTTTGGAACGTGGCAGGTGCATTGCATAACCCAAAGGGCATGCATCTGTATGCAAAGGTGCCGAATGGACATGTGAACGTGGTCTTTTCTTGATCCTCCGGAGCGATGGGAATTTGGTTGTAGCCAGAGTATCCATCTAGAAAACAATAGAACTCATGTCCGGCCAACCGTTCCAACATCTGATCAATGAATGGTAAGGGGAAATGGTCCTTCCTAGTTGCAGCATTAAGCTTCCTATAATCAATGCAGACTCGCCATCCCGTCTGCAAACGCATCGGGATAAGTTCATTTGCATCGTTCTTGACTACAGTGATTCCGGATTTCTTAGGTACTACTTGAACTGGGCTTACCCATGCGCTATCAGAGATAGGATAGATAATCCCATTGTCAAGACACTTAAGAATATCCTTCCTCATAGGTTCTTTCATTACCGGATTCAACCTACGCTGAGGATCTCTTGTAGGTCGTGCATTGTCTAGCAAATGAATTCTATGCTGCACTATAGAAGGACTTATCCCCTTGATATTAGCCATACTCCAGCCTATGGCTTCCTTATATGCTTTCAACACTGATATGAGTTTTTCCTCCTGAGCGTCAGTCAATTCTGCAGAGATAATGACTGGTAGTGTGTCGTGTTCACCCAAAAAAGCGTACTTGAGATGACTCGGAAGGGTCTTCATCTCAAACTCAGGTGGACACTCAATAGATGGTCGTAACTGAACTCGTGGTTCAGTCATCAATGGCTCAGGTGGAAGTTTCCATTGCGTGGAAGACACATAATTAGATGATTCATCGAGCGTCTCCAAGAATACACTCTCATCAACTAAACCATTCAGCTCGTCAAAGAATTTCTCCTCTTGGTGTTCACTGGACAATCCTTGGATCATATTCACTTCTAGAGGCTCGTCATGTGGATCACTCGGTTGGCGCCCTAGATTGAATATATTCAAGTCAAGTGTCATATTTCCAAAGGAAAGTCTCATCGATCCACTCCGGCAATTGATAACAGTATTAGAAGTGGCCAAGAATGGACGTCACAAAATAACTGGGATACAATGGTGTGGATTCACCACAGGTTGAGTCTCGAGGACTATGAAATCAACTGGGAAGATAAACTCCCAAATCTTAATCAAGACATCCTCAATCTCTCCCATAGGTGTCTTTACAGATCTGTCAGCTAACTGCAACGTAATCCTTGTAGGTCTCAACTCTCTCAGTCCTAACTGCTGGTACACCGAATAAGGAAGCAAGTTGACACTTGCTCCTAGATCTAGTAGAGCCCTTTCAATCACTGTAGTCCCTATAGTGCAGGAGACAGTAGGACTTCCAGGGTCTTTATACTTTACAGGTGCTGACTGAGAGATGATGCTAGATATGTTAGCAGCTAGGAAGACTTTCTTTGGAACATTGGTTGTTCTCTTCTTTGTGCATAAATCCTTTAAGAATTTTGCATAAGCAGGTACTTGTTGGATTGCATCAAGAAGAGGAACATTGACCTTAACTTGCTTGAATAACTCAAGCATGTGCTCCACCTGAGGAGAATTTTTCTTCAATCGATTTGGATAGGGAGCCTTTGGCTTATAAGTATGGTCAATTGGAGGATCAGAATTAGAAGGATCAGATTCTTCTGTCGTGCCAGTGGGTAGATCGTGGGATGATGATGATGAATCATGAGGTGGGGATGGAATCGTGGTATCAGGGAGTGTAGCTTGCCGTACAATAGGAGTGGAATCAGGTGGCATGGCTACATGATTGTCAACCAGTTTGCCAGATCTAAGTGTGTGAATGGCATTAATTTGGTTGACATGCGACTGATTCAAATTTGAGGAACTGGCATTAGGATTTGTTATGGGTTGACTTGGAAAAGTGCCCTTGCCACGTTCACTCATTTGATTTGCTAGTTGTCCAACCTGCTGCTCTACACTCTTAATGGATTGAGAGTTTACGAGCAGGTGCTGATCTGTTCTTTGAATGAAATCAGTTGACACTTTCATAAGATTCTGCATGTATGTGTCAAGGTTGGACTGAGACTTGAGAAGAGTTTCAACATTCTTCTCAAGTGATTGAAGTCGCTTTTCTTGATCATTATTAGACCCCTATTGTGGATATGAGTGATTTTGTGCAGGTGGTCTATTCTGGTTGTTCCCATGATTTGAAGTATTTGGGTGTTGATAAGCACCCATATTTGGTCTTGGGAACTGACCAGTAGCTGGAGGCTGCATGTTAGAGTTCGGGGCTCCCTGATATTGCCCTTGACCCCATGAGAGATTTGGATGGCTCCTCCAGCCATGATTGTATGTTGGAGCGTATGGATTATTGACGGGTCTTTGATACATAGCGTTAGCTTGCTCAAGTGTAGGACCCGTAGGATTTACTAACAATGGACACTCCTCCATAACGTGGTTGGGAATTCCGCAATTAAAGTATGTGGGACTTTGGAGTTGATTCACTTGACCCACTGGTGGAGACTGAGCACTAGGAGTCTCTAGTGCCTCAATTCTTCTCATAAGAGCTGCGATCTTTGCTTCAGCAGCTATAGAGCTGTCGACGCTATGGATCCCACTCTTTTGAGCAGAAGTTGATATACTGGGCTTCTCAGTGGAACTCTCCCACTGCATAGTCTTCCATGATAAGTCCTCAAGAAAGTCCCATGCTTCATCCTCGTTTTTTCTCATAAACTCCCCTTGACACATGGATTCTAGAAGAGTTTTGGATGCGTAATCAAGTCCTTCGTATATGATCTGACACAACCGCCACTTTTCTATTGCATGGTGGGGACATTGAGCTAATAAATCCTTAAATCGTTCTAAGTATTTCCAGAAGGGTTCTCCTGGCACTTGACGGAATTGATTAATTTGATTTCTGATTCGTGCCGTCTTGTGCGTAGGATAATACTTCTTGAGAAATACTGAAACGAATTCATCCCAAGTAGTGATTGAATCAGTAGGCATACTGTACAACCACTTCTTGGCATTATCCTTAAGTGCAAACGGGATGAAACGGAGCTTAATTGCGTCCTCCGATAAGTTTTGCAGTTTAATCATTACGCATACTTCTTGAAATTCACTGATAAAGAGATATGCATCTTCTGAATCAGAACCAGTGAATTTGGGAAGCATACTAATGTACTGCGGTTTTAATTCGTAGTGATTACCCGCTACGTGTGGAAGTTTGATGCATGATGGTAATGATGTACGCAACGGGTAACATCGATCCTGAAGGATCGGGATCGGCTGGTCCATCTTGTCTCCCATGAACAAATCTGATCTCACAAGTCGACCAAATTGATCACGGGTCCAATGTGGCATGAACCAGCGACCGTGAGTGTATGCGTGAACTTCCTAAACTAATGCAAGAAGTGGGGTGTGATGAAGAGATAAAACGGTGGAATGATATGAGCAAATAAAAATGTGGTTTCTACTGTTCCTAGTTTTTTTTATTTTTTTTTAATTTTTCTACACAAATAGGAAACAAAAATACAGCAACAGAGAAAATTGGGGTTCCAAACATACCTCTTTGGCCGCCAAATGGCAGTTCTACCCGCTAAATAGCGGCTAAAATAAAGAAGTGGATTCTGAGGCTCTTACAATTCTTTCAATCTTCCTGTATCTGCACTTCCTATTTCCTGCACACTCACACACACTGTTAACCCGTAAAATGCTAGAAAAAGCAAGAAAAACACCGTCGATCCCCGGCAACGGCGCCAAAACTTGATGTGTTATATTCACTGCAAGCGCACAGTGTCGTTGTAGCGCTGTACAGGTCGTCTCACAGGGATCTAAGGTGTTTATGCGTTCTTACTTTCTCTATAGTTCACCGGACTAACCAAAGGTTCTAGGTTGATATCGAATTTATCTAAGTAGCCTAGGATTTAGAATCCACTAATTTCCTACCATGTTCTTACTTCTAATATTTTCTTCTATCATAAAAATTCGATCTTTTTAGTTTAATTTTTACTTAAAGTGCCCTAAGCATGAGCTATCAAGTGTTGTGCAAGTATAGCTCATCAAAGGATGCTACTTCTTATAAAAATAAACTAAATATTGTAGATAATTCAAATAAAATAGTAAAACCAGCAACCCCAATCCCTAACTAAGCATAGATTATCAAGAATCCTAATTCAAGTATAACCTATCAAAGTTCTAAACTTCGGGTCCTCGTATTTTAATGTTTCATTTGAAAAATCATGGCTTTTATTAAATTTATTTAAGAAGAAAAATATTAGAAAATAATTACATGGTAGATCTTAGTTTCATCTACATCCTAGAGCTGATCTAATTAGCTACTCATGATTTTTGCGAAGAAAGATCAAATTTTAATTCATACAATGATAAACCCTAATCTAGAAAGCAGTAAACCCTAATCTAGAAAGCAGTAAAATTTATGCAGAGCGAAAATAAGAATATCAAGAGCAATGAGTTACCTCTGATCACGGTGTTGTGCCGTCAACCTTCAGTAAAAATCCCAAATTTATTGAACAGAAAAATCGCGTACAAAAATAATTCCAGCGTTCAGAATCTCGTCAAAATACAAGGGTTAGCCCCTAAATAGGCATCCGAAATCAAACCCTATTTCTAGCAGAATCTCGAAACTATAAAATTACAAATAAGCCCACGTAAAAAATATTCGTTTAAACAGAGACTGTATGGCCGCTAATTGGCATCTTAAACCGCTATTTAGCGGCTCAATTTTGGAGTTTGGCTCTGTAATTTCTTCCACGTGAGTCTCTTGTCCTGTAGACTTGATTTGATGGACTGTATTTTACTTTTACTTCCTGAAGTACTTTGATATTGTAGTCTCGCCCGCTTTAGAAACTTTTCGGCGTTTGATTTCCTAGTCCAACTTTGGTTTCATGCCTTTTCCTTGTATAATTTGGATTACCTGCAAAAGACACTAAAAATATCCAAATAGCATTTATTTATATACAAAAACAGATAAAGTATGAGAGGAAAAATGCAATATATGATATTCATCACAGACGTATGGTCCCGTTCGAGGCGGATGGCCAGGGCTGCCCCGCGCACCTTTCCGTGAGGTTTCGAGCAGATGGATGGTCTGATTTGCGGATGTCCGGGCTGCCCTCGCTCTGTGTCTTGTGGGTTTAGGCGGACGGACAGTCCATATATATGCACACACACACACACAGATATATATATATATTTATATATGTGTATGTGTGT
Organism: Dracaena cambodiana; assembly: GCA_036321105.1. Lineage (NCBI taxonomy): Eukaryota > Viridiplantae > Streptophyta > Magnoliopsida > Asparagales > Asparagaceae > Dracaena > Dracaena cambodiana. The sequence continues at coordinate 15,026,729 of JAYEPQ010000017.1, forward strand.
GTGTGTCTATATATCTATATATCTATATATATATATATATATGGCAGTGCATTGCGGCTTTTGGAGGATGGACGATACAGTTCGGGGTGGATGGCACTGCCCGCGCTCCGTGCATTGCCGTTCGGACGGACGGGCGGTTCGGTTCGGGTCAGATAAAATGGCCAAGACTGCCCGTGCACCGTGACGTACGAGTTCTGGCAGACGGACGGTGCAGTTGGGAGTGTTAAGGACTGCCTACGCACCGTGCTGTGCGGGTTTGGACGGACGGACGGTCTTGTTCGAGGCGATCAGGACTGCTCGCGCTACATGCCTTGCGGGTTCAGGCAGATAGATGGTCTGGTTCATGGCGGATGGCATTGCAAGTGCAAAGTGCCGTCCGGGTTCAGACGGATGGACGGTCCAGTTCAGGGCGGATGGCACTACGCACACACCGTGCCGTGCTGGTTCGGGCGGACAGACGGTTCGGTGCGGGGCGGTCGGGATAGCCAGCATTCCATGCCTTGTGGGTCCAGGTGGACGAAAGGTCTGGTTCATGGCGGATGGCACTGCCCCAAACCAGACTGTGCGTAGGCAGTCCCGACCTCCCTGAACTGAATCGTCCCTCTGCCAAACCTGCAAGGCACGGAGTGTTGTTGTCCCGACTGCCCTGAACATGACCGTCTATTTGCCCGAACCCGCAACACATGGAGCGTGGGCAGTCCCGTCAGCGCCGAACCAGACCATCCATTCAAACCCCGCAAGGCACTGAGCGCGGGCAGTGCCATCCGCCCTGAACAAGACCGTCGGTCCGCTAGAACCCGCACGACACTATCCGATTCGAGGTGGATGGCACTGCCTGCGTACCGTGCCGTGTGTGTTTGGGTAGATAGACGGTCCGATTAGGGGCGGATGGCACGGCCGGTACTGCCCGCTCAATGTGCCTTGCAGGTTCAGGTGGACAGATGGTACAGTTCAGAGCAGATGGAACTGCCCGCGCATCGTGTTGTGTGAGATCCAGCGAGACGGATGTTTCGGTTCGGTCCGGCGCGGTATCCAGCGTGACAGGTAGTCTCGACCTCCCAGAACAGGACCATCCGTCCGCCAAGACCCGCGTGGCACGAACTGTAGGCAATCCCGACCACCCTAAATAGGACCGTCCATCTGCCCGAACCCACAAGGAACAGAGCATGGGCGGTCCCGTCCGCCCTGAACCGGATGCTTCGTCCATTCGAACCTGCATGGTACTATGCCCGAGTAGTGCCATCCGCCCCGAGCGGGGCCGTCGGTCCACCAGAACATGCACAGCACGGTGCACAGGCCGTGACATTCGCCGCGAATCTGGCCGTCTGTCTGCCCGAACCTGCAAGGCATGGAGTGCAAGCAGTGCCATCCGTCCCGAACATGACCGTCTGTCACGCTCGAACTTGCAAGGCAAGATGTGTGGGCAGTTCTGGCCTCCCCAATCTAGACGGACGGGGAGATAGCACGGTCGGGACTGCTCGCGCATCTTGCCTTGCGGGTTTGGGCATGACGAACGGTCCTGCTCAGGACTGATGGCACTGCCTGCACTCCATGCCTTGCGGGTTCAGGCAAACCGACGGCCTGGTTCGGGGGCAGATGGCACTGCTCGTGCATCATGTCGTGCGGGTTCAGGCGGACGGACGGTCCGGTTCGGGGTCGATGGCATTGTGTCATGTAGATGGACGGTTTTGTTCGGGGCAGTCTGGATTGCCCACACTCCTTGCTTTGCTGGTTCTGGCAGACAGACAGTCTGGTTCATGGTCGATGGCATAGCCCGCATACCATGCCTTGTGGGTTCGTCGGTCCAAACTGAACCATCCGTCTGCCTGATCCCGCAAGGCATGGCAGACGGACGATTCTGTTTGGGGCGGTCGGGCATTCCCAGCTGGCAGACGAATGGTCCGGTTTGGGTCGGATGGCACTGCCAGCACACCATGCCGTGCTGGTTCGGGTGGACGGATGGTCTGGTTTGGGGCGGATGGCACTGCACCTGCAAGGCACGAAGCACAGATGGGACTGGCCCTGCACCACACCTTGCGGGTGCAGGTAGACAAATGGTCCGATTCGTAGCGGTCAGGACTGCCCGTGCACCATGCCGTGCATGTTTTAACGTGACAGACGGTCCTGTTCAGGGCTAATGGAATGGCCGGGACTGCCCCGAGCACCGTACAGTGCGGGTTCTGGCGAACGAACGGTCCGGTTCGGGGCAGACTGATTGCCCTGTGCCTTGCTTGTTCGGGCGGAAGGATGGTCTGGTTTGGGGTGGATGGCACTGCTGGGACTGCTCGCACACTGTGCCGTGTGGTTTCGGGCGCACAGACAGTCCTCTTAGGGGCGGTCGGGAATGTCTGCACTCCATGGACGGATGGATGGTCTGATTCGGAGCTATCAGGAACTGCTTGTGCTCCGTGCCTTGCGGGTTCGGTTGGACGGACTGTCTAGTTCAGGGCGGATGGCACAGCCTGTGCACCTTTCCTTGTAGTTTCGGGTGGACGGATGGTCCATATATATATGTAATATATATGTGTATGTGTATGTGTATATGTGTGTCTAGGGCAATGCATTGCTGGTTCTAGCGGGCGGGCGGTCAGGTTTGGGGCGGATGGCACTGCTTGTGCACCGTGCCTTTCAGGTTTGGGTTGATGGATGGTCCGGTTCGAGGCCACTCGCAGGGTGGGACTGCCCGGCATAGTGTCATGCTAGTTTGGGCAGACCGATGGTCAGTACGGGGCAGATGGCACTGCCTGTGCACCGAGTTGCGCTGGTTCTGGTAGACAGACGGTCTAGTTTGGGGCTGTCGGTACACCCACGCACCGTGCCACGCGGGTTCGAGTGGATGGATGGTACTATTCACGGCTGTCGGGACTGCCCGCGCTTCGTGCCTTACGGGTTCGGGCGGATGGCTATGCCCGCACATCGTGCCGTGCAAGTTTGGGTGGACGGATGGTTACGTTAGGGGCTGTCGGGATTGCCCGCGCTCCGCGCCTTGCAAGTTCGGGAGGACGGAACGTCTAGTTCGGGGCAGATGGCACTTCCTTCGAAATGGACCGTGCACGGGTAGTCCCGACCTCAAAGAATCAGACCTCCCGTCCGCCAGAACCCATACACGGAGCACGAGCAGTCCCGATCGTGCTCCGTGCTTTGCGGGTTCGGGCGGATGGATGATGCTGTTTGGGGTGGTCGCAATGGCCGGCGCCTTGCATCATGTGAGTTCTGGCATACGGGAAGTTGCGGGCAGACGGACGGTCTAGTTCGAGGCAGTAGGGACTGCTCGCTCACCGTGCCTTGCGGGTTTGAGCGGATGGACGGTCCTATTCGGGTTGAATGGCACTGTCCACGCACCGTGCTGTGCGGGTTCCTGTGTGACAGACGGTCATGTTGGTGGCGATTGGGACTGCCCGCTCACCGTGCTGTGCAGGTGCAGGCGGATGGTCCGGTTCGGAGCGAATGGCACGGCCACGACTACCCCGCGCACCGTGTCGTGCATGTTCTGGTTAAACGACGTTCCAGTTTGGGGGGATGGATCTGGAATGACTGCGCTCCATGCCTTGTGGCTTTGTGCTGACGGACGGTTCGTTTCGAGAAGGATGGCACTGCCTGCGCACCATGCCGTGCGGGTTTCAGCATGACGGTCGGTCCAGTTCAGGGCGGTCGGGACTGCTCGCGCTCCATGCCTTGCTGGTTCGGGCGAACGGACAATCCGATTCGGTGCGTAAGGAACTGCCCGTGCACCAAGTTGTGTGGGTTCAGGCGTACGGATGGTCTCGGTTCGGGGCAGATGGCACGGCTCTCGCACAGTGCCGTGTAGGTTCCGACGTGACGGACGGTCCTATTCGGGGCAGATGGCACTGCCCGCACACCGGGTCGTGAGGGTTCGGGCATGACGGTTGGTCCTGTTCGGGAAAAATGGCACTACCCGCGCATCGTACTGTGCATTTTCTAACGGACGGATGGTCTGGGTCGGGTAGTCACGACTGCCCGCGCAACGTGCCGTGTGGGTTCGAGTAGATGGATGGTCCAGACGGACAGTCTGGTTCGAGGCCAATAGCATGACTGAGACTGTCTGCGCATCATGCCATGCGAGTTTGAGTAGACGGACAATCCGGTTCTGGGCGTCGGGACTGCCCGCGCTCCGTGCCTTGCGTGTTCGGGTGGATGGTCCGGTTCAGGGCAGATGACACAGCCCGCGCACTGTATCGTGCGAGTTCTCGCAGACGGATGGTCCGGCTCGGGGCAGATGGCATAGCCAGGACTGCCCCGCGCAATGTGCCATGCTGGTTCGGGCTAACCGACTATACTGTTCGGAGCAATCGGGAATGCCTGCGCACCGTGCCGTGCGAGTTCGGATGTACGGACGGTCCGGTTTGAGGCGGATGGGACGGGACTACCCGCGCTTCGTGCCTTGCGGGTTTAGGTGGACGAACGGTCCTGTTCGGGGCCTATAGCATGGTCGGGACTGCATCGCGCAACGTGCTTTGCGGGTTCCGACGGTCCTGTTCGTGGCGGTCGGGACTGCCCTCGCTCCGTGCCTTGCGGGTTCAGGCATACGGACAGTCTGGTTTGGGTCCGATAGCATAGCCGGGACTTCCCCCGCACCGTGCATTGCGGGTTGGGGTGGACGGATGGTTCAGTTCAGATTGGATGGCTCTACCCGTGCACTATGCCGTGCAGGTTCCAACGGACAGATGGTCAGATTCGTGGCAGATAGCATGGTCGGGACTCCCTTACACCATGCCTTGCTGGTTCAGGCGGACGGGCTATCTTGCTCGAGGCGGTCGAGACTGCCCGTGCTCCATGCCTTGTGGGTATGGGCGGACAGACGGTCTGATTCGGGGCGGTTGGGACTGCCTGCGCATAGTGCTGTGTGGGTTCGGGCGGACTAACAGTCCTATTCGAGGCGGTCGGGACTACCCGCACAACGTGCCTTGCGGGTTCGGTTGGACAGACCGTCCGTCCACCTGAACATGCTTGGCATGATGCGTGGGCAGTCCGAGCAGTGCCATCTGCTGCAAATAGTACCGTCCGTCCACCCACAAGGTTATTGGCCCTAAATCGGACCATCCGCCCACCGAACCCGCATGACACGGACAGACGGACGGTCTAGTTCAGGGCGGATGGCACTGTCCGTACACTGGGTCGTGCGGGTTCGGGTGGACGAACGGTTCGATTTGAGGTGGATAGCCCGATCGGAACTGCTCGCGCACCGTGCCGTGATGGACGGTTTAGCTCGAGGTAGATGGCACTGCTGGTACTGCACGCGCATTGTGCCATGCAAGTTTGGGCCGATGGACGGTCCTGTTCCGGGCGGTCGAGACCGCCCGCGCACCGTGTTGTGCATGTTTAGGCTGACGGACGGTTCGGTTCAGGGCAGATGGCACTGCCCGTGCTCTGTGACTTGTAGGTTCGGGCAGGTGGAAGGTCCTATTCAAGGTCGTTGGGACTACCCGTGGCCCGTGCCGTGCGTGTATTGGTGGATAGACAGTCAAGTTCAGTGCGGATGGCACAGTATGAACTGCCCGCACACCATGTCCTGTGGATGGTCTGGTTTGGGCGGATGGCACTGCCCTCACACCGTGCCGTGCTAGTTTGGGCGGACGGACGGTCCAGTTCGGGGTGGATGGCTCTACCCGCGCACCATGCCGCCCAGGTTCCGGCGTGATGGACGGTCCGGTTCGGGACGGATGGCACGGCCAGGCCTGTCCCGCACACCATGCTGTGCAGGTTTTGGCAGATAGACGGCATGGTGCGCAAGCAGTCCGTTCGGTTCGAGGTGGATGGCACTACCTGCGCACTGTGCAGTGCGGGTTTGGGCGGACGGTCTTGTTCGGGGCGGATGGGATTACCCACGCTCCATGCTTTTGGGGTTTAGGGCGGATGGCACTGCCCGCGCACCTTGCCTTGGGGGTTCAGGTGGACAGACGGTACAGTTCGGGTTGGTCGGGACTGCCCGTGCTCCGTACCTTGCGAGTTCAGGTGGACGTTTTGTCCGGTGCGGGGCGGATGGAACTACCTGCACTCCATGCCTTGCGGGATCAAGTGGACGGACGGACCGGTTCGAGGCAGATGGCACTACCCACGCACCTTGTCGTTCGGGTTCGGGCAGACGGACGATCCGGTTCGGGGCAGATGGCGTTGCCTGCGCACCATGTTGTGCGGAATTGGGCGGACAAGCAGCCCCATTTAGGGCGAATGGCACTGCCCACACACCATATCGTCCGGGTCCGGGTGGACGGACGGCCTAGTTCGGGGCAGAGGGCACTGTCCTGCACAACGTGCCGTGTGGGTTCGAGCGGACAAACGGTCCTATTCGATCGTCCCGAACGTGCTATCTTCCCCGAACTGAACCATCCATCATGGCGCTGTGCACGGCAGTCCCGAAAGCCCAGAAAAAGACAGTCCGTCCACCGTGCATTGTGGGTTCGAGCAGAAAAATGATTTGTTTCAGGGTGGATGGTACTGCCTACGTGCTGTGCCATGCGGGTTCGGGGCGGATGGAACTGCCCGCGCATCGTGCCGTGTAGAATCCGGCGTGTCGGATGGTCCGATTTGGTTCGGTGTGGGATCCGACATGACGGGTAGTCCCAACCTACCCAAACCGGATCGTCAATATGCCAGAACCTGTGAGGCACGAAGTGCTAGCAGTCCCAACTGCCTTGAACAGGACCGTCTGCCTGCTCGAACTAGCAAGGCATGGAGCACGGGCGATCCCGTCCGCCCCGAACCGCATCCTCCATACGTTCGAACCTTCATGGCACTATGCGTGGGCAGTGCCATCCGCCCCGAATAGGGTCGTCACTCTGCCATAACCTGCACGGCAGGGGGTGTGAGCAATGCCATCTACCCCGAACCAGGTTGTAGGTCTATTCGAAGCCGCAAGGCACCTGGCGCGGGCAGTGCTATCCGTCCTAAACTGGACCGTCCGTCATGCCCAAACTCGCAAGGCAAGATTGGTGGCAGTCCCGGCCACTCGAACCGGACGGATGGGAAGAATAACACGGTCAGGACTACCAGCGCACCGTGCCTTGAAGGTTCGGGCGGATGGACGGCCCGATTCGGGGAGGATGGCACTGCCCGCACACCGTGCCCTGTGGGTTCGGGCGGACGGACAATCCAATTCGGTGCCTATGGCACTGTGTCATTTGGATGGACGGTCCTGTTCAGGTGGTCGGGACTGCCCATACTCTGTGCTTTGCTAGTTCGGGCAGATAGACACTCTGGTTCGGGGCCAATAGCACGGCCTGTGCACCGTGCCTTGAAGGTTCGAGTGGACGGACGGTCCTGCTCAAGGTGGTCGCGGGCAGATGGATGGTCCGGGTAGAGTAGTTGGGATTGCTTGCGGACCGTGCCTTGCGGGGTTGGGCAAACGGACGGTCCGGTTCGGGGCCAATAGCATAGCCGGGACTGCCCGCACACCGTTTTGTGCAGGTTCGGGCAGACCGACTGTCCGGTTAGGGGCAGATGGCATTGCCCGGGGACCGTGCCTGCGGGTTCTAGCAGACGGACAATCCAGTTCGAGGTGGATGGAACGGGACTTTCCACGCACCGTGCCGTGTGGGTTCGGGCGGACGTAGGGTAATGTTCGGGGTGTATGACATGGTCGGGACTGCCCCCAGCATCGTTCCATGCGGGTCTAGGTGGACAGAAAATCAGGTTCAGAGTTGATATCATGCCCGGGACTGCCCTTGCACCGTGCCATGACGGATGGTACAGTTCGAAGCGGAGGGGACGAGACTGCCTGTGCTTTGTGCCTTGCGGGTTTTGATGGTCGGAAGGTCCTATTTTGGGCAGATGGCGCGACTCGCGCATAGTGCAGTGCGGGTTCGGGCAGACGGACAGTCCAATTCGGGGCGGATGGCACTGCTGGGACTGCCTGCACACCATGCCGCTCTGGTTTGGGCGGATGGACGGTCCAGTTCAGTGCCGATAGCACGACCAGGACTGCCCGTGCACTGTGCTGTGCGGGTTCTGGCGGATGGACGTGCGGGTTCGGGCGAACGGAAGGTCAGGTTCGAAGCCGATAGCACGGCCGGGACTGCCCGCACCCCGTGCCGTGACGAATGGTCGAGTTTGAAGTGGATGGGACGGGACTACCCGCACTCCGTGCCTTGTTGGTTTTGATGGAAGGAAGGTCCCATTCGGGGCAGATGCCACTACTCGCGCACAGTGCCATGCGGGTTCTTGCGCATGGGTAGTCCTGTTCGAGGCGGATGGCATGCCGGGACTGCCTACACACCATTCCGTGCGGGTTCTGGCGGCCGAATGTCTGGTTCGAGGCGAATAGCACTGCATGCAGACCGTGCCGTGCAGGTTCGGGTAGACGGGCTGTCCGATTCGGGGTGGTCGGGACCGCTCACGCTCTGTGCCTTGCGTGTTTAGGTGGACGAACGCTCTCGTTCAGGGTGGATGGCACGCCAGGACTGGCCTACTCACTGTGCCATGCAAGTTCGGGTGGACGAAGTCTCCGGTTCAGGGTGGATGGTATGGCTAGGGCTGGCCTGCTCACCGTGCTGTGCGGGTTCTGGTAGACGGACGGTTTGATTCGGGGCATATGGCAAGGCTTGGATAGCCTACACACCATGCCTTGCGGGTTTGGACGGATGGTCCGGGTAGATGGCACGGCTAGGGCTGCCCCATGCACCGTGCCATGCAGGGTCGGAAGTGACGGACAGCCGGATCAGGGTGGATGGCCTGGCCAGTTCTGGAGCACGAACTATACGGTTCGGGGCAGATGGCACTGCCTGCACACCGTGCCTTGCCGTTCGGGGATACAGGCGGTCCAGTTCAGAGCCGATAGCACAGCCAGGACTGTCCGTGTACCGTGTCGTTCAGGTTCTAGAAGATGGACAGTCCAGTTGGAGCGATTGGGACTGCCTGTGCACCATGCCATGCGGGGTTGGGCGGATGGATGGTCATGTTCGGAGCGGTCTGGACTGCTCGCGCTCCGTGCCTTGCTAATTCGAGTAGACGGATGGTCCGGTTCGGGGACGATGGCACCTCCAGTGCAAAGTGCCATGCAGGTTCAGACGGACGAATGGTCATGTTCGGGGTGGATGGCACTGTCCAGTTTGAGGCCGATAGCACGACCGGGACTGCCCGTGCACCATGCCAAGTTGGTTCGGGTGGATGGACGGTCTAGTTCGGGGCGGTTGGGACTGCCCGCCCTTCGTGCCTTGTGCGTTCGGGCGAATGGAAGGTTCGATTCGAGGCGGCAAGCACTGCCCCTGAATCGGACTGAACGTGGGCAGTCCCGACCTCCCCGAACTGGATAGTCTGCCCGCCTGAACCCGCACGGCACGGAGTGCGGCTGTCCCGACTGCCCCGAACAGGACCATCCATTTGCCCAAACCCGCAACGCATGGAGTGCGGGCAGTCCCATCTACCCCGAACCGGACTGTCATTTCAAACCCGCATGGCACTGAGCGCGGGCAGTGCAATCTGCCCTGAACGGGACCGTTGTCCGCTAGGACCCGCACGGCACGATGCGCGGGCAGTGCTATCTGCCCCAAACTAGGCAGTTGGTTCTGCCCGAACCCACAAGGCACGAAGCGCGGCAGTCCCATCCGCCCCGAACCGGACCGTTCATTAAAACCTGCATAGCACTGTACGCGGGGCAGTGCCATCTGCCACGAATGGGATCGTCGGTCTGCTAGAACACGGACGGCATGGTGCACGGTCAGTGTCATCCGCCCAGAACCGGACCGTCCGTCCGCCCGAACTAGCAAGGCACAGCGGATAGACGGTTCTATTCGGGGTAGGCAGGTAGTCCAGGCCGGCGGATGGACTGTCCGGTCTGGGTCAGATGGCACTGCCCGCGCACCATGCCGTGTGGGTTCGGGCGGACGGATGGTCCGGTACTGGGCAGATGGCACTCACCCGCAAGGCACGAAGCACGGATGGGATTGCCCTAAACACTGTGTCGTGCATGTTTTGGCAGACAAAAGGTCTGGTTCGGGGCGGCTGGGACTGCTTGCGCACTGTGCTTTGCTGGTTTTGGCAGACGGGCTGTCCGGTTTGGGGCTGATGGGACAGGACCGCTAGCGCATAGTGTTGTGTGGGTTCGGGCAGACAGACGGTCTAGTTCAGAGTGGATGGCACTGCTGGGACTCCCCGCACACTATGCCGTGCGGTTTCAGGTGCATGGATAATCCTGTTAGGGGCGGTCGGGATGCCCGCGCTCCATGTCATGTGGTTTTGGGTGAATAGACAGTCCCGTTCGAGGCGGTCAGGACTGCCCGCGCTCCGTGCCTTGCTGGTTTGGGCAGACAGATGGCTTGGTAAAGCGCGAATGGCACGACCTGTGCACCTTGCTTTGCGAGGTCTGGTGAGCGAACCGTCCTATTCGGGATGCTCGGGACTACCCTCTCACCGTGCCGTGCGGGTTCTGGTAGACGAACGGTCCGGTTCAGGGGCCGATAGCACGGCCGCACTGTGCTAGTTTGGACGGATGGATGGCCGGATTTTGGGTGGATGGCACGGTCGGATTTGCCCCGCGCGTCGTGCCATTCGGGTTCGGGCGTGACAAAAGATCATACATATGTACATTTATATGTGTATATATATAGAGGGCAGTGCATTGTGGGTTCTGGCAGATAGACGGTCCGGTTTGGGGCAGATGGCACTGCCCATGCACCGTGCCTTTCGTGTTCGGGTTTATGGACGGTTCTGTTCGGGGCCGCTTGCATGGCTGGGACTGTCCACGCATCGTGTCGTGCTGGTTAGGATAGACCGACAGTTCAGTTCAGGGCAGAGGGCACCGCCCTCGCCCCGTGCTGTGCGGGTTCTGGCAGACGAACGGTCCAGTTCGGGGCGGATGGCACGACCAGAACTACTCCACACGCCGTGTTGTGCGGGTTCGGGTTTGACGGACGGTCCATATATATCTACATGTATATGTGTATATATATATATATAGGGCGGTGCATTGCGTGTTCTAGTGGACAAACGGTCCGGTTTGGGGTAGATGAGACTGCCTACGCATTGCGTCGTGCTAGTTCGGGCAGACCGAATATCCAGTTTAGGGCGGATGGCACTGCCCTCGCACCATGCCATGACGGACGGTCCAGTTCATGGCGGATGGGACGAGACTACCTATGCTTCGTGCCTTGCAGGTTTGGACAGAAGGAATGTACTGTTCGGGGCGGAGGGCACTACTCGCACATAGTGTGGTAAGGGTTTTGGTGGACGGACTAGCTAATTTGGGGCAGATGCCACTGTCAGGACTGCCTGTGCATCGTGTCGTGTTGGTTTGGGAGGACGGACGGTCCGATTCAGGGCCAATAGCATGGCCGGGACTGCCCGTGCACCGTGCCGTGCGAGTTCTAGTGGACGGATAGTCCTAGTCGGGGCGAATGGCATGGTCAGGGCAGGCCCGCTCACCGTGCCGTGCGGGTTCTGGCGGATGGACAGTCCTGTTCGGAGCGGATGGCAAGGCCTAGACAGCCCGCACACCGTGCCTTGCGGGTGCGGACAGACGAACCGTCCGGTTCGGGGCGGATGGCATGACCAGGACTACCCCACGCACCATGCCTTGTGGGCACAGGAGTGACGGACAATCCGGATTGGGGCAGATGGCCCGGCGGGCACTGCCCCGCACACCATGCCGTAAGTGGCGTTGGCGTTGGCACTGCCCGGGCACTGCCCGCGCACCGTGTCATGCGCGTTTGGGTGGACGGACGGTCCAGTTCGGGGCAGTCAGGAATGCCCACGCTTTGTGCCTTGTGGGTTCGGGCGGACGGACGATATGGTTCGTAGCGGATGCCACTGCCCGTGCACTATGCAGTGTAGGTTTTGATAGACAGTTGCCCTAGTTTGGGGCTTGTAGCAGGGCAAGGACTGCTCGCGCACCACACAGTGCGGGTTCAGGCGGATGGACAGTTCGGCCCGGGGCGGATGGGATGGCCAGGTCTGCCCCACGCACCATTCCGTGAGGGTTCGGGTGGACGGACAGTCTGATTCGGGGAGGTCAGGACTGCCCGCGCTCTATGTCTTGCGAGTTTAGGCAGGCGGACGGTCCATATATATGTACACACACATATGTGTGTGTGTGTGTGTGTGTGTGTGGCAGTGCATTGTGATTTCTGGAGGATGGACGATACGGCTCGGGGCGGATGGCACTGCCCGCGCACTATGCCTTGCCATTCGGGTGGACGGGCGGTCCCATTCGGGGCTGATAGAATGGCGAGGACTGCTCGCGGACCATGCCGTGTGGGTTCTGGGAGACGGACGGTCCAGTTGGGAGTGGTTAGGACTGCTTATGCACCATGTCATGTGGGTTCGGACGGACGGACAGTCCTATTCGCGGTGATCGAGACTGCCCCCGTTCCGTGCCTTGTGGGTTCGGGCGGGCGGATGGTCCGGTTCATGGCGAACGGCATTACAAGAGCAAAGTGCCATCTAGGGTCAGGGCGGATGGCACTGCCCACACACCGTGCTATGCTAGTTTTGGTGGACGGACAATCCGGTTCAGGGCAATCGGGACTGCCAGGATTCCATGCCCTATGGGTCTGGGAGGACGAAAGGTCCTGTTCGGGGCGGATGGCACTGCCCCCGAACAGGACTATGTGTGGGCAGTCCAGACCTCCTTGAACCGGATCGTCCCTCTGCCAAAACCTGCAAGGCATAGTGTGCTGGTTGTCCTGACTGCCCCGAACAGGACCGTCTGTTTGCCCGAACCCGCAACGCATGGAGCGTGGGCAGTCCCATCTGCGCCGAACCGGACTGTCCGTTCAAACCCACATGGAATTGAGCATGGGCAGTGCCATCCACCATGAACAAGACCGTCGGTCTGCTAGAACTCGCACAACATGGTGCGCGGGTAGTGCCATCCGCCCCGAACCGGGCAGTCAGTTCTGCCCGAACCCACAAGGCACGGAGCGCGGGTAGTCACATCGGCCCCGAACCTAACCGTTCATTCTAACCCGCAAGGCACGGTGCATGGGCAGTGTCATCCACCCATAATCGGACCATTCGTCTGCCCGAACCCTCAAGGCATGGCGGACGGACGGTCCTGTTCGGGGAGGTCGGGCAATCCCGACGGGCGGACGGATGGTCCGATTGGGTTCGTATGGCACTGCCGGTGCACCGTGTCCTAGTGGATGGATGGCCTAGTTCGGGGCGGAGGGCACTATCCAGCGCACCATGCCGTGCGGGTTCGGGCGGACAAACGGTCCTGTTCGGTCGTCCCGACCGTGCTATCAGCCCCGAATTGGACCGTCCGTCATGGCGCGGTGCACAAGTAGTCCAGAGAACCCCAAAAAGGATCATTCGTCAACTGTGTATTGCGGGTTCGTGCCGACGGACGGTCCATTTCGGGGGCGGATGGCACTACCTGCGCAACATGTCGTGCGGGTTTAGGCAGACGGACAGTCCGGTTCGGGGCGGATGGCACAGCCGGTACTGCCCACTCTACGTGCCTTGTGGATTGGGGTAGACAGATGGCCCGGTTCGGTCCGGTGTGGGATCCGGCATGACGGGTAGTCCCGACCTCCCTGAACCGGGCCATCCATTTGCCAGAACCCATGCAGCAGGGAATGCGAGCCGCCTCGACCGCCTTGAACAGGGTCGTCCACACGCCTGAACTTGCAAGGCACGGAGTACTGGCGGTCCTGTCCGCCCCAAACCAGATCCTCCGTCCGTTCGAACCTTCATGGCACTGTGTGTGGGCAGTGCCATCTGCCCCAAACCGGCCCGTCGGTCTGCCTGAACCCTCAAGGCACGAAGCGCGGGCAATGCTATCTATCCCAAACTGGACCGCCCATCATGCCCAAACCCACAAGGCAAGATCGCAAGCAGTCTCGGCTGCCCCGAACAGGACGGACGGTAAGAATAGCTCAGTTGGGACTGCCTGTGCACCGTGCCTTGCGGGTTCAGGGGAATGGACAGCCCAATTCGGGGTGAGTGGCACTGTCTGCACACTGTGCCGTGTGGTTTCAGACGGACGGACGGACAGTTCGGTTCATGGCCGATGGCATTGTGTCGTGCAGACAGATGGTCTTGCTCAGGGCGGTCGGGACTGCCCACACTTCGTGCTTTGGTGGTTCGGGCGGTCGGCACTGTGCCCTGCGGGTTCGAGAGGACAGACGGTCCTACTCGGGGCGGTCGCGGGTAGATGGATGGTCCGGTTAGGAGAAGTGGGGACTGCCCGCACTCCGTGCTTTGTGGGTTCGGGCGGATGGATGGTCCTGTTTGGGACCGATAGCATGGCCGGACTGCCCGCGCATCGTGTCGTGTGGGTTCGGGCAGGCCGACAGTCCGGTTTGGGGCAGATGGCATTGCCCGAGGACTATGACCGCGGGTTCTAGTAGATGGACGGTCCGGTTCAAGGCGGATGGAACGGGACTGCCTGCACACTGTGCCGTACAGGTTTGGTCGTACGGACGGTCCAGTTTGGGGCTGATAGCATGACCGAGACTGGCCGCGCACCATGCTGTGTGGGTTCTGGCGGATGGGACGTGCGGGTTCCAGCGGGCAAAAGGTCTGGTTCAGAGCCGATAGCACGGCCTGAACTGCCCGCACACTGTACCGTGATGGACGATCTAGTTCATAATGGATGGGACGGGACTGCCTACACTCCGAGCCTAGCGGGTTTGGACAGATGGAACGTCACATTTGGGGTGGATGGAACTATTCGCGCACAGTGCCATGCATGTTCGGGTAGATGAATTATCCGGTTCAGGGTGGATGGCACTGGTAGGATTGCCTACACAGCATGTTGCACTATTTGGGCAGACGGACTGTCCGGTTTGGGGCTGATAGCAAGACCGGGACTGCCTACGCACTGTGCCATGCGGGTTCTGGAAGACGGACGGTCCTGTTCGTGTCAAATGGCATGGTCAAGACTGGCCCGCTCACCATTCCTTGCAGGTTCTGGCAGGTGGACATCCAGTTCGAGGCGGATAGCACTGCCACCGAACCATGCCATGCAGGTTCGGGTAGACGGACGGTCCAGTTCGGGGCTATCGGGACTGCTCGCACTCTGTGCCATGCGGGTTCGGGCGAACGAAAGCTCCGGTTCGGCGTGGATGGCACGGCCAGGACTGGCATGCTCACCTTGTCGTGCAGATTTTAGCAGACGAACTCTCCAGTTCGGGATGGATGGCATGGCCAGGACTGGCCCGCTCACCATGCCGTGCAAGTTCTGGCGGACGGACGGTCTGGTTCGGGGCAGATAGCAAGGCTCGGACTGCCTACACACCATGCCTTACGTGCTTGGACAGACAGTCTGGGACGGATGCCACGGCGAGGACTGCCATGCGTACTGTGCCGTGCGGGTTCAGGAGTGACAAATAGTCCGGTTCTGGAGGACGAACGATACGGTTTGGGACAGATGCCACTGCCCGCACGCCGTGCCTTGCCGTTCATGTAGATAGGCGGTCCAATTCAGAGCTGATAGCACAGCTGGGACTGCCCGCTCACCATGTCGTGCGGGTTCTGGCAAATGGACGCTCCATGTGTTGCGGGTTCGGGCAAATGGATGGTCCTGTAGGGGGCGATCGGGACTACCTGCGCACCATGCCATGCAGGTTTGGGCAGACGGACGGTCCTGTTTTGAGAGGTCTTGATTGCCCCTGCTCCGTGCCTTGCGAGTTCGGATGGATGAATGGTCCGGTTCTGGGAGGATGGGACTTTCACCGCAAAGTGCCATGCGTGTTCCGCCAGACGAATGGTCCTATTCGAGGCGGATGGCACTATCCTGTTCTGGGCTGATAGCATGACCAGGACTGCTCGCGCACTGTGCCGTGCTGATTCTGGTTCGTGGTAGTCTGGACTGCCTGCGCCTCGTGCCTTGTGGGTACAGGCGGACGGAAGGTCTGGTTCGGGGCGGATGGCAATGCCCCCGAACTGAACTATGCGCGAGCAGTCCCGACCTCCCCAAACCGGACCGTCTGACCATCCGAACCCGCACAGCACGGAGTGCGGGGTGTCCCGACCGCCCCGAACAGGACCATCTGTTTGCCCGAACCCACAACACATGGAGTGCGGGCAATCCCATCCGCCCCAAACCGGAATGTCCGTTCAAACCCACACAGCACTGAGCATGGGCAGTGCAATCTGTCCTGAACAGAACTGTCGGTCCGCTAGAACCCGCATGGCATGATGCGCGGGCAGTGCCATCCGCCCCGAACCGGGCAGTCGGTTATGCCTGAACCTGCAAGGCACGGAGTGCGGGCAATCCCATCCGCCCCAAACCGGACCATCCATTAGAACATGCATGACACTGTGTGCAGGCAGTGCCATCTTCCACGAAAGGGTTCATCAGTCTACTAGAACACGCACGACACTTTTGCGCGGTCAGTGTAATCTGCCCAAAACCGGACCGTCCGTCCGCCCGAACCTACAAAGCATGGTGGATGAACGGTCCTGTTTGGGGTGGGCAGGCAGTCCAGGCAGGCGGACGGACTATCCGATCTGGGACGAATGGCACTGCCCACGCACCATGCCTTGCGGGTTCCGGCAGACGGATAGTCCAGTTCGGGCGGATAGACGGTCTAGCTCGGGGCGGATGGCACAACCAGAACTGCCTCGAGCGTCATACCATGAGGGTTTGGGCGTGACGAAAGATCCATAAATATGTACTTTTATATGTGTATATATATAGGGTAGTGCATTGTGGGTTTTGTCGGATAGATGGTCTGGTTCAGGGCGGATGGCACTGCCAGCGCACCATGTCGTGCGGGTTCGGGTGGACAGACAGTCCCGTTCGGGGCAGTCGGGACTGCCCGCACTCCGTACCTTGCTGGTTCGGGCAAACGGACGGTCCGGTTAAGGCAGATGGACAGTTCGGTTCGAGGCAGATGGCACGGCCCGTGCACCTTGCCTTGCGGGGTCGGGTGGACGAACAGTCCTATTTGGGATGCTCAGGACTACCCGCTCATCATGCCATGCAGGTTCTAGTGGAAGGATGGCCGGGTTTGAGGTCGATAGCACGGCCGTGCCGTGCAGGTTCGGGCGGACGGACGGTCCAGTTCGCGGCAGATGGCACGACCAGAATTGCCCCGAGCATCGTGCCATGTGTGTTCGGGCGTGACGGAAGATCCATATATATGTACATTTATATGTGTATATATATATATATAGGGTAGTGCATTGCGGGTTTTGTTGGACAGACGGTCCGGTTCGGGGCGGATGGCACTGCGCACACACCATGCCTTTCGGGTTCGGGTTGATGGGTGGTCCGGTTTGGGGGCACTCGCACGGCCAGGATTGTTCGCACCGTGTCGTGCTGGTTCAGGCAGACCGACAGTCCGGTTCGGGGCGGATGGCACTGCCCTCACCTCGTGTCATGAGGGATCTAGCGGATGAACGGTCCTATTCGGTGCAAATGGCACAACCATAACTACTCCGTGCGTCGTGCTGTGTAGTTCGGGCATGACGGATGGTCAATATATATGTATATATATGTGTGTGTATATATATATATATATAGAGCAGTACATTACGGTTTCTAGCAGAGGGACGGTCTGGTTCGGTGTGGATGGCACTGTCCGCACACCGCGTTGTGCTGGTTCGGGCAGACCGACTATCTGGTTTGGGGTGGATGGCACTGCCCTTGCACTGGACTGCCTGCACTTCATGCCTTGCGGGTTTTGACAAATAGAATGTCCCATTCGGGGCAGTGGGCACTACTCGCGCATAGTGCCGTAATGGTTCAGGCAGACAGACTGTTTGATTTGGGGCGGATGGCACTCCCGGGGCTACTTGCACATCATGTCGCGCTAGTTTGGGTGGACGGATAGTCCGGTTCCGGCCGATAGCCCGGCCACGACTGCCCACGCATCGTACCGTGCGGGTTCTTGGGGACGGACGTTCCTGTTTGGGGTGAATGGCACGGTCAGGACTGGCCCGCTCATCGTTCTATGCGGGTTCTGGCAGACAGATGGTTAGGTTTGGGGCAGATGGCAAGGCCTACACTACCCACGCACCGTGTCTTGCAGGTGCGGGAGGACGAACGGTCCGATTCGGGGCGGATGGCTCCGCCAGGATTGCTCCGTGTACCATGCCATGTGGGTTCGGGATTGACGGACAGTCCGGATCGGGGCGGATGGCCCGGTCGGTACTGCCCCGCTCACCATGCCGTAAGAGTTTTGGCAGACGGACGGTCCGGCTCGTGGCGAACGACACTGCCCACGTACCATGCCGTGCGCATTGGGGCGGATGGACGGTCCTGTTCGGGGCAGTCAGGACTGCCGCGCTCCGTGCCTTGCGGGATCGGGCGGACAGACGGTCTAGTTGGGAGTGGTCAGGATTGCCTACGTACCATGCCGTGCGGGTTCGGACAGACGGACAGTCTTGTTCGAGGCGATCGGGACTGCCCGTGCTCCATGCCTTGCGGGTTCAGGTAGACGGATGGTCCAGTTCATGGCAGATGGCACTGCAAGTGCAATGTGCTGACCGGGTTCAGACGGAAGGACGGTCCGGTTCGAGGCGGATGGCATTAACCACACACCGTGGCGTACTGGTTCGTGCAAACGGTCCGGTTCAAGGCGGTCGGGACTGCCAGCATTTCGTGCCCTCTGGGTCCGCTCGGACGAAAGGTGCCCCCGAACTGGACTGTGCATGGGCAGTCCCGGCCTCCCTAAACCGGATCTTCGCTCTGCTAGAACCTGCAAGGCACGGAGCATTGGTTGCCCCAACCGCCCCAAACAGGACCGTCTGTTTGCCCGAACCGACAATGCATGGACTGTGGGTAGTTTCGTCTGTGCTGAACCAAACTGTCCATTCAAACCCGCACGGCACTTAGCGTGGGCAGTGCCATCCACCCTGAACAAGACAGTTGGTCTGCTAGAACCCGCATGGCATGGTGCATGGGCAGTGCCATCCGCCTCGAACCAGGCAGTCTGTTCTGCCTGAACCCGCAAAGCACAGAGTGCGAGCAGTCCCGTCTACCCCGAACCGGACCGTCCGTTCAAACGTGCAAGGCACTATGCACGGTTAATGTCATCCACCCAGAACTGGACCATTTGTCTACCCGAACCCGCAAGGCACGGCGGACAGACGGTCCTGTTTGGGGAGGTCGGTCATTACCGACGGGTAGATGGAAGGTCCGGTTCGGGTCGGATGGCACTGCCGGCGCATCGTGCTGTGCAGGTTCATGCCGTCGGGAATTCCCGCACTCCATGCCTTGTGGTTTCGTATGGATGGATGCTCCAGTTTGGGGCGGCTGGCACTGCCCATGCCAGGCGAGTTTCAGCGTGACGATCGGTCCAATTCAAGGCGGTCAGAACTGCATGCACTTCGTGCCTTGTCGGTTCGGGCGGATGGACAGTCCAGTGCTAGCGGATGGCGCTGCTCGAGCACCATGCTATGCGGGTTCCGGCAAACGGACGGTCCCTATTTGGGGTGGATGGCACTACTCGCACACAGTGTCGAGCAGGTTCCGGCGTGACGGACAATCCTCTTAGGGACGGATGGCACTGCCCGTGCATCGTGTTGTGCGAGTTCAAGCATACCGTGCATGTTCTAGTGGGCAGACGGTCCAGTTCGGGTTGGTCGGGACTGCCCGCGCACCGTACCGTGCAGTTTCGGGCAGACTGAAGGTCTAGATGGATAGTCTGTTTGAGGTCGATAGCATGACCGGGACTGCCCGTGCACCGTGCCGTGCATGTTCTGGCAGACGGATGTCTAATTCGGGGCGGTCGGGACTGCTCGCGCTCTGAGCCATGCAAGTTCGGGTGGATGGACGGTCCAGTTCGGGGAGGATGCCATGGACACGACTACCCCGGGGGCCATGCCGTGCGGGTTTGGGCATGACGGATGGTCCAGTTCATGGTGGATGGCGCGGCCAGGACTGCCCCATGCGCCGTGCCATGCGGGTTCTGCGGTGGATGGCATGGACAGGATAGCCCACGCACCCTGCCGTGCCGGTTCGGGTGGATGCACAGTCTGGTTCGAGGAAGATGGCAAGGCCAGGACACCGCACACTTTGCCGTGAGGATTCGAGTGGATGGACGGTCGAGTGGATGGCACTACTCGAACACCAAGCCGTGCGGGTTCTGCCGGACCGGTGGCCCTGTTTGGGGCGAAGGGCACTGCCCGTGCAAAGTGTCGTGCGGGTTCGAACAGACAGACAGTCCGGTTCATGGCGGACGGGACTGCCAGTGCTCCATGCCTTGCGGGTTTGGGCAGACGGACGGTCCTCTGCGGGGTGGTCGGGGCTTCCCGCTCTTCATGTCATGCGGATTTTGGCAGACGGACTGTTCGGTTTGGGGAGGTCTCGACATCCTGTGCACGGTCCGGTTTGAGGGCAGTGCCATCCGCCCTGAGCCGGACCTTCCATCTGCCCGAACCCACAAGGCACGAAGTGCGGGCAGTCCTAAGCTTCCAGAATTGGACCGTCCGTCTACCCAAAACCGAAAGGCATGGAGCGCAGGCAGTGCCATTCGCTCCGAAATAGACCGTCCTTCCACCTAGACCCGCATGACTGGGTGCAGGGGCAGTGCTGTCCACCCCAAACTAGACCGTCTGTTTTCCCGAAGCAGGTAGTCTCGGCCATGCTATCGGCCTCGAACAGGACCGTCCATCTGCCCGAAGCAGCAAGGCTCGGAGTGTGGGAAGTCTCGACCGCCCCAAATAGGACCGTTCATCTACTAGAACCAGCATAGTGCCATCCGCCTCGAACTGGACTGTCCATCCGCCAGAGCCTACATAGCTTAGTGCGAGGGTAATGCCATCTGCCCCAAACAGGACTGTCTGCCCACCCCCGCAAGGTAAGGAATGCGTGCAGTCCTATCCATCCCGAACCAGATCATAAATCCACTCGAACCCACATGGCATGGTGCGCGGGGCAGTCCTAGCCGTCCATCTAGCCTAAACTGGACCGTTCGTCCACCCGAACTTGCAAGGTACGGAGTGCGGGCAGTCCTGACCTCCCTGAACAGGACCGTCCGTCCATCCGATCCCTTACAGCATGATGTGCGGGCAGTCCCGACCACGCCATCGACCCTGGAACCTACACGACATGGTACGCAGGCAGTGCCATCCGCTCCGGTTCGAATGCGCACCGTGCCTTGCAGGTTCGGGCAGACGGGACTACCTGCACACCGTGCCTCACGGGTTCGGGCGGACGGATGATCCTGTTCAGGGTGGATGGCACTGCCCTCACACCACGCCGTGTCGGTTCCGGCGTGACGGACGGTCCTGTTCGGGGCGGTCGGGACTACCTGCTCACCATGTCGTGTGGGTGTGGGTGTGGGCAGACGGATGGTCCGGTTCGAGACAGATGGCACGGCTAGGACTGCCCCACGTACTGTGCCATGCGGGTTCTCATGGACGGTTGGTCTGGTTTGGGGCGGATGGGACGGGAAAGCCAGCACTCCATGCCTTGTGGGCTTGGGGGAATGGACGGCCTGATCCGGGGCGGATGGCACTTCCCGCGCACTGAGCCAAGCACGTTCCGACGTGATGGACGGTCCAGTTCGGGGCCGTCGGAACTGCCCGGGGTCCTTGCCTTGCTGGTTTGGGCTGATAAATGGTCTGGTTCGGGGCGGATGGCACAGCACGTGCACCATGCTTGTGATTTTTGGGAATGGACGGTCTAGTTCGGGGATGATAACACGGTCAGGACTGCCCTCACTTCGTGGCTTGCAGGTTTGGGCGGATGGATGGCTCGGTTCGGGGCGGATGGCATTGCTCACGCACCATGCCATGCGGGTTTCGTCATGATGGACGGTCTGGTTCATGGCGGATGGGACTGCCCGCACACCGTGCCATGCACGTTCGGGTGGACAGACGGTTCTGTTCGGGGCGGTCAGGATAGCTTGCACTCTGTGCCTTGCGGGTTCCGGCGGACAGACGGTCTTGTTTGGGGCGGATGACATTGCTCACGCACTATGTACTGGGGGTTTCGGTGGAGGACAGGCGGCCTTGTTCGGTGCCTATAGCCCGGCTAGAACAGCCCGCTCACCATGTCATGTGGGTTCGGGCGAACGAACGGTCCGGTTCAGGGCGGATGGGACGGCCAGGACTATCCTGCTCACCATTGTGTGAGGGTTCGGGTGGATGAACTGTCCGATTCAGCGAGGTCGGGATTGCCTGCACTACGTGTCTTGCGG
Source organism: Dracaena cambodiana (assembly GCA_036321105.1). Taxonomy (NCBI): domain Eukaryota; kingdom Viridiplantae; phylum Streptophyta; class Magnoliopsida; order Asparagales; family Asparagaceae; genus Dracaena; species Dracaena cambodiana. Next base: position 15,048,778 of record JAYEPQ010000017.1, read on the forward strand.
GTTTGGGCAGACGGACGGTCCATATATATGTACAGATATATGTGTGTGTATATATACATAGCTGTGCATTACGGGCTTTTGAGAACAGACGATACTGTTCGGGGTGGATGGCACTGCCCATGCTCCGTGCCTTATCATTTTGGCGGATGGGCGGTCCAGCTTTGGGCCAAGAGCACAGCTGGGACTGCCCGCGCACCGTGTCGTGCGGGTTCTGGGAGACGGACGGTCTAGTTGGGAGTGGTCGGGATACCGGCGCACCATACCGCGCGGGTTCAGGTAGACGAATGGTCCTGTTCTGGGCGATCGGGGCTGCCCGCATTCTGTGCCTAGCGGGTTAGAGCGGACTGAAGGTCCGGTTCTAGGCGGATGGCACTGCAAGCGCAAATTGCTGTCCAGGATCAGACGGATGGACTAGCTCGGTCTGGTTTGCGGCGGTCGGGACTGCCAGCATTCCGTGCCTTGTGGGTTCGGACGGATATACGATCCGGTTCAGGGTGGATGGCACTGCCCCCTAACTGGACTATGCGTGGGCAGTCCCGACCTCCCCGAACCGGACTGTCCATCTGCTAGAACCCGCAAGGCATGGAGCGCGGGATATCCTGAACACCCCTCATAGGACCGTTCGTTTGCCTGAGCCCGCAGCGCACGGAGCATGGGCAGTCCCGTCTGCCCCGAACTGGACCGTCCGTTCAAACCCACATGGAACTGACCATCGGTCTGGTTCAGGGCAGATGGCGATGCCCGTGCAACATAATGTGCAAGCTTAGGCGAACGAACGGTTCTGTTCGCGGTAGTCGGGATTGCCCGCACTCCGTGCCTTGCAAGTTCGGGAGGAAGGAACGTCCTGTTTGGGGCGGATGGCACTGCCCCCGATCCGGCCCATGCACGGGCAGTACCGACCTCCAAGAAACGGACATCCCATCCTCCAGAACCCACACGGCATGGAGCGCGAGCAGCCCCGACCGCGCTCCGTGCCTTGCAGGTTCGGGCGGACGGACGGTGTTGTTCAGGGCGGTCACGACTGCCGGTGCATTGTACCATGTAAGTTCTGGCAGACGGGAGGTTGGGACTTCCTGCGCACTATGTGGTTCATGGCGGTTGCGGGCAGACGGATAGCCCGGTTCGGGGCAAACGGGACTGCCCGCGCACCATGTCGTGTGCATTCTAGCAGATGGACAGTCCATTTGTGAGTGGTCAAGATCACCTATGCACCAAGCCTTGCAGGTTCGGACAGATGGACGGACGGACGGTTCTGTTCGGGGCTTTGGGACAACCCGCGCTCCGTGCCTTGCGTGTTCGAGAGGACGGATGGTCTGGTTCATGGCGGAGGGCACTGCAAGCGCAAAGTGCCATCCAGGATCAAACGGACGGATGGTCCGGTTCGTGGGGGATGGCACTGCCCACAACCGTACCCTGCTGGTTCAGGCGCGGTCTGGTTTGATGCGGTCGGGACTACCAGCATTCCGTGCCTTGTGGGTCTGGGCGAATGAAAGGTCCGGTTCGGGGAGGTTGGCACTGCCCCGAACCGAACTATGCATGGGCAGTCCCAACCTCCCTGAACCGGATCGTCCCTCTGCCAGAACCTGTATGGCACGAGCTCTGGTTGTCCCGACTGCCCCGAACAGGACAATCCGTTTGCCCGAACTTGCAATGCTTGGAGCGTGCACAGTCTCGTCTGCACTGAACTGGACCGCCCATTCAAACTCGCATGACACTAAGCTCGGGCAGTGCCATCCGCCCTGAATAAGACCGTCGGTCCACTAGAACCTGCATGGCAAGGTGCGCGGGCAGTGCCATCTTCCTCGAACCAGGCAGTCAGTTCCGCTCGAATCCGTAAGGCACGAAGCATGGGCAGTCCCATCTGCCCCGAACCGGACCATCCGTTCGAACCTGCAAGGCACTATGCGCAGGTAGTGTCATCCTCCTAGAACTGGAAAGTTCGTCTGCGCGAACTCGCAAGGCAACGGCAGACGGACGGTCCTGTTTGCGGAGGTCAGGCAATCCCGACGAGCAGACAGACGGTCCGGTTCAGGTCGGATGGCACTGCCGGCGCACCGTGCCGTGCGAGGTCACACAGTCGGGAATGCCCGTGCTCTGTGCCTTGTGGCTTCGTAAGGACGGACGGTCCAGTTTGGAGTGGCTAGCACTGCCCGCACACCATGCCGGGCAGGTTTTGGCGTGACAGTCGGTTAGGTTCAAGGCGGTAAAAACGGCCTGCGTGACGATCGGTTCGGGAGGATGGACGGTCCGGTTCGGGGCGGATGGCACTCCCCGAGCACCATGCTATGCGGATTCTGGCGGACGGACGGTCCCGGTTTGGGGTGGATGGCATTGCTCGCACACAGTGTTGTGCAAGTTTCAGCATGACGGACGGTCCTGTTGGGGGCGGATGGCACTACCTGTGCATCGTGATGCGGGTTCAGACATGACAGACGGTCTAGTTCGGGGCTAATGACACTGCCCATGCACCGTACCGTGTGTGTTCTAGCAGACGGACAGTCCAGTTCGGGGCGATCAGGACTGCCCTCGCACCGTGCCGTGCGGGTTCAGGCATATGGACAGTCTAGACAGATAGCCTGGTTTGTGGCCGATTGCACGGTCGGGACTGCCCGTGCACCATGCCATGCGTGTTCGGGCGGACAGATGGTCTGATTCGGGGTGGTCGGGAGTGCCCGCGCACCGTGCCGTATAGGTTCGGGCAGACAGATGGTCCTGTTCCGGGTTTTCGAGACTGCCCGCGCTCCATACCTTGCCGGTTCGGGCAGACGGACGGTTCGGTTCTGGACGGATTGCACTGCCCGCGCATAGTATCGTGTGAGATCTGGTAGACGAACGGTCCGATACGGGGCGGTTGGCACTGCCCGCGCACCGTGTTGTGCTGTCGGGTGGACGGACGGTTCGGTTTGAGATGGTCAAGACTACTCGTGCTCCGTGCTTTGCAGGTTTGTGCAGACGAAAGGTCCGGTTCAGGAAGGATGGCACGGCCCCCGAACTAGACCGTGCACGGGTAGTCCCCACCTCCCCGAACTAGACCGTCTATCCGCTAGAACCCACTCACACAGAGCGCGAGCAGTCCCAACCGCCCCGAATAGAACCGTTCACTACCAGAACCCTTTAGACATGGCGTGCGGGCAGTCCCGTCCGCCCCGCACTGGACTGTCCGTGCGTTCGAACCAGCATGGCACGGTGCGCGGGCAGTGCTATCCGCTCTGAACAGGGTCTTCGGTCTGCCCGAATTGGCAATGCATGGAGCCTGGCAGTGCCATCCGTCCTGAACCGGATCGTTCGTCATGCCCGAACCCGAAAGGTGAGATTCGCGACCAGTCTTGTCCGTCGCGAACTAGAGGGATGGTGCAGATAGCATGGTCGAGACTGCTCATGCACTGTGCCTTGCAGGTTTGGGGTGGATGGCACTACCCGCGCACCGAGCCGTGTGGGTTCTGGCGGACCGACGGTCCCGTTCGGGGTGGAGGGGCACTGTGCATGCAAAGTGTCGTGTGGGTTCGAACGGATAGACGGTTTGGTTCAGGGCAGACGGGGCTGCCAGCACTCCGTGCATTAGGGGTTCGGGCAGACGGACGGTCCTATTCGGGGTAGTTGAAACTTCCCGCGCTCCGTGCCGTGTGGGTTTTGGCAGACAGACTGTCCAGTTAGGGGTGGTCGGGACGGCCCGTGCACGGTCTAGTATGAGAGCTGTGCCATCCGTCCCGAGCCAGACCTTCCGTCGGCCCGAATCCACACGGCACGGAGTGCGGGCAGTCCCAGCCTCCTCGAATCGAACCATCCGTCTGCCCAAACTTGCAAGGCATGAAGCGCGGCAATGCCGTCCACCCTGAAACGGACCGTCCTTTTGCCTTGACCCGCACGGCATGGTGTAGGGACAGTGCCCTCCACTCCGAACCAGACCGTCAGTTCGCTCCAAGCGGCAGTCCCGGCCGTGCTATCGGCCCCAAACAGGATCGTCTGTCTGCTCGAAGCCACAAGGCTTGGAGTGCGGGTAGTCTCGACCACCCCGAATAGGATCGTTCATCTGCTAAAACCAGCACAGTGCCATCCACCTCAAATTTTAGTGTCTATCCGCCAGAACCTACATGACTTAGTGTGCGGGTAATGCAATCCGCCCCGAACCAGACTGTCCGCCCGCACCCACAAAGTATGGAATGTGTGCGGTCCCGACCGTCCCAAACAAGATCGTAAGTCCGCCCGAACCCACATGGCATGGTGCGCGGGGCAACCCCGAACTAGACCGTCTGTCCTCCCGAACGGGCAGTCCCGACCGCCCTGAACTCGACCGCCCGTCCTTTCGATCCCACACAGCACGGTGCGCGAGCAGTCCCGACCATGTTATCGGCCCCAAAACCCGCACGACATGGTATGCGGGCAGTGCCATCCATTCCGGTTCGACTGTGCACCGTGGCTTGTAGGTTTGGGCGGACAGACGGTCCTATTCGGGAAAGATGGCACTGCCCGTGCACCGTGACGTGCCGGATCCGGCGTGAAGGATGGTCCAGTTAGGGGCAGTCGGAACTGCCTGCTCACCGTGGCGTGCGGGTGCAGCGGATGGACGGTCCGGTTCGAGGCAGATGGCACGGCTAGGACTGCGCGCGTACTGTGCCGTGCAGGTTCTCACGGACGGATGGTCTGGTTTGGGGCGGATGGGACGGGAATGCCAGCACTCCATGTCTTGAGGGTTCGAGCGAATGGACTATCCGGTTTGGGGTGAATGGCACTGCCCGCGCACCGTGCCGAGCAGGTTCAGCCATGATGGATGGTCTGGTTCGAGCCAGTCAGGATTGCTCGGGCTCCATGCCTTGTCAGTTCGGGTGGACGAAAGGTCTGGTTCGGGGTGGATGGCACCGCACGCACACCATGCCGTGTGAGTTCCAATGGATGGATGGTCTATATCACAGATGATAGCACGGTCGGGACAGCCCGCGCTCCGTTGCATGCAAGTTTCAGCGGACAGATGGTTCAGTTCAGGGCGGATGGTAATGCTCACGCACCATGCCGTGCGGGTTCCGTCGTGACGGACGATCTGGTTCGCGGCGGCTGGCACTGTCGGTACACTATGCCGTGCAGGTTCAGGCATGACATACAGTCTAGTTCATGGCCAATGGCACGGCCCGTGTACCATGCTATGTGGGTTCAGGGCGGTCGGGACTGCCCGCGCACCATGCTTTGCCAGTTCGGGGCGGTCGGGACTGCTTGGGCTCCTTGCCTTGCCGGTTCGGGCGGACGAACGGTCTCATTCATGGCGGATGGCACTGCTCATGCACCGTGCCGTGCGGGTTCAATCAACATGGACGGTCCGGTTCAGGGCAGATGGCACTGCCATTGCAACGTGCTATGCTAGTTCGGGCATGACAGAAGGTTTGGTTCAGGGCCGATGGCACTACCCGTCCATCATGCCATGTCGGTTCGACGTGGTTGGGACGACCTGCGCACCGTGCTATGCCCGAACCGGATCCTCTGTCTGTTCGAACTTGGCCGTCGATTTGCTAGAACTGGCATAGCATGGTGCGCAGACAGTGCCATCCACCCCGAACCGGCCCGTTGGTCTGCCCGAACCCGCAAGGCACAGATCGCAGGCTGTGCCATCTGTCCCAAACTGGACCGTCCGTCATGCCCAAACCCGCAAGGCAAGATCGCGAGCAGTCCCGGCCGCCCCGAACTGGACGAACGGGAAGAATAGCATGGTCGGGACTTCCCGCGCATCGTGCCTTGCGGGTTCGGATGGATGGACAGCCTGATTCAGGGCGGATGGCACTCCCTACGCACCGTGCCATGCGGGTTCGGGCGGACGGGCAATCCGATTTGGGGCCGATGGCACTGTGTTGTGCGGATAGATGGTCATGTTCGGTGCGGTCGAGACTTCCCACACTCCGTGCTTTGCTGGCTCAAGTGGACAGACACTACGGTTTGGGGCCAATGGAATGGCCCACGCACTGTGCCTTGCTGGTTCGGGCGGACGGACGATCCTGCTCGGGGTGGTCGCGGGTAGATGAATGGTCCGGTTAGGAGCGGCCGGGACTACCCACGCACCGCGCCTTGTGGGTTGGGGTAGATGGATGGTCCGGTTCGGGGCCGATAGCATGGCCGGGACTGCCCACGCACCGTGTCATGCAATTTCAAGCGGACCAACAATCCGGTTCGGGAGTGGATGGCATTGACTGGGGCCCGTGCTTGCAGGTTCTAGCAGACGGATGGTCCGGTTCGAGGCGGATGGAATGGGGTTGCCCGCGTACTGTGCCGTGCAGGTTCGTGTGAACGGATGGTAATGTTCGGTGTGGATGGCATGGTCGGAACTGCCCCTCGCACCGTGCCATGCGGGTTTGGGCGGACAGAAGGTGTAGTTCGGAGCTGATAATTTGGTCGAGACTGCCCGCGCACAGTGCCATGATGGACAGTCCAGTTCGAATCAGAGGGGACGGGGTTGCCCACGCTCTGTGCCTTGCCGATTCGGATGGACGGAAGGTCCCGTTCGGGGCGGATGGCACTACTCGCTCACAGTGCCATACGTGTTTGGGCAGACGGACTGTTCAGTTCGGGGCGGATGACACTACCGGGACTACCTGCATACCGTGCCGCGCTGGTTCGGGCGGACGGACTGTCCAGTTCAGGGCCGATAATATGAACGGAACTGCTTGCGCACCATATCGTACGGTTTTGGCGGACGGACGTGCGGGTTCAGGCGGATGGAAGGTCGGGTTCGGAGCTGATAGCACGGCCGGGACTGCCCGCGCACTGTGCCATGACGGACGGTCCTATTCGAAGTGGATGGGATGCGACTGTCCGCGCTCCGTGCCATGCAAGTTCGGACAGACAGAAGGTCCCGTTTGGGGGCGGATGGCACTATTTGTGCCCAGTGTCGTGCGTGCTCATGCAGACAGACTGTCTGGTTCGGGGCGGATGGCACTGCCAAGACTGCCTACACACCGTGCCACACTCATTTGGGTTGACGGACGGTCCAGTTCGGGTTGATAGCACGATCGGGACTGCCCGCGCACCATGCCATGTAGGTTCTGGCGGACGGACGGTTCTATCTGAGGCAAATGGCACGGTCAGGACTGGCCCGCTCACCATTTCGTGCGGGTTCTGGCAGTCGGACGTCCAGTTCGAGGCGGATAGCACTGCACGCGGACCCTGCCGTGTAGGTTCGGTTAGACGGACGGTCTGGTTCGGGGTGGTCGGGATCACTCGCGCTCCGTGCCTTGCAAGTTTGGGCAGACGAGCACTCCGGTTCGGGGTGGATGGCATGGCCAGGACTGGCCTGCTCACCATGTCGTGCGGGTACGGGAGGACGAACACTCCAGTTCGGGGTGGATGGCACGGCCAGGACTTGCCCTTTCACCGTGCCGTGCAGGTTCTGGATGACGGACAATCCGGTTCGGGGTAAATAGCAAGGCCTGGACTGCCCATGCACCGTGCCTTGCAGGTTTGGACGGACGGATGGTCCGTTCTGGGAGGATGGCACTTCCAGCGCAAAGTGCTATGCGGGTTCAGACAGACGAATAGTCCTGTTCTGGGCAGATGGCACTGTCCGGTTCGGGACCGATAGCACGACTGGGACTTCCCGCACACCGAGCCATGCTGGTTCTGGCGGACGGACGGTCTGGTTCGGGGCGGTCGGGACTGTCCGCGCTCTGTGCCTTGGGGGTTCGGGTGAACGGAAGGTCTGGTTCGGGGCGACACTGCCCCCGAACCGGACTGTGCTTGTAGTCCCGACCACCCCGAATCAGACTGTCGATTTTCCTGAACCCGCACGGCACGGAGCACGGGCTGTCCCGACCTCTTCGAGCAGGACCATCCGTTTGCCCGAACCCGCAACGCATGGAGTGCGGGCAAATCCGTCTGCCCCGAACCAGACCGTCCATTCAAACCCGCATGGCATTGAGCTCGGGCATTGCAATCTACCCTGAATGGAACTGTTGGTCTCTAGAGCCCACACGGCACAATGCGCGGGCCGTGCCATCCACTCCGAACCGGGCAGTCAATTCTGCCCGAACCCGCATGGTACAGAGCGCGGGCAGTCCCATCTGCCAAGAACTGGATCGTCCGTTCGAACCTGCACGGCACTGTGTGTGGGCAGTGCCATCTGCCACAAACTCGTTCATCAGTCCGCAAGAACAAACATGGCATGGTGCGCGGTTAGTGTCATCCGCCCAGAACCTGACCGTCCGTCTGCCTGAACCCGCAAGGCATGGCAGACGGACGGTACTGTTCTGGGCGGGCGAGCAGTCCAGGTAGGAGGACAGACTATCCGCTCTGGGTCGGATGGCACTGCCCGTGCACCATGTCGTAGGGGTTTGGGCGGATGGATGGTCCGATTCGGGGCAGATGGCACTACACCCGTTAAGGCACGGAGCACGGATGGGACTGCCCCATGCACTGTGTCATGTGGGTTCTGGCGGATGAATAGTCTAGTTCGGGGCGACCAGGACTACTCGTGCACCGTGCCATGCTGGTTTTGGTGGACAGACTGTCCGGTTCGGGGCTGATTGGACGGGACGGCCATCGATAGTGTCATGCGTGTTCGGGTGGACAGACGATATGGTTTGGGGCAGATGGCACTGCTGGGACTACCCGCACACCGTGCCTGCGGTTTCAAGCGCACGGACAGTCCTGTTAGGGGCGATCGGGATACCCGCACTCCGTGTCGTGTGGATTCGGGTGGACGGATGGTCCGGTTCGGGTGGACGAACGGTCCGGCTCGGGGCGGATGGCATGACCAGAACTACTCTGTGCGCCATACCATGCGGGTTCGGGCATGATGGACGGTCCACATATATGTACATATATATGTGTATATATAGGGCAGTGCATTACGGGTTCTAGCGAACGAATGGTCTGGTTCGGTGTGGATGGCACTGCTCGCATGCCGTGTCATGCTGGTTCGGGCAGGCCGACGATCCAGTTTGGGGCGGATGGGACTGCCCTCGCACCGTGCCGTGACGGACGGTCCAGTTCATGGCGGATGGGATGGGACTGCCTGCCCTTCATGCCTTGCAGGTTTGGACAAACGGAATGTCCCGTTCGGGGCGGAGGGCACTACTCGGCATAGTGCTGTAAGGGTTCGGGTAGACCGACTATCTGATTTGGGGTGGATGGCACTGCCGCGATTGCCTGCGCATCATGTCTCTAGTTTGGGTGGACGGACGGTCCGGTTCGGCGCTGATAGCATGGCCGGGACGACCGCGTACCTTGCCGTGCGGGTTCTTGTAGACGAACGATCCTATTTGGGGCGAATGGCACGGTCAGGATTGGCCCACTCACCATTTCGTGCGGGTTCTGTCAGATGGACGATCCTGTTTAGAGCAGATAACACTGCCCGCACACCATTCACAGCAGTTTCAGGTAGACGAACGGTCCAGTTCGGGGCGGTCGGGACCACTCGCGCTCCGTGCTTTGTGGGCTTGGGCGGACAAACTCTCTGATTTTGGGTGGATGGAATGGCCAGGACTGGCCCACTCACCGTGTCGTGTGAGTTCTAGCGAACGAACGGTCTGGTTCAAGGTGGATGGCAAGGCCTAGACTACCCACGCACCGTGCCTTGCGGGTGCAGGTAGATGGACAGTCCGGTTCGAGGCGGATGGCACGGCCAGGACTGCCCCGCGCACCATCTCGTGTGGTTTCAGGAGTGACTGACAGTCTGAATCGGGGCGAATGGCCCGACCGGTACTGTCCCGCTCACCATCCCGTAAGGGCTCTGGTAGACGGATGGTCCGGTTCATGTTGAATGGCACTTCTCGCGCACCGTGCCATGTGCATTTAGGTAGACGGACGGTCCTGTTTGGGGCAGTCAGGACTGCCCGCGCACCGTGCCTTGCGGGTTCGGGCGGACGGATAATCTAGGTTCGTAGTGGATGCCACTGCCCGCGCACTGTGCAGTGTGGGTTTTGACGAATAGTCGCCCTACTTTAGGGCCAATATCACGATGAGGACTACCCGTGCACCATACTATATGGGTTCTGGCAGACGGACAGTTCGGTTCGGGGCAAAAGGGATGGCCAGGACTGCCCCGCACACCTTTCCGTGAGGGTTCAGGCAGACAGATGAACCGATTCGCAAGGGTCGAGACTACCCGCGCTCTGTGTCTCGCGGGTTTAGGCGAACGGATGGTCCAGATATATGTACGCACACACACACACAGATATGTGTGTGTATGTGTGTGTGTGTGTGTATGGAAGCGCATTGCGGCTTATGGAGGACAAATGATACAGTTTGGGTTGGATGGCACTGCCCGCGCACCGTGCCTTGCCGTTTGGACAGACGGGCGGTCCTGTTCAGGGCCGATAGAATAGCCATGACTGCCCGCGCACTGTGTCGTGCGGGTTCTAGCAGACGGACGATCCATTTGGGAATGGTCAGGACTGCCTACGCACCATGCCATGAGGGTTCGGGTGGACGGACGGTCCTGTTCGGGGTGATCGGGACTGCCCGCGATCAGTGCCATGCAGGTTCGGGCAGACAGATGGTCCGGTTCATGGCGGATAGCACTACAAGCACAATGTGTCGTCCGGGTGCAGATGGACGGACTATCCGGGTCAGGCCGGATGGCACTGCCACACACTGTATCATGATGGTTTAGGCGCACGGAAGGTTTGGGTCGGGCCTGTCGGGACTGCCAGCATTCCGTGCCATGCGGATCCGAGTGGACGAATGTCCGGTTTGGGGTGTATGGCACTGCCTCCGAACAGGACTGTGCATGGGCAGTCCCGACATCCCTGAACTGGATCGTCCCTCTACCAGTGCATGCAAGCCACGGAGCACTGGTTGTCCTGACAGCCCCGAACAGGACTGTCCATTTGCCTGAACCTGCAATGCATGGAGCATGGGCAGTCCCTCAGCGCCGAACCGGACCGTCCATTCAAACCCGCACGACACTATTTGTGGGCAGTGCCATCCGCCCTAAATAAGACCGTCAGTTCACTAGAACCCACACAGCACGGTGCGCGGGCAGTGCCATCTGCCCCGAACCGGGCAGTCAGTTTTGCCCAAACCCGCAAGGCATGGCGTGGGCAGTCCCGTCCGCCCCAAACTGGACCGTCTGTTCGAACCTGCAAGGCACTATGCATGGGTAGTGTCATCAGCCTAGAACCGACCCTTTCGTCTGCCCAAAACCGCAAGGCACGGCGGATAGCCAATCCTATTCGGGGAGGTCGTGCAATCACAACGGGCAGACGGACGGTCCAATTCGGGTTGGATGGCACTGCCAGCGCACCGTGCCGTGTGGGTTCGTGCAGTCGGAAATGACCGCGCTCCGTGCCTTGTGGCTTCGTATGGACGAACGGTCCAGTTAGAGGCGGTTGGCACTGCTCGCACACCGTGCTGGGCGGGTTTCGGCATGACGGTCGGTCCAGTTCAAGGTGGTCGGAACTGCCTACGCTCCGTGCCATGTCAGTTCGGGTGGATGGTTGGTTTGGTTTGGGGCGGATGGTACTGCCCGAGCACCATGCTATGCGGGTTCAGGCTGACGGACGGTCTCGGTTCGGGGTGGATGGCACTGCACGCACACAGTGTCGAGCAGGTTCTGGCATGACGGACGGTCATGTTGGGGGCAGATGGCACTGCCAGCTCACCGTGTCATGCAGGTTCAGGCATGACGGACGGTCCAGTGCGGGGCCGATGGCACTTCCCACGCACCGTACCGTGCATGATCTAGCGGATGGATGGTCCGGTCCTGCAGTCGGGACTGCCAGCACATCGTGTCGTGCGAGTTCGAGCATACGGAAGGTCTAAACAAATAGTCTGGTTCAGGGCCGATAGCACGGCCGAGACTGCACGCGCACCGTGCCATGCATGTTCGGGCGGACAGACGGTCTGATTCGTGGCAGTCGGGACTGCTCATGCTCCGTGCCATGCAGATTCGGGCGGATGGGTGGTCCAATTCGGGAAGAGTGCCTTGGCCAGGACTGCCCCGCTCGGCGTGCTGTGCTTGTGCGGGCGTGACAGATGCTCTAGTTCATGGAAGATGGTGTGGCCGGGACTACCCTACGTGCCATGCCATGCGGGTTCTGGGGTAGATGGCACAGACAGGATGGCCCACGCACCGTGCTCTGCGGGTTTGGGTGAATACACGGTCTGGTTCGGGGCAGATGGCATGGCCAGGACTGCCCTGCGCATCGTGCCGTGAGGATTCAGGCGCATGGATGGTCGATATATATGTACACACACACACACATATATATATATTCACATATATGTATATGAGTGTGTGTGTGTGTGTGTGCGCGTGTATAGAAGGCAGTGTATTGCAGGTTCTGGTGGAAGGAATGTCCGGTTCGGGGTTGTCGGGAGTGCCCACGCACTGTACTATGCAGGTCGAAAGACAGACGGTCCTGTTCATGGCTATCGGGACTGCTCGCACTCCATACCTTGCGGATTTGGGTGGACAGACGGTCTGGTTCTAGGCAGATGGCACTGCCCACGCATAGTGTCGTGCGGGATCCAACGGATGATTTGTCCGATACGAGGCGGATGCCACAACCGCGTGCACCGTGCCGTGCGGGTTCGGGTGGACGAATGATTCGGTTTGAGATGCTTGAGACAACCCGCGCTCCGTGCTTCGCGGGTTTGGGTGGACGAAAGGTCCGGTTCGGGGTAGACGGTACAACCCCCGAAACAGACCGTGCACTAGTAGTCCCGTCCTCTCCAAAGTAGATCATCCGTCCATCAGAACCCACACACATGTAGCGCAAGCAGCCTGATCGCCCTGAGAAGAACCTTCAGTCTGCCTGAACCCTCAAGGCACGGAGCGCGGAAGTCCCATCCGTCCCACAACGAACAGTCCTTGCATTCGAACCAGCACGGCACGGCGCGTGGCCAGTGCCATCCACCCCGAATCGGGCTGTCGGTCTGTCCGAACAGGCAAAGCACGGAGCCCGGCAGTGCCATCCGCCATGAACTGGACAGTGCCTTGCGGGTTTGGATAGCACGGTCAAAATTTCCTATGCACCGTGCCTTGCGGGTTTAGGGTGGATGGCACTACCCATGCAACGAGCCATGCGGGTTCTGGCGGACCGACGGTCCCATCGGTGTGGAGGGCACTGCCCGTGCAAAGTGTCCTACGGGTTCGAACGGACAGACGGTCCGGTTCGAGGCGGACGGGACTACCAGCGCTCCCTACCTTGTGGATTCGGGCGGACGGATGGCTCCTTGCCTTGCCGGTTCTGGCAGACGAACAGTCCGGTTCGGGGTGGATGGCACTGCCTGCGCACCATGCCATGCGGGTTCAGTCGTGATGGACGGTTCGATTTAGTATGGATGGCACTGCCATCGCACCATGCCGTGCGAGTTCGGGCATGATAGACGGTCTGTTTTCGGGCTGATGGCACGGCCTGCACACTATGTCGTGTGGCTTCGCGGTAGTCGGGACTGCCCATGCACCGTACCGCGCCGGTTGGGGTCGATTGGGACTGCACGCGCACAATGCCATGCGGGTTTACACAGACAAGCAGTTCAGACAGGCAGTTTGGTTCGCGACTGATAGCACGGCCGAGACTGCCCGCATACCATGCCATGCGAGTTGGGGTGGACAGACGGTGCTATTCGGGGCCATCAGGACTGCCTGCACTTCATGCCATGCAGATTTGGGCGGATGGGCAGTCCAGTTCGGGAAGAGTGCCTAGGCCAGGACTGCCCCGCGCGCCGTGCCGTGCTTGTTCGGGCGTGACAGATGGTCTAGTTCATGGCGGATGGCGTGGCCGGGACTGCCCCGCACGCCGTGCCATGCGGGTTCTGGGGTAGATGGCACAGACGGGATGGCCCGCACAACGTGCTCTGCGGGTTCGGGTGAATACACGGTCCAGTTCGGGGCAGACAGCACGGCCAGGACTGCCCAGCGCATTGTGCCGTGAGGATTCAGGCGCATGGATGGTCTGTATATATGTACACACACACACACATATATATATATATTCACATATATGTATATGAGTGTGTGTGTGTGTGTGCGTGTGCATATAAGCAGTGCATTGCAGGTTCTGGTGGAAGGACTGTCCGGTTCGGGGCTGTCGGGGGTGCCCGCGCACTGTACTATGCAGGTCGGCAGACAGACGGCCCTGTTCATGGCTATCGTGACTGCTCGCACTCCGTACCTTGCGGATTCGGGCGGACAGACAGTCCGGTTCTGGGCGGATGGCATTGCCCACGCATAGTATCGTGTGGGATCCGACGGACGAACGGTCCGATACGGGGCGGATGCCACTACCCGCGCACCGTGCCGTGCGGGTTCGGGCGGACGAACGATTCGGTTCGAGATGATTGAGACAACCCGCGCTCCGTGCTTTGCGGGTTCAGGTGGACGAAATGTCCGGTTCGGGGCAGATGGCACTACCCCCGAAACCGACCGTGCACGAGTAGTCCCGACCTCTCCAAAGTAGATCGTCCGTCCATCAGAACCGCCACTCATGGAGGGCGAGCAGCCTGATCACCCTGAGAAGAATCTTTCGTCTGCCTGAACCCTCAAGGCACGGAGCGCAGAAGTCCCATCCATCCCACATCGGACTGTCCTTGCATTCGAACCAGCACGACACGGTGTGTGGGCAGTGCCATCCGCCTCGAACCGAGCCGTCGGTCTGCCAAAACAGGCAAAGCACGGAGCCCAGCAGTGCCATTCGCCACGAACTGGATGGATGATGTGGATAGCACGGTCGAAATTTCCCATGCACCGTGCCTTGCGGGTTTGGGGTGGATGGCACTACCCGTGCAACGAGCCATGCGGGTTCTGGCGGACCGACGGTCCCATTCGGTGTGGAGGGCACTGCCTGGCAAAGTGTCATGCGGGTTCGAATGGACAGACGGTCCGGTTCGGGGCAGACGGGACTGCCAGCGCTCCCTACCTTGCGGGTTCGGGCGGACGGATGACTCCTTGCCTTGCCAGTTCTGGCAGACGAACAGTCCGGTTCAGGGTGGATGGCACTGCCTGCGCACCATGCCATGCGGGTTCAGTCGTGATGGACGGTTCGGTTTAGGGTGGATGGCACTGCCCTCGCACCAGGCTGTGCGAGTTCGGCATGATAGACGGTCTGTTTTAGGGCTGATGGCACTGCCTGCACACTATGCCGTGCGGCTTCACGGTAGTCGAGACTGCCCATGCACCGTACCATGCCGGTTCGGGTCGATTGGGACTGCACATGCACAGTGCCATGCGGGTTTACACGGACAAACATTTCAGACGGACAGTTTGGTTCGTGGCCGATAGCACGGCCGAGATTGCCCGCATACCATGCTATGCGAGTTGG
Organism: Dracaena cambodiana; assembly: GCA_036321105.1. NCBI lineage: Eukaryota > Viridiplantae > Streptophyta > Magnoliopsida > Asparagales > Asparagaceae > Dracaena > Dracaena cambodiana. The sequence continues at coordinate 15,064,020 of JAYEPQ010000017.1, forward strand.
GGCGGACAGATGGTGCTATTCGGGGCAGTCAGGACTGCCTGCACTCTGTGCCATGCAGATTTGGGCAAATGGGCGGTCTAGTTCGGGAAGAGTGCCTTGGCCAGGACTGCCTCGCGCGTCGTGCCGTACTTGTTCAGGGGTGTTAGATGGTCTAGTTCATGGTGGATGGCTTGGCCGGGACTGCCCCGAACCGTGCTCTGCGGGTTGGGGTGAATACACGGTCCGATTCTAGGCAGATGGCACGGCCAGGATTGCCCCGCGCATCGTTCTGTGTGGATTCAGGCGCATGGATGGTCCATATATATGTACACACACACACAGATATATATATATATATATTCACATATATGTATATGAGTGTGTGTATGTGTGCGCGTGTGTATATAAGGCAGTGCATTGCAGGTTCTGGTGGAAGGACTGTCCGGTTTGGGGCTGTCAGGAGTGCCCGCGCACTGTACTATGCAGGTCGGCAGACATACGGTCCTGTTCATGGCTATCGGGAATGCTCGCACTCCGTACCTTGCGGATTCGGGCGGACAGACGATCCGGTTCTGGGCGGATGGCAGTGCCCACGCATAGTATCGTGCGGGATCCGATGGACGAACGGTCCGATACGGGCCGGATGCCACTACCCGCACAGTGTGCCGTGCGTGTTCGGGTGGACGAACGATTCGGTTCGAGATTCGTGAGGCAACCCGCGCTCTGTGCTTTGCGGGTTCGGGTGGACGAAACGTCCGGTTCGGGGCAGATGGCACTGCCCCGAAACTGACCGTGCGCGAGTAGTCCCGACCTCTCCAAAGTAGATCGTCCGTCCATCAGAACCCACACACATGGAGTGCAAGCAGCCTGATCGCCCTAAGAAGAACCTTCCGTCTGCCTGAACCCTCAAGGCACGGAGCACGGAAGTCCCATCCGTCCCACATCGGACTGTCCTTGTATTCGAACCAGCACGGCATGGTGCGTGGGCAGTGCCATCCACCCCGAACCGGGCCGTCAGTCTGCCCGAACAGGCAAAGCACAGAGCCCGGCAGTGCCATCCGCCACCAACTGGATGGACGATGTGGATAGCACGGTCGAAATTTCCCGTGCACCGTGCCTTGCGAGTTTGGGGTGGATGGCACTACCCGTGCAACGAGCCATGTGGGTTCTGGCTGATCGACGATCCCATTCGGTGTGGAGGGCACTGCCCATGCAAAGTGTCGTGCGGGTTCAAAAGGACAGACCGTCCGGTTCGGGGCGGACAGGACTGCCAGCGCTCCCTACCTTGCGAGTTCGGGTGGACGTATGACTCCTTGCCTTGCCGGTTCTGGCAGACGAACAGTCCGGTTCGGGGTGGATGGCACTACCTGCGCACCATGCCATGCAGGTTCAGTCGTGATGGACTATTCAGTTTAGGGTGGATGGCACTGCCCTCGCACCATGCTGTGCAAGATCGGACATGATAAACGGTCTATTTTAGGGCTGATGGCACTGCCTGCACACTATGCCGTGCGACTTCGGGGTAGTCAGGACTGCCCACGCACCGTACCGTGCCTGTTCGGGTCGATTGGGACTGCACGCCCACAGTGCCATGCGGGTTTACATGGACAAACAGTTCAGAGAGACAGTTTGGTTCGTGGCCGATAGCACGGCCGAGACTGCTCGCATACCATGCCATGCAAGTTGGGGCAGACAGACGGTGCTATTCGGGGCAGTCAGGACTGCCTACACTCCATGCCTTGCAGGTTTGGGCGGACGACACTGCCTGTGCACCACGCCGTGCGGGTTCTATCAGACGGATGGTCCGGTTCGAGGCTGATGGCCTTGCGGATACTGCCCACGTACAGTGTCATGCGGGTTTTGGAGGACGACGATCCGGTTCGGGGCTGATGGATGGTCCGGTTCAGAGCGGATGAAACTACCCATGCACTGTGCTGTGCGAGATTCAGCGTGACGGATGGTCCGGTTCGGTCCGGTGGGGTATTCGGCGTGACGCGTAATCCCGACCTCTCTGAACCGGACCATCCGTCTGCCAAAACCCGCTCGACACGAAATTCAGGCAATCCCGACCACCCTAAATAGGACCGTCCGCCCGCCCGAACCCGTAAGGCATGGAGCACGGGCGGTCCCATCCGCCCCGAACCAAATCCTCTGTTTGTTCAAACCTGCACGGAAATGTGTGCGAGCAGTGCCATCCGCCCTAAATGGGGCTGTCGGTCCACCGGAACTTGCACGACACGGTGTGCGGGCCCTGCCATCCACCCCGAACCGGGGTGTCAGTTTGCCTGAACCCGCAAGTTACGACGCGTAGGCAGTGCCATCTGTCCCGAACAGGACTGTCCGTCACGCCCGAACCCGCAAGACAAGATGCATGGGCAGTCCGGCCATCCCAATCTAGACGGACGGGGAGATAGCATGGTCGGGATAGCCCGTGCATCTTGCCTTGTTGGTTTGAGCATGACGGACAGTCCTGTTCGGGACGGATGGCACTGCCTGCGCTCCGTGCCTTGGGGGTTAGGGCAGACCGACAGCCCGGTTCGGGGTGGACAGCATTGCCCGCACACCATGTCGTGCGAGTTCGGGCGGATGGACAGTCCTGTTCGGGGCCGATGGCAGTGTGTCGTGCGGACGGACGGTCCTATTCGGGGTAGTCAGGACTACCCACATACCGTGCCTTGCGGGTTCGGGCGGACGGATAGTCCTTCTCAGGGCGATCGCATGCAGATGGACGGTCCGGTTAGGAGCGGTCGGGACGGCCAACGCACCGTGCCTTGCAGGATCGGGTGGACGGACGGTTCATTTCGGGGCCAATAGCACGACCGGGATGGCCCACGCACTGAGTCTGCTGGTTTGGGCAGACCAACGGTCCAATTCGGCGAATGACATTGGTCGGGCACCGTGCGTGCGGGTTCTGACAGACGGACGGTCTGGTACGAGGCAGATAGGACGGGACTTCCCGCACGCCATGCCATGCAAGTTCAGGGAGACGGACGATAATGTTCGGGGCGGATGGCATGGCCTGGACCGCCCATGCACCGTGCATTGCGGGAGCGGGTGGACGGACGGTCCACTTCTGGGTGGATCGAACGGCTAGGATTGCCCCGTGCACCGTGCCATGCAGATTCGGGAGTGATGGACAGTTCGAATCAAGGCAGATGGCCGGGCCGGTACTGCCCCACTCTATGCCGTTCGGGTTCTGGCAGAAGGACGGTCCGGTTCATTGCGGATGGCACTGCTTGCGCACCGTGCCATGCACGTTTAGGCCGACGGACGGTCCTGTTCATGGCAGTCAGGACAGTCCGTTTGCCCGAATCCGTAACACACGGAGCATGGGTAGTCCAGTTCACCCCGAACAGACCGTTCATTCAAACCCGCACGGCACTGAGCGTAGGCAGTGCCGTCCGTCCTGAACGGACCGTCAGTCCACTAGAACCCACACAGCATGGTGCGCGGCAGTGCCATCCACCCCGAACTGGGCAGTCAGTTCTGCCCGAACCAGCAAGACACGGAGCGTGGGCAGTTTTGTCCGCCCCGAACTGGACCGGCCGTTCGAGCCAGCAAGGCACTGTGTGTGGGCAGTGTCATCCGCCCAGAACCGAACCATCCGACCGCCTGAACCCTCAAGGCACGGAAGACGGATGGTCCTGTTTGGGGCGGTCGGGCAGTCTCGGCGGGTGGACGGACGGTTCGATTTAGGTCGAATGGCACTGCCCGCACACCGTGCCGTACTAGTTCGAGCAGATGGATGGTATGGTTTTGGGCGGATGGCACTGCACCCGCAAGGCACGGAGCACAGATGGGACTAGCTATGCAAGGCGCCTTGGGGGTGCGGGCGGACAGACTGTCCGATTAGGGGCGGTGGGGACTACCCATGCACCGTGCCGTGCATGTTCCGATGTGACAGACGGTCATGTTCGGGGTGAATGGCTCTGCCAGGACAGCCTCGAGCACCGTGCAGTGCGGGTTCTGGCCGTCAAATGGTCCGGTTTGGGGCGGACCGACTGCCCGGGCCTTGCATGTTCACGCGTAAGGATGGTCTATTTCGTGGCAGATGGCACGGCGGGGACTGCCCACACACTGTGCCGTGCACTTTCGGGTGCATGGACAGTCCTGTTAGGGGCAGGCTGGAATGCCTGCACTCCATGTCGTGCAGGTTCAGACGGACGGATGGTTCTGTTCGGGGCAGTCAAAACTACCCGTGCTCCGTGCCTTGCAGTTTCGGGCGGACGGACGGTTCAGGGCAGATGGCACGGCCCATGCACCTTGCCTTCAGACTTTGGCGGACAAACGGTCCATATATATGTACATACACACACACAAACACATATATATATATCTGTGTGTGTGTGTGTAGGGCAGTGCATTGCGGATGGTCCGGTTTGGGGCGGATGGCACTGCCTGTGCATCGTGCCTTTCGGGTTTTGGTTGATGGACGGTCTAGTTCGGGGCTGCTCACGCAGCAGGCACGTGTCATGGTGGTTTAGGCAGACCGATGGTCTGGTACGGGGCAGATGGCACTGCCCGTGCACCGTGTGTGCTGGTTCTGGAAGACGGACTGTCCAGTTTGGCGTTGTCGGGACACCCGCGCACTATGCCGCAGGGTTCGAGTGGACGGATGGTACTGTTGGGGCTGTCTAGACTGCACGCGCTCCATGCCTTGCAGCTTTCGCCGAACGAATGGTCCGGTTCTGGGCGGATGGTGATGCCAACGCATCATGCAATCCAAGTTTGGGCGAACGAACGGTTTGATTCAAGGCAATTGGGATTGCCCGCGCTCCGCGCCTTGCAAGTTCGGGAGGATGGAACATCTAGTTCGGGGCGGATGGCACTACCCCTGAGCCGGACCATACACGGGTAGTCCCAACCTCCAAGATTCGGACCTCCCGTCTGCCAGAATCCACACGGCATGGAGCGCGAGCCGTCCCGACCACATTCCATGCTTTGCGGGCTCGGGCGGACGGACGGTGCTGTTCGGGGCGGTGGCGACTACCGTCACCTCGCGCCATGCGAGTTTTGGCATACGGGTGGTTGGGACAACCCGCGCACTATCTTGTTTGGGGCGGATAGCACTGCCCTTGCACCATTCAGTGCGGGTTCGGGCGAACGGTCCGGTCTAGGGCAGATGGGACTACCCATATTCCGTGCCTTCCGAGTTCAGGGCGATTGGCACTGCCCACGCACCTTTCCTTGCGGGTTCGGTTGGATGAACAGTACGGTTCGGGCTGGTCGGGACTCCCCATGCACCGTACCTTGCGAGTTCAGGCAGACGGACTGTCCAGTGCGGGGCAGATGGAACTACCTGCGCTCTGTGCCTTGCGGGTTCGGGCAGATGGACAATCCAGTTTGAGGTAGATGGCACTACCCGCGCACCTTGTCGTGCGGGTTTAGGCAGACGGACTGCCCAGTTCGGGGCGGGTGGACAGATGGCCTGGTTCAGGGCGGAGGCCACTGTCCCGCGCACCGTACCGTGCGGGTTCAAGCGGACGAACAGTCCTACTCGGTCATCCCAACCATGCTATCGACCCGAACTGGACTGTCCGTCATGGCGCAGTGCACGAGTAGTCCCGACAGTCCCGAAAAGGACCGTCCATCCATCGTGCCTTGCGGGTTCGAGTGAACAAACGATCCATTTCAGGGTGGATGATATTGCCTGTGCACCGCGCCATGTGGGTTCAGGCAGACGGACGGTCCGGTTCGGGGGGATGGCACTCACCGTACTGCCTGATCTACGTGCCTTGTGGGTTCGAGCGGACGGACGATTTTGTTCGGGGTGGATGGAGCTGCCCGCGCACCGTACCGTGTAGGATCCGGCGTGACAGGTTGTCCCAACGTCCCCGAACCGGACAGTCCATTTGCCAGAACCCATGTGGCACAGAGTGTGGGCAGTCTCGACCGCCTTGAACCGGACCGTCCGCCATCCCAAACTCGCAAGGCATGGAGCTCGGGCGGTCCCAACCTCCCTGAACTGGATCCTCCGTCCGTTTGAACCTTCACGGCACTATGCGTGGGTAGTGCTATCCACCCCGAATGGGGCCATTGCTCTGCCAGAACCAGCACGGCACTATGTGCGGGCAGTGCCATCCGCCCCGAACGGGCCATCGGTCTGCCCGAACCCGCAAGGCACGGAGCGCGAGCAGTGCTATCCATCCCAAACTGGACCGTCCGTCACACCCAAACCCGCAAGGCAAGATCGCAGGTAGTCCCAGCCACCCCGAACCGGACAGACGGGGAGAATAGCATGGTCGGGACTGCCTGCGAACCGTGCCTTGCGGGGGTCGAGCGGATGGACGGCCCGATTCGGGGCGGATGGCACTGCCCATGCACCGTGCCGTGCGGCTTTGGGCGGATGAACAATCCCGTTATGGGCCAATGGCACTATGTCATGCAGACAGACGGTCCTGTTCGGGGTGGTCGGGGCTGCCCACACTCCGTGCTTTGCTGGTTCGGGTGGACAGACGCTCTGGTTTGAGACTAATGGCACGGCCCGTGCACCATGCCTTGCGGGTTCGGGCGGACAGGCGGTCCTGCTCGGGGCGGTCGCGAGCAGATGTGTGGTCAATTTAGGAGCGGTCAGGACTGCCCGCGCACTCGCCTTGCTGGTTCGGGCAGACAGCTGGTCCTGTTTGGGGCGATAGCACGGCTAGGACTGCCCGTACATTGTGTCGTGCTGGTTCTGGAAGACCGACAGTCTGGTTTGGGGCGGATGGCATTGCCAGGGAATCATGCCTGCGGCTAGCAGACGGAAGATCCGGTTCGAGGCGGATGGAACGAGAATGGCCGCGCACTGAGCCGTGTAGGTTCGTGCAGACAGATGGAAATGTGCAGGGGAGATGGCATGGCTGGGACTGCCCCCCGCACTGTGCCATGCGGGTTCGGGCGGATGGAAGGTCTGGTTCGGAGCTAATAGCATGGCCGCGACTGCCCACTCACCGTGCCATGACGGACGGTCCAGTTTGAAGCAAATGGGACGGGACTGCTAGCGCTCCGGGCCTTGCGAGTTTGGACGGACGGAAGGTCCCATTCGGGGTGGATGGCACTACTCGCGTACAGTGTCGTGCGGGTTCAGACAGAAGGACTGTCCAGTTCGGGGCGGATGGCACTGTGGGGACTGCCAACACACCGTGCTGCGCTGGTTCGGATAGACGGACAGTCTAGCTCGGGGCCGATAGCACGACCGGGACTGCCCGTGCACCATGCCATGCGGGTTCTGGCGGACGGCATGGTGCACGAGCAGTCCGTCCGGTTTGGGGCGGATGGCACTGCTTGCACACCGTGAAGTGTGTGTTCGAGTGTACAGTCCGGTCTGGGGCGGATGGCACTACCCACGCTCCGTGCCTTCCGGGTTCGAGGCAGATGGCCCTGCCCACGCACCTTGCCATGCGGGTTCAGGTGGACGAACGGTACGCTTCGGGTTGGTCGGGACTACTCATGCTCTGCACCTTGCGGGTTCACGCAGACGGATTGTCCTATGTGGGGCGGATAAAACTGCCTGCGCTCTGTATGCTTCGGGCAGATGGATCATCCGGTTCGGAGTAGATGGCATTGCCCGCGCACCTTATCGTGCGGGTTCAGGCAGATGGACTGCCCGGTTTGGGGCGGGTGGCGTTGCCCACACACCATGCTGTGTGGGTCCAAGTGGATGGATGGCCTAGTTCGGGGCAAAGGGCAATGTCCCGTGCACCGTTCTGTGTGGGATCGGGTGGATGAACGGTCCAATTTGGTTGTCCCGACCGTGCTATCGGCCCCGAACTAGATCGTCCGTCATGGCGCGGTGCACAAGTAGTCCCGACAACCTCAAAAGGAACCGTCTGTCTGCCTTGCCTTGTGCATTTGGGAGGACGGACAGTCCGTTTCAGGGCGAATGGTACTGCCTGCACATCGTGCCGTGTAGGATCCGGCGTGACGGATGGTCCGGTTCGGTTCAGTGTGGGATCCGGCGGTACAGGTAGTCCCGACCTCCCCGAACTAGACCGTCCATTTGCCAGAACCCGCACGACGCGGAGTGCGGGTAGTCTCGACCGCCTTGAACAGGACCGTCGCCCACCCGAACTCGCCAGGCACAGAGCAAGGGCGGTCCTGTCTGACCCGAATCGGATCCTCCATCCGTTTGAACCTTCACGGCACTGTGAATGGGCAGTGCCATCTACCCCGAACAGGGCCGTCGTTTTGCCAGAACCCGCACGGCACTGTGCGTGGGCAGTGCCGTCCGCCCCAAACCGGGCCGTCGGTTTGCCCGAACCCGCAAAGCACAAAGAGTGGGCAGTGCCATCCATCCCGAACTTGACTGTCTGTCAAGCCCAAACCCGCAAGGCAAGATCGCGGGCAGTCCCGGCCACCCCGAACCAGACCGATGGGAAGAATAACACGGTTGGGACTGCCGCGCACCGTGCCTTACGGGTTCAGGCGGATGGACAGCCCGATTCAGGGTGGATGGCACTGCCCGTGCACCTTGCCATGCAGGTTTGGGTGAACGGACAATCCAGTTTGGGGCTGATGGCATTATGTTGTGCGGACGGACGGTCCTGTTCGGGGCGGTCGGGACTGCCCACAATCCGTGCTTTGCTGGTTCGTTGCCAATGGAACGGCCTGCGCACCATGCCTTGCGGGTTCGAGTGGACGGACGGTCCTGCTCGAGGCGGTCACGTGTAGATGGATGGTCCGGTTTGGAGCAGTCAGGACTGCCTACACACCGTGTCATGAGGGTTCGAGCAGACTGATGGTCCGGTTTGAGGCCAATAGCACGGCCGGGACTGCCCGCGCACAGTGTCGTGTGGGTTTGGACAGACCGACAGTCTGGTTTGGGGTGGATGGCATTGCTCGGGGATCGTGCCTACGGGTTCTAGCAAATGGATGGTCCGGTTCGTAGCAGAGGGGACGGGACTGCCCGCGCTCTGTGCCTTGCAGGTTCATATGGGTGGAAGGTCCCATTCAAGGCAGATGGCACTACTCGCGCACAGTGTCGTGCGGGTTCGAGCGGACGGACTGTCCAGTTTGGGGCGGATGGCACTGTCGGGACTGCCTGCACACCTTGCAGCGCTAGTTTGGGCAGACGGAGGGTGCAGTTCAGGGCCGATAGCACGACCAGGATTGCTGCGCACCGTGCCGTGCGGGTTCTGGCAGATGGACATGTGAGTCTGGTTTGGAGCCGCTAGCAGGGCCGGGACTGCCCATGCACCATGTTGTGACGGAAGGTCCAGTTCAAAGTGGTTGGGATGGGACTGCCCGCGCTCCGTGCCGTGCGTGTTCGTGCAGACAGACTATCCTGTTCAAGGCGAATGGCACTACCAGGACTGCCGACACACCGTTCCACACTCATTTGGACAGACGGACGGTCCGGTTCGGGGCTGATAGCATGACTGGGAATGCCCGCGCACCGTGCCATGCGGGTTCTGGTAGACGAACGGTCCTGTTCGAGGCGAATGGCATGGTCAGGACTGGCCCACTCACCATTCCGTGCGGGATATGACAGATGGATGTCCGGTTTGAGGCAGCTAGCACTGCCCATGGTCCTTTCTGTGCAGGTTTTGGTAGACAGACGGTCCGTTTCGTGGCAGTAGGGACCGCTCGCGCTCCGTGCCTTGCGGGTTCAGGCAGACGAATGCTCCGGTTCAAGGTGACTGGCGTGGCCAGGACTGGCCAGCTCACCGTGTTGTTCAGGTTCGGGTGGACGAACTCTTTGGTTCGGGGTGGATGGCATGTCCAGGACTGGCCCGCTCACCGTGCCGTCCAGGTTCTGGCGGACGGACGGTCAGGTTCAGGGCGGATGGCAAGGCCTGGACTGCCTGTGCACCGTGCCTTGCAGGTTTGGTCGGACGGTCCAGGGCGGATGGCATGGCCAGGACTGCCCCGCGCATCATGCCATGTGGGTTCGGAAGTGAAGGACAGTATGAATCGGGGCAGATGGCCCAGCCGGTTCTGGAGGACGAACGATACGGTTCGGGGCAGATGGCACTGCCCGCACACCGTGCCTTGCCATTCGAGCAGACGAGCGGCCCGAGTCAGAGCCAATAGCACAGCTGGGTCTGCATGCGCACCGTGTCGTGCGGGTTTTGGTAGATGGATGCTCCGTGCGTTGTGGGTTCGGGAAAACAAATAGTCCTGTTGGGGGCGATCGGGACTGTCTGTGCACCATGCCATGCGGGTTTGGGCGGACGGACGGTCCTGTTAGGAGAAGTCTGGACTGCCCACACTCCGTGCCTTGCTGGTTCAGGCAGACAGATGGTCCAATTGTGGCAGGATGGCACTTCCAGCGCAAAGTGCCATGTGGGTTTAGACGGACGAATGGTCTTGTTCGGGGCGGATGGCACTGTCCGGTTCAGGGCCGATAGCATGACCGGGACTGCCCGTGCAACGTGTTGTGCTGGTTCAGGCGGACGAACGGTCTGGTTCAAGGCAGTCTCGACTGCCCGCGCTCTGTGCCTTGTTGGTTCGGGTAGACGGAAGGTCTTGTTCAGGGCAATTGGCACTGCCCCCAACTGGACTGTGCGCGGGTAGTCCAGACCTCCCTGAACCGGAACGTCCGTCCGCCATAACCCGCATGGTACAGAGCTCGTGCTGTTCCGACAACCCTGAATAGGACACTCCGTTTGCCCGAACCTGCAACACATGGAGTGCGGGCAGTCCCGTCCGCCCCAAACTCGACCGTCCGTTCAAACCCGCATGGCACTGAGCGCGAGCACTGTAATCCGCCTTGAATGGGACCGTCGGTTCTGCCCGAGCCCGCAAGGCACGGAGTGCGGGAAGTGCCATCCGCCCTGAACCGGGCAGTCGGTTCTGCCCGAGCCCTCAAGGCACGGAGCACGGGCAGTCCCATCCATGCCGAACCGGACCGTCTGTTCGATCCTGCATGGCACTTTGCACAGGCAGTGCCATATGCACGAACGGGTTCATCGGTCTACTAGAACACGCACGGCACAGTGCGCGGTCAGTGTCATCCACCCAGAACCGGACCGTCCGTTCGCCCGAACCAGCAAGGCACATCGGACGAACGGTCCTGTTTGGGGCAGGTGGATAGTCCAAGTGGGCGGATGGACTGTCCAATCTAGGTCGGATGGCACTATCCGCACACCATGCCGTGCGGGTTCGGGCGAACGGATGGTCCACTTCGGGCCAGATGGCACTGCACCCGCAAGGCACGAAGCACGGTTGGGACCGCTCTAGGCACCGTGTCGTGTGGGTTCTAGCGGATGAACGGTTCGATTTGGGGCAACCGGGACTGCTCGCGCACTGTGCCGTGCTAGTTCGGGAGGACAGACTATCTGGTTGGCGGCTGATGGGATGGGATGGCCTATGCATAGTGTCGTGTGGGTTTGGGAGGACAGGCGGTCAAGTTCTGGGTGAATGGCACTACTGGGACTGCCCACACACCATGCCGTGAGGTTTTGGGCACATGGACAGTCCTATTCGGGGCAGTCGGGATGCCCGCACTCGGTGCCGTGCGGGTTTGGGTGGACAGACAGACCCGTTCAGAGTGGTCGGGACTGTCCGTGCTCCGTGCCTTGCTGGTTCGGGCGGACGGACGGTCCGGTTCTGGCAGATGGACGGTCCGATTTGTCACCTTGCCTTGCGGGGCCGGGTGGACGAACAGTCCTATTTGGGACGATCGGGACTACCCGCTCACCGTGCCGTTCGGGTTCTAGTGGACGGACGGTCGGGTTCGGCACCGATAGCACGGCACGGCCAGAACTACTCCATACATCGTGCCATTCAGGTTAGGGCATGACGGACGATCCATATATATGTTCATTTATATGTGTATATTTCTATAGGGCAGTGCATTGAGGGTTCTGGCGGATAGACGGTTCGGGGTGGATGGCATGGGTCGCGCATTGTGCCTTTCGGGTTCGGGTTGATGGACGGTTCGGTTTGGGGCCCCTCGCACGGTCGGGACTATCCATGCAGCATGTCATGCTGGTTCGGGCAGATCGACGGTTCGGTTCAGGGTGGATGGCACTGCCCTCGCCCCTTGCCATGCGGGTTCTGGAGGACGAACGGTCTAGTTCGGGGCGGATCACGACCAGATCTACTCAGCATGTCGTGCCGTGCGGGTTTGGGCATGACGGACGGTCCATATATATGTACATATATATGTGTATATATATAGGGAAGTGCATTATGGGTTCTAACAGACGGTCTGGTTTGGTGCGGATGGCATTGCCCACGCACCATGTCGTGCTGGTTCGGGCAGACTAACGATCCACTTTGGGGCGGATGGCACTGCCCTCTCACCGTGCCGTTACGATGGTCAAGTTCATGGCAGATGGGATGCCCGTCCTGTTAGGGGCGATCGGGATGCCCGCACTCCGTGCCGTGTAGGTTCCGGTGGACGGACAGTTCCGTTCGGGGCAGACGGGACTGCTAGCGCTCCATGCCTTCGGGCGGACGGACGGTTCGGTTCGGGGCAGATGGCACGGTCCGTTCACCCTGCCTTGCGGGGTCAGGTGGACGAACAGTCCTGTTCGGGATGCTCGGGACTACCCACTCACCATGTCGTGCGGATTCTGGCGGACGGACGGATGGGTTCAGAGCCGATAGCACGGCCGTTCCGTGCTTGTTCAGGCGGATGGACGGTCCGGTTCGGGGTAGATGGCATGGCCACAACTGCCCCGCGCGTCGTGCCATGCGGGTTCGGGCGTGATGGAAGATCCTTATCTATGTACATTTATATGTGTGTATATATATATAGGGCAGTGCATTGCGGGTTCTGTCGGACAGATGGTCCGGTTCGGGGCGGATGGCACTACCCGCGAACCGTGCCTTTCATGTTCGGGTTGATGGATGGTCCGGTTTGGGGCTGCTCGCACAGTTGGGACTGTCCGCGATCGTGTCGTGCTGGTTCCGGCAGACCGATGGTCCGGTTCGGGGCAGATAACACTGCCCTTGCCTCGTGCAGGTTCTGGCAGACCGATGATCCGGTTTGGGGCGGATGGTACGGCCCTCGCACCGTGCTGTGATGGACGGTCCAGTTCGTGGCGGATGAGATGGGACTACCTGCGCTTCGTGCCTTGCGGGTTTGGACAAATGGAATGTCCTGTTCGGGGCAAAGGGCACTACTCGCACATAGTGCTGTAAGGGTTCGAGCGGACCGACTATCTGATTTGGGGCGGATGGTAGTGACGGGACTGCCTGCGCATTGTGTCGCGCTGGTTCGGGTGGATGGACGGTCCAGTTCATGGCCGATAGCACAGTCGGGACTACCCGCGCACCTTGTCTTGCGGGTTCTTGTGGACGGGCGGTTAGGATTAGCCGCTCACCATTCCGTGCAGGTTCTGGCAGATGTACGGTCCAGTTCAGGGCAGATAACACTGCCCGCGCACCGTGTAGTGCGGGTTTGAGTAGACGGACATATCGGTTCGGGGCGCTTGGTATAACTCGCGCTCCGTGCCTTGCGGGTTAGGGCGGACGAACTCTCTAGTTCCGAGTGGATGGCAACGCCAGGACTGGCCCTCTCACCGTGCCATGCAGGTTCTGACGGACGGACGGTCCAGTTCGGGGCGGATGGCAAGGCCTAGACGGCCCATGCACCGTGCCTTGCCGATGCTGGAAGACGGACGGTCCGGTTCGGGGCGCATGGCACAGCTAAGACTGCCCCGCACACCATGCCGTGTGTGTTCGGGAGTGACGGACAGTCTGGATCGGGGCGGATGGCCCAGCCGGTACTGCCCCGCTCACCGTGCTGTAAGGGTTCAAGCGGATGGATGATTCGGTTCGTGGTGAATGGCACTACCGCGCATCGTGCTATACGCATTTGGGTAGACGGACGGTCTGTTCGGGGAAGTCAGCACTGCCTGCACTCTATACCTTGAGGGTTTGGTCGGACAGACGGTCTGGTTCGTAGCGGATGCCACTGCCCGCACACTGTGCAGTGTGGGTTTCGACAGACAGTCGTCCTTGTCGGGGCCTATAGCACTGCCAGGACTGCCCGCGTACCATACCATGTGGGTTTTGGTGGACGGACAGTTAAGTTCGGGGCGGATGGGACGGCCATGACTGCCCTGCACACTGTACCGTGAGGGTTCGGGCAGATGGACGGTCCAATTCGCGGAGGTCGGGACTGCCTGCGCCTTGTGTCTTGCGGGTTTAAGCTGACGAACGGTCCATATATATGTGCACACACATATATATATATGTGTGTGTGTGTGTGTGTGTCTATATATATTTATATTTATATGGCAGTGCATAGCAGATGGCACTGCCCGTGCACCGTGTCTTACTGTTTGGGTGGACGGGCGGTCCGGTTCGGAGCCAATAGAGCGACCAGGACTGCATGCGCACCGTGTTGTGCAGGTTCTGGCAGACGGACGAACCAGTTTGGAGTGGTCAGGACTGCCTATGCACCATATCGTGCGGGTTCAGATGGATGGACGGTCCTATTCGGGACTGCCAGTGCTCCGTGCCTTGCGGGTTCGGGTGGACGGATGGTCCCGTTCATGGAGGATGGCACTGCAAGTGCAAAGTGCCATCCGGGTTCTGATGGACGGACGGTCCAGTTCAGGGTGGATGGTACTGCCCACATGCTGTGCCGTAATGGTTCGGGCGGACAGATGGTCAAGTTTAGGGCAGTCATGATTGCTAGCATTCCATGCCTTGTGGGTCTGAGACGAAAGGTCTGATTCAGGGCAGATGGCACTGCCCCAATACCCAACTTTGCATGGGCAGTCCCGAACTCCCTGAACTAGATCGTCCCTCTGCCAGAACCACCAAGGCACGAAGCGTTGGTTGTCCTGACTGCCCCGAACAGGATCGTCCATTTGCCTGAACCCGCAACACATGGAAGGTGGGCAGTCCCGGCTGCGCCGAACCAGACAGTCTATTCAATCCCACACGGCACTGAGCGTGGGCAGTGCCATCCGCCCTGAATAAGACCATCGGTCCGCTAGAACCCGCACGGCACGGTGCGCGGACAGTGCCATCAGCCCTAAACCGGGCAGTCCGTTTTGCCCGAACCCCCAAGGCACGAAGCGCGGGTAGTCCCGTCCACCTCGAACTGGACCATCCGTTCAAACCTACAAGGCACTATGCGTGGGTAGTGTCATCTGCATAGACTCCGACTGTTCGTCTGCTCGAACCCGCAAGGCACGGCGAACGGACGGTCCTGTTTGGGGAGGTTGGGCACTCCCGACGAGCGGATGGACAATCCGGTTCGGGTCAAATGGCACTGCCAGTGCACCGTGCTGTGCAGGTTCACACAGTTGGGGATGCCCGCGCTCCGTGCCTTGTGGCTTCATATGTACGGACGGTCTGGTTCAGGGTGGCTGGCACTGCCCGTGCACCGTATCGAGCGGGTTTCGACGTGACGGTCAGTCCAGTTCAAGGCGGTCAGAACTGCATGCGCTTCGTGCCTTGTCATTTCGGAAGGATGGATGGTCTGATTTGGGACAGATGGCACTGCCCGAGCACCATGCTGGGCGGATTTTGGCGGACGGACGGTCCTGGTTTAGGGTGGATGGCACTGCTCGCACACAGTGTCGAGCGGGTTCCTGCGTGACGGACGGTCCTATTGGATGCGGATGGCACTACCAGCACACCGTGTCGTGCAGGTTCAGGCATGACAGACGGTCCAGTTCGGGGTCGATGGCACTGCCCATGCACTGTACCATGCGTGTTCTAGCGAACAGACGGTCCGGTTCGGGGCGGTTGAGACTGCCTGCGCACCATGTCGTATGGGTTCACGTAGACGGACGGTCTGGATGGATAGTCTGGTTCGGGGCCGATAGCACGGCTTGGACTACTCGCGCACGTGCCCTGCATGTTCGAGCGGATGGACGGTCCGATTCTGGGTTGTCGGGACTCCTCACGCTCCATACCATGCAGGTTTAAACTAATAGACGGTCCAGTTCGGGGAGGATGCCATGGCCAGGACGGCCCCGTGCGCCGTGATATGCGGTTCGGGCATGACGGATGGTCCAATTCATGGTGGATGTCATGGCCAAGACTGCCCCGCGCACCGTGCTATATGGGTTCTGGGGTGGATGGCATGGACGGGACAGCCCACGTACCGTGCCGTGCGAGTTCGGGCGGACGGACAGTCCGGTTCAGGGCAGATTGCATGGCCAGGACTGCCCCGTGCACCATGCCGTGAGGATTCACATGCATGGACGGTCCATACATATGTACACACACATATATATGTATGTGTGTGTGTGTGTGTGTATATATATAGGGCAGTGCATTGCGGGTTCTGGTGGATGACTGCGTAGTTTGGGGTTGTCGGGATTTCTCGTGCACGGTACTGTGCAGGTTTGAGCAGACAGACGGTCTATTTTAGGGCTGTCGGGACTGCCCACGCTCCGTACCATGCGGGTTCGGGTGGACGGAGGTTCGGTTCTGGGCGGATGGCTCTGCCCGTGCACAGTGTCATGTGGGATCCGACGGACGAACAGTCCGCTACGGGGCAGATGGCACTGCCGGCGCACCGTGCCGTGCGGGTTCTGGTGGACGAACGGTTCGGTTCGAGATGGTTGAGACTACCCACGCTCCATGCTTTGCAGGTTCGGTCTTATGAAAGGTCTGGTTCGGGGCAGATGGCACTGCCCCTGAGCCGGACCGTGAGCGGGCATACCCAACCTCCTCGAACTTGACTGTCCGTCCACCCGAACCCACACTCACGAAGAACGAGCAGTCCCGATCACCCCAAATAGAACCGTCCGTCCACCCGAACCCTCAAGGCATGGAGCGTGGGTAGTCATGTCTGCCCCATACTGGACTATCCGTGCGTTCGAACTAGCATGGCATGGTGTGCGAGCAGTGCCATCCGCCCCGAACCGGGCCGTTGGTCTGCCCGAACAGTGCCATCCGCCCTGAACCGGATCGTCCGTCATGCCCGAACTCGCAAGGCAAGATTAACGGCCAGTCTTGTTTGCCACGAACTGAACAGACGTTGCGAATAGCACAGTCAGGATTGCCCGTGAACCATGCCTTGCGGGTTTGGCGTGAATGGCACTACCTGCGCACTGAGCCGTGCTGGTTCTGGCGGACCGACGGTCCCCTTCGGGGCAGAGGGCACTGCCCGTGCAAAGTGTCATGCAGGTTCGAACAGTTAGATGGTCCGGTTCGGGGTGGACGAGACTGCCAGCGCTCCGTGCCTTGCAAGTTCTGGCAGACGGACGGTCCTATTCGGGGTGGTTAGGACCTCCCGCGCCATGCGAGTTTTGGCGGACGGACGGTTCGGTTCGGGGAGGTCGGAACAGCCTGTGCAGAGTCCGGTTTGAGTGCAGTGCTATCCCCCCTGAGTCGAACCTTCCGTCTGCCCGATCCTGCAAGGCGCGGAGTGCGGGCAGTCCCAACCTCCCCCAATCGGACTGTCCGTCTGCCCGAACCTGCAAGGCATGGAGCACAGGCAGTGCCATCCGCTCCAAAACAGACCATCCTTCTGCCTAGACCCGCAGGGCACGGTGCTGGGGCAGTGACATCCACCCCAAACCAGACCGTCTGTCTGCCCGAAGCGGGCAGTCCTGACCGTGCTATCGGCTCCGAACAGGACCATCTGTCGCAATGCTCAGAATGCGAGCAATCCCATCTGCCCGGCACCGGACTCTCCGTGCATTCGAACCAACACGGCACGATGCACGAGAAGTGCCATCCGCCCCGAACCAGGCCATCGGTCTTCCCGAACCAGCAATACACGGAGCCTGACAATGCCATCCGTCCCGAATTGGATCGTCCATCATGCCCGAACCCACAAGGAAAGATTCGCGGCCAGTCTTGTCTGCCACGAACTTGACGGACAGTGCGGATAGCACGATCAGGATTGCCCGTGCACCGTGCCTTGCGGGTTCGCGGTGGATGGCAGTACCCACGCACCGAGCCGCGGAGGTTCTAGTGGACCGACGGTCCCATTCGGGGCGGAGGGCACTGCCTGTGCAAAGTGTCGTGCGGGTTTGAATGGGCAGACAGTCCGGTTCGGGGCAGATGGGACTCCAGCGCTCCATGCCTTGTGGGTACGGGTGGACAGACTGTCCTATTCGGGGTGGTCAAGACTTCCCACGCTCCGTGCCATGCGGGTTTTGGCGAATGGACTATCCGGTTCGAGGAGGTCGGGATGGCCCATGCCCGGTCTGGTTTGAGGGCAGTGCCATCCGCCCCAAGCCGGACCTTCCATTTGCCCGAACACGCAAGGCACGGAGTGCGGGCAGTCCCAACCTCCCCAAATAGGACCACCCGTCTGCCCGAACTTGCAAGGCACGGAGTATGGGCAGTGGCATCCACCCCGAAACGGGCCGTTCTTCCGCCTGGACCCGCATGGCACGGTGCGGGGGTAGTGCTATCTACCATGAACCAGACCATCTGTCCGCCCGACGCGGTCAGTCCCGACCGTGTTATCGGCCCCGAACAGAACTGGCCGTCTAACCGAAGTAGCAAGGCTCGGAGTGTGGGCAGTCTCGATGGCCCCGAATAGGACCGTTTGTCTGCTAGAACATCACGGTGCCATCCACCTCGAACGGGACTGTCTGTCCGACTGAACATGCATGGCACAGTGAGCGGGTAATGCCATCCACTCTGAACCAGACTGTCCACCCGCACCCGCAAGGTATAGGACGCATGAAGTCCCGACCGTCCCGAACCAGATCGTAAGTCCGCCCAAACACACACGGCATGGTGTGCGGGGCAGTCCTAGCCGAGCCATCTGCGCCAAACTAGACAATCCGTCCGCCCGAACTCGCAAGGTATGGAGCACGGGTAGTCCTGAACACCCTGAACAGGACCGTCCGTCCTCCCGATCCCACATAGCACAGTGCGCGGGCAGTCCCGACCACGCTATCGGCCCTGGAACCTGCATGACATGGTATGCGGGCAGTGTCATCCGCGCCGGTTCAACTGCGCACCGTACCTTGTAGGTTTGGGTGGACGGGACTACCTGAACACCGTGCCTTATGGGTTCGAGTGGATGGACGGTCCTATTCAGTGTGGATGGCACTGCCCTCGCACCATGCTATGCCAGTTCCGACATAACGGACAGTCCTATTCGGGGCAGTCGGGACTGCCCACTCACCGTGTTGTGCGGGTGCGGACGGACGGACGGTTTGGTTCGAGGTGGATGGAACGGCTAGGACTGCCCCGTGTACTGTGCCGAGCGGGTTCTCACTGACGGACCAACTGGTTTGGGCCAGATGGGATGGGAATGCCAGCACTCCATGCCTTGTGGGTACGAGCGAATGGACTGTCCGGTTCGAGGTAGATGGCAATACTCGCGCACTGTGCCGAGCAAGTTTCGGTGTGATGGACGGTCTGGTTCGGGGAGGTCAGGACTTCCCGGGGTCCTTGCCTTGCCAGTTTGGGCGTACAAACGGTCCGGTTCGGGGCGGATGGCACAGCACGCGCACCGTGCTGTGCGAGTTCCGGTCCATGGATGGTCCAGTTCAGGGAGGATAGCATGGTCGAGACTGCTCGCACTTCGTGGCTTGCAATTTTGTGCTGACGGATGGTTCGGTTTGGGGCGGATGGCACTACTCACGCACCATGCCGTGCGGGTTCCGTCATGACGAACGGTCTGGTTCACGGCGGATGGCATTGCCCGCTCACCGTGTCGTGCTGGTTCGGGCATGACGAACAGTCTGGTTCACGGCTAATGGCACGGCCCGTGCACCATGTTGTGCAGGTTCTGGGTGGTCAGGTCTGCACGCACACCGTGTCGTGCCAGTTTGGGGTGGTCGGGACTGCCCGAGCTCCTTGCGTTGCCAGTTCGGGTGGACGAATGGTCCGATTCGGGGCAGATGGCATTGCTCACACACCATGCCATGCGGGTTCAGTCCTGATGGATGGTCCGATTCGGGGAGGCTGGCACTGCCCTAGCACTATTCGAGCATGACAGACGGTCTGGTTCTGGGCTAATGGCACTCCCCGCGCACCAAGCCATGTGGGTTTGGGGTGGTTGGGACTGCCCGCTCACCGTGCCATGCGAGTTCAGAAGGATAAATGGTCCAGATGGATAGTTTGGTCTGGGACTGCCCGCATACCATGCCATGTGAGTTCAGGTAGAGAAACGGTGATGTTCGGGGCAGTCAGGACTGCCTGCACTTCGTGCCTTGCGGGTTCAGGTGGGCGGACAGACCGATTCAGGGCGGATGGCACTGCGGATACTGCCCACGCCGTGCGGGTTCTGGCGGACTGATGGTCTGGTTCGAGGCGGATGGCACTGCGGATACTGCCCACGCTTTGTGCCATGCGGGTTCTGTAGGACGGACGGTCCGGTTCGGGGCGAATGGCACGGCCAAGACTACCCCGCGCACCGTGCCGTGCGGGTTCGGGAGGACGGACAGTCCATACAGACAGTCTAGTTTGGGGCCGATAGCACAGCCGGGACTACCCGCATACTGTGCCATGCTGGTTTGGGCAGACAGATGGTGTTGTTTGCAGTAGTTAGGATTGCCTACGCTCCGTGCCTTGCAGGTTTGGATGGATGGACGGTTCGGTTCGGGGCAGATGGCACTGCTCGTGCACTACATCGTGCGGGTTCTAGCAGACGAATGGTCCGATTTGGGGCTGATGGCACTGCAGATACTGCCGTGAACCATGTCGTGCGTGTTCTGGCAGACAAACGGCTCGGTTCGGGGCGGATGGCATGGCTAGGACTATGCTGCACACCGTGCCGCGCGGGTTCGGGCGGATGAACGGTCCTGTTCGGCCGTCCCTGACTGTGCTATCTACCCCAAACCGGACCGTCTGTCATGGTGCGGTGCATGAGCAGTCCCGACAACCCTGAAAAGTACAGTCCACCCACCGTGCCTTGAGGGATCGGTCGGTCGGACGGTCCGATTTGGGGTGGGTAGCACTGCCCGGGCATCGTGCCGTAAGGGTTTGGCCAGACGGATAGTTCGGGGCAGATGGCACGGCTGATACTGCCCGCTCAATGTGCCTTGTAGGCTTGGGCAGATGGATGGTCCGGTTCAGAGCGGATCGAACTGCCCGCGCACCGTGCCGTGTGAGATCCGGCATGATGGACGGTCTGGTTTGGTAAAGTGCGGTATCCGACATGGCGGGTAGTCCCGACCTCCCTGAACTGAACTGTACGTCTGCCAAAACCCACGAGGCACGAAGTGCTTGCAATCCCGACCACCCTAAATAGGACCATCCGCCAGCCAGAACCCGCAACGCACGGAGCGCGGGCGGTCCCGTCCACCCGGAACTGGATCCTCCGTCCATTCGAACCTGCACGGCACTGTGCGCTAGCAGTGCCATCTGCCCCGAATGGGGCTGTCGGTCCACCAGAACCCGCACGACATAGTGCTCGGGTCGTGCCATCCGCCCCGAACCGGGCCATCGGTCTGCCCAAACCCGCAAGGCACGGAGCACAGGGAATGCCATCCGTCCCAAATAGGACTGTCCGTCACGCCCGAACCCACAAGTCAAGATGCGCGGGCAGTCCTAGCCATCCCAATCTAGACGGAGAGGGAGATAACACGGTCGGGACTGCTCGCGCATCTTGGCTTGCGGGTCCGAACATGACAAACAGTGCTGTTCGGGTGGGATGGCACTGCCTGCGCTCCGTGCCTTACGGGTTCGGTCAGACCGACGGCCCGGTTCGGGGCAGACGACACTGCCTGCATAGCAAGCCGTGCGAGTTCGAGCGGACGGACGGTTCGGTACGGGGCCGATGGCATTGTGTAGTGCAGATGGACGGTCCTGTTCGGGGTAGTCGGGACTGCCCACACTCCGTGCGTTGCTGGTTCGGGCAGACATATAGTCCAATTCGAGGACGATGGCACGATCGGTGTACCGTGCCTTGTGGTTCGGGCGGATGGATGATCCTGCTCAGGGCGGTCGTGGGCAGATGGACGGTCTGGTTAGGATCGGTTGGGACGGCCTGCGCACTGTGCCTAGCAGGTTCGGGTGGACGGATTGTCCAATTCGGGGCAGATAGCACTGCCCGCGTACCATGCCTTGCAGGTTCGGATTGATGAAAGGTTCTGTTCGGGGCGGAAGGCACTCCTCGCAAACACAGTGTCGTGCAGGTTCGGGTGGATGGACTGTCCGATTTGGGGTGGATGGCATTGTCGGGACTGGCCCGCACAACGTTTCATGCGGGTTCTAGCATACAGAAGTTCCAGTTCGGGGCGGATAACTCTGCCTGCACACCGTGCCATGTGGGTTTGGGCAGACGGACGGTCCGGTTCAGCATGGTCGGGACTGCTTGTGCTCTATGCCTTACGGTTCGGGCAAACGAATTCTCTGGTTTGGGGGAATGGACGGTTCGGTTCGGGGCCAATAGCATGGCCGGGACTGCTCGCGCACTGTGTCTTCGAGTTAGGGCGGATGGCATTGCACGGGCACCGTGAGTGCGGGTTCTGACAGACGGACGGTCAAGTTTGAGGCGGATGGGACGGAACTTCCTACGCACCATGCCATGTGGGTTCGGGCTGACGGACGGTCTGGTTCGGAGCCAATAGCATGGCCCGGACTGCCTGCGCACCGTGATGTGACGGACGGTCCAGTTCGTGGCAGATGGGACAGGACTGCCCGCGCTCCGTGCCTTGCAAGTTCAGATTGATGGAAGGTTCTGTTCGGGGCAGAAGGCACTCCTTGCGCACAGTTCCATGAATGTTCGGGTGGATGGACTATCCAATTTGGGGTGGATGGCACTGTCGGGACTGGCCCGTACACCGTTCCATGCAAGTTCTAGTAGACGGATGTTCCAGTTCAGGGCGGATAACTCTGCCTGCACACCGTGCCATGTGGGTTTGGGTAGACGGACGGTCCGGTTCGGCGCGGTCAGGACCGCTCGCGCTCTGTGCCTTACAGTTCGGGCAGATGAACTCTGGTTCGGGTTGGATGGCACGGCATGGAATGGCCCGCTCACTTCACAGTGTGGGTTCTGGCGGACGGACGGTCCAATTTAGGGTGGATGTCAAGGCCTGGACTGCCCACGCACTGTGCATTGCGGGTGCAGGTGGACGGACGGTCCAATTTAGGGTGGATGGCACGGCTAGGATGGCCCCGCGCACCAAGCCCTGTGGGTTCGGGCAGACGGACGGTCTTGTTCGGGGCGAATGCCACTGCCTGCGCACTATGCAGTGTGGGTTTTGGTGGATAGACGACATTGTTCGATTCCTATTGCACGACTAGAACTGCCTGTGCTCCACGCTGTGCGGATTCGGGCGGACAAACTGTCTGGTTCTGGGCAGAAGGGATGAATAGGACTGTCCGTCTCACCATTCCGTGAGGGTTCTAGCAGACGGATGGTCCAATTTGGGGAGGTCGGGACTGCCTGTGCTCCGTGTCTTATGGGTTTGGGCAGACGGATGGTCCATATATATATATATATATATATATATATATATATATATATATATATATATATATGTACAGATATATATGTATATCGGGGCAGATGGCACTGCCGATGCACCGTGCCTTGTCGTTTTCGCAGACGAGCGATCCGGTTTGGGGCCGAGAGATGGCCGGGACTGCCTACGCACCGTGTCATGAGGGTTCTGGCAGACAGACGGTCCAGTTGGGAGCAGTCAGGACTGCCTGCGTACCATGCTGTGCGGGTTCGGGCGAACGGATGGTCTGGTTCATGGCGAATGGCACTACAAGCGCAAAGTACCGTGTGGGTTCAGACGGATAGACCGGTTTGGTCTGGCTCGCGGCGGTCGGGACTGCCAGTGTGCCGTGCTTTGTGGGTTTGGGCGGATGGATGATCTGGTTTGGGGCGGATGGCACTACCCCCGAACCGGACTATGCGTGGGAGTCCCGATCTCCCTGAACCGACCATCCCTCTGCCAGAACCTGCAAGGCACGGAGCGCAGGCTGTCCCAACCACCCCAAGCAAGACTGTCCATTTGCCCGAACTCGCAACACTCGTAGCGTGGGCAGTCCCGTCCGCCCGAACCGGACTGTCCGTTCAAACCCACACAGCACTTAGTGCGGGCAGTGCCATCCGCCCCAAACAGGATCGTCGGTCCGCTAGAATTGCATGGAATGGTGCGCGGGCATTGCCATCCGCCCTGAACCGGACAGTCAGTTCTGCCCGAACCTGCAAGGCACGGAGCGTGGGCAGTTCCGTCTGCCCCAAACCGGAACGTCTGTTTGAACCAGCAAGGCACTGTGCGCGGGCAGTGGCATCCGCCTAGAACCAGACCATCTGTCCACCCGAACATGGAAGACGGACGGTCCTATTTGGGGCGGTCGGGCTGTCCCGGTGGGCGGACGGATGGTCCGGTTCGGGTTGGATGGCATTGCCTGCATACCGTGTCGTGCTGGTTCGGGCGAACGGATGATCTGGTTTGGGGCGGATGGCACAACACCTGCAAGGCATGGAGCACAGATGGGACTAGCCATGCACCGTGCCATGCAGGTGTGGGCCGACGGATGGTCCGATTCGGGGCGGTCAGGACTGCTTGTGCACTGTGCTGTGCATGTTCCGGCGTGACAAACAGTCTTGTTCTTGGCGAATGGCACAGCCAGGATTGCTCTGAGCACCGTGCAGTGCGGGTTCTGGTGGACAAACGGTCCGGTTCGGGGCGGATCGACTGCCCGGTGCCTTGCATGTTCAGGCGGAAGGACGGTCTGGTTTGGGGTGTATGGCACTGCTAGGACTACCTGCACACCGTTCTGCGCGGTTTCAGGCACACGGACAGTCCTGTTAGGGGTGGTCGGGAATGCCTGCACTCTATGCCATGCTGGTTCAGACGGATGGATCTTCCTGTTCGGGGCAGTCGGAACTGCCTGTGCTCACAGCCTTGTGGGTTTGGGCGTATGGACGAATGTGTGTGTGTGTATAGGGTAGTGCATTGCCGGTTCTGGCAGGCAGATGGTCCGTTATAGGGTGGATGGCACTGCTTGTGCACCATGCCTTTTGGGTTCGGGTTGATGGACGGTTTGGTTCGGGCTGCTTGCAAGGCGGGGACTGCCCGCGCACCATGTCATGGTGGTCTGGGCAGACAGACAGTACGGTAGGGCGGATGGCACTGCCCGTGCACTGTGTCGTGTAGGTTCTTGCAGACTGACAGTCCAGTTTTGGGCATTTGGGTTCGAGGACGGTAGGTACTATTTGAGGCTGTCGAGACTGCCCGCGCTTCATTCCTTACGGGTTCAGGTGGACGGACGGTCCAGTTCTGGGCGGAAGGCGATGCCCGCTCATCGTGCCATGCAAGTTGGGGCGAATGGATGGTTTTGTTCGGGGCAGTCAGGATTGCCCGCTTTGGGCCTTGCAAGTTCGGGAGGACAGAACGTCTAGTTCGGGGCGGATGGCACTGTCCCCAAACGCGACTTCCGAGAAACGGACCTCCCGTCGGCCAGAACCCACACGACACAGAGCGTGAGCAGTCCCGACCGCGCTCCGTGCATTGCGGCTTCGTGTGGACGGACGGTCCGGTTCAGGGCGGATGGCACTGCCCACACACCGTGCCGTCCAGGTTTTTGAAAGACGGTCGGTCCATTTCAAGGCGATCGGGACTGCTCGCGCTCCGTGCCTTGCAAGTTCAGGGCGGATGGCACAGCCTGCGCACCATGCTGTGCGGGTTCAGGCGGACGGACAGTCCCGTTCGGGGTGGATGGCACTGCTAGCTCACAGTGCCGTGCGGGTTCCGGCGTGACGGACGGTTCTGTTTGAGGAGGATGGCACTGCCTGAACACTGTGTCATGCGGGTTCGGGCATGATAGAAAGTCCGATTCGGGTCGATGGCACTGCCCGCACACCGTACCGTGCATTTTCTAGCGGACAGACGGTCCGGTTCGGGCAGTCGGGTCTACCCGCGCACCATGTCGCGCGGGTTCGAGTAGGTGGACGGTCTAGACGGACAATCTGGTTCGGGCATGATAGCATGGTCAAGACTGCTCACACACCGTGCCATGTGGGTTGAGGCGGACGGACTGTCCTTTTTGGGGCATCGGTGTTGCCCGCGCTCTGTGCCTTGCAGGTTCGGGCAGACGGTTCGGTTCGGGGCGGATGGCACAGCCCGCGCATTGTGCCATGCGACTTCTAGTGGATGGATGGCCTGGTTCGGGTAGATGGCATAGCCAGGACTACCCCGTGTGATGTGCCGTGCGGGTTCGGGCAGACGGACTGTCCTTTTCGGAGCAATCGGGAATGCCCGCACACCGTGCCATGCGAGTTCTGACGGACAGACAGTTCAGTTCGAGGCGGATGGGACAGGACTACCCGCGCTTCGTGCCTTGCGAGTCTGGGCCGATAGACGATCATGTTCGAGGCCTATAGCATGGTCGGGACTGCACCGAGCACCATGCCTTGCAAGTTCGGTCGGTCCTGTTCGTGGCGGTCGGGACGGCCCGCACTCCGTGCCTTGTGGATTCAAGCATACGGACAGTCTGGTTCGGGGACGATAGCACAGCCAGGACTGCCCACGCACTGTGCCTTGCGGGTTCTATCAGACGGACAGTCCGGTTCATGTTGGATAGCTCTACCCATGCACTATGTCGTGCGGATTCTGGCGGACGGATGGTCTGATTCGGGGCAGATAGCATAGTCATGACTCTCGCGCGCTGCGCCTTGCAGGTTCGGGCAAATGGACTGTCTTGCTCAGAGCGGTCGAGACTGGCCGTGCTTCGTGCCTTGCGGGAGTGGGCGGACGGACGGTCCGGTTTGGGGTGGTCAGGACTGCCTGCGCACCGTCCTGTGCAGGTTCAGGCGGAAGAACGGTCCTATTCGGGGCGGCCGGGATTTTCGCGCAACATGCCCTGCAGGTTCAGTCAGACAGACCGTCCGTCCCCCTGAACAAGCTTGGCGCGATGCGTGGGCAGTCCCAGTAGAGCCATCCGCCCCAAACAGTACCGTCCGTCCACCCGAACCCGTAAGGCACAGAGCATGGGTAGTTCCTGCAAGGTTATCGGCCCTGAACCAGACAGTCCGTCCA
The DNA here is from genome assembly GCA_036321105.1 of Dracaena cambodiana. Classification (NCBI taxonomy): domain Eukaryota; kingdom Viridiplantae; phylum Streptophyta; class Magnoliopsida; order Asparagales; family Asparagaceae; genus Dracaena; species Dracaena cambodiana. The sequence goes on from JAYEPQ010000017.1 coordinate 15,090,812, forward strand.
CCCGAACCCACACAGCATGGACAGACGAACTGTCCATTTCAGGGTGGATGGCACTATCCGGCACCGTATCGTGCGAGTTCTGGTGGACGGATAGTCCGATTCGGGACGTATGGCCTGGCTAGGACAGTTCGCACACCATGTCATGACGAACAGTTTGGCTCGGGGCAGATGGCACTGCTGGTTTTGCACGCGCATCGTGCCATGCAAGTTTGGGTGGATGGAAGGTCCTATTGCGAGCAGCCGAGACTGCTCACACACCGTGTCGTGCGTGTTTAGGTCAACGGACGGTCTAGTTCGGGGCAGATGGTGCGGCCCGTGCTCAATGACTTGTGGGTTCGGGTAGGTGGACGGTCCTATTTGAGGTGGTCAGGACGCCCATGGACCGTGTTGTGCATGTATCGGTGGACAGACGGTCCGATTCAGGGCAGATGGCATGGCATGGACTGCCCGCACACCGTTCCCTAATAGACGGTCCAGTTTGGGGCAGATGGCACTGCCTACACACTGTTCTGTGCTGGTTTGGGCGGACTGACGGTCCAGTTCGGGGCGGATGGCACTACCCATGCACCATGTCATGCGCGTTTCGGCGTGATGGACGGTTCAGTTCAGGACGGATGGCACGGCTAGGCCTGCCCCACGCACGGTGCCGTGCAGGCTCGGGCGAATGGATGGTCCTGTTTGGGCGGTCGGGACGGCCCCGTACCAAGCCATGTTGGTTCTGGCGGATGGACTACATGTTTCGCGAGCAGTCCATCCGGTTCGGGGCGGACAACACTGCCCGCACACCGTGTAGTGCGAGTTCGGGTAGACGGTCTAGTCCGGGGCGGATGGGACTACCCATTCTCCACGCCTTCAGGGTTTGGGGCGGATGTCATTGCACGCGCATCTTGCCTTGCGGGTTCAGGTGGACAGACGGTACGGTTTGGGCTGGTCGGGATTGCTTGTGCTCCGTACCTTGTGAATTCAGGCGGACGAGCATCTGGTGCGGACCGGATGGAACTGCTTGCGCTCTGAGCCTTGTGGGTCCGGGCAGACAGACTGTCCGGTTTGGGGCAAATGGCACAGCCCGCGCACCTTATTATGTGGGTTCGGGCAGACAGACGGTCCTGCTTGGGGCGGTCGCAGGCAGATGGATGGTCCGATTAGTAGTGGTCGGGACTACTCGCGCACCGCGCCTTGTGGGTTCATGCAGAAGGATGGTTCGTTTCGCGACCGATAGCATGGCCGGGACTGCCAGCACACTATGTTGTGCGGGTTTGGGCAAACCAACAGTCCGGTTCGGGGTGAAAGGCATTGCCTAGGGATCATACCTACGGGTTCTAGCGGACAAACGGTGTGGTTTGAGGCGAATGGAACGGGACTGCTCGCGCATCGTGCCGTGCGGGTTCGGGCGAGCGGACGGTAATGTTCGGGTAGATTGCATGGCCGGGACTGACCCCCGCACTGTGCCATGCGGGATTGGGCAAACCGAACGTCTGGTTAAGAGCCGATAGCACGGCTGGGACTACCCGCGCACCATGCCATGACGAACGGTCCCATTTGAAGTAGAGGGGATGGGACTGCCAGTGTTTTGTGCCTTGCGGGTTTGGATGGACGGAAGGTCCCGTTCGGGGCGGATGGCACTACTCGCGCACAATGTCGTGCTGGTTCGAGCAGATGGACTGTCTAGTTCGGGGCGGATGGCACGCCGAGACTGCCTGCACACTTGCCGCGCTGGTTCGGGCGGACGGATGGTCCAATTCGCGGCCGATAGCGCGACCGGGACTACCCATGTACCGTGCCATGTGGGTTCTGGCGGACAGACGTGCGGGTTTGGGCAGACGGAAGGTCTGGTTAAAAGCCGATAACACGACACAGTTCGGGTAGACGGACGGTTCGGTTCAGGGCAGTCGGCACCGCTTGCGCTCCGTGCCTTGCGGGTTCGGGCGGACGAATGCTACGGTTTGGGTTGGATGGCATGGCCAGGACTGGCCTACTCACCGTGTATTGTGGGTTCGGGCAGACGAACTCTACAGTTCAGGTGAGATGGCACGGCCAGGACTGACCCGCTCACCATGCCGTGCAGGTTCTGGCGGATGGACTATCCAGTTTGTGGCGGATGGCAAGGTCTAGACTGCCTACGCTTCTTGCCTTGCGGGTTTGGATGGACGGTCCGGGGCGGATGGCATGGCCAGGACTGCCCCACGCATTGTGCCGTGCGGGTTTGGGAGTGATGGACAGTCCGGATCGGGGCGGATGGTCCAGCCAGTTCTGGAGGATGAACGATACGGTTCGGGGCAGATGGCACTGCCCGCACACCATTCCTTCCTGTTCAGGCGAACGACCGGTCTAATTCAGAGCCGAAAGCAATACCGGGACGGCTCATACACCATGTCGTGTGGGTTCTGGCAGATGGACGCTCCGAGCGTTGCGTGTTCGGGAAAACAGATGGTCCTGTTCGGGGCGATCGGGGCTGCCTGCGCACCATGCCATGCGGTTTTGGGCAGACGGACGGTCCTGTTCGAAGCGGTCTAGACTGCCCATGCTCCGTGCCTTGCAGGCTTTTGGCCTGGGTGGGTGGCACTTCCAGCGGAAAGTTCCATGTGGGTTCAGACGGACGAATGGTCCTGTTCGAGGTGGAATGCACTGTCCGCTTTGGCAATAGCATGACCGGGACTGCCCGCGCACCGTGCCGTGCTAGTTCGGGCGGACGGACAGTCTTGTTCAGGGTAGTCGGGACGGCCCGCGATCTGTGCCTTGTGGGTTCGGGCAGACGGAAGGTGCGGTTGAGGGCAGATGGCACTGTGCTCGAAACGGACTGTGTGTGGGAAGTCCCGACCTCCCTGAACCGGACCATCCGTTCGCCAGAACCAGAACGGCACAGAGCGCGGGCTTTCCCATTCGCCCGAACCAGACCGTCCGTTCTAACCAGCACGGCACTGAGCGCGGGCAGTGCCATCCGCCTCGAACCAGGCAGTCAGTTCTGCCCAAACCTGCAAGACACGAAGCGCGGGCAGTCCTGTCTGCCTCGAACCGGACTGTCCGTTCAAACCTGCAAGGCACTATGCACTGGTAGTGTCATCCGTACAGAATCGGACCGTTCATCTACACGAACCCGCAAGGCACGGCTGACGGACGGTCCTGTTCAGGGAGGTCGTGCAATCATGGTGAGAGAATGGCACCCTGAACGGGACTGTCGGTCTGCTAGAACCCGCACGGCACGATGTGCGGGCTGTGCCACCACCCCGAACCGGGCAGTTGGTTCTGCCCTAAACCGCAAGGCACGGAGCACGGCAGTCCCATCTGCCCCGAACCGGAACGTCCGTTCGAACTTGCACGACACTGTTCATGGGCAGTGCCATCTGCCACGAATGGGTTCATCGGTCCGCTAGAACACGCACGGCATGGTGCACGGTCAATGTCAACCGCCCTAAACCGGACCGTCCGTCTGTCTTAACCCGCGAGGCAAAGTGGACGGACGGTCTTGTTCGGGGTGGGCGGGAAATCCAAGCGGGCGGACAGACTGTCCGATCTGGGTTGGATGGCACTACCCGTGCACCCCATGCGGGTTCGGGCGGACGGATGGTCCGGTTCGGGGTGGATGGCACTGCACCTGCAAGGCAGGGAGCACAGATGGAACGGTCTAGTTCGAGGTGGCCGAGATTGCTTGCACACTGTGCCGTGCTGGTTCTGGTGGATGGACTATCCGGTTTGGGGCTAATGGGACGGGACGGCCCGCACATAGTGTCATGCGTGTTCCGGTGGACAGACAGTCTGGTTCGGGGAAGATGGCACTACTGGGACTGCCCGCACACCATGGCTCGGGTGCACGAACAATCCTGTTAGGGGCGGTCGGGATGCCCCCACTCCGTGCAGTGCAGGTTCGGGTGGACGGACAGTCCCATTCTGGGTGGTTGAGACTGCTCGTGCTTCGTGCCTTGCTGGGTCGGGTAGACGGACGGTCCGGTTCGGGCAGACGAATGGTCCTGTTCGTGGCGGATGGCACAGCCCGTGCACCTTGCCATGCAGAGTCTGGTGGACGATTAGTCCTGTTCAGGATGCTCGGGACTACTCGATCACTGTGCCGTGCAGGATCTAGTGGACGGACGGCCGGGTTTGTGGTCGATAGCATACTGTGCCGTGCGGGTTCGGATGGACAGTCAGTCCGGTTCGGGGCGGATGGCCCGGCCAAAACTGCCCCGTACATCGTGCCATGTGGGTTCGGGCATGACAGAAGATCCATATATATATGTACATTTATATGTGTATATATATAGGGCAGTGCATTGCGGGTTCTGTCGGACAAATGGTCTGGTTCAGAGCGGATGGCACTGCCCGCGCACCGTGCCTTTCGAGTTCAAGTTGATGGATGGTCCGGTTCGGGGCCGCTCGCACGACCAGGACTGTCTGTGCTCCGTGTCTTGCTAGTTTGGGCAGACCGACAGTCCGGTTCAGGGCGGATGTCACTGCCCTCACCTTATGCCGTGCGAGTTCTGGCGGACGAACGGTGGTTCGGGGAGGATAGCATGAACAGAACTACTCCGCGCGCGGTGCCGTGCGGGTTCGGGCGTGACGGACGTTCCATATATATGTACATATTTATGTGTGTGTATATATATAGGGTAGTGCATTGCGGGTTCTAGCAGACGAACAGTCCGATTTGGTGCGGATGGCACTACTTGCGCACCGTGTCGTGCTGGTTCGTGCAGACCGATAATCCGGTTTGGGGCAGATGGCACTGCCCACGCATCATGCCGTGATAGACGGTCCAGTTCATGGGAGATGGGACTTGACTGCCTGCCCTTCGTGCCTTGCGGGTTTGGACAAACGGAATGTCCCAGTCGGGGCAGAGGGCACTACTCGCGCATGGTGCCATAAGAGTTCGGGCGGACCGACTGTCTGATTTGGGGCAGATGGCACTGCCTGGACTGCCTATGCATCATGTCGCGCTAGTTCGAGTGGATGGACGGTCCGGTTCGGGGCCCATAGCATTGTCTGGACTGCCCGCGCACCGTGCCGTGTAGGTTCTTGTGGATGGACGGTCCTGTTCGGGGCGAATGGCACGGTCAAGACTGGCCCGCTCACCATTAAGTGCGGGTTCTAACAGACGGACGGTCCGATTCGGGGCAGATAACACTGTCCAGTTTGAGTAGATGGACGGTCCGGTTCGGAGTGGTCGGGACCACTCGTGCTTCGTGCCTTGTGGGTTAGGGCGGACGAACTCTCTAGTTCCGGGTGGATGGCACCGCCAGGACAGACCCGCTCATCGTGCCATGCAGGTTCTGGCAAATGGACGGTCCAGTTCGGGGCGGATGGCAAGGCCTAGACTGCCCACGCACCGTGCCTTGCGGGTGCGGATGGACGGACGGTCCGGTTCAGGGTGGATGGCATGGCGAGGACTGACCCGCACACCATCCCGTGTGGGTTCGGGAGTGACAGACAGTCTGAATTGGGGCGGATGCCCGACCGGTACTGCCCCGCTCACTGTGCCGTACGGGTTCTGGCAGATGGACGGTCCGGTTTGTAGCGAATGGCACTGCCCGCGCATCGTGCTATGCGCGTTTGGGCAGACGGACGGTCCTGTTCGGGGTAGTCAGGACTGCCCGCACACTGTGCCTTGCGGGTTCGGGTGGACGGCCATTCTTGTTCGTAGAGGATGCCACGGCCCGCGCACTGTGCAGTGTGGGTTTCGACGAACAGTCGCCCAAGTTCGGGGCCTATAGCATGGCAAGGACTGCCCGCACACTATACCGTGCAGGTCTTGGCAGACAGAATGTTCAGTTCGGGGTGGATGGGACGTCCAGGATTGCTCCGCACACCACTCCGTGAGGGTTCGTTCGGACGGACGGTCCAATTCAAGGACGTTGGGACTACCCGCGCTCTGTGTCTTGCGGGTTTAAGCAGACGGATGGTCCATATATATGTACACACACACACACATATATATGTGTGTGTGTGTGTGTGTGTCTATATATATATATATATATAAGGCTGTGCATTGCGATTTCTGGAGGACGAACGATACAGTTCGTGGTGGATGGCACTGCTCGCGCACCGTGACTCTCCGTTCAGGCGGACGAGCGGTCTAGTTCGGGGCAGATGGTGCTGCCTGTGCTCAATGACTTGTGGGTTCGGGAAGGTGGACAGTCCTAGTTGAGGTGGTTAGGACGCCCATGGACCGTGCTGTGCATGTATCGGTGGACAGACGGTCCGATTCAGGGCAGATGGCATGGCATGGACTGCCTGCACACCGTTCCCTGACAGACGGTCCAGTTTGGGGCAGATGGCACTGCCCACACACTGTTCTGTGCTGGTTTGGGCGGACTGACGGTCCAGTTCGGGGCGGATGGCACTACCCACGCACCATGTCGTGCGCGTTTCGGCGTGATGGACGGTCCGGTTCAGGACGGATGGAAAGGCTAGGCCTGCCCCACGCACCGTGCCGTGCGGGCTCGCGCGGACGGATGGTCCTGTTTGGGCGGTCGGGACGGCCCCGTACTGTGCCATGTTGGTTCTGGCGGATGGACTACATGGTTCGCGAGCAGTCCATCCGGTTCGGGGTGGACAACACTGCCCGCGCACCGTGTAGTGCGGATTCGGGTAGACGGTCTAGTCCGGGGCTGATGGGACTACCCATTCTCCACGCCTTCAGGGTTTGGGGCGGATGGCATTGCCCGCGCATCTTGCTTTGCGGGTTCAGGTGGACAGACGGTACGGTTTGGGCTGGTCGGGACTGCTTGTGCTCTGTACCTTGTGAATTCAGGCGGACAAGTTATCTGGTGCGAACCGAATGGAACTGCTTGCGCTCTAAGCCTTGCGGGTCCGAGCAGACAGACTGTCCGGTTCGGGGCAAATGGCACGGCCCACGCACCTTATTGTGTGGGTTCGGGCAGACAGACGATCCTGCTTGGGGCGGTCACGGGCAGATGGATGGTCCGATTAGTAGTGATCGGGACTACCCGTGCACCGCGCCTTGTGGGTTCATGCAGAAGGATGGTTCGTTTCGCGGCCGATAGCATGGCCAGGACTGCCAGCACACCGTGTTGTGCGGGTTTGGGCAAACCAACAGTCCGGTTCGGGGTGAAAGGCATTGCCTAGGGATCATACCTACGGGTTCTAGCAGACAAACGGTGTGGTTTGAGGCGGATGGAACGGGACTGCTCACGCATCGTGCCGTGAGTGTTCGGGCGAATGGACGGTAATGTTCGGGTAGATTGCATGGCCGGGACTGACCCCCGCACCGTGCCATGCGGGATTGGGCAGACAGAAGGTCTGGTTAAGAGCCGATAGCACGGCTGGGACTTCCCGCTCACCGTGCCATGACAGACGGTCCCATTTGAACTAGAGGGGACGGGACTGCCAGCGTTTTGTGCCTTGCGGGTTTGGATGGACGGAAGGTCCCGTTCGGGGCGGATGGCACTACTCGCGCACAATGCCGTGCTGGTTCGAACAGATGGACTATCTAGTTCGGGGCGGATGGCACGTCGAGACTGCCTGCACACGTGCCGCGCTGGTTCGGGCGGACGGATGGTCCAGTTCGCGGCCGATAGCACGACCGGGACTACCCATGTACCGTGCCATATGGGTTCTGGCAGACAGACGTGCGGGTTTGGGTAGACAGAAGGTCTGGTTAAAAGCCGATAACACGACACGGCTCGGGTAGACGGACGGTCCGGTTCCGGGCAGTCGGCACCGCTTGCGCTCCGTGCCTTGCGGGTTCGGGCGGACGAATGCTCCGGTTTGGGTTGGATGGCGTGGCCAAGACTGGCCTACTCACCGTGTCTTGTGGGTTCGGGCAGACGAACTCTACAGTTCAAGTGGGATGGCATGGCCAGGACTGACCCGCTCATCACGCCGTGCAGGTTCTGGCAGATGGACGGTCCAGTTTGGGGCGGATGGCAAGGTCTAGACTGCCTACGCTTCGTGCCTTGTGGGTTTGGATGGATGGTCTGGGGCGGATGGCTTGGCCAGGACTACCCCACGCATTGTGCCGTGCGGGTTTGGGAGTGATGGACAGTCCGGATCGGGGCGGATGGTCCAGCCAGTTCTGGAGGACGAACGATACGGTTCAGGGCAAATGGCACTGCCCGCACACCATTCCTTGCTGTTCAGGCGAACGGCTGGTCTAATTCAGAGCCGGAAGCAATACTGGGACGGCTCATACACCATGTCGTGTGGGTTCTGGCAGATGGACGCTCCGAGCGTTGCGTGTTCGGGAAAACAGATGGTCCTATTCGGGGCGATCGGTGCTGCCTGTGCACCATGCCATGCGGTTTTGGGCAGACGGACAGTCCTGTTCGGAGCGGTCTAGACTGCCCATGCTCCGTGCCTTGCAGGCTTCAAGCCTGGGTGGGTGGCACTTCCAGCGGAAAGTTCCATGTGGGTTCAGACGGACGAATGGTCCCGTTCGAGGTGGAATGCACTGTCCGCTTCGGCAATAGCACGACAGCGACTGCCCGCGCACCGTGCCGTGCTAGTTCGGGCGGACGGACAGTCTTGTTCAGGGCAGTCGGGATGGCCCACGATCTGTGCCTTGTGGGTTCGGGCAGACGGAAGGTGCGGTTGAGGGCAGATGGCACTGTGCTCGAAACGTACTGTGTGTGGGAAGTCCCGACCTCCCTGAACCGGACCATCCGTTCGCCAGAACCAGCACGGCACGGAGCTCGGGCTTTCCCATCCGCCCCGAACCAGACCGTCCGTTCAAACCCGCACAGCACTGAGCGCGGGCAGTGCAATCCGCCTCGAGCCAGGCAGTCAGTTCTGCCCGAACCTGCAAGATACGAAGCGCGGGCAGTCCTGTCTGCCTCGAACCGGACTGTCCATTCAAACCTGCAAGGCACTATGCACCGGTAGTGTCATCCGCATAGAATCGGACCGTTCATCTGCACGAACCCGCAAGGCACGGCTGACGGACGATCCTATTCGGGGAGGTCGGGCAATCATGGTGAGAGAATGGTACCCTGAACGGGACTGTCGGTCTGCTAGAACCTGCACGGCACGATGTGCGGGCAGTGCCACCACCCCGAACCGGGTAGTTGGTTCTGCCCTAAACCGCAAGGCACGGAGCACAGGCAGTCCCATCCGCCCCGACCGGACCGTCCGTTCGAACCTGCATGACATTGTTCATGGGCAGTGCCATTTGCCACAAATGGGTTCATCGGTCCTCTAGAACACGCATGGCACGGTGCACGGTCAATGTCAACCGCCCTAAACCGGACCGTCCGTCTGTCTGAACCAGCGAGGCAAAGTGGACGGACGGTCTTGTTCGGGGTGGGCGGGAAATCCAAGCGGGCGGACAGACTGTCCAATCTAGGTCGGATGGCACTACCCATGCACCCCATGCGGGTTCGGGCGGACGGATGGTCCGGTTTGGGGCAGATGGCACTGCACCTGCAAGGCAGGGAGCACGGATGGAACGGTCCAGTTCGAGGCGGCTGGGATTGCTTGCGCACTGTGCCGTGCTGGTTCTGGTGGATGGACTATCCGGTTTGGAGCTAATGGGACGGGACGGCCCGCACATAGTGTCATGCGTGTTTGGGTGGACAGACGGTCTGGTTTGGGGAAGATGGCACTGCTGGGACTGCCCGCACACCATGGCTCGGGTGCACGAACAATCCTGTTAGGGGCGGTCGGGATGCCCCCACTCCGTGCAGTGTGGGTTCGGGTGGACGGACAGTCCCATTCGGGGTGGTCGAGACTTCTCGTGCTTCATGCCTTGCTGGGTCGGGCAGACGGACAGTCCGGTTTGGGCAGACGAATGGTCCTGTTCGTGGCGGATGGCACGGCCCGTGCACCTTGCCATGCGGAGTCTGGTGGACGATTAGTCTTGCTCGGGATGCTCGGGACTACTCGCTCACTGTGCCGTGCAGGATCTAGTGGACGGACGGCCGGGTTCGGGGTCGATAGCATACTGTGCCGTGCGGGTTCGGACGGACGGTCAGTCCAGTTCGGGGCGGATGGCCCGGCCAGAATTGCCCCGTACATCGTGCCATGTGGGTTCGGGCATGACGGAAGATCCATATATATGTGTACATTTATATGTGTATATATATAGGGCAGTGCATTGCGGGTTCTGTCGAGCAAATGGTCTGGTTCAGAGCGGATGGCATTGCCCGCGCACCGTGCCTTTCGAGTTCAAGTTGATGGATGGTCCGGTTCGGGGCGCTCGCATGACCAGGACTGTCTGTGCTCCGTGTATTGCTAGTTTGGGCAGGCCGACAGTCCGGTTCAGGGCGGATGTCACTACCCTCACCTTATACCGTGCGAGTTCTAGCGGATGAACGGTCTGGTTCGGGGTGGATAGCATGAACAGAACTACTCCGCGCGCGGTGCCGTGCGGGTTCGGGCGTGACGGACGTTCCATATATATGTACATATTTATGTGTGTGTATATATATAGGGTAGTGCATTACGGGTTCTAGCAGACGAACGGTCCGATTTGGTGCTGATGGCACTACTTGCATACCGTGTCATGCTGGTTCGTGCAGACCGATAATCCGGTTTGGGGCAGATGGCACTGCCCACTCACCGTACCGTGATAGACGGTCCAGTTCATGGGAGATGGGACTAGACTGCTTGCCCTTCGTGCCTTGCGGGTTTGGACAAACGGAATGTCCCAGTCGGGGCAGAGGGCACTACTCGCGCATGGTGCCATAAGAGTTCGGGCGGACCGACTGTCTGATTTGGGGCAGATGGCACTGCCTGGACTGCCTATGCATCATGTCGCGCTAGTTCGAGTGGATGGACGGTCCGGTTCGGGGCCCATAGCATTGTCTGGACTGCCCGTGCACCGTGCCGTGTAGGTTCTTATGGATGGACGGTCCTGTTCGGGGCGAATGGCACGGTCAGGACTGGCCCGCTCACCATTAAGTGCGGGTTCTAACAGACGGACGGTCCGATTTGGGGCAGATAACACTGTCCAGTTCGAGTAGATGGACGGTCCGGTTCGGAGTGGTTGGGACCACTCGTGCTTCGTGCCTTGTGGGTTATGGCAGACGAACTCTCTAGTTCCGGGTGGATGGCACGGCCAGGACAGGCCCCCTCACCGTGCCATGCAGGTTCTGGCAAATGGACGGTCCAGTTCGGGGCGGATGGCAAGGCCTAGACTGCCCACGCACCGTGCCTTGCGGGTGCGGATGGACGGACGGTCCGGTTTAGGGTGGATGGGATGGCGAGGACTGACCCGCACACCATCCCGTGTGGGTTCGGGAGTGACGGACAGTCTGAATTGGGGCGGATGCCCGACCGGTACTGCCCCGCTCACTGTGCCGTACGGGTTCTGGCAGACGGACGGTCCGGTTCGTGGCGAATGGCACTACCCGCGCATCGTGCTATGCGCGTTTGGGCAGACGGACGGTCCTGTTCGGGGTAGTCAGGACTGCCCGCACACTGTGCCTTGCAGGTTCGGGCGGACGGCCATTCTTGTTCGTAGAGGATGCCACGGCCCGCGCACTGTGCAGTGTGGGTTTCGACGAACGGTCGCCCTAGTTCGGGGCCTATAGCATGGCAAGGACTGTCCGCACACCATACCGTGCAGGTCTTGGCAGACAGAAAGTTCAGTTCGGGGTGGATGGGACGTCCAGGATTGCCCCGCACACCACTCCGTGAGGGTTCGGGCGGATGGACGGTCCAATTCACGGACATTGGGACTGCCCGCGCTCTGTGTCTTGCGGGTTTAAGTGGACGGATGGTCCATATATATGTACACACACACACACATGTGTGTGTGTGTGTCTATACATATATATATAAGGCTGTGCATTGCGATTTATGGAGGACGAACGATACAGTTCGTGGTGGATGGCACTGCTCACGCACCATGACTCGCCGTTCAGGCGGACGGGCGGTCCGGTTCGAGGCCGAAAGAACGGTCAGGACTGCCCGTGCACCATGTCGTGTGAGTTTTGGCAGACGAACGGTCCATTTGGTAGTGGTCAGGACTGCCTATGCACCATGTTGTGCGGGTTCGGATGGACGGACGGTCCTGTTCGGGGCGATCGGGACTGCCCGCGCTCAATGCCTTGCGGGTTCGAGCAAATGGATGGTCCAGTTCATGGCGGATGCACAAAGTGCCATCCGGGTTCACATGGACGGACGATCCGGTTCTGGGCGGATGGCACTGCCCATATACCGTGCCAAGCTATTTCGGGGCACGGACGGTCCGGTTAGGGGCGGTCGGGACTGCCCATATTCCATGCCTTGTTGGTCTGAGTAGACGAAAGGTCTGATTCGGGGCGGATGGCACTGCCTTCGAAGCAGACTTTCCAAGGGCAAGCCTGACCTCCCTGAACTGGACATCCCTCTAACAGAGCCTGCAAGGCACAGTGCGTTGGTTGTCCCGACCACCCCGAACAGGACTGTTCGTTTGCCCAAACATGCAATGCATGGAGCGTGGGCAGTCCAGTCTGCGCTGAACAGGACCGTCCATTCAAACCCGCACGGCACTGAGTGCGGGCAATGCCCTCCGCCCTGAATATGACTGTCGGTACACTAGAACCCGCACAGCATGGTGCGCGGGCAGTGTCATCCGCCCCAAACTTGTAAGGCATGGTGCTGGCAGTCCTGTCCGCCCCGAATCGGGTAGTCAGTTCTGCCCGAACCCACACGACACGGCGCAGCCGGTCCTGTCCGCCCCGAACCGGACCGTCCATTCGAACCTGCAAGGCACTATGCGTTGGTAGTGTCATCCGCCCAGAACCGGAGCGTCCGTCAGCCCGAACCCGCAAGGCACGGCGGACGGACGGTCCTGTTCGGGGAGGTCGGGCAATCCCGATGGGCGGACAGACGGTCTGATTAGGGTTGGATGGCACTGCCGGCACAACGTGCCATGCAAGTTTGTTCAGTCAAAAATGCCCGCGCTCTGTGCCTCGTGGCTTCGTAAGGATGGACGGTCCGGTTCGAGGCGGCTGGCACAGCCCCGAACCGGACTGTCCGCCTGCACCCGCAAGGTACTGAATGCATGCGGTCCCGACCGTCCTGAACCAGATCGTAAGTCCTCCCGAATCCACACAGCATGGTGCGCGGGGTAGTCCTAGCTGTTCCGTCCGCCTCGAACTGGACCGTCTGTTTGCCCGAACTTGCAAGGTACAGAGCACGGGTAGTCCTGACCGCCCTGAACAGGACCGTCCGTCCTCCCGATCCCGCACAGCATGGTGCACAGGCAGTCCCGACCACGCTATTGGCCTCGAAATCCGCTCGACATGGTATGCGAGCAGTGCCATCAGCTCTGGTTCAACTGCACAACGTGCCTTGCAGGTTCGGGCGAACGAGACTACCTGCACACCGTGCCTTGTAGGTTCGGGCGGACGGACGGTCCTGTTCGGGGTGGAGGGCATTGCCCGCACACTGTTCCGTGTCGGTTCCGGCATGACGTGTCGTGCGGGGGTGGGCGGACGGATAGTCCGGTTCAAGGTCGTTAGCACGGCTAGGACTGCCTCGCGTACTGTACCGGATGGGTTCTCGCGGACATATGGTCTGATCTTGGGCGGATGGGACAGGAATGCCAGCATTCCATGCCTTTTGGGTTCGGGTGAATGGACGGTCCAGTTCGGGGCAGATGGCACTGCCCATGCACCGTACCGAGCAGGTTCTGGCGTGATGGACAGTCCGGTTCGGGGCGGTCGGGACTTCCCAGGCTCCTCGCCTTGCCGGTTCGGGCGGACGAACTATTCGGTACGGGGCAGATGGCACAGCACGCACACCATGCTGTGCGAGTTCCGACGGATGGATGGTGTAGTTCTAGGTGGATAGCACGGTCGGGACTGCCCGTGCTCCGTGGCTTGCAGGTTCGGGTGGACGGATGGTTCGGCTCGGGGCGGATGGCACTGCTCATGCACCATGCCGTGTGGGCTCCGTTGTGACGGGCGGCCTGCTTCGTGGCGGATGGCACTGCCCGTGCATCGTGCCGTGCGGGTTCGAGCAAGTAGAATGGTCTGGTTCATGGCCAATGGCACCGCCCGTGCACCATGCCGTATAGGGTCAGGGCGGTCGGGACTGCCCGCGTACCGTGCCATAACGGTTCGGGGCGGTCGGGACTGCCTGGGCCTCTTGCCTTGCCGGTTCAGGAGGACGAACGGTCCGGTTTGGGGCGTATGGCACTGCTTGCGTACCGTGCCGTGTGGGTTTAGTCGTGATGGACAGTCCAGTTTGGGGCGGATGGCAATGCCCCTCGCACCGTGTCGTGCGAGTTCGGGCCTGACGGACGGTCTGGTTCAGGGCCGATGGACTGCCAGTGCCCCGTGCCTTGTAGGTTCGGGCAGATGGACAGACTGGTTCAGGTTAGATGGCACTACCTGTGCACCACACCGTGTGGGTTCTAGCGGACGGATGGTCCGGTTCGAGGTGGAAAGCACTACAGATATTGCCAACGCACCATGTCGTGAGGGTTCTGAAGGACGAATGGTCCGGTTCAGGGCGGATGGCATGGCCAGGACTACCCGCGCACCGTTCCGTGTGGGTTCAGGAGGATTGACTGCCTGTGCCCCTCGCACCGTGTCGTGCGAGTTCGGGTATGACGGACGGTCTGGTTCAGGGCCGATGGACTGCCTGCGCCCCTTGCCTTGTAGGTACGGGTAGACAGACGGACTGGTTCAGGGTAGATGGCATTGCCCGCGCACCACACCATGCAGGTTGTAGTGGACGGATGGTCCAGTTCGAGGCAGAGGGCACTGCAGATATTGCCCATGCACCGTTCTGTGTGCGTTCTGAAGGACGGATGGTTCGGTTCAGGAGGATAGCATGGCCGGGAGTGCCCGCGTACCGTGCCATGCGGGTTCGGGCGAACAGACGGTGTTGTTTGGGGCAGTCAGGACTGCCTACTCTTCGTGCCTTGCAGGTTCGAGCGGACGAATGGTCAGGTTTGGGGCGGATGGCACTGCGGATACGGCCCGTGCACCATGCTGTGCCGCTTCTGGCAGACGAACGTCCCAGTTCGGGGCAGATGGCATGGTCCGGACTACCCCGCTCACCGTGCCGTGCGGGTTTGGGCAGGTGAACGGTCTTGGTCGGCCGTCCCGACCGTGCTATCTGCCCCTAACCAGACCATCTGTCATGGTGCGGTGCAGGAGTAGTCCCTATAGATCCGAAAAGGACTGTCCGTCCACTATGCCTTTAGGGTTCAAGCATACGGACGATCCGATTCACGGTGGATGGCATTGCCCACGCACCGTGCCTTGTGGGTTCAGGCGGATGGACGGTTCGGTTCAGAGTGGGTGGAACTACCCGTGCACCATGCCGTGTGAGATTCGACTTGACGAGCGGTCTAGTTCGGTCCGGTGTGGTATCCGGCGTGATGGGTAGTTCCGACCTTGCTAAATCGAACTGTCTGTCCGCCCAAACCCATGCGGCATGGAGTGTAGGCAATCCCGAACACCCTAAATAGAACCGTCTGCCTGCCCAAACCCACAAGGCATGGAGCGCTGGCAATCCTGTCCACCCCGAACCGGATCTTCCGTCTGTTCGAACCTGAACGACACTGTGCGCGAGCAGTGCCATCCGCCCTGAATGGGGCGTCGGTCCACCAAAACCAGCACAGCACGGTACGCAGACTATGCCATCCGCCCTGAACCCGGTCGTCGGTCGGCCCGAACCCACAAGGCACGGAGCATAGGCAGTGCCATCCATCCCGAACAGGACCTTCCATCACGCCCGAACCTACAAGCCAAAATGCACGGGCAGTTCCGACCATCAAATTCTAGACGAATGGGGAGATAGCACGGTCCGGACTGCCCGTGCATCTTGCCTTGCGGGTTCGTGCGTGACGGCCGGTCTGGTTCCGGACGGATGGCACTGCCTGCGATCCATGCCTTGCAGGTTCGGGCAGACCGACACCCGGTTCAGGGCGGATGGCACTGCCTGTGCACCTGCCTTGTGAGTTCGGGCAGACGGATGGTCCCGTTCAGGGCCGAGGGAATTGTGTTGTGCGGACGGACGGTCCTGTTCATGGTAGTCAGGACTAACCACACTCCATGCTTTGCTGGTTCGGGCAGACACACAGTTCGGTTTGGGGCCGATGGCACAGCCCGCATACCGTGCCTTGAAGGTTTGGGCGGACGGACGGTCCTGCTCAGGGTGGTCACGAGCAAATGGACGGTCCAGTTAGGAGCAGTCGGGACTGCCCACGCACTGTGCCTTGCGTGTTCGAGAGGGCGGACGGTTCAGTTCGGGGCTGATAGCACGGTCGGGACTGCCTACGCATTGTGTCTACGGGTTCGGGTAGGCCAACTGTCCGGTAAGAGGTAGATGGGACGAAACTGCCCACGCACCTTGCCATACGGGTTCGGGTAGATGGACGGTCTTGTTCGGAGCCGATAGCACGGCTGGGACTGCCCATGTACCATGCTATGACGGACGGTCCAGTTCGGGGCGGATGGGAAGGTCCCATTCGGAGCGGAAGGCACTACTCGCGCATAGTGCCGTGCGGGTTCGAGTTGACGGACTGTGCAGTTCGAGGAGGATGGCACGGCGGGACTGGCCCGCACATCGTTCCGTGCGGGTTCTAGCAGACAGATGTTCTAGTTCATGGTGGATAACACTGCCTGCGCACAGTGCTGTGCGGGTTTGGGTAGACGGACGGTGTGGTTCGGGGCAGTTGGGACCGCTCGTGCTCCGTGCCTTACGGGTTCGAGCGGACGAACTCTCCGATTCGTGGTGGATGGCATGGCCTGGACTGTCCCACTCTAGTGGATGGACGGTCCGATTCAGGGCGGATGGCAAGCCCTGGACGACCCACGCACCGTGCATTGCGTGTGCGGGTGGATGGACGGTCCGCTTTAGGGTGGATGGCAAAGCTAGGATGGCCGTGCGCACCGTGCCGTGAAGACTCAGGAGTGATGGACGGTCCGGATTAAGGTGGATGGCCTGGCCAGTACTGCCCTGCTCTGTGCCATGCGGGTTTTGGCGAACGGACGTTCTTTTTCGGGGTGGATGGCACTGCCCGCGCACCGTGCCGTGCACGTTCGAGTGGATGGACGGTCCTGTCCGGGGTGGTCAAGACAGCCCATGCTTCGTGCCTTGCGGGTTCGGGAGGGCAATTGGTCTCTTTTGAGGCAGATGTCACTGCCTGCGCACTGTGCAGTGTGGGTTTCGGTGGATGGACGGCCTTGTTTGGTGCCTATAGCCCGGCTAGAACTGCCCGCGCACCATACCGTGTGGGATCGGGCAGACAAACGGTCCAGTTCAGGGAAGATGGGACGGGCAGGACTGTCTTGCTCATCGTTCCGTGAGGGTTCGGGTGGACGGATGGTCCGATTTAGGGAGGTCAGGATTGCTTACGCTCCGTGTCTTGCAGATTTGGGCAGGCGGACGGTCCATTTAAATGTACAAATATATGTGTGTGTGTGTGTCTATATAACTATGCATTGCGTGTTTTGGAGAATGGACAATACTGTTCGGGGTCGGATAGCCTTGCCCGAACACCATGCCCTATCATTCTGGAAGACGGGTGGTCCGGTTCGGGACCGTGAGCATGGCCGGGACTACCCGCGCACCGTGTCGTGTGGGTTCTGGTAGACGGACGTCCAGTTGGGAGTGGTCAGGACTGCCTGCGCACCATGCTGTGCGGGTTCAGGTGGATGGACGGTCCTGTTCGGGGCAATCGGGACTGCCCGCATTCCTTGCCTTGCGGGTTCGAGCGGACGGATGGTCCGGTTCTTGGTGGTTGGCACTGCAAGCGCAAAGTACCATGCAGGTTCAGTCGGACAGACCGGTTCGGTCTGGTTCGTGGCGGTCGGAACTGCCAGCATTCCGTGCCTTTGGGGTTCGGACGGTCCGGTTCCAGGCGAATGGCACTGCCTCCGAACTGGACTACGCATGGGCAGTCCTGACGTCCCCGAACCGGACCATCCCTCTGCCAGAACCCACAAGGCACGGAGCGTGGGATATCCCGATCACCCTGAACAGGACCGTCTGTTTTCCCGAACCCGCAACGCACGAAGCGTGAGCAGTCCCGTCCGCCCCGAACCGGACCGTCCATTCAAATACACACGGCACTGAGCGCGGGCAGTGCCATCCACCCCAAACGAGACCGTCGGTCCACTAGAACCCGCACGATAGACTGGCACTGCCCGTGCATCGTACCTTGCTGGTTCGGGCGAACGGATGGTCTATTTTGGGGCGGATGGCACTGCACCCTCAAGGCATGGAGCACAGATGGGACTAGTCATGCACCGCACCTTGAGGGTGCGGGCGGACGGATAGTCCATTTCGGAGCGGTCGAGACTGCCCATGCACCATGCTGTGCATGTTCTGGCATGATAGATGGTCCTATTCGAGGCGAATGGCACGGCCAGGACCGCCCCGAGCACCATGTAGTGTGGGTTCTGGCGGACGAACGGTCCTGTTTGGGGCGGACCGACTGCCCGGTGCCGTGCATGTTCAGGCGGAAGGACGGTCTTGTTCGAGGCGGATGGCAATGCTGGGCTGCCCGCACACCATGCTGTGCAGTTTTGGGTGCCAAGACAGTCCTATTAGGGGCGGTCAGGAATGCCTGCACACTGCCTGTGCTCCATGCCTTACGGGTTCGGGCGGACGGACGGTCCTGTTCGGGGCAGATGGCACGGCCCGCGCACCTTGCCTTGCAGGTTCGTGTGGACGGACGGTCCCTATATATGTACATATAAATAGGGCAGTGCATTGCGAGTTCTGGCGGTGCATTATGTGTGTGTGTGTGTGTATCGGGCTGTGCATTGCGGGTTCTGGCAGGTGGATGGTCTAGTTTGGGGCCAATGGCACTACCTATGCACCGTCCTTTCTGGTTCGGGTTAATGGATGGTCCGATTTGGGGCCGCTCGAACAGCGGGGACTGCACGTGCACAGTGTCATGCTGGTTTGGGCAAACCGATGGTCTAGTACGGGCAGATGGCACTGTCCGTGCACCATGTCGTGTTGGTTCTCGTAGACGGACGGTCTAGTTTGGGGCAGCTGGGAAGCCTGCACACCATGTCGCGTGGGTTCATGTGGACAGACGGTACTATTCGGGGCTGTCAGGACTGCCCACGCTCTGTGCCTTGCGTGTTTGGGCGAATGGACAGTCCGGTTCTGGGCGGATGGCAATGCTCGCACATTGTGCCATGCAAGTTCGGGCGAATAGACGGTTCGGTTCGGGGCAGTCGGGATTGCCCGCGCTATGTGCCTTGCAAGTTCAGGAGGACGGGAAGTCCATTTCGGGGTGGATGGCACGGCCACCGAACTAGACCGTTCACGGGCAGTCCTGACTTCCAAGAATCAGACCTCCCGTTCGCTAGAACCAGCATGGCACAAAGCACGAGCAGTCATGACCGTGCTCCGTGCCTGCGGGTTCGGGCTGACGGACGGTGTTGTTTGTGGCAATCGCGACTGCTGGCACCTCGCGCCATGCGAGTTCTAGCCTGCAGGAGGTCGGGACTGCCTGCACACTATCGGTTCATGGCAGTCGCGGGCAGACGGACGGTCTGGTTTGGGGCAGTGAAGACTGCCCACGCATCGTGCATTGAGGGTTCAGGTGGACGGACAGTCCTATTATGGTCGAATGGCACTGCCCACGAACCATGTTGTGCGGGTTCCGGCATGACGGACGGTCCTGTTCAGGGCGATCGGTACAGCCCTCTCACCATGCTGTGCGAGTGCGGGCGGACGGTCCCGTTTGGGGTGGATGGCATAGCCAAGACTACCATGCGCACCGTGCTATGCGGGTTCCGGCTGAACGATGTTCCAGTTTGGGGCGGATGGGATGGGAATGACCGCACTCCATGCCTTGCAGCTTCGTGCAGACGGACGGTCCAATTCGGGCAGATGGTACTGCCCGCGCACCATGCCGTGCAGGTTTCGGCTTGACAGTCGTCCATATCGGGGCGGTCGGGACTACCCGCGCTCCATGCCTTGCCGGTTCGGGCAGACGGATGATCCTGTTCGGGGTGGATGGCACTGCTCATGCACCATGCTGTGCGGGTTCAAGCGGACGGACAGTCTCGATTCGGAGCGGATGGCACTGCTCGCGCACATCGCTGTGTAGGTTCAGGCATGACGAATGGTCCTGTTCGGGGCTGATGGCACTGCCCGCACACCATGTCGTGCGGGTTTGGGCATGACCAAAGGTCCGGTTTGGGTTCGATGGCACTGCCTGTATGCCGTACCGTGCATTTTCTTGCGAACGGACGGTCCAATTTGGGTAGTCGGGTCTGCCCGCGCACCGTGCCGTGCGAGTTCGAGTAGATGGACGGTCCGGACGGACAGTCTGGTTCGGGGCTGATAGCATGGTCGGGACTACCTACGCAATGTGCCATGCGGTTTGGGGCGGACGGACAATCCTGTTCGGGGCGTCGGGACTGCCCGCGCTCCGTGCCTTGCGGGTCCGAGCAAACGGTTCGGTTCGGGGCAGATGGCACTGCCCGCGCACTGTGCCATGCAAGTTCTAGCAGACGGACTGTCTAGTCCGAGGCAGATGACATGGCCAGGACTACCCCATGCAACGTGCCGTGCGGGTTTGGGCGGACAAACTATCCTATTCGGAGCAATTGGAAATGCCCGCGCACCGTGCCGTGCGAGTTTTGACGAACGGATGGGACTGCACCGCGCACCGTGCCTTGCAGGTTCTAACGGTCTTGTTCGTGGCGATCGGGACTGACCGCGCTCCGTGCCTTACGGGTTCAGGCATACGGACAGTCTGGTTCGGGGCTGATAGCACAGCCAAAACTGCCCATGCACCATGCCTTGCATGTTCGGGTGGACAGACGGTCCGGTTCGGGTTGGATGGCTCTACCTGCGCACTATGCCGTGCGGGTTTTGGTGGACAGATGGTCTGATTTGTGGCAGATAGCGCGGTCGGGACTCTCGTGCACCATGCCTTGCAGGTTTTGGCAGACGGACTATCTTGCTCGAGGCGGTCGAGACTGTCCGTGCTCCGTGCCTTGCGGGTGTGGGCCAACGGACAGTCCGGTTTGGGGTGGTCGGGACTGCCTACGCACCGTGTCGTGAGAGTTCGAGCGGACGAATAGTCCTATTCGGGGCGGTCAGGACGGCCCACGCAATGTGCCTTGCGGGTTTAGTCGGACGGACCGTCCGTCCACCTAAACACGCATGGCACGATGCGTGGGCAGTTCCAGTAGTGCCATCCGCCCCGAACAATACCGTCCGTCCACCCGAACCGTAAGGCAAAGAGCGTGAGCAATACCCCCAAGGTTATCGGCCCTGAACCGGACCCTCGGTCCACCCGAACCCGCACGGCACGGACAGATGGACGGTCCGGTTCAGGGTGGATGGCACTGTCCACGCACCGTGTTGTGTGGATTCGGGTGGACGGTCCGATTCGGGGCGGATGGCCCGACCGGGGCTGCTCGCGCACCGTGCCATGACAGACAGTTCGGCTTGGAGCGGATGGCACTGCTGGTACTACACGCGCACCGTGCCATGCAAGTTTGGGCGGATGGACAGTCCTGTTCTGGGCGGTCGAGACTACCCGTGCACCATGTCGTGCATGTTCAAGGCGACGAACGGTCCGGTTCGGGGCAGATGGTACTGCTCGTGCTCTGTGACTTGCGGGTTTGGGCAGGTGGATGGTCATATTTGAGGTGGTTGGGACTGCTCGTGGACCGGGCTGTGCATGTATCGGTGGACGGTCTGTCCGGTTCAGGGCGGATGGCACAGCATGGACTGCCCGCATACTCTGCCCTGATGGATGGTCCGGTTCGGGGCGGATGGCACGACCTGCGCACCGTGCCATGCTGGTTTGGGCGGCAGGGTCTGGTTCGAGGCAGATGGCACTACCCGCACACCATGCCGTGCGGGTTCCGACGTGATGGACGGTCTGCTTCGGGGTGGATGGCACGGCCAGGCCTGCCCCACGCACTATGCTATGCGAGTTCGGGCAGATGGACGCTCCTGTTTGGGAGGTCAAGACGGCCCGCGTACCATGCCAGTTTTGGCAGACAGACGGCCTGGTGCGTGACCAGTCTGTTCGGTTCGGGGCGGACGACACAGCCCGCACACCGTGCACTGCGGGTTCGGGCAGATGGGACTACCCAAGCTCCGCGCCTTTCCGGGTTCGGGTCGAATGGCACTGCCCGCGCATCTTGCCTTGCGGGTTCAGGTGGACGAACAGTATGGTTTGAGCTGGTCGGGACTACCCGTGCTCCGTACCTTGCAGATTCAGGCAGACGGACTGTCCGGTGCAGGGCGGATAGAACTGCCTGCGCTCTGTACCTTGTGGGTTCGGGCGGTCCTGTTTGGGGCAGATGGCATTGCCCGCGCACCTCGTCGTGCAGGTTCGGGAAACGGACGGCCCAGTTCGGGGCGGATGGCACTGCCCACACACCATGCTGTGCGGGTTCGGGTGGACGGATGGCTTGGTTCGGGGCAGAGGGTACTGTCCTGCGCATCGTGCCATGTGGGTTCGGGTAGACAAACAGTCTTGTTCGATCATTCCGACCGTGCTATCGGCCCCGAACTGGACCGTTTGTCATGGCGCGGTGCACGAACAGTCCCAACAGCCCCAAAAAGTACCATTCGTCCATCGTGCCTTGCGGGTTCAGGCTGATGAACGGTCCATTTCGTGGAGGATGGTACTTCCTGTGCACCATGCTGTGTGGGTTCAGGCAGACGAACGATCCGGTTCAGGGCGGATGGCACGGGCGGTACTGCCCACTCTACGTGCCTTGAGGGATCGGGCTGATAGATGGTTCAGTTAGGTGTGGTCGGGACTGCCCGTGCACCGTGCCTTGCGGGTTTGGACAAACAGATGGTCCTGTTTAGGGCTGATAACACGGCTAGGACTGCCTGCGCACCGTGTCTTACGGGATCGGGCAGACTGACAGTCCGGTTCAGGGCGGGTGGCATTGCCCGAGGACTGTGCCTACGGGTTCTAGCAGATGGATGGTACGGTTCGATGCGGATGGAACGGGACTGCTCGCGCACCGTGCAATGCAGGTTCGGGTGGACGGACGGCAACGTTCGAGGCGGATGGCATGGCCGGGACTGCCTCCCACACCGTGCCATGTGGGTTTAGGCTGACGGAAGGTCTGGTTCGGAGCCGATAGCATGGCCGGGATTGCCCGCGTGCCAGGATTGCCCGCGCACCGTGCCATGAAAGACAGTCAGTTCTAAGAAGAGGAGACGGGGCTGCCCGCGCTGCGTGCCTTGCGGGTTCGGACAGATGGAAGGTCCCGTTCGGGAAGGATGGCACTACTCGCGCACAGTGCCGTGCATGTTCGGGCAGACGGACTATCCGGTTCAGGGCGGATGGCACTGCCAGGACTGCCTACACGCCGTGTCGCACTCATTTGGGCAGACAGACGGTATGGTTTGGGGATGTAGCACGACTTGACAGCCCGCGCATCATGCCATGCGGGTTCTGGCGGACGAACGGTCCTATTCGAGGTGAATGGCACAGTCAGGACTGGCCCCCTTACCATTCCATGCAGTTTCTGGCAGACAGACGTCCAGTGCAAAGCGGATAGCACTACCTGCAGACCGTGCAGTATAGGTTCGTGTAGACGGACGGTTCAGTTCGGGGCGGTCGGGACTGCTCGCGCTTCGTGCATTACGGGTTCGGGCCGACGAACTCTCCGGTTCGGGCTGGATGGCACGGCTAGGACTGGCCTGCTCACCGGGTTGTGTGGGTGCGGGCAGACAAATTTTCAGGTTCAGTGCGGATGGCATGGCCAGGACTGGCCCACTCACCATGCCGTGCAGGTTCTGGCAGATGGACGGTCCGGTTCTCGATGGATGGCAAGGCCTGGACTGCCTACGCATCGTGCCATGCGGGTTTAGATGGACGGCCCGGGGTTGATGCCACGGCCAGCACTGCCCCACGCGCCGTGCCGTGCAGGTTCGGGAGTGACCGATAGTCCAGATTGAGGTGGATAGCCCTGCCGGTTCTGGAGGACGAACGATACGGTTCGGGGCAGATGGCACTGCCGCACACCGTCCAATTCGAAGCCGATTGGACAGCCGAGACTGCCCGCACACCATGTCATGCGCGTTCTGGCAGATGGATGCCCCGTGCATTGCGGGTTTGAGCAAATGGATGGACCTATTGGGGGCAATCGGGACTTCGTGTGCACCATGCCATGCGGGTTTGGGCGAACGGACTGTCCTGTTCAGAGCGGTCTGGACTGCCTGTGCTCCGTGCCTTGCAGGTTCGGGCGGACGGATGGTCTGGTTCTGGGAGGATGGCACTTCTAGCACAAAGTGCCATGCAGGTTCAGACGGACGAATGGTCCTGTTCGGGGAAGATGGCACTGTCCGTTTCGTGGCCGATAGCACGACCGGGATTGCCCGCGCACCGTGCCGTGCTTGTTCGGGCGAATGGACGGTCTGTTTTGGGGCAATCAGGACTGCCTGCGCTCCATGCCTTGCTGTTAGGAATTGGAAGTCGCAGCGGAAGAATTAAAATCAAAATTTTCCAATTCCGATTGTGGATTTGTCAACGACGTTTAAATCGAGTAATAGAAAAACGTACCTTTTCTTGCGTGTTCGTCCTTTGCATTCGATCTCAAGGAGCTAACGACTCGGATCAGCTCCCTCTACCGGTATCCACACGAATAAGAATCCAACACGAACAGCGTGCTAGCGCTTTCCATGTTTGTCCGTACGTCAGCCTTGAAGAGATCACGATCTCCTTCTCTCGGCACTTGACGTCTCGCTTTCTCTATCTAGGGTTTCTGTTCGTGACTCTCAATCTCCCAAAAAACCCACAGAAAGCTACCGTCTCCTTTTCTCTATATAGGCTACGGTACTTTCTAATTAGTTATAGGATTATTGGATTTTCGAATTTTAAAAGGATTAATTCGAAAATCCTTTATCTTATCAATTAACATTTAATCGATAAGATAATAAATTAAACAAACCTTATTTTAAATCTGTCCAATGGATTTAATTCAAATTATTTATTTAATTTAAATAAAGAGCCATTCGAAATTAATTTAATTTATCTTATAAATTAAATTTAAAATATCATATCCTATTAGTTTTAATTTGATATTATCTCATAAATTCAAATTTCAAAACTAATATGATATCTTTCTGATTATGTTAACTATAAAATCTGATTTATCACATAAATCTGAATTTTAAGATTAACACAAAATTATAATATTATAATATATATATATATATATATATATATTATGATACATATATTTATCAAATAAATATGTATTATATATATATATATAATTCATTAACCCTAGAATAAAAGATGTATACATTGAATCTAGACATATCTTTAGATTCAATGAATATGGACACCATAGCTCGTGTTGGGCTATTCTTGTGTGTGACCCTGTAGGCCCATATGAAGTTGGAGTGGGCCAATGACGCCATTAACCCACAAGTCGGAAGTGGCCTCTATCAAGACATTGCAACTCCCAATTCATATGAGGATCGATGATCCGTTGCAATCTGTAATGTGACCATATCACGTCCCCTTTGTCACACGATATTTTGGTCAATCATGAGGCACGAAAAACGTCATCCTCCTTCCGTTGACCATTACTTTCCCGATTCTTGAGTAGACTGACTAATATAATGGAAACTCATTTCCATCGTAGTATGGCCATACATTTTCTCAGCCTTACTCATCGGGGGCCCAGTAATATCTCTCCACTAATGTGAGGGACAAATTCTATCTTGACTACTCACATTCCTCTGCATGCAAACTACTAAACTCGATCATTGCCTTTATGATCATCCGGTTAAAGATGACTTTTGACTATGTCAAAAATTAATGATCTTCATGTAGGAATCTATGATAGTCTCAGGTCTAAGGGCATAGTAACATGGTTACATATGAGAAAGCTTATGACTTGATCCATGCAGCTTTCTCATAGCGGGTCAGTTTAGCACCTTGAACCTTTTCAAGTGCCTGTGACTTTGACTCGTATCTCTATAACTAATCAAAGTCACACTAGTCTTATTTCATTTCTGTTCCCACAGAAATGACCGACCAAGGACGTTTAGAAAAAAAAAACTATTTTATCCAAGGATACAATTATCATATTAAACACGCAAATTATATGATAACAATAGGAGAAATTTATTAAATCACAATGTTCAACGTACAATGATTGGCCCTAGGGCACAATTTCCAACAGCCTCCCACTTGCACTAGGTACAATCATTAATTTGTCTAATTCCCATTGTCCTAACATGACGCTCATGTTTAGCCTGTGCAAGTGCCTTGGTAAGTGGATCAGCAACATTGTCTTCTCCTGCTACTTTGCATATTTTTATATCACCTCTATCATTGATTTCTCTGATAAGGTGAAAACGCCTGAGTATGTGTTTGGTTCTTTGATGTGACCTAGGCTCCTTGGCCTGTGCAATCGCACCATTGTTGTCACAGAACAAGTCTATTGGATTTGAGATGGTAGGCACCACCCCAAGTTCAGTGATGAACTTTCTGATCCAAACAGCTTCCTTAGCTGCATCCGATGCTGCTATATACTCAGCTTCTGTTGAAGAATCAGCTACAGTGCTCTGCTTAGAGCTCTTCCAGCTCACTGCTCCACCATTCAACAGGAATACATATCCAGATTGCGATTTAGAATCATCTAGGTCAGTTTAGAAACTTGCATCTGTGTAACCAGTTACAAAGAGCTCATCATCCAAACCGCCATATACCAAGAATAAATCCTTAGTCCTTCTTAAGTATTTTAGGATATTCTTGACAGCAGTCCAATGACCCTCACCTGGATCTTGTTGATATCTGCTGGTCATGCTTAAGGCAAATGAGACATCCGGTCGAGTACATAACATGGCATACATGATGGATCCAATAGCCGAGGCATATGGAACCTTGCTCATGCATTCTCGCTGATCAGGTGTACTAGGACATAGATCCTTGCTGAGATAGTGCCATGAGACATGGACATATAACCCCTTTTTGAATCCTACATACTGAACCTATGCAGTATCTTGTCTATATATGTACTCTGACTTAGGCCTATTAGCCTCTTGGATCTATCTCTATAGATCCTAATCCCTAGAATGTAAGTGGCTTCACCTAAGTCTTTCATCGAAAAAGACTTTCCTAACCAAGACTTGACACTCTGCAAGGTAGGAATGTCATTCCCAATGAGTAGGATGTCATCAACATAAAGTACTAGAAATTTAACTGTGCTCCCACTGACCCTTTTGTAAACACAAGGTTCATCGATGTTTTGAATGAATCCAAACTCTTTGACTACTTCATCAAAACGATGATTCCAGCTCTGAAGCTTGCACACCTTACCAGAGCCCTCTGGACGCACAAAACCTTCAGGTTGTGTCATGTACACATCCTCAAGCAGCCTTCCATTAAGGAACGTTGTTTTGACGTCCATTTGCCATATTTCATAGTCATAATATGCTGCAATGGCAAGTAGGATCCTGATTGATTTGGCCATTGCGACTGGAGAAAAGGTTTCATCATAGTCTACACCATGAGTTTGGGTAAAACCCTTCGCAACCAATCGTGCCTTGAAGATATTTACTTTGCCATCCATGTCGGTCTTCTCCTTGAAGACCCACTTGCACCGATGGTTTTTACACCTTCAGGTGGATCGACTAAGGTCCACACCTGATTGTCGTACATGGATTGCATTTCAGACTTCATGGCATTCAGCCATTTCTCAGAGTTTGGTCCCACTGTGGCCTCTCGATAGGTGGTTGGCTCATTCTGCTCAATGAGCAACACATCAGGACTTTCAGTAATCAGAAATCCATATCTCTGAGGCTGATGTCGTGACCTATCAGACCTGCGTGGGCCTTGTGCTACTTGAGTAGGCTCAGAAACTTGTTTTGAGCCTTCCCCGTCTTCCATTTGTGGTTCTATGCTATCTTGTGACTCTCGAACTTCTTCGAGATGTACCTTGCTCCCACTGGTTCTTTTAGAGATGAAATCTCTTTCTAGAAAGATACCGTTTCGAATAACAAACACTTTGTTATCGGTGGGATTATAGACATAGTATCCCTTTGTTTCTTTAGGATACCCCACAAAAAGGCATTTTGAGGATTTCAGTGCTAATTTGTCTGAGGCTTGTTGCTTAACATACACCTCACATCCCCAAATTTTGAGAAAAGACAGACTAGGCTTCTTCCCAGTCCATATCTCATATGGTGTCTTTTCAATTGCCTTAGATGGAACACGATTTAGTGTGAATGCAGCTGTTTCTAGTGTGTGTCCCCAAAAAGACGGTGGAAGATCTGTTTGACTCATCATAGATCGAACCATATCCAATAGCGTTTGATTTCTCCGCTCAGAAACGCCATTCCATTATGGTGTTCCTGGAGGAGTTAATTGTGAGACTATCCCACAACCCCTAAGATGGTCAATAAATTCTTGGCTCAAATGTTCACCACCTCGATCAGATCGAAGTGCTTTAATTATTTTGCCAAGTTGATTTTGTACTTCATTTTGGAACATTTTGAACATTTCAAAAGATTCAGATTTATGCTTCATTAGATAGATATACCCATATCTACTGAAGTCATCTATAAAGGTAATGAAGTACAGATGACCCCCTCTGGCAGTGGTACTTAATGGTCCACATACATCTGTATGTATGAGGCCCAATAAGTCAGTGGCCCTCTCACTATGCCCAGTAAAAGGTGCCTTTGTCATCTTTCCTAATAAACAAGATTCGCAAGTATGATATGATTCAAAATCAAATGAGTTGAGAAGTCCATCTTGATGGAGCTTAGAAATGTGTTTCTCATTTATATAGCCTAGACGACAATGCCATAGGTAGGTAGGATTCAAATCATTTGACTTGATCCTTTTAGTAGTTACGTTATAGATATTTCCACTATTAGTATATTCTAAATTTAAAATATAATGCCCAGAATGCAAATTTCCATTAGCATAAAAAATGTCATTACGATAAATGGAACATTTACTGTTCCCAGTAATGGAAGTGTAACCTGTCTTATTCAAATAAAAAAGAGAAATAATGTTACTACTCAAAGTAGGAACATAATAGCAATTGTTTAAAATTAACAAAAGCCCACTGGGCAAATTTATTTCATAAGTGCCTACAGCTAAAGCAGCAACTCTTGCTCTGTTTCCGACTCGTAGGTCCACTTCGCCCTTCTTCAGCTTTCTACTGTTCTTGAGACCCTGCACATTTGTACAAATGTGAGAATCACATGCAGTATCTAATACCCATGTAGAAGAAGTAGAAAGGTGAATGTCTATAACATAAATACCTGAAGGAGTAGCCCCGCTATCCTTCTTCTTTTTCAGATCTTCCAGGTAGAGTTTGCAGTTCCTTTTCCAATGACCGGGTTCATTGCAAAAGAAACATACCCCTTCCTTTGGAGGCTTTGCCTTCTTGGCTGCAGGCTTGGTTTCGGGCTTGTTTGACTCTTTGGTCTTACCACCTGAGCCTTTACCCTTTCCCTTGCCTTTGCCTTTCTTTTCCTTTCTGAACCATTAAAACAGTACTAGGCTTTTTCTTGATACTTTGCTCAGCAGTTTTAAACATCCCATGCGGTTCAGAAATAGATTTCTCCATGTTGTTCATGTTGTAGTTCATAACGAACTGGTCATAACTTTCCGAGAGTGAGTTCAAGATCAAATCTGTAGCTAACTCCTGGGTGAGGGAAAATCCTAGTCTGTCAAGGTGATCAATGTAGCTCTTCATCTTTAAGACATGAGTGCTAACTGATACACCCTCAGCCATCTTGCAAGCATGTAGAGCCTTTGTGGTCTCATACCTTTCTTGTCTTGCTTGCTGCTGGAACATTTCCTTGAGATGCACAATCATCCCATGAACATCCATGTGTTCCAAATCTCTTTGAAGTTCTGGAACCATGGTAGCTAGCATCAAGCATCCTACATCCACAGAGTCATTAGCATGCTTTGTGTAAGCATCCCTTTGAGCTCTTGGAGCATTAGCTGCAGGCTCCTCAGGAATGGGCTCATCTAGGACATATACTTTTCTTTCCTGTTTGAGAACAATTCTCAAGTTCCTGAACCAGTCAAGAAAGTTTGTCCCATTGAGTTTGTCCTTCTCAAGGACTGATCGCAACGATAGTGTAGCAGAATTATTGGTCGACATGATTCTATAATGAAAAATATGCAAATATTAATTAGTAATCTCCCACTAAATTTAACAACCCTCAAAATAACAATTAGTGGGCTAAGATCCATATTTTGCTTGAATTTAAGTCCGCTTTGGCAGGACGCTTAAAACAAAGTTATTTAGGTAGGTAACTGCTTTACCAATTACAATGTAACTCTTAGATTTTACGGGATTTGATCATCATATGATCTGGCATGTTCAATACTATCTAATGCCTTGAGACCCAAAATCATTTTGATAATCTCAATTAAGTCAAAACAATAATGAACTTTGTGAGTAGCACCATTACTCACACTTGTCTCACCAAGATAACCGAATTGTATCCACTTTGGTGGAACATACAAGTGTTCATTAATTGACGGCATTATGACTTAAGATTTTGATTGGAGGGTTTAATTAATTATTTTAATTATCGTGTAATGATAAATACATATCGTGGTTGTATCTCATACAAACATTCATAGCATATGCATATAATGATCTAATAAAAAAAACATAAATTAAACGTGATACAATATGGCTCACCTAGCCTAAATCCTCCCAAGCCCATGAGAGGACCTTTCTAAATAAGAAAAGAAAAATACATAGAGAAACCTCGTTTGAACATACGAGGGGATTGAGATGAGAAGAGAATGTACATTCAGAATATTTAGAGGAAGGAACGGCACGCAGGCCGTATTTAAATTACAACCCTTGTAAACTAGAGCCATATTGTTCACCATACCCAAACAATTTCAGAAAAAGGAAAAATAAAATCACAATAAATAAACAATTCATACAATATGAGAAGCAACAAATATTGTGATTAAACTATGTTGCCCTTGCGGGGGTTGCGGGGGGCAGTGCCCCCGGAGCTTTCGAAAAGCATACTCTTTTGAATGAGTTGCTGCCTCAAAGATCCCATGGATTCATCAATCACATTGATTAATCCATTTAGTTTGAATAAATCCGAACACAGATTTACACTGAACACAA
Organism: Dracaena cambodiana; assembly: GCA_036321105.1. NCBI lineage: Eukaryota > Viridiplantae > Streptophyta > Magnoliopsida > Asparagales > Asparagaceae > Dracaena > Dracaena cambodiana. Next base: position 15,121,801 of record JAYEPQ010000017.1, read on the forward strand.
ACATGTAATCCAAAAATACAATTAAATCCGTTTTACTAGATTCTGAATTTCAAAAATTCAGATTCTCATACATGTATCACATACATAAAATACCGAAACTAATCAAGGTGAACACACAAAACTTCAACTTAAACGCACAATCGACCTGGCTCTGATACCACTGTTAGGAATCGGAAGTCGCAGCGGAAGAATTAAAATCAAAATTTTCCAATTCCGATTGTAAATCTGTCAACGGCGTTTAAATCGAGTAATAGAAAAATGTACCTTTTCTTGCGTGTTCGTCCTTTACGTTCGATCTCAAGGAGCTAACGACTCGGATCAGCTCCCGCTACCGGTATCCACACGAATAAGAATCCAACATGAACAGCGTGCTAGCGCTTTCCACGTTTGTCCGTACGTCAGCCTAGAAGAGATCACGATCTCCTTCTCTCGGCACTTGACGTCTCGCTTTCTCTGTCTAGGGTTTCTATTCGTGACTCTCAATCTCCCAAAAAACCCGCAGAAAGCTACCGTCTCCTTTTCTCTATATAGGCTACGGTACTTTCTAATTAGTTATAGAATTATTGGATTTTCGAATTTTAAAAGGATTAATTCGAAAATCCTTCATCTTATCAATTAACATTTAATCGATAAGATAATAAATTAAATAAATCTTATTTTAAATATGTCCAACAGATTTAATTCAAATTATTTATTTAATTTAAATAAAGAGCCATTCGAAATTAATTTAATTTATTTTATAAATTAAATTTAAGATATTATATCCTATTAGTTTTAATTTGATATTATCTCATAAATTAAAATTTCAAAACTAATATGATATCTTTCTGATTATGTTAACTATAAAATCTGATTTATCACATAAATCTGAATTTTAAGATTAACACAAAATTATAATATTATAATATATATATATATATTATGATACATATATTTATCAAATAAATATATTATATATATATATATAATTCATTAACCCTAGAATAAAATATGCATTCATTGAATCTAGACATGTCTTTAGATTCAATGAATATGGACACCATAGCTCGTGTTGGGCTATTCTTGTGTGTGACCCTGTAGGCCCATATGAAGTTGGTAGTGGGCCAATGACGCCATTAACCCACAAGTCGCAAGTGGCCTCTAGCAAGACATTGCAACTACCCAATTCATATGAGGATCGATGATCCATTGCAACCTGTAATGTGACCATATCACGTCCCCTTTGTCACACGATATTCTGGTCAATCATGAGGCACGGAAAACGTCATCCTCCTTCCGTTACCAATACTTTCTCGATTCTTGAGTAGACTGACTAATATAATGAAAAGTCATTTCCATCGTAGTATGGCCATACATTTTCTCAGCCTTACTCATCGGGGGGCCCAGTAATATCTCTCCACTAATGTGAGGGACAAATTCCATCTTGACTACTCACATTCCTCTGCATGCAAACCACTAAACTCGATCATAGCCTTTATGATCATCCGGTTAAAGATGATTTTTGACTATGTCAAAAACTAATGATTTTCATGTAGGAATCTATGATAGTCTTAGGTCTAAGGGCATAGTGACATGGTTACATATCAGATAAGCTTATGACTTGATCCATGCAGCTTTCTCATAGCGGGTCAGTCCAGCACCTTGAACCCTTTCAAGTGCCTGTGACTTTGACTCGTAATCCTATAACTAATCAAAGTCACACTAGTCTTATTTCATTTCTGTGCTCACAGAAATAACCGACCAAGGACGTTTAGAAAAAAAAACTGTTTTATCCAAGGATACAATTATCATATTGAACACGCAAATTATATGAAACAATAGGAGAAATTTATTAAATCACAATGTTCAACGTACAATGATTGGCCCTAGGGCACAATTTCCAACAGCCTTGTTGGTCCGGTTTGGGACAAATGGCACTGGCCCGAACCAAACCCGACCTCCCAGAACCAGACTATTCGTCTGCCAGAACCCACATAGCATGGAGCGCAAACTGTCCCAACTGCCCCAACAGGACCATCCGTTTGCCCGAACCAGCAACACATGGAATGCGGGCAGTCCCGTTTGCTCCGAGCCAGACTGTCCATTCAAACCCACACGGCACTGACCATGGGCAGCGCAATCCGCCATGAACAGGACCATTGGTTCGCTAGAACCCGCACAGCACGATGCGCGGGCAGTCCCGTCCACCCTGAACCGGGTAGTCGGTTTTGCCTGAACCCGCAAGGCACGAAGAGCGGGCAGCCCATCCGCCTCGAACCAGACCGTCCGTTCGAACCTGCGCGGCACTATGCGCAGACAGTGTCATCTGCCATGAGAGGGTTCATCGGTTAACTAGAACATGCATGGCACGGTGCGCGGTCAGGGTCGACCGCCCAGAATCGGACGTCCGTCTGCCCTAACCCACAAGGCACGACAGACGGACGGTCCTGTTCGGGGCGGGCAGGCAGTCCAAGTGGGCAGACGAACTGTCCGATCTAGGTCGGATGGCATTGCCCGCGCACCGTGTCATGCGGGTTCAGGCAGACAGATGGTCCGGTTCGAGGCGGATGGCACTGCACCCTCAAGGCAAAGAGCACTGATGGGACTGCCCCAAGCACCGTGTTGTGCTGGTTCTGGCAGATGAACGGTCCAGTTCGGGGCGGCCGGGACTGCTCGCGCCCCTTGCCGGACAGTCTCGTTCAGGCGGACAGACAGTCTCGTTCAGGGAGGACGGGACTACTCGTGCTCTGTGCCTTTCTGGTTCGGGCGGATGAACGGTCCACTTTGGGGCAGATGGCACGGTCCATGAGCCTTGCCTTGCGGGGACGGGTGGACGAACAGTCCTGTTCGGGATGCTCAGGACTACCCGCTCACCGTGCCGTGCGGGTTCTGGCGGACGGACGGTCGGGTTCGGGGTCGATAGCTCGGCCGTACTATGCGCGTTTGGGCGGATGGACGGTCCGGTTGGGGATAGATGGCATGGCCACAACTGCCCCGCGTGTCGTGCCATGCGAGTCAGGCGTGATGGAAGATCCTTATATATGTACATTTATATGTGTGTATATATTTATATAGGGAAGTGCATTACGGGTTCTAATCGATAGATGGTCCTGTTCGGGATAGATGGCACTGCCCACGCACCGTGCCTTTCATGTTCAGAATGATGGATGGTCCGGTTCGGGGCTGCTCGCACGGTCGGGACTGTCCACGCACCATGTCGTGCTGGTTCCGGCAGACTGACATTCGGTTCGGGGCGGATGATGTTGCCCTCGCCATGTGTGGGCTCTGGCGGATGAACGGTCAAGATCAAGGAGGATGGCAGGACCAGAACTACTCCACGTGCCGTGCCTTACGGGTTCGGGCGTGACGGACGCTCCATATATATGTACATACATATATATATATATGTGTGTGTGTATATATATATAGGGCAGTGCATAATGGGTTGTAGTGGACGGATGGTCCGGTTCGGTGCGGATGGCACTGCCTGCACACTGTGTTGTGTTGGTTTGGGCAGACTTATGATTCAGTTTGGGGCAGATGGCACTGCCCTCGCACCGTGCTGTGATGGACAGTCCAGTTCATGGTAGATCGGACGAGACTACCTGCGCTTCGTGCCTTGCGGGTTTGGACAAACGGAATGTCCCATTAAGGGTGGAGGGCACTACTTGCACATAGTGCTGTAAGTGTTCGGGCGGACCAGCTGTCTGATTTGCGGTGGATGGCACTGACGAAACTGCCTGCACATCGTGTCGCGCTGGTTCGGGTGGATAGATAGTCAGGTTTGAGGCCGATAGCTCGGCCGAGACTGCCTGCGCACCTTGTCGTGTAGGTTCTTATGGATGGACGGTCAGGACTAGCCTGCTCACCATTCCATGCGGGTTCTGGCAGATGGATGGTCTGGTTCGGGGCAGATAACACTGCCCGTGCATCATGCAGTCGGGTTTGGGTAAACGGACGTTCCGGTTCTAGTCTGCGCCTTGCGGGTTAGGGCAGACGAACTCTCCAGTTCCGAGTGGATAGCAAGGCCATGACTGGCCCCCTCACCATGTCGTGAGGGTTCCGGCAGACGGATGGTCTGGTTCAGGGTGGATGGTAAGGCCTAGACGACCCACGTACCGTGCCTTGCGGGTGCGGGCAGACGGATGGTCTGGTTCGGGGCGGATGGCATGGCCATGACTGCCCCGCACACCATGCCATGTGGGTTCGAGAGTGACGGACAGTCTGGATTGGGGCAGATGGCCTGGCCGGTACTGCCCCGCTCACCGTGCCGTAAGGGTTTGAGAGGATGGATGGTCCGGTTCGTGGTGAATGGAACTACCCACGCACCGAGCCATGCACATTTGGGAAGACGGACGGTTCTGTTCAGGGTAGTCAGGACTGCTCGCGCTCTATGCCTTAAGGGTTTGGGCGTACGGATGGTCTGGTTCGTAGCGGATGCCACTACCCGCGAAGGTGCAGTGTGGGTTTCAATGGACAGTCGCCCTTGTTCGAGGCCAATAGCACTGTAAGGGCTGCCCGCGAACCATACCGTGCAGGTTCTGGCAGACGGACAGTTCGGTTCTGGGCAGATGGGACATGAGGGTTCGGGCGGACAGACGGTCCAATTCGCGGAGGTCGGGACTGCTCGTGCTCTGTGTCTTGCGGGTTTAGGTGGATGGACGGTCCATATATATGTGCACACACATATATATGTGTGTGTGTGTGTCTATATATATATATATATATATATATATATATATATATATATGGTCGTGCATTGCAGTTTCTGGAGGATGGACAACGCAGTTCGGGGTAGATGGCACTACTCGCGCAACGTGCCTTTCCATTTGGGTGGACGGGCGGTCTGGTTCGGGGCCGATAGAGCGACCAGGATTGCCTGCGCGCCATGTCGTGCGGGTTCTGAAAGACAGACGGTCCAGTTTGGAGTGGTCAGGACTGCCTATGCTCCATGCCATGTGTGTTCAGATGGACAGACGGTCCTGTTCGAGGCGATCGGGACTACCCGTGCTCCGTGCCTTGTGGGTTCGGGTGGATGGATGGTCCGGTTCATGGCGGATGGCACTGCTAGCGTAAAGTTTCGTCTGGGTTCAGACAGACGGAGGTCCGGTTCGGGGCGGATGGCACTACCCACACACCGTGCCGTAATGGTTTGGGCGGATGGACGGTTCAGTTCGTGGCAGTCGAGATTGCCAGCATTCCGTGCCTTGTGGGTCTGGGCGGATGAAAGGACCGCTTCAGTGCGTATGAAACTACCCCCGAACCAAACTTTGCATGGGCAGTCCCGACCTCTCTTAACTAGATCATCCCTCTGCCAAAACCTCCAAGGCATTGAGCACTGGTTGTCCTGACTGCCCCGAATAGGACCGTCCATTTGCCTGAACCCACAACACATGGAGGGTGGGCAGTCCCGTCTGTGCTGAACCAGACTGTCCATTCAAATCCGCACGGCACTGAGAGCGGGCAGTGCCATCCGCCCTAAATAAGACCGTCGGTCCGCTAGAACCCGCTCGGCATGGTGCCTGGGCAGTGCCATCAGCCCCGAACCGGGCAGTCCGTTCTGCCCGAACCCGCAAAGCACGGAGTGAGGGTAGACCCGTCCGCCCCGAACTGGACTGTCCGTTTGAACCTAGAAGGCACTATGCATGGGTAGTGTCATCCGCCCAGAACTGGACTGTTCGTCTGCCCGAACCTGCAAGGCATGGCGGACGGACGGTCCTGTTCGGAGAGGTTGAGCAATCCTGGTGGGCGAACGGATGGTCTGGTTCGTGTTGGATGGCACTACCGGTGCACCATGCCATGCAGGTTCGCATAGTCGGTAATGCCAGCACTCCGTGCCTTGTGGCTTCGTAGGTACAGACAGTCCGGTTCGGGATGGATGGCACTGCCCGAGCACCGTGTCGGGTGGGTTTCGATGTGACGGCAGGTCCAGTTCAAGGCGGTCGGAACTGCCTGCGCTCCATGCTATGTCAGTTTGGGCAGATGGATGGTCCGGTTCGGGGCGGATGGCACTTCTCGAGCACCATGCTGTGAGGGTTTCGGCGGACGGACGGTCCTGGCTTGGGGTGGGTGGCACTACTCGCACACAGTGTCAAGCGGGTTCCGGCATGACGGACGGTCCTGTGGGAGGCGGACGACACTACCCGCAAACTGTGTCGTGTGGTTTCAGGCATGACGGATGGTCCGGTTCGGGGCCGATGGCACTGCCCACGCGCGGTACCATCCGTGTTCTAGTGAACAAACGGTCTGGTTCGGGTCGGTCGGGACTGCCCGCACACCATGCTGTGCGGGTTTGAGCAGACGGACGGTCTGGATGGATAGTCTGTTCGGGGCCAATAGCACGGTCGGGACTGCCTACGCACCGTGCCCTGCATGTTCGGGCAGATGGACGGTCCGATTCTCGGTGGTCGCGACTGCTCACGCTCCGTGCTATGCAGGTTCAGACAGATGGACAGTCCGGTTCGTGGAGGATGCCATGGTCAAGACGGCCCTGCACACCGTTTCGTGCGGGTTTGGGCATGACGGACGGTCCGGTTCATGGCGGATGGCATGGCCGAGACTACCCCTCGCATCATGCTGTGCGGCTTCTAGGGTGGTTGGCACGGACGGGACAGCCTACGCATCGTGCCGTGCAGGTTCGGGCAGATGGACAGTCCAGTTCGGGGCAGATGGCACCGCCAGGACTGCCCCACGCATCGTGCCATGAGGATTCAGGTGCATGGACGGTCCATATATATGTACACACACACATATAAATATATGTGTGTGTGTTAGGGCAGTGCATTGCAGGTTCTAGTGGAAGACTGCACAGTTCGGGGTGGTCGAGAGCGCCCGGGCACCGCACCGTGCCGGTTCGGGCAGACGACGGTCTTTTTCAGGGCTGTCGGGACTGCCCGCGCTCTGTACCTTGCAGGTTTGGGCAGTCGGAGGTCTAGTTCTGGGCGGATGGCACTGCCCGCGCACAGTGTCGTGCGGGATCTGATGGACGAATGGTCTACTACAGGGTGGATGACACTGCCCGCACACCATGCCGTGAGGGTTCGGGTGGACGGACGGTTCAGTTCGAGATGGTCGAGACTACCCGCGCTCCGTGCTTTGCGGGTTCGGGTGGACAGAAGGTCCGGTTCGGGTAGGATGGCACTGCCCCCGAGCCGGACCATAAGCGGGCAGTCCCAACCTCCCCGAACTAGACCGTCCATCTGCCTGAACCCACATACATGAAGCGCGAGCAGTCCCGATCACCCCAAATAGAACCATCTGTCTGCCCGAACCTCAAGGCACGGAGCACGGGCAGTCCCGTCCACCCCGAAGCGGGCCGTCGATCTGCCCAAACAGTGCCATCCGCCCCGAACTGGATCGTCCGTCATGCCCAAACTCGCAAAGCAAGATTCGCGGCTAGTCTTGTCTACCACGAACTTGGGAGACAGTGCGGGTGGACATTCCTATTCGGGGTGGTCAGGACTTCCTGCGTTCCATGCCGTGCGGGTTTTGGCGAACGGACTGTCCGGTTCAGGGGGTTCAGGATGGCCCGTGCACGGTCCGGTTTGAAGGCAGTGCCATCCGCCCTGAGTCGGACCTTTCATCTGCCCAAACACGCAAGGCACAGAGTGCGGGCAGTCCCAACCTCCCCAAATCAGACCGTCCGTCTGGCTGAACCCGCAAGGCACGGAGCGCGGGCAGTGCCATCCGCCCTGAAACATGCCGTCCTTCTGCCTGGACCCACACGGGGGCAGTGCTATCCACCCCAAACCAGACCATCTGTCCGCCCGAAGTGGGCAGTCCAGGCCATGCTATCGGCCCTGAACAGGACCGGCCGTCCGCCCGAAGCCCCTCGGCTCGGAGTGTGGGCAGCCTCAACTGCCCCGAATGGGACCGTTCGTCTGCCAGAACTAGCACGGTGCCATCTGCCTCGAACTAGACTCTCTGTCCACCATAACCTACATCTCATAGTGTGCGGGTAATGCCATCTGCCCCGAACCGGACTGTCCACCCGCACCTGCAAGGTACAGGACGCATGCAGTCCCGACCATCCCAAACCAGATCGTAAGTCCATACGAACCCACAAGGCATGGTGCGCGGGGCAGTTCTAGCCGTGCCATCCGCCCCGAACTGGACCATATGTCCGCCCGAACTCGCAAGGTACGGAGCACGGGGAGTCCCGACCACCCTTAACAGGACCGTCCATCTTCCCGATTTCGCATAGCATGGTGCGTGGGCTGTCCCGACTACACTATCGACCCCAGAACCTACACGACATGGTACGCGGGCAGTGCCATCTGCTCTGGTTCCATGGCGCACCGTGCCTTGCAGGTTCGGGCGAACAGGACTACCTGAACACCGTGCCTTGCGGGTTCGGGCAGACGAAATGTCCTATTTGGTAAGGATGGCACTGCCCTCACACCGTGCCATGCCGATTCCAACATGACGGATGGTCCTTTTCGGGGCGATTGTGAATGCCTGCTCACCATGCCGTGCAGGTGCGGGTAGACGGACGGTCCAGTTCGAAGCGGATGGCACGGCTAGGACTGCCCCTCGTACTGTGCCGTGCGGGTTCTCACAGATGGACAGTCTGGTTTGGGGCAGATGGGATGGGAGTGCCAGCACTCCATGCCTTGTGGCTTCGGGAGAATGGAATGTCCGGTTTGAGGCGATGGCACTGCCCGCACAACGTGCAGAGAAGGTTTCGGTGTGATGAACGGTTCGGTTTGGGGCAGTTGGGACTCCCCAGGCACCTTGCCTTGCAGGTTAAGGCGGACGAACGGTCCGTGCCGTGCGAGTTCCGGCGGATGGACGGTCCAGTTTTGGGAGGATAGCATGGTCGGGACTGCCCGCACTCTGTGGCTTGCAGTTTCGGGCAGACAAATGGTTCGATTCAGGGAGGATGGCACTGCTCATGCATCATGCCGTGCGGGTTCCATCATGACGGACGGTCTGGTTTGCGGCGGATGGCACTGCCCGCGCACCGTGCAATGCGGGTTCGGGCATGACGAACAGTCTAGTTCATGGCTAATGGCACGGCCCGTGCACCATGCTGTGCTGGTTCAGGGTGGTCGGGCCTGCCCGCGCACTTTGTCGTGCCGGTTTGGGGCTGTCGGGACTGCCCGGGCTCCTTGCCTTGCCGGTTCGGGCGGACGAATGGTCCGGTTCGGGGTGATGGCACTGCTTACTTACCGTGCCGTGCGAGTTCGGGAGGACGATCGGTCTAGAAGGACAGTTTGGTTCGGGGCTGATAGCACGGCCGGGACTACCCGCATTCCATGCAATGCAAGTTCGGGCGGATAGACGATGTTGTTCGGAGCAGTCAGGCCTGCCTGCGCTCTGTGCCTTGCAAGTTCGGGCAGACGGATAGACCGGTTTGGGGCTGATGGCACTACCTGCGCACCACGCCGTGCAGGTTCTAGCGGACAGATGGTCCAGTTCGAGGCGGATGACACTGCGGGTACTGCCCACGCTCCTTGCCGTGCAGTTTCTAGAGGACGGACGGTCCGGTTCTGGGTGGATGGCATGGCCAGGACTACCCCATGCACCGTACCGTGCGGATTCGGGAGGACGGGCAGTCCATATGGACAGTCTAGTTCGGGGCCGATAGCATGGCCTGGACTACCCGCATGCCATGCCATGCGAGTTCGGGAGAACAAATGGTGTTTTTTAGGGCAGCCAGGAGTGCCTATGCTCCATGCCTTGCAGGTTTGGGCAGACGGACGGTCCGATTCGGGGTGGATGGCACTGCCCGTGCACTACATCGTGGGGGTTCTAGAGAATGAATGGTCCGGTTCGGGGCTGATGGCATTGCGGATACTGCCCACGAACCGTGCCGTGCGTGTTCTGGCAGATGAACGGCCCGGTTTGGGTCGGATGGCATAGCCCGGACTACGCTGCACACCGTGTCGTGCGGGCTCGGCGGACAAATGGTCCAGTTCGACCATCCCGACCGTGCTATCTACCCCAAACCGGACCATCTGTAATGGTGCAGTGAATGAGTAGTCCCGACGGCCCCGAAAAGGACCGTCTGTCTGCCATGCCTTGAGGATTCGGTTGGTCGGACGGTCCAATTTGGGGGTGGATGGCACTACCCGCACATCGTGCCGTGCGGCTTCGGGCAGATGACGGTCCGGTTAGGGGCGGATGGCACGGTCGATGCTGCCCGCTAAGTGTGCCCTGCGGGTTTGGGCGGATGGATGGTACAGTTCAAAGCGGATCGAACTGCCCGCGCACCGTGCCTTGTGAGATTCGGCGTGATGGACGTCCGGTTCGGTCTGGTGCGGTATCCAACGTGGCGGGTAGTCCCGACTTTCGTGAACTGAACTGACTGTCTGCTAAAACCCACACGGCACTGGTAGTCTCAGCCACCTTAAATAGGACCGTCCGCCTGCTAGAACCCGCAAGGCACAGAGCGCGGGCGGTCCCGTCCGCCCCGAATTAAATCCTCTGTCCATTCGGGCCTGCACGGCACTATACGCGAGCAGTGCCATCTGTCCCGAATGGGGTTGTCGGTCCACCAGAACCCCCATTACACGGTGTGTGTGTGTCGTGCCATCCGCCCCGAACCGAGCCATCGGTCTACCCGAACCCGCAAGGCATGAAGCGCAGGTAGTGCCATCCGTCCCGAACAGGACCGTCCATCACGCCCAAACCCGCAAGGCAAGATGTGCAGGCAGTCCCAGCTATCCCAAGCTAGACAGACAGGGAGATAGCACGGTCGGGACTGCCCGCACAGCTTGCCTTTCGGGTCCGGGCATGACAGACGGTCCTGTTCGGGAAGGATGGCATTGCCTGCGCTCCGTGCCTTGCGAGTTCGGGCAGACTGATGGCCCGGTTCGAGGCGGACGGCACTGCCTGCGCAGCAAGCCCTGCAAGTTCAGGCGGATGGATAGTCCGGTTCGGGGCCGATGGCATTATGTCGTGCAGATGGACAGTCCGGTTCGAGGGCGATGGCACGACCCGTGTACTGAGCCTTGGGGGTTCGGGCAGACGGAGCCTTTGGGGTGGATGGCACTGTCCGCGCACCGTGCCTTGAGGGTTCGGGGGGATGGACGATTCGGTCCGGGGCCAATAGCGTGGTTGGGATTGCCCGCGCACTGGGTTTTAGTGGACCGATGATCTGATTCAAGGCGCATGGCATTGCCCGGGCACCGTGCGTGCAGGTTCTGATAGACGGGTGGTCCGGCTGGAGGCCGATGGGACAGGACTGTCTACGCACCATGCCGTGCGGGTTCGGGCAGACGGACGGCAATGTTCAGGGTGGATGGCATGGCCAGGATTGCCCTGCACACCGTGCCATACGTGTTCGGGCGGACGGACGGTCTGGTTCAGAGCCAGCAGCATGGCTTGGACTGTCTGCACACCATGCTGTGATGGACGATCCAGTTCGTGGCTGATGGGATGGGACTTCCCGCGCTTCGTGCCTTGCAGGTTCGGACGGATGGAAGGTTCTGTTCGGGGCGGAAGGCACTCCTCGCGCACAGTGCCGTGCAGGTTCGGGCAGATGGACTGTTCGGTTTGGGACAGATGGCACTGTCAGGACTAGCGAGCACACCTTTCCGTGAAGGTTCTAGCAGACTGACGATCTAGTTCAGGGCGGATAACTCTGCCTGCACATCGTGCCATGCGGGTTTGGGTAGACGGACGGTCCAGTTCGGCACAGTCAGGACCGCTCGCGCTCCGTGCCTTACAGATTGGTTCGAGGCGGATGGCACTGCCCGTGCACTACACCGTACGGGTTCTAGCGGAAGAATGGTCCGGTTCGGGGCTGATGGCATTGCGGATACTGCCCACGAACCGTGCCGTGCGTGTTCTGGTAGACGAACGGCCCAGTTCGGGTCGGATGGCACGGAGCGGACTACGCTGCACACCGTGCCGTGCGGGTTCGACGGACAAACGGTCCTATTCGGTCGTCCTGACCATGCTATCTACCCCAAACCGGACTGTCTGTAATGGTGCGGTGCATGAGCAGTCCCGACGGCCCCGAAAAGGACTGTCTGTCTGCCGTGTCATGAGGGTTCGGTCAGTCGGACGGTCCAATTTGGGGTGGATGGCACTACCCGTGCATCATGCCATGCAGGTTCGAGCAGACCGATGGTCTAGTTAGGGGCGGATGGCACAGTCGATGCTGCCCGCTCAGTGTGCCCTGCAGGTTTCGGCAGATGATGGTCCGGTTCAAAGCGGATCGAACTGCCCGCGCACCATGCCATGTGAGATCCAGAGTGATGGGCAGTCCGGTTCGGTCTGGTGTGGTATCCGATGTGGACAGTCCAGTTCGGCGTGGTCAGGACCGCTTGCGCTGCGTGCCTTACAGTTCGGGCATATGAACTCTCCGGTTCTGGGTGGATGGCACGGATGGACTGGCCCGCTCACTTCATCGTGGGGGTTCTGGCGGATGGACGATCCGATTCAGGGTGGATGGCAAGGACTGGACTGCCCACGCACCATGCATTGCGGGTGCGGGTGGATGGATGGTCCGCTTCAGGGTGGATGGCACGGCTAGGACAGCCCCGCGCACCAAGCCTTTCGGGTTTGAGCAGACGGATGGTCTTGTTCGGGGCGAACGACACTGCACGTGCACCGTGCACTGCGAGTTCGGGTTCGGGTGGATGGTCTGGTCTGGGGCGGATGGGACTACCCACGCTCTGCGCCTTCAGGGTTCGGGGTGGATGGCACCGCCTGCGCACCTTGCCTTGAGGGTTCAGGTGGACGGACGGTACAGTTCGGGCTAGTCAGGACTGCCCATGCTCCGTACCTTGCGAATTCAGGCAGACAGACTGCCTGGTGCGGGCTGAATGGAACTGCCTGCGCTCTGAGCCTTGCGGGTTCGGGCGAACAGACTATCCAGTTCATGGCAGATTGCACTGCCCCGCGCATCTTATCATGCGGGTTCGGGCAAACGGATAGCCCGGTTCGGGGCGGATGGAAATGCCCACACACCATGCTGTGCGGGTCAGAGTGGAGGGATGGCTTGGTTCTGGGCGGAGGGCACTGTCCCACGCACTGTGCCGTGCGGGTTCGGGCGGACGAATGGTCCTGTTTGGTCGTCCCGATCGTGCTATCGGCTTCGAACTGGACCGTCCGTCATGGCTTGTCTGGTCGTACCTGCGGGTTCTAGCAGATGGATTGTCTGGTTCAAGGCGGATGGAACGGGACTGCCCGCGCATCGTGCCATGCGGGTTCGGACGAGCGGACGGTGATGTTCAGGGCAGATGGCATGGCCAGGACTAACCCCCGCACTGTGCCATGCGAGATTGGGCAGACGTAAGGTCTGGTTAAGAGCCGATAGCACGGCCGGGACTGCTCGCGCACCATGCCATGACGGACAGTCTAATTCGAAGTAGAGGGGACAGGACTGCCCACGTTCTGTGCCTTGCGGGTTTGGACGGATGGAAGGTCCCGTTCGGGGTGGATGGCACTACTCGCGCACAGTGCCATGCGGGTTCGATCGGATGGACTGTCCTGTTCGTGGCAGATGGCACTGCCGAGACTGCCTGCACACCGTACCGTGCTAGTTCGGGCGGACGGACTGTCAAGTTCGGGGCCGATAGCACGACCAGGACTACCCGCGCACTGTGCCGTGCGGGTTTTGCCAGACAGACGTGCGGGTTTGGGCGGACGGAAGGTCTTGTTCGGAGCCGATAGCACGATCGGGAATGTCCGCGCACTGTGCCATGACGGATGGTCCAGTTCGAAGTGGATGGGACGGGACTGCCAGCGCTCCGTGCCTTGCGGGTTCGGACGGACGGAAGGACCCGTTTGGGGTGGATGGCACTGCTCATGCACAGTGCCGTGTGTGCTCGGGCAGATGGACTGTCCGGTTCGAGGCGAATGGCACGGTCAGGACTATTCCATGCGGGTTCTAACAGACGGACGTCCGGTTCGAGGCGGATAGCACGGCCTATGGACCGTGCCGTGCAGGTTCGGGTAGATAGATGGTCTGGTTTGGAGCGGTCAGGACCGCTCACGCTCTCTGCCTTGCGGGTTCGGGCGGACGAACGCTCCGATTCAGGGTGGATGGCACAGCCAAGACTGGCCAGCTCACCGTGTCGTGCGGGTTCGGGCGGTTGAACTCTTCGGTTCGCGGTGGATGGCACGACCAGGACAGGCCCGCTCACCATGTCGTGCAGGTTCTGGCAGATGGACGACCCTATTCGGGGCGGATGGCAAGGCCAGGACTGCCTACGGACGAATGGTCCAGGGCGGATGGCACGGCTAGGACTGCCCTGCGCACCGTGTCGTGCGGGTTCAGGAGTAACAGACAGTTCGAATCAGGGCGGATGCCAAGCCGGCTCTGGAGGACGAACGATACGGTTCGGAGCAGATAGCACTGCCCGCACAATGTGCCTTGCCGTTCGAGAAGACGGGCGGTCTGATTCATAGCCGATAACACAGCCGGGACTGCCCGCACTGCGTGTCGTGTGGGTTCTGGCTGATGGACGCTCCGTGCGTTGCGGGTTTGGGCAAACGGATGGTCTTGTTGGGGGCGATCGGGACTGCCTTGTGGGTTTCTACACATGGTGCCTTGCGGTTTGGACGGATGGTCCGAGGCGGGATGGCACGGCTAGGACTGCCCCGGACGCCATGCCGTACGGGTTCGTGAGTGACGGATAGGCCGGATCTGGGCGGATGGCCTAGCCGGTTCTAGCAGACGAACGATACGGTTCGGGACAGATGCCATTGCCCGCACACCGTGCCTTGCCGTTCGGCAGACAGGCGGTCCAATTCAGAGCCGATAGCACTGTCAGGACTGCCCGTGCACCATGTCATGCGGGTTCTTGCATATGGATTCTCCGTGCGTTGCGGGTTCGGGATAATGGATGGTTCTGTTAGGGGCGATCAGGACTGCCTACGCACCATGCCATGCGGATTTGGGCGGGTGGATGGTACTGTTTGGAGCGGTCTGGTGCCTTGTGGGTAAGGACGGACGGATGGTCCTGTTCTAAGAGGAATTTACTTTCAGTGCAAAGTGCCATGCTGGTTCAGACGGACAAATGTTCCTGTTCGGGGCGGATGGCACTGTCCAGTTCGAGGCCAATAGCACGATCAGGACTACCCGCGCACCGTGCCGTGGTGGTTCGAGCGGACGGACAGTCTGGTTCGGGGCAGTCAGGACTGCCCGCGCTCTATGCCTTGTGGTTCGGGCGGACGAAAGGTACGGTTTGGGGCGGATGGCAATGCCCCCGAACCGGACTATGCACGGGCAGTCCCAATCTCTCCTCACCGGACAGTACGTCTGCCAGAACCCACACGGCCCGAAGCGCGGGCTATCCCGACCGCCCCGAACAGGACCATCCGTTTGCCCGAACCCGCAACGCTTGGAGGGCGGGCAGTCTTGTCCGTCCCGAACCGGATGTCCGTTCAAATCCACATGGCACTGAGCATGGGCAGTGCAATCCGCCCTAAACGGGACCGTCGGTCCGCTATAACCCGCATGGCACGATGCGCCGGCAGTGCCATCCCTAACCAGGCAGTCAGTTCTGCCTGAACTCGCAAGGCACGGAGTGTGGGCAGTCCCATTAGCCACGAACCGGATAGTTCGTTCGAACATTCACGACACTGTGTGCGGGCAGTGCCATCAGCCACGAATGGGTTCATCGGTCCGCTAGAACATGCACGGCATGGTGCGTGGTCAGTGTCATCTGCCCAAAACCGGATCGTCCGTCTGCTCGAACCCGCAAGGCACGGCGGATGGTCTATTCGATCTGGGTCGGATGGCACTGCTCGCGTACCGTGCCATGCAGGGTCGGGCAGAGGGATGGTCTGGTTCGGGGTGGATGGCACTGCACCTGCACTGTGCCTTGCGGGTTCGGGAGGACGGACGGTTCGGTTCGGGGCTGATTGCATGATTGGGACTGCTCGCGCACTGTGTCTACGGGTTTGGGCAGAACCAAACGGGATGGGCCGAAGGGCACTGTCTGCGCACCATGCTATAAGGGTTCGGGCGGACAGACTGCCTGATTTGGTGCTGATGGCACTGCCGGGACTGCCAGAGTATCGTGTCGCGCTGGTTCGAGTGGACGGACGGTCCTTTTCGGGGCCGATAGCACGGCCGGGACTGCTCGCGTAGCGTGCCATGCAGGTTCTTGTGGGCTAACGGTCCGGTTCAGGGTGAATGACACAGTTACGACTGGCCCGATCACCGTTCCCTGTGGGTTCTGGCAGACGGACGGTCCAATTCGGGGCAGATAACACTGCCCGCACACCGTGCATTCCGGGTTCAGGTAGATGGATGGTCCAGTTCTGGATGGATGGCACGGCCAGGACTGGCATGCTCACCATGCCCTGCGGGTTCTGGTGGACGGACGGTCCGGTTCAGGGCAAATGGCACAACCAGGATTGCCCCACGCACCTCGCCTTACGGGTGCAGGCGGACGGACGGTCCGGTTTGGGGCAGATGGCACAACCAGGATTGCCCCGCACACCATGCCGTGTGGGTTCGGGAGTGACGAACAGTCCGGATCGGGGCGGATGGTCGGGTGGGTACTGCCTCGTTCACCGTGCCGTAAGGGTTCTGGCAGACGGACGGTCTAGTTCGTGGCGAATGGCTCTGCCTGCACACCGTGCCATGCACGTTTGGGCAGATGGACTGTCCTGTTCGGGGCAGTCAGGACTGCCCGCACTCTGTGCCTTACGGGTTTGGCGGACAGACAGTCTGGTTCGTAGCGGATGCCACTACCCGCGCACTGTGACGTGTGGGCTTTGACGGACAGTGGCCCTAGTTCGGGGTCTATAGCATGGTGAGGACTACCCGTGCACCATACCGTTTGGGTTCTGGTGGAAGGACAGTTCGGTTCGAGGCGGATGAGACGGCCAGGACTGCCTCGCGCACCATTCCATGAGGGTTCGGGTGGATGGACGGTCCAATTCGTGGATGTCGGGACTGCTTGAGCTCTGCGTCTTGCGGGTTTAGGCGGACAGATGGTCCATATATATGTGCAGACACACACACATATATGTGTTTGTGTGTGTCTATACATATATATATATATGGCAGTGCAATGCGATTTCTGGCGGACGAACGATATAGTTCGGGGGGGACGACAGTGCCAGCGCACCATGCCTTGCCGTTCGGGCGGACAGGTGGTCCGGTTTGGGACCGATAGAACGGCCAGGACTGTTGCGCACCATGTCGTGCAGGTTCTGACAGATGGACAGTCCAGTTGGGAGTGGTCAGGACTGCCTACCCACCATGTCGTCCGGGTTCAGATGGACGGATGGTCCTGTTCGAGGCGATTGGGACTGCCCGTGCTCCGTGCCTTGCGGGTTTGGGCGGACGGATGGTCCGGTTCATGGCGGATGGCACTGCAAGCGCAAAGTAACGTCCGGGTTCAGACAGACATATGGTTCAGTTCGGGGCAGGTGGCACTGCCCTCATTCCGTGCCGTGCTTTTTTGATGGGACGGACGGTCCAGTTCGGGGCGGTCGGGACTGCCTGCATTCCGTGCCTTATGTGTCCGGGCGAACGAAAGGTTCGGTTCGGGGCGGGTGGCACTGCTCTCGAACCGAACTGTGTGTGGTCAGTCCCGACCTCCCTGAACCGGATCGTCTCTCTACCAGAACCTGCAAGTTACGGAGTACTGGTTGTCCCGACTGCCCCGAATGGGCCCGCCCGTTTGCCCGAACCCGCAACGCATGGAGCGTGGGCAGTACCATCTGTGCCGAACCAAACCGTCCATGCAAACCCGCAGGGCAATGAGCACGGGTCGTGCCATCTGCCCTGAACAAGACCGTCTGTCTGCTAGTGCTCGCACGGCACGATGCACGGGCAATGCCATCTGCCTCTAACCAGGCAGTCAGTTCTGCCCAAACCTACTAGGCACGGATCGCTGGCTGTCCCGTCCGCCCCGAACCTGATCGTCCGTTCGAACCTGTAAGGCACTATGCATGGGCAGTGTCATCTACCCAGAATCAGACCGTTCGTCTACATGAACCCGCAAGGCTTGGTGGACAGACGGTCCTATTCTGGGAGGTCGGACAATCCTGATGGGCAGACGGACGGTCCAGTTCGGGTCAGATGGCACTTCCGACGCACCGTGCTATGCGGGTTCGCGCTGTCGGGAATGCCCGTGCTTTGTGCCTTATGGCTTTGTACGGACGGACAGTCCGGTTTGGGGAAGCTGGCACTGCCCGCGCACCGTGTCGGGAGGGTTTCGGCGTCACGGTCGGTCCAGTTGAAGATGGTCGGAACTGCTTGTGCTCCATGCCTTGTCGGTTCGGGCGGATGGACGGTCTGGTTCGGGCGGATGGCACTGCCTGAGCACCATGCTGTGCGGGTTCAGGCGGATAGACGGTCCCAGTTTAGGGTGGATGGCACCGCTCACACAAACTGTCGAGTGGGTTCCGGCGTGAAGAACAGTCCTGTTGGGGTGAATGGCACTACCTGCGCACCGTGTCATGCGGGTTTAGGCATCACCGACGGTCCAGTTTGGGGCCGATGGCACTGCCTACGCACCGTACCGTGCATGTTCTAGTGGACAGACGGTCCGGTTTGTGGCTGTCGGGACTGCCCGCGCATCGTGCCGTGCGAGTTCGGGCAGATGAATGGTCTAGACGGATAGTCTATTTCGGGGCCGATAGCATGGCCGGGACTACCTACGCACCGTGCCGTGCGTGTTCGGGCGGACGGATGGACCGATTCGGGGCAGTCGGGACTATTTACACTCCATGCCATGCAGGTTTGGACGGATGGACGGTCCAGTTGGGGGAGGATGCCATGGCCAGAACTGCCCCGCACACCATCCCATTGGGTTCGGGCGTGACGGACGGTCCAGTTCATGGTGGATGGCTTGTCAGGACTGCCCCGCACGCTGTGCGGGTTCTGTGGCAAATGGCACGGATGGGATGGCCTGCACACCGTGCCGTGCTGGTTCGGGACGGACGATCCGGTTCGGGGCTGGTGGCACAACCAGGACTACCCGGTGCACCGTGTTGTGAGGATATGGGCGGATGGATGGTCCATATATATGTACACTCACATAGCTATATGTGTGTGCGTGTGTAGGGCAGTGCATTGCAGGTTCTGGTAGAAGGACTGTCTAGTTCGGGGCGGTCGAGAGGGCCTGCGCACCATACCATGCAGGTTCGGGTAGACAGACGTCCTGTTCAAAGCTGTCGGGATTGCCCGCGCGCCATACCTTGCAGGTTCTGGTGGACGTACGGTCCGATTCTGGGCAGATGGCACTACCCGCATATAGTGTCATGCGGGATCAGACGAATGAACGGTCCGATATGGCGCGGATGGCACTGCCCGCGCACCGTGCCGTGCGGGTTTGGGCTGATGGACTGTTCGGTTCAAGATGGTTGAGACTCCCGCACTCCATGCTTTGGGGGTTCGGGCGGACGAAATGTCCAGTTCGGGGTGGATGCACTGCCCCCAAACCAGACAGTGCGCAGGAAGTCCCGACCTCCCCGAACTAGACTGTCCACCACCCAGAACCCAAATGCATGGAGCGCGAGTAGTCCTGACCACCCCGAATAGAACCGTTCGTCAGCCCGAACACTCCAAGCATGGAGCGCAGGCAGTCCCGTCCGCCTGCACTGGACTGTCTGTGCATTCGAACTAGCAGGGCACAGTGGGCGTGCAATGCCATCCGCCCCGAACCAGACCGTCGGTCTACCCGAACCGGCAAGGCATGGAGCCCAGCAGTGTCATCCGTCCCAAAACAGATCGTCCGTTGCTCCGGAACCCGCAAGGCAAGATTCACGGCCAGTCTTGTCTGCCACGAACTAGACGTACGGTGTGGATAGCACGGTCGGGATTGCCCGTGCACTGTGCCTTGCAGGTTCGGGGTGGATGACACTACCCGCGCACCGAGCCGTGCGGTTTCTGGCGGACCGACGGTCCCGCTCGAGGTGGAGGGCACTGCCCATGCAAAGTGTCTTGCAGGTTCGAATGGACAGACTGTTCGGTTCGGGACAGACGGGACTGCCAACGCTCCATGCTTTGCGGGCTTGGGTGGATGGACAGTCTTATTTGGGTTGGTCGGCACTTCCCTCGCTCCGTGCCGTTTGGGGTTTGGCAGACGGACAATCCAGTTCGGGGAGGTCAGGATGGCTCGTGCATGGTCCGGTTTGAGGGCCGTGCCATCCGCCACGAGCCGGACCTTCCGTCTGCAAGAACCCGCAAGGCACGGAGTGGGGTAGTCCCAACCTCCCCGAATATGACTGTCCGTCTGCCCGAACCCGCAAGGCATGGAGCACGGGCAGCGCCATCCGCCTCGAAATGGACCATCCTTCCACCTTGACCCGCACGGCACGGTGCAGGGGCAGTGCCATCCACCCCGAGCCAGGCCGTCTGTCCGCCCAAAGCGGGCAGTCCCGGCCGTGCTATTTTCCTCAAATAGGATTGTCCGTCCGCCTGAAGCCGCAAGGCTCGGAGTGCGGGCAGTCTCGACTGCTCTGAATAGGACCGTTCGTCAGCCAAAACAAGCACGGTGCCTTCCGCCCCAAACCAGACTATCTGCCTGACCTGCAAGGTACAGAACGAGTGCAATCGTGACCGTCCCAAACTAGATCGCAAGTCTGCCCGAACCCACACAACATGGTGCACGGGGCTGTCCTAGCCGTGCCATCCGCCCTGAACTAGACCTTCCGTCCGCCCGAACTCGCAAGGTACAGAGCGCGGGCAGTCCCGACCGCCTTTAATAGGACCGTCCGTCCTCCCGATCCTACACAGCACGATGCGCGGGCAGGCCAAACCCTGCTATTTGCCCCGAAACCTACATGACATGGTATGCAGACAGTTCCATCCTCTCCGGTTCTACTACGCACCATGCCTAGAAGGTTCGGGTGGACAGGACTACCCACACACTATGCCTTGCAGGTTCGGGCGGATGGATGGCCCTGTTCGCGCGGATGGCACTACCCGCGCACCGTGCCGTGCTGGTTCCAGCGTGATTGACGGTCTTGTTAGGGTGGTCGGGACTGCCTTCTCAACATACCATCCGGTTGCAGGCGGACGGACTATCCAGTTCGAGGAGGTTGATATGGCTAGGACTACCCCCGCGTACTATGCCGTGTGGGTTCTCATGGATGGACGGTCTGGTTCAGGGCGGATGGGACGGGAATGCCAGCACTCTGTGCCTTGTGGTTTTGGGCGAATGGACGCTCCGGTTCGGGGCGGATGGCACTGCCCGCACACCATGCTGAGCAGGTTTTAGAGTGATGGACAGTCCGGTTCGAGGCGGTTAGGACTGCGTGGGCTCCTTGACTTGCAGGTTCGGGCGGATGAACGGTCCAGTTCAAGGTGAATGGCATAGTACGCGCACTGCGCCGTGCGAGTTCAGGCGAATGGTCGGTCCAGTTCGGGGAGGATAGCACGATTGGGAATGCAGGTTTGGGCAGACGGATGGCTCGGTTCGGGGCAAATGGCACTGCTCACGCACCATGCCGTGCGGGTTCCGTTGTGACGGACGATCTGGTTCGCAGCGGATGGCACTGCCTACGCACCATGCCGTGCGGGTTCGTGCATGACGGACGGTCTAGTTCCCAGCTAATGGCACTGCCCGTGCACCATACCATGCGGGTTCAGGGCGGTCGGGACTACCCGCGCACCGTGTCGTGCCAGCTCGGGGTGGTTGGGACTGCCCGGGCTCCTTGGCTTGCTGGTTCGGGCAGACGAAAGGTCCGGTTCGAGGCAGATGGCACTGCTCGCGTACCATGCCGTGCAGGTTTAGTCGTGATGGGTAGTCTAGTTTAGGGAAGATGGTACTTCCCTCGTACCATGCCGTGCGAGTTCGGGCATGACGGACGGTCTGGTTCAGGGCCGATGGCATTGCCCACGCACCAGGCCGTGCGGGTTCGGGGAGGTCGGGGCTGCCCGCGCACTGTGTCGTGCCGGTTTGGGCCGGTTGGGACTGCCTGCGCACAGTACCGTGCGGGTTCGGAAGGACGAACAATTCAGATGGATAGTTTGGTTTGGGGCCAATAGCATGAAAGGGACTGCCCGCATACCATGCTATGTGAGTTTGGGTGGACAGACGGTGCTATTCGGGGCAGTCAGGACTGCCTGCGCTCCGTGCCTTGTAGGTTTCGGCGGACCGACCAACCGGTTAGAGGTGGATGGCACTGCCTGCGCACCATGCGTGTGGGTTCTAGCAGATAGATGGTCCGGTTCGAGGCGGATGGCACTGCGGATACTGCCCACTCACCGTGCCGTGCGGGTTTTGGAGGACGGACAGTCGGGTTCCGGGTGGATGGCACGGCTAGGACTACCCAGCGCACTGTGTTGTGCGGGCTCGAGAGGACGGACAGTCCATACGGACAGTCTAGTTCGGGGCAGATAGCATGACCGGTACTGCCCGCGTACCATGCCATGTGGGTTCGGGCAGACAGACGGTGTTGTTTGGGGCAGTCAGGATTGACTACGCTCCATGCCTTACAAGTTCGGGCAGACGAATGGTCCGGTTCGGGGCAGATGGCACTGCGGATGCTGCCCGCGCACCGTGCCGTGCAGGGCGAATGGCACAGCCAGGTTCGGGGCAGATGGCATGACCAGGACTTCTCCGCGCAAAGTGCTGTGCGTATTCGGGCGGACGAACGGTCCTGTTCAGCCATCTCGACTGTGCTATTTGTCCCAAATCGGACCGTCTGTCATGGTGCGGTGCATGAGCAGTCCTGACAACCCAAAAAGGACCGTCCCGATAGCCTTGAGGGTTCGGGCAATCGAACGGTCTGATTCGTGGTGGAGGGCACCGCCCGAGCACCGTGCTGTGCGGGTTCGGGCGGACGGATAGTCCGGTTAGTGGCTGATGGCATGGCCGGTACTTCCCGTTCAATGTGCCTTGCAGGTCCGGGCGGATGGACGGTCTGGTTCGTGTGAGATCCGACGTGACGGACGGTTTGGTTCGGTCTGGTGCAGCATCCGGCATGACGGGTAGTCACAACCTCCCCAACCGGACTGTCTGTCTGCTAAAACCCGGACGGCACGGAGTGCAGGCAATCTCGACCACCCTAAATAGGACCGTCCGCCCGCCCGAACCAGCAAGGTGCGGAGCGTGGCCGGTCCCGTCCGTCCCGAACCGGATCCTCCATCCATTCGAACCTGCACGACACTGTGCGCGAGCAATGCCATCCTCCCTGAACGGGGCCATCGGTCCACCAGAACCTGCACGGCACGGTGCGTGGGCCATGCCATCTGCCCCGAACCGGGCCATCCGTCTTGAACAGGACCATCCGTCAGGCCCAAACCTACAAGGCAAGATGCGCGGGCAGTCCCGGCCATCCCAATCTAGATGGACGGGGAAATAGCATGGTCGGGACTGACCGCGCATCTTGCCTTCCTGGTTCGGGCGTGATGGACGGTCCTCTTCGGGATGGATGGCACTGCCTGCACTCCATGCCTTGTGGGTTCAAGCAGACCGACGGCCCGGTTCGAGGCAGACGGCACTGCCTGTGCAACGTGCCGTGCGAGTTTGGATAGACGGATGGTCTGGTTTGGGGCCGATGGCATTATGTCGTGCGGACGGACTATCTGTTCGAGGTAGTCCAGACTGCCCACACTCCGTGCTTTGCTGGTTCAGGTAGACAGACAGTCCGGTTCAGGGCCGATGGCACGGCCCACATACCGTGCTTTGCAGGTTTGGGCGGACGGACGGTCCTGCCCAGGGCGGTCGCGGGCAGATGGACGGTCCGGTTATGAGTGGTCGGGACGGCCCGCACATCGTGCCTTTCGGGTTCACGCAGACGGATTGTCCAGTCCGGGGCAGATGGCACTGCCCGCACACCATGCCTTATGGGTTCGGGAGGGCGGACGGATTGGTTCAGGACCAATAGAACGGCTGGGACTGCCCACGCACTGTGTCTATGGGTTCGGGCAGATCGACGATCTGATCCGAGGCGGATGGCATTTCCCTACACCATGCGTGCAGGTTATGATAGATGGACTGTCTGGTTCGAGGCAGATGGGACAAGACTGCCCGTGCACCATGCCATGCGGGTTCAGGTAGACGGACGGTAATGTTCGGGGTAGATGGCATGGCCAGGATTGCCCCGCGCACCGCACCGTACGGGTTCGGGCGGACGGACGGTCCAGTTCGTGGTGGATGGGATGGGATTGCCTGCGTTCCATGCCGTGCGGGTTCGAACGGATGGAAGGTCCCTTTTGGGGCAGAAGGCACTACTCGCGCATAGTGTCGTGTAGGTTCGGGCGAACTGACTGTCCGGTTCGGGGCAGATGGCACTGCAGGGACTGACCCGCACACTGTTCTATGTGGGTTCTAGTAGACGAACGTTCCAGTTCGAGGTGTATAACACTATCTGAATGCCGTGTCATGTGGGTTCGGGTAAACGGACGGTCCAGTTCGAGGCGGTCGGGACAGCTCACGCTCCATGCCTTACGGGTTCGGCCGGACGAACTCTCCAGTTCGGGGTGGATGGCATGGCATGGACTGGCCCGCTCGCTGCGTCGTGCGGGTTCTGGCAGACGGACGTCCGATTCAGGGCAGATGGCAAGGCTTGGACTGCCCACGCACCGTGCATTGCTGGTGGGGGCGGACGAACGGTCCGCTTCAGGGTGGATGGCACGGCTATGACGTCCCCGCGCACCGTGCCGTGCGGATTCAAGATTGATAGCCAGTTTAGATCAAGGTGGATAGCCCGGCCGGTACTGCCCCACTCCGTACCGTGTGGGTTCTGGCAGACGGACTGCCTAGTTCGTGGCGGATGGCATTGCCCATGCACCGTGCTGTGCACGTTTGGGCGGACGGACGATCCTAATCAGGGCGGTCAGGACAGGCCGTGCTCCATGCCTTGCGGGTTAGGGCGGATGGACGGTGTTGGTCAGGACGGATGTCATTGCCCGCGCACTGTGCAGTGTGGGTTTCGGTGGACAGATGGCCTTGTTCATTGCCTATAGCCAAGCTAGAACTGCCAGCGCACCATGCCGTGTGGGTTCGGGCGAACAAACGGTCCAGTTCGGGGTAGATGGGACGGCTAGGACTATCCTGCTCTCCGTTCTGTGAGGGTTCGGGCGGACGGACGGTCCGATTCGGGGAGGTCGAGACTGCCTGTGCTCCGTGTCTTGTGGGTTTGGGCAGACGGACGGTCCGATTCGGGCAGGTCGGGACTGCCTTCGCTTCGTGTCTTGGCGGATGGCACTGTGGGTTCGGACGTGCAAAGTGCTCAGTCGGACAGACCGGTTCGGTTTGGTTTTTGGTGGTTGGGACTGGTAGCATTCCGTGCCTTGTGGGTTCGGACGGACGAACAATCCGGTTCGGGACGGATGGCATTGCCCCCGAACCGAACTATGCAAGGGCAGTCCCGTACGCCCCGAATCAGACATTCACTCAAACCCGCACGACACTGAGCACGGGCAGTGCCATCCATCCCAAACAGGACCGTCGGTCTGCTAGAACCCGCACGACACAGTGCGTGGGCAGTGCCATCTGCCCTGAACCGGGTAGTCAGTTCTGCCTGAACCCCCGAGGCACGGAGCGTGGGCAGTTCCATTGAACTGGACTGTCCTTTCGAACCAGCAAGGCACTGTGTGTGGGCAGTGTCATCTGCCTAGAACCGGACCGTCCGTCTGCCCGAACCTGCAAGGCACAGAAGGAGAATGACCCTATGTGGGGCAATCGGGCAGTCCCGGCAGGCTGACGGACGGTCTGGTTAGGGTTGGATGCCACTGCCCGCACACCGTGCCATGTTGGTTCAGGCGGATGGATGGTCTGGCTTGGGGCAGATGGCACTGCACCCGCAAGGCATGGAGCACAGATGGGACTGGCCGTGCACTGCGCCTTGCGTGTGCAGGAGGACAGACGGTCCGATTGCGGGTGTCGTGCATGTTCCGGCATGATAGACGGTCTTGTTCGAGGCGAATGGCACGTCCAGGACTGCCCCGAGCACCATGCAGTGCGGGTTCTAGCGGATGAATGGTCCAGTTTGTTGCAGACTGACTGCCCGGTGCCTTGCATGTTCAGGAGAATGGACGGTCTAGTTTGGGGTGGATGGCACTACTGGGACTGCCCGCACACTTTGCCGTGTGGTTTCGGGCGCTCGGACAGTCCTATTAGCGGCAGCCAGGAATGCCTGCACTCCATGCTGTGCGGGTTTGGACAGACGAATGGCCCTATTTAGGGCAGTCGAAACTGCCCGTTCTTCATGCCTTGCAGGTTTAGGCGGACGGACGGTCCAGTTCAAGGCGGATGGCACGCCCCGCGCACCTTCCCTTGTTGGTTCAGGCGGGCGGACGGTCCATATATATGTACATACATATATATATGTGTGTGTGTGTGTGTGTGTGTGTGTGTAGGGCGGTGCATTGCGGGTTCTGACAGACGGACAATCCGGTTTGGGGTGAATAGCACTGCCATTGCACCATGCATTTCGGGTTCAGGTTGATGGATGGTCCGATTCGAGGCCGCTCGCATGGCGGGGACTGCCCATGAAAAGACTGACGGTCCGGTGCGGGGCAGATGGCACTATCCGTACACCGTGTCGTGCTGGTTCTGGCAGATGGACGGTCCAGTTTGAGGCAGTCAGGACTGCCAACGCTCCGTGCCTTGCGGGTTAGGGCGGACGGACGGTCCGGCTTAGGGTGGATTGCGATGCCCGCACATCATGCCGTGCAAGTTCAGGCAAACAGACGGTTTGGTTCGGGGCAGTCGGGATTGCCCGCGCTCCATGCCTTGCAAGTTTGGGAGGACGGAACGTCTACTTCGGGGTGAATGGCACTGCCCCCAAAATAGATCGTGCACGGGCAGTCCTGACCTCCAAGAATTGGACATCCCATCCGCCAAAACCAACACGGCATGGAGCGCGAGCAATCCTGACGGCGCTCCGTGCCTTGCAGGTTCGGGTGGACTGACGGTGCTGTTCGGGGCGATCGCAACTGCCAGTGCCTCGCGCCATGCGTTTTCTAGTGGACGGGAGGTCAAGACTGCCCGCGCACTATCTGGTTCATGGCGGTCGTAGGCAGATGGACGGTTTTGTTCGGGGTAGTCGGGCTTGCCGCGCACCGTGCCTTGCGAGTTCGGGTTGATGGACGGTCCTGTTCAGGTCAAATGGCACTGCCCACGTACCGTGCTGTGCGGGCTCCGGCATGACGGACGATCCTGTTTGGGGCGATCGGGACTACTCGCTCACAGTGTCGTGAGGGTGCGGGTGGACGGTCCGTTATGGGGCGGATGGTAGGCTAGGACTGCCACGCGCACCATGCCGAGCGGGTTCTGGATTAACTACGTTCAAGTTTGGGGTGAATGGGATGGGAATTACCGTGCTCCATGCCTTGCGGCTTCATGCGGATTGACGGTCCTGTTTGGGACGGATGGCACTGCCCATGCACTATGCCGTGCGGGTTGCGGCATGACAGTCGGTCCATTTCGGGGTGGTCGGGACTACCCGCGCTCCGTGCCATGACGGTTCGGGCAGACGGACGATCCAGTTCGGGGCGGATGGTGCTACCCGTGCAACATGCAGTGCGAGTTCAGGCGGATGAAAGGTCCTGGCTCACGGGGGATGGCACTAATCGCGCACAGTGTTGTGCGGGTTTCGACATGACGGACGGTCCCTTTTGGGGCAGATGGCATTGCGCGCACACCGTGTCGTGTGGGTTCAAGCCTAACGGACGGTCTAGTTCAGGTCCGATGGCACTGTACCGTGCATTTTCAAGCGGACGGACGGTCCTGTTCGGGTAGTCGGCCCATGCACCGTGCCGCACGGGTTCGAGTAAATGGACGGTCTGGACGGACTGTCTGGTTCGGGGCCAATAGCATGGCCAGGATTGCCCGCGCACCGTACCAGATAGACGGTCCTATTCAGAGCGTCAGGACTGCCCGAGCTCCGTGCCTTGCGGGTTCTGTGGATGGTTCGGTTCGGGGCGGATGGCACTGCCCACACACTGTGTCGTGCGAGTTCTAGTGAACGGATGGTTCGGTTCAGGGAGGATGGCATGGCCAAGACTACCCCGTGCAACGTGCCGTGCGAGTTCGAGTGGACGACTGTCCGGTTTTGAGCAATCGAGAATGCCCGTGCACCTTACCGTGCGAGTTCTGATGGACGGACGGTCCGGTTCAAGGCGGATGAGACGGTACTACCCGCGCTTTGTGCCTTGCAGGTTTTGGAAGACGAACGGTCCTATTCAAGGCCTATAGCACTGTCGGGACGGCACCGCGCACCTACCTTGCGGGTTCGGATGGTCATGTTCGTAGCGATCGGGACTGCCCGCGCTCCGTGCCTTGTGGGTTTAGGTATACAAACAGTCTGGTTCGGGGCCATAGCACAGCCAAGACTGCCCAATCACCATGCCTTGCAGGTTCGGGCAGACGGACGGTCTGGTTCTGGTTTGATGGTTCTACCCGTGCATTGTCGTGCGAGTTCCGATGGACGGATGGTCTGATTTGGGGCAGATCGCATGGTCGGGACTCTCGCACACTGTGCCTTGCAGGTTCGGGTGGACGAATCTTACTCGCGGCAGTCGAGACTGTCCATGCTCCGTGCCTTGCAAGTGTAGGCAGACAGACGGTTTGGTTCGGGGCGGTCAAGACTGCCAGCGCACCATGCCGTGCGGGTTCGGACGGATGAACGGTCCTATTCGGGGCGGTCGGGATGGACCATTCATCTACCTCAACCCGCATGACATGATGTGTGGGCTGTCCGAGCAGTCCCATTTGCCTTGAACAGTACCGTCCGTCCCCCCGAACCCATAAGGCACAGAGTGTGGGCAGTACCCGCAAGGTTATCGGCCTTGAACTAGACCGTCCGTCCACCCGAACCCGCATGGCATGGACAGACGGACCATCCGGTTCAGGGTGGATGGCACTGTCCCCGCACCGTATTGTGCTGGTTCGGACGGACGGACAGTCTAATTTGGGGCGGATGGCTCAGCTGGGACTGCTCGCGCATCGTAACGTGACGGACGGTTCAGCTCGGGGCAGATTGCAATGCTTGTACTGCACGCTCACCAGGCCATGCAAGTTTGGGCGGGTGGACGGTCATGTTCCGGGTGGTCGAGATTGCCCGTGCAGTGCATTGTGCTTGTTCTGGCAGACAGATGGTCCGTTTCAGGGTAGATGGCACTGCCCGTGCTCTTTGACTTGCGGGTTTGGGCAGGTGGACAGTACTATTTGAGGTGGTCGGGATTGCCCGTGGACCGTGTCGTCATGTATCAATGGATGGACGTTCCGGTTCAGGGCAGATGGCATGGCATGGACAGCCCGGACACCGTGCCCTGACAGACGGTCCGGTTCGGGGCGGATAACATTGCCCGTGCACCGTGCCATGGTGGTTTGGGCAGACGGATGGTTCGGTTCGGGGCAGATGGCGGCGTGATGGACGGTCCGGTTCAAGACGGATGGCACGGCCAGGTTCAAGCTGACGGATGGTCAAGTTTGGGGGCAGATGGAACTGCCAGCATACCGTGCCGTGTAGGATCCTACGTGACGAATGGTTCGGTTCGGTCCGATGTGGGATCTGGCATGACAGGTAGTCCTGACCTCTCCGAACCGTACCGTCCATTTGCCAGAACCCGTGCAACATGGAGCGCGGGAGGTCCCGTCCGCCCCAAACCGGATCCTCCGTCCGTTCGAACCTTCATGACACTGTGCGTGGGCAGTGCCATCCGCCCCGAACGGGGCTGTCGTTCTGCTAGAACCCGCACGGTACTGTACTGGGAAGTTCCATCCGCCCCGAACCGGGCCGTCGGCCTGCCCGAACTCACAAGGCACGGTGCACGGGCAGTGCTATCCGTCCCAAACTGGACCGTCCATCATGCTTAAAACCCCAAGGCAAGATCGAAGGAAATCCCGGCCACCCCAAACTGGATGGACGGGCGGAATAGCTCGGTCGGGACTGCCCGTGCACTGCACCTTGCGGGTTCGAGTGGATGGATGGCCCGATTCGGTGCGGATGTCACTGTCCGTGCACCATGCCGTGTAGGTTTGGGCTGACAGACAATCCGGTTCGGGGCCGAAGGCATTGTGTCATGCGGATGGACGGTCCTATTCAGGGTGGTTAGGACGGCCCACACTCCGTGCTTTGCTTCCCGCGTACCGTGGCTTGCGGGTTCGGGCGGATGGACGGTCCTGCTCGGGGCGGTCGCAAGCAGATGGATGGTCCTGTTAGGAGAGGTCGGGACTACCCATGCACTACGCCATGTGGGTTCGGGCAGACAGATGGTCGATAGTCCGGTTCTGGGCCAATGGCATTGCCCTGGGATCGTGCCTGCGGGTTCTAGTAGACGGATGATCTGGTTCGAGGCAGATGGAACGGGAATGCCCGTGCACCATGCCATGCGGGTTCGGGGCGACGGACGGTAATGTTCGGGGTAGATGGCAAGGCCGGGACTGCCCCCTGCACCGTGCCATGCAGGTTTGGGCAGACGGAAGGTCTAGTTCAGAGCCGATAGCATGGCCGGGGCTGCTCGCGCACCATGCCATGACGGACGATCCAGTTTGTAGCAGAAAGGATAGGACTGCCCGCTCTCCGTGCCTTGCGAGTTTGGACGTACGGAAGGTCCCGTTCGAGGTGTATGGCACTACTCGCGCATAGTGCCGTGCGGGTTTGGGAAAATGGACTGTCCAGTTCGGAGCGAATGGCACTGTTGGGACTACCTGCACACCGTGCCGTGCTAGTTCGGATAGACGGTCGGTCGCGTTCGAGGTCGATAGCATGACCACGACTGCCCACGCACCGTGCCGTGTGGGTTCTGGCGGACGAACGTTCGGGTTCGGGCGGACGGAAGGTCTGGCTCGTAGTTGATAGCACGGCCGGGACTGCCCCTGCACTGTGCCGTGACAGACGGTCCAGTTCCAACTGGATGGGACGAGACTGCCCGCGCTCCATGCCTTGCGGGTTCAGATGGACGGAAGGTCCCGTTTGGGGCGGATGGCACTACTCGCGCACAGTAACGTGCGTGTTCGTGTAGATGGACTGTCCACTTCGAGGCGGATGGCACTGCCACACACTGCCTACACACCGT
Organism: Dracaena cambodiana; assembly: GCA_036321105.1. Classification (NCBI taxonomy): domain Eukaryota; kingdom Viridiplantae; phylum Streptophyta; class Magnoliopsida; order Asparagales; family Asparagaceae; genus Dracaena; species Dracaena cambodiana. Next base: position 15,152,678 of record JAYEPQ010000017.1, read on the forward strand.
GGCACTACTCGCGCACAGTGTTCGTGTAGATGGACTGTCCACTTTGGGGCGGACATACGGCTCGGTTCGGGGCTGATAGCATGACCGAGACTGCCCGTGCACCATTCCATTCTGGTAGATAGACGGTCCTATTCGAGGTGAATGGTACGGTCAGGACTAGCCCGCTCACGATTCCGTGCAGGTTCTGGCAGATGGACAATCGTTTCGAGGCAGATAGCACTGCCGTAGACCGTGCTGTGCAAATTCGGGTAGGCAGATGGTCTGGTTTGGGGCGGTCGAGACTGCTCGCACTCCGTGCCTTGAGGGTTCAATGGACGAACTCTCTGGTTCGGGGTGGATGGCACGGCCAGGACTGGCCTACTCACCGTGTCGTGGGGGTTTGGGCGGATGAACTCTCTGGTTCGGGGTGGATGGCATGACCCAGACTAGCCCGCTCACCGTGCCGAGCAGGCTCTAGCGGATGGACGGCCCAGTTCGTGGCGGATGGTAAGGCCTGGACTGCCTACGCACCATGCCTTGCGGGTTTGGATGGACTGTCTAGGGTGGATGGCACGGCCAAGATTGCCCTGCACACTGTTCCGTGCAGGTTCGGGAGTGACGGATAGTCCGAATCGGGGTGGATGGCCCAGCTAGTTCTAGAGGATGAACGATACAGTTCGGGGCAGATGGCACTGCCCGCACACTGTGCCTTGCCACTTTGGCAGATGGGCGGTCCGATTAGGTGCCGATAGCATAGCCGAGATTGCCCTCGCACCATGTCGTGCGGGTTTTGGTAGTTGGACGCTCCGTGCGTTGCGGGTTCAAGCAAACAGATGGTCTTTTGGGGGCCGGTTCGGTTTCGAGTTCGGATTGATGGACGATCTGGTTCGGGGCTCCTTGCACAGCCGAGATTGTCCGCGCACCGTGTCATGCTGGTTTGGGCAGACCGATGGTCCGGTTCGGGGCGGATGGCACTACCCTCGCCCAGTGTCGTGCGGGTTCTGGAAGACGTACGGTCCAGTTTGAGGCGGAAGGCACGACCAGAACTACTCCCCGTGTCATGCCATGCGGGTTCGGGCATGACGGACGGTCCATATATATGTACATATGTATATGTGTATATATATTTATGGGGCAGTGCATTACGGGTTCTAGCGAACGGACGTTCTGGTTCAGTGCAGATGGCACTGCCCGCACACTGTGTCAAGCTAGTTCGGGTAGAACGATGATCCGGTTTGGGGCGGATGGCACTGCTCTCGCACCGTGCCATGATGGACGGTCCAGTTCGTGACGGATGGGACGGGACTGCTTGCTCTTCGTGCCATACAGGTTTGGACAAACGGAATGTCCCGTTCGGGGTGGAGGGCACTACTCGCGCATAGTGCCATAAGGTTTGTGTGGACGAATTGCTTGATTTGGGGTGGATGGTACTGCCAGAACTACCTGTGCCTCATGTCGCACTGGTTCGGGTGGACGGACGGTCCGGTTCTAGGCTAATAGCACGGCCGGGACTGCCTGCACACCGTGCCGTGCGGGTTCTTGTGGACAGACAGTCCTTTTCGGGGCGAATGGCATGGTCAGGACTAGCCCGCTCACCGTACCGTGCGAGTTCTGGCAGATGGAGGTTCGGTTCGGGACAGATAACATTTCCCTCGCACTATGCAGTACGGGTTCGGGTTGACGGACGGTCTGGTTCGCGGCGGTCGGGACCCCTCATGCTCCGTGCCTTGCGGGTTAGGGCGGACAAACTCTCCAGTTCCGGGTGGATGGCACGGCCAGGACTGGCCCACTCACCGTGCCATGCGGGTTCTGGCGGACGGACGGTCCAGTTCGGGATGGATGGCAAGGCCTAGACTGCCCACGCACCGTGCCTTGCAGGTGCGGGCGGACGGACGGTCCGGTTCGGGGTCGATGGCACAGCCAGGACTGCCCTGCGCACCATGCTATGTGGGTTTGGAAGTGACGGTTAGTCCGGATCGGGGCGGATGGCCCGGCTGATACTACCTGCTCACCATGTTGTAAGGGTTCGAGTGGACGGACGGTCTAGTTCGTGGCAAATGGCATTGCTCGCGCACCATGCCGTGTGAGTTTTGGCAGACAGAAAGTCCTATTCGGGCATTAAGGACTTCCCGCGTTCCATGCCTTCCAGGTTCGGGCGGAGGGATGGTCTGGTTCCTAGTGGATGCCATTGCCCACGCACTGTGTGGATTTCGATGGACAGTCGCCCTGGTTCGGGGCCTATAGCACGGCAAGGACTTCCTGCGCACCATATTGTGCGGGTTCTGGCGGCCGTGAGGGTTCTGGCAGACGTACAGTTTGGTTTGGGGCGGATGGGACAGCTAGGACCACCCGTGCACCGTTCCGTGAGGGTTCGGGCAGATGGATGGTCTGATTTGCGGAGATTGGGACTACCCACGCGCTGTGAATTGCGGGTTTAGGCGGACGGATGGTCCATATATATGTACGCACACACACACACATATATATGGTTGTGTGTGTGTGTGTCTATATATATAAATATATATATATATATAATATATATATATATATATATATAGCAGTGCATTGTGGTTTTTGGAGGATAGATGATACAGTTCGGGACGGATAGACTTTGTGCGCACCATGCCTTGCCATTTAGGCAGAGGGGCGGTCCGGTTCGGGGCCGATAGAACAGCCAAGACTGCCCGCGCACCGTGTCGTGCGGGTTCTGGTATATGGATAGTCCAGTTGGGAGTGGTCAGGACTGCCTACTCACTGTGCCATGTGGGTTCGGACGGACGGGCGGTCCTATTCAGGGTGATCGGGAGTGCCTGCACTCCGCGCCTTGTGGGTTCGAGCAGACGGATGGTCCGGTTCGGGGTGGATGGCACAGCTACCAAACCGGACTGTGCATGGGCAGTCCTGACCTCCTTGAACTGGATCATCCCTCTACTAGAACCTGCAAGGCACGTAGCGCTGGTTGTCCCAACCGCCCCGAACAGGACCGTCTGTTTGCCCGAACCCGCAACGCATGGAGCGTCGGCAGTCCCGTCTGCGCCGAACCGGACCGTCCATTCAAACCCACATGGCACTGAGCGCGGGCAGTGCCCTCCACATTGAACAAGACCGTCGGTCCGCTAGAACCCGCATGGTACGGTCTGATTCGGAGTGGATGGCACTGCCCGCGCACCGTGTCTTGCGGGTTTGGGTGGATGGACGGTCCGGTTGGCGGCAGATGGCACGGCCAGTACTGCCCGCTCAATGTGCCTTGCGGGTTCGGGCGGATGGAGGGTCTAGTTAAGAGCGGATGGAACTGCCCGCGCACCGTTCCGTATGAGATCCGGCGAGATGGATGGTCCAGTTCGGTCTGGTGTAGTATCCAGCGGGATGGGTAGTCCCAACCTCCTCGAACCGGACCATCAGTCCACAAAAACCTCCACGGCACGGAGTGCGGGCAATCCCGACCACCCTAAATAGGACCGTCCGCCCACCCGAACCCGCAAGGCACGAAGCGCGGGCGGTCCCATCTGCCCCGAACCGGATCCTCCATTCGTTCGTACCTGCATGGTACTGTGCTCGAGCAGTACCATCCGCCCTGAACGGGGCCGTCGGTCTACCAGAACATGCACGGCATGGTGCGCAAGCTATGCCATCCGCCCCCAACCGAGCCGTCAATCTGCCCGAACCCGCAAGGAATGGAGCGCAGGCAGTGCCATGCCTCCATGCCTTGCTGGTTTAGGTAGACCGACGGCTCGATTTGGGGCAGGTGGCACTGCCCCGCACCGTGCCATGCGGGTTCATGCGGACGGACGGTCCAGTTTGGGGCCAATAGCATTGTGTCATGCGAACAGCGGTCCTGTTCGGTGCAGTCGGGACTGCCCACGCTCCGTGCTTTACTGGTTCGGGCAGACAAACAGTCCGGTTTGGGGCCGATGTCACGGCCCATGTACCGTGGCTTGCAAGTTCGGGCGGAGGGACGGTCCTGCTCACCGTGCCTTATGGGTTCGGGCAGTCGCAGGTAGATGGACAGTCCAGTTAGGAGCAGTCGGGACGGTCCGTGCACCATGCCTTGCTGGTTCGGGCAGATGGATTGTTTGGTTCGTGGCTGATGGCACTGCCCGCGCAACGTGCCGTACGGGTTCAAGTAGATGAACGGTCCTGCTCAGGGCGGCCGGGACCTCTCGTGTTCCATGCCTTACAGGTTCGGGTGGACAAACTCTCCGGTTCAGGGTGGATGGCACGCTTACGCTGGCCCGCTCACTACATCATGCGGGTTCTGGCGGACGGATGGTCCGATTCAAGGCGGATGGCAAGGCCTAGACTGCCAGCACACCGTGCAGTATGGGTGCAGGTGGACGGACGGTCCGCTTCTGGGTGGATAGCACGGCCAGGATGACCCCGCACAGCGTGCCGTGCAAATTCTGGAGTGACGGTCAATTCGGTTCATGGCGGATGGCTCGGCCGTACTGACCCTCTCTATGTTGTGCGGGTTTTGGCAGACAGTTCGGTTCGTGGTGGATGACATTGCCCGCGCACCATGCTGTGCGCGTTCAGGCGAACGGTCCTGTTCGGGGAGGTCAGGACAGTCCGCGCTCTGGGCATTGCGGTTTCGGGTGGACGAACGACCTTGTTCGGGGTGGATGCCACTGCCCGCGCACTACGCAGTGTGGGTTTCGGTGGATAGACGACCTTGTTCGGTGCCTATAGCATGGCTAGAACTGCCCGTGCACCTTGCCATGCGGGTTCGTGCAGACGGACAGTCCAGTTCTGGGCAGATGGGACGGCCAGAACTGTCCCACTCACAATTCCGTTAGGGTTCGAGCAGACGAATGGTCCGATTCGGGGAGGTCGGGACTGCCTGCGCTCCATGCCTTGCGGGTTTGGGTAGACGGACGGTCCATTTATATGTGCAGATATATATGTGTATATGTATATATGGCTGTGCATTGGGGGTTTTGGAGGACAGACGATGCTGTTCGGGGCATATGGCACTGCCCGCACACGGTGCCTTGCTGTTCTGGCAGACGAGCAGGTGGTTCGGGGCTGAGAGCATGACCGAGACTGCCCACGCACCGTATCGTGCGGGTTCAGGCAGACAGATGATCTAGTTGGGAGCAGTTCTGCCCACCATGCCATGCGGGTTCGTCCAGACGGATGGTCTTGTTCGGGGCGATCGGAACTGCCTGCATTCCGTGCCTTGCGAGTTCGAGCTGATGGATGGTCCGATTTCTGGTGGATGGCACTACAAGCGAAAAGTGCTATGTGGGTTCAAACGGACGGACTGGTTCGGTCTGGTTCACGACGGTCGGGACTACCAGCGTTTCGTGCCTTGTGGGTTCAGACAGACGGACGGTTCGGTTCGGGGTGGATGGCACTGCCCCCGAACCGGACTATGCGTGGGCAGTCCCAACCACCTCGAACCAGACCGTCCCTCTGCCAGAACCCGCAAGGCATGGAGTGCGGGCTGTCCCGACCGCCCCGAACAAGATCGTCCATTTGCCCGAACCCACAACGCACAGAGCGTGGGCAGTCTTGTTCGCCCCGAACCGGACCGTCCGTTTAAACCCGCACGGCACTAAGCGCGGGCAATGCCATCCTCCCTTAACGGGACCATCGGTCAGCTAGAACCCACGTGTCACAGTGTGCAAGCAGTGCCATCCACCCTGAACTGGCCAGTCAGTTCTGCCCGAACTCGCATGGCAGGAAGCGTGGGCAGTTCCGTCTGCCCCGAACGTGACCGTACATTCGAGCCCGCAAGGCACTGTGCGCGGGCAGCGGCATCCGTCCAGAACCATACCATCTATCTTCCCGAACTCGCAAGGCACGGCAGACGGAAAGTCCTGTTTGGGGCAGTTGAATAGCCCTGGCTGGCAGACGGACGGTCCGGTTCAGGTCGGATGGCACTGCCCAGATGGTCTCGTTTGGGGTGGATGGCACTGCACCCGCATGGCATGGAGCACAGATCGAACTGGTCGTGCACCATGCCTTGCGGGTGTGGGCTGACGGACGGTCCGATTTGGGGCGGTTGGGACTGCCCATGCACCATGTCGTGCATGTTCCGGCATGACAGATGGTCCTGTTCAGGGCGAATGGCACAGCCAGGACTGCCCCGAGCACCGTGCAGTGTGGGTTCTGGCGGACGAACAGTTTGCTTTCAGGCAGACTGACTGTCGATGCCTTGCATGTTTGGGCTGATGGACAGTCTAGCTCAGGGCGGATGGCACTGCTGGAACTGCCCGCACATCGTGCCGTGCAGTTTCGGGCGCACGGACAGTTCTATTGGGGGCGGTCGGGAATGTCTGCACTCCATGTCGTGCGGATTTGGACGGACGGATGGTCCTATTCGGGGTAGTTGGAACTTCCCATTTTCCATGCCTTGCGGGTTCGAGCGGACGGGCAGTCTGGTTCGGGGCGAGTGGCACGGCCCGCGCACCTTGCCTTGCAGCATCGTGCGGACGGATGGTCCATATATATGTATATATATGTGTGTCTGTGTGTTTAGCGCAATGCATTGCGGGTTTTAGCGGGCGGACAGTCCAGTACGGGGCGAATGGCATTGCCCGTGCACCGTGTTGTGCCTATTGGCAGATAGACGGTCCAGTTTGGGGCGGTTTGGACGCCGGCACATTGTGCTGCACTGGTTCGAGTGGACGGACACGGTCATTTGGGTCTGTCGAGACTGCCAGCCCTCCGTGCCTTGCGGGTTCGGGCAGATAGTGATGCCCGCGCATCGTGTCGTGCAAGTTTGGGTGGATAGACGGTTTGGTTCGGGGCAGTCGGGATTGCCCGCGCTCCGTGCCATGCAAGTTCGGGAGGATGAAACGTTCAGTTCGGGGTGGATGGCACTGTCCCCGAACCGTGCATGGGTAGTCCAGACATCCAAGAATCGGACCTCCCGCCCGCCAGAACCCACACGACATGGTGCGCGAGCAGTCCCGACCGCGCTACGTGCATTGCTGTTCGGTTTGGGCGAATGGACGCTGCTGTTTGAGGCGATCGCGACAGCCAGCGCCTTGCACAATGCGAGTTCTGGCGGACAGGAGGTCAGGACTACCCGCACACTGTCTGGTTCATGGCGGTCACGGGCAGACGGACGGTCTAGTTTGGGACAGTCGAGACTGCCCATGCACCATGCCTTGTGGGTTAGGGTGGACAGACGGTCATGTTCGGGTAGAATGGCACTACCCTTCGCACCATGCCTTGCGTCTCAGGCATACAGACGGTCCTGCTCGGGGCATTTGCGTGCTGATGGATGGTCCGGTTTGGAGCAGTCGGGACTACTCGCGCACCGCGCCTTGCGGGGTTGGGTAGTTGGACGGTCTGGTTCGGGGCCGATTGCACCATTTGGACTTCCCGCGCACCGTGTCGTGCAAGTTCAAGAAAACTGATAGTCCGGTTTGGGGCGGATGGCATTGCCCGGGGACCGTGCCTGTGGGTTCGAGCAGACGGACAGTCCGGTTCGAGGCTGATGGAACGGGACTGCCCACGCACAATGACGTGTGGGTTCGGATGGACGGATGGTAGTGTTTGGGGCAGATGGCATGGCTGGGACTGCCCCCGCACAGTTCCAAGTGGGTTTAGGTGGACGGAATATCTGGTTCGGAGCTGATAGCAAAGTCAGTACTGCCCGCGCACCATGCCATGACGGACGGTCCAGTTCGAAGCGGAGGGGACGGGACTACCCATGCTCTGTGCCATACGAGTTTGGACAGACGGAAGGTCCCGTTCGGGGCAGATGGCACTACTCGAGCACAGTGTCGTGCGGGTTTGGACAGATGGACAGTCTAGTTCGGGGTGGACGGCACTGCCGGGACTTCTTGGACACCATGCAGCTCTGGTTCGGGCAGACGGATAGTCTAGTTCGGGGCCGATAGCATGATCGGGACTGCCCGTGCACCGTGCCGTGCGGGTTCTGGCAGACGGACGTGCGGGTTTAGGTGGACGGAAAGTCTGGTTCGGAGCCGATAGCATGGCCGGGACTGCCCGCGCATCGTGCCGTGACGGACGGCCTAGTTCGAAGTGGATTGGATGGGATTGCCCGCGCTCAATGCCTTGCAGGCTCGGACGGACGGAAGGTCCCGTTCAGGGCGGATGGCACTACTCGCGCACAGTGCCATGTGGGTTTGGGTTCGGGTCGGATGGCACTGTCGGGACTGCCTACACTCCATGACGCACTAGTTTGGGCAGATGGACAGTCCGGTTTGGGGCCGATAGCACAATCGGGACTGGTTGCACACTTTGTTATGCAGGTTCTTGCAGACGGACGGTCCTGTTCAAGGCGAATGGCCCAGTCAGGATTAGCCTGCTCACCATTTCGTGCTAGTTCTGGCAGACGGATGTCCGATTCAAGGCAAATAGAACTGCCCGCAGACCGTGCTGTGCAAGTTCGGGTGACGGACGGTCCGGTCCAGGGCGGTCGGGACCGCTCGCGCTCTGTGCCTTGCGGGTTCAGGGGGACGAGCACTCTGGTTCGGGGAGGATGGCATGCCCAGGACTGGCCTGCTCACCGTGTCGTGTGGGTTCAGGCGGACAAACTCTCCAGTTCGGGGTGGATGGCACGGCCAGGACTACCCCTCGCACTGTGCCATGCTGGTTCGAAAGGACGGACAGTCCATACGGATAGTCTAGTTCGGGGCCGATAGCACGGCCGGGACTACCCACGTACCATGCCATGCAGGTTCGGGCAGACAAACGGTGTTGTTTGGGGCAGTTAGGACTGCCTACGCTTCGTGCCTTGCATGTTCGAGAGAACGGAAGGTCCGGTTCGGGGCGGATGGCACTGCCTGCACACTACACCGTCGGGTTCTAGCAGATGAATGGTCCGGTTCAGGGTTGATGGCACTGCGGATACTGCCCGCGCACCGTGCCGTGCATGTTCTGGCAGACGAACGGCTCGGTTCGGGGTGGATGGCATGTCCAGAACTACGCTACACACTGTGCCATACGGGTTCGAGCTGACGAACGATCTTGTTCGGCCATCCCAACTTTGCTATCTACCCCAAACCAGACTGTTTATCATGTTGCGGTGCATGAGCAGTCCCGACAGCCCGAAAAGGACCGTCCGTCCGCCATGCCTTGAGGGTTCGGTCAGTCGGTTGGTCCGATTCGGGGTGGATGGCATTGCTCGCGCATCGTGCTGTGCTAGTTCGGACGGACAGATGGTCCGTTAGTGGCGGATGGCACAGCTTGTACTGCCCGCTCAATGTGCCTTGCGGGTTCGGGCGGATGGATGGTCCGGTTCAAAGTGGATGGAACTGCCCGCGCACCATGCCATGTGAGATCCAGCGTGATGGACGGTCCAGTTTGGTCTGGTGCGGTATCCGACGTGATGGGTAGTCCTGACCTCCCCGAACCGTCCATCAGCTAAAATCCACACGGCAAGGGTGCAGGCAATCCCGACCACCCTAAATAGAATTGTCCACCTGCCAGAACCCGCAAGGTACGGAGTGCGGCGATCCCGTCCGCCCTGAATCGAATCCTCCGTCCGTTCGAACCTCACAATACTATGCGCAAGCAGTTCCATCTACCCCGAACGTGGCTGTCGGTCCACCAGAACTCGCACGGCACCAGGCCGTCGGTCTGCCCGAACCCACAAGGCATGGAGTGCAAGTAGTGCCATCCATCCCGAACAGGACCATCCTTCATGCCCGAACCCACAAGGCAAGATGCGCGGGCAATCCTGGCCATCCCAATCTAGACGGACAGGGAGACAGCACGGTCGGGACTGCCCGCGCATCTTGCCTTGCAGGTCCGGGCATGACAGATGGTCCTGTTTGGGATGGATGGCACTGCCTGCGCACCATGCCTTGCAGGTTTGGGCAAACCAACGGCCCGGTTCGGGGCGGACGACATTGCTTGCGTACCATGTCATTTGAGTTTGGGCAAATGGACTGTCCGGTTTGGGGCCGATGACATTGTGTCGTGCAGACGAATAGTCCTGTTCAGAGTAGTCGGGACTGCCCACACTCCATGCTTTGCTGGTTCGGGCAGACAGACAGTCCAGTTCAGGGATGATGGCATGACCCGTGTACCGTGCCATGCAGGTTTGGGCGGACGGACGTTCCTGCTCAGAGCGATTGTGGGCAGATGGACAGTCTGGTTAGGAGCGGTCAGGATGGCTCGCGCACAGTGCCTTGCAGGTTCGGGCAGATGAATAGTCCAGTTCGGGGCGGATGGCACTGCCCGCGCGTCGTGCCTTGTGGGCTCGGGGGGAAGGATGGTTCGGTTCGGGCCGATAACATGGTCAGAACTGCCTGCGCACTGTGTCTGCTGGTTCGGGCGGACTGACGTTCTGATTCGAGGAGTATGGCATTGCCCGGGCACTGCGCGTGCAGGTTCTGATAGACGAACGGTTCGGTTCGAGGCGGATGGGACAGGACTGCTTGCGCACCACGACATGCGGGTTCGGGCAGACGGACAGTAATGTTCAGGGCGGATGGAATGGCCAGGATTGCCCCGTGCCCCATGCCATACGGGTTTGGGCAGATGGACGGTCTAGTTCACAGCCAATAGCACGGCCAGGACTGCCCACGCGCCGTGCTGTGATGGACGGTCCAGTTCATGGTAGATGGGACGGGACTGCCCGCGCTCCGTGCCTTGCGGGTTCGGATGGACGGAAGGTTCTGTTCGTGGCAGAAGGCATTCCTCGCGCACAGTGCCTTCCAGGTGCGGACAGACGGACTGCCCGGTTCTGGGCAGATGGCACTGTCGGGACTGACCCGCACACCGTTCCATGCGGGTTCTAGCAGACGGACGTTCCAGTTCGGGGCGGAAAACTCTGGCTGCACATCGTGCCATGCGGGTTCGGGTAGACATACGGTCCGGTTCTTCGGTGTGGTAAACATATCTGTCAATGTCAATCAAGTAATAGAATTCGCACTGTCTGAGGAAAACGTGAAGAAGAGGTCGAGACCACTCGCGCTCCGTGCCTTACGGGTTCGGGCGGGCGAACTCTCCAGTTCGGGGGTGAATGGCACGGCCTGGACGGCTCGGTGCGGGTTCTGGTGGACGGACGGTTTGATTCAGGGTGGATGGCAAGGCCTGGACGGCCCACGCACCATGCATTGCGGATGCGAGCGGACAAACGGTCCACTTCAAGGTGGATGGCACGGCTAGGACGGCCCCGCGCACCAAGCCTTTCGGGTTTGGGCGGACGGACAGTGTTATTTGGGGTGGATGCCACTGCTCGTGCACTGTGCAGTGTGGGTTTCGGTGGACAAACGACATTGTTCGGTGCTTATAGCTCGGCATGAACTGCCCACGCACCATGCTGTGCTGGTTCAGGCAAACGAACGGTTCGGTTCAGGGCGGATGGGATGAACAGGACTGTCCCGCTCATCATTCTGTGAGGGTTCGAGCAGACGGACGGTCCAATTCAGGGTGGTCGGGACTTCCTGTGCTCCGGGTCTTGCGGGTTTGGGCAGACGGACGGTCCATATATATGTAAATATATATATATATATATATATATATATATATATATATATGTGTAAATATATATATCTGTGCATTGAGGATTTTGCAGGATGGACGATACTATTCGGGGCAGATGGCACTGCCAGCGCACCGTGCCTTGTCGTTCTGGCGGACGGGCCATCCGGTTCGGGGCCGAGAGCACGACCGGGACTGCATGCGCACCATGTCGTGAGAGTTCTAGCAGACGGACGGTCCAGTTGGGAGTGGTCGGTGCTGCCTGTGCACCATACCGTGTGGGTTCGGGTGGATGGACGGTCTGGTTCTTGGCGAATGGCACTGCAAACACAAAGTGCCATGCGCGTTCAGACGGACAGACCGATTCGGTTTGGCTCGCGGCAATCGGGACTGCCAGCGTTCCGAGCTTTGTGGGTTCGGACGGACGAACTGTCCGGTTCGGGGCGGATGGAATTGCCCCCAAACTGGAGTATGAGTTGGCAGTCCTGACCTCCCCGAACTGGACCGTCCCTCTGCCAAAACCCGCAAGGCATGGAGTGTGGGCTGTCTCGACCGCCCCAAACAAGACCGTCCGTTTGCCCAAACCCACAATTCATGTAGCGTGGGCAGTCCCGTCTGCCCCAAACCAGACCGTCCGTTCAAACCCGCACGGCACTGAGTGCGGGTAGTGCCATCCGCCCCGAACCGGGCAATCAGTTCTGCCCGATACCGCAAGGCACGGAGCATGGGCAGTTCCGTACGCCCCGACCGGACCATCCGTTCGAAATTGCAAGGCACTGTGCGCGGGCAGTGTCTTCTGTTCACCCGAACACACAAGGCACGGAAGATGGATAGTCCTATTAGGGGTGGTCGAGCTGTCCCGGCAGGCGGATGGACGGACGGTCCGATTCGGGTTGCATGGCACTGCCCGCACACCGTGCCATGCTAGTTTGGGTCGACGGATGGTCTGGTTTGTGGCAGATGGCACTGCACCAGTAGGGCACGAGCACAGATGGGACTAGCCGCGCACTGTGCCTTGCGGGCGGACGGACGGTCGAATTCGGGGCGGTCGGGACTGCGCGTGCACCGTGTTGTGCATGTTCCGGCCTAACAGACAGTCCTATTCGAGGCGAATGGCACAAATAGGATTGCCCGGAGCACCGTGCAGTGCTGGTTTTGGCAGACAAACGGTCTGGTTCAGGGCAGAACGACTGCCCGGTGCCTTACTATTCGGGCGGAACGATGGTCTAGTTCGGGGTGGATTGCACTAATGAGACTTCCCGCACACCGTGCCGTGCGGTTTTAGGCACACGGACAGTCTCGTTAGGGGTGGTCGGGAATGCCTGCACTCCCTGTCATGTGGGTTTGGATGGACGAATGGTCCTGTTCGGGGCAGTCGGAACTGCTCGTGCTCCGTGCCCAAAGGGTTCAGGCAAACGTATGGATGTGTGTGTGTGTATGTGTGTGTGGTGTGTGTATAGGGTAGTGCATTGCGGGTTTTGGCGGGTGGACGGTCTGGATTGGGGCGGATGGCATTGCCTGTGCTCTATTCCTTTCGGGTTCGGGTTAATGGATGGTCCGGTTCGGCGCCACTCATACGGCGGGGACTGCACACGCACCATGTCATGGTGGTTTGGGCAGATCTACGGTCTAGTACGGAGCGGATGGCACTACCCGTGCACCGTGTCGTGCATGTTCTCGTAGACGGACGGTCCAGTTTGGGGGCAGTCGGGATGCCCACGCACCGTGCTGCGCAGGATCAAGTGGACGAATGGTACTATTCAAGGCTATCGGGACTGCTCACGCTCCGTGCTGTGCAAGTTAAAGTAAACGAATGGTTTGGTTTCGGGCAGTCAGGATTGCCCGCGCTTCATGCCTCGCAAGTTCGGGAGGACGGAACATCTAGTTCGGCGTAGATGGCACTGTCCCCAAACCGCACCGTGCACGGGCAGTCCCAACCTCTAAGAATCGGACCTCCCGTCTGCCAAAACCCACATGGCACGGAGCGCGAGCAGTCCCAATTGCGCTTCGTGCCATGCAGGTTTAGGCGGACGGATAGTGCTGCTCGGGGCGATTGCGACTGCCGGCGCCTCGCGCCATGTGAGTTCTGGTGGACGGGAGGTCAGGACTGCCCGTGCACTGTCTAGTTCATGGCAGTCGCAGACAGACGGACAGTCTGGTTCGAGGCAGTCAGAACAGCCCGTGCCCCGTGCCTTGTGGGTTTGGGCAGATGGACGGTCCTGTTCCGGTCGAATGGCACTGCCCACGCACTGTGCTATGCAGGTTCCGGCATGATATATGGTCCTTTTCGAGGCGATCGAGACTGCCCGCTCACCGTGCCGTGCGGGAGCGGGCGAACAGTCCGGTTTGAGGTGGATGGGTTGGCTAGGACTGCCCCATGACCGTGCCATGTGGGTTTTGGCTGAACGACATTCCAGTTTGGGGCCGATGGGATGGGAATGTCCGCGGTCCTTGCCTTGTGGCTTCATGTGGACGGATGGTCCGGTTTGGGCCAGATGGCACTGCCCGCGCACCGTGCCATGCAGGATTCGGCATGACGGTCGGTCCATTTCACGGCGGCCGGGACTGCCTACGCTCTGTGCCTTTCCGGTTCGGGCAGACGGACAATTCAGTTTAGGGCAGATGGCGCTGCTCGCGCACCATGGTGTACGGGTTCAGGCGGACGGACGGTCCTAGTTCAGGGTGGATGGCACTGCTCGCGCAAAGTGCTGTGCAGGTTCCAGTGTGATGGACGGTCCTATTCGAGGCGGATGGCACTGCCCGCACACCGTGTCGTACGGTTTTGGGCATGACGGACGGTCTAGTTTGGGGCCGATGGCACTGCCCTCGCACCGTACAGACGGTTTGGATGGACAGTCTAGTTCGGGGCCGATAGCTCGGTCGAGACGCTCGCGCACCATGCCATGCGGGTTGGGGCAGACGGACGGTCCGGTTGGAGGCGGATGGCACTGCTCGCGCACTGTGCCTTGCGGGTTCGGGTAGACAGACTATCCTGTTGGAGCAATCAAGAATGCCGGCAGACCGTGCCATGCGAGTTCTGATGGACGGAAGGTCCGGTTCGAGGCGGATGGGATGGGACTACCCGCACTTCATGCCTTACGAGTTTGGGCGAATGGACGGTCCTGTTCATGGCCTATAGCATATTCGGGTTTGCACCGTGCACCGTGCCTTGCGAGTTCGGATGGTCCTGTTCGTGGCGGTTGGGACGGCCCGTGCTCCGTGCCTTACAGATTCAAGCATACGGACAGTCTAGTTCGGGGACGATAGCACAGCAAGGACTGCCCACGCACCATGCCTTGCGGGTTCGGTCGGACGGACGGTCCGGTTCGGGTTGGATGGCTCTACCCACGCACAATGTCGTGCGGGTTCCAGCGGATGGATGATCTGATCCAGGGCAGATAGCACGGTCGGGACTCTCGCGCACCGTGCCTTGCAGGTTCAGGCAGATGGATTGTCTTGCTCAGGCGGTCGAGACTGCCCGTGCTCCGTGCCTTGCAGGTGTGGGCGGACGGACGGTCTGGTTTGGGGCGGTCGGGACTGCCTGCGCACCGTGCCGTGCGGGTTCAGGCGGATGAACGGTCCTATTCGGGGCTGTCGGGACTGCCCGCAAAACATGCCTTGCGGGTTCGGTCGGACGGACCGTCCGTCCACCTGAACAAGCACGGCAAGATGCGTGGGCAGTCCCAGTAGTGCTATCCGCCCCAAACAGTACCATCTGTCCACCTGAAATCTTAAGGCACAGAGCGTGGGCAGTTCCCGCAAGGTTATCAGCCTTGAACCGGACCGTCCGTCCACCCAAACCCGCATGGCACGGACAGACGAACGGTCCGGTTCAAGGTAGATGGCACTATCCACGCACCGTATCATGCTGGTTCGGGCGGACAGACGGTCCGATTCGAGGCGGACGGCCCAATCGGGACTGCTCAAGCACCGTGTCGTGACGGACGGTTCAGCTCAGGGCAGATGGCATTGCTAGTACTGTATGTGCACCGTGCCATGCAAGTTTTGGCAGATGGATGTTCCTGTTCTTAGCGGTCGAGACTGCTTGCGCACCATGTTGTGCTTGTTTAGGCCGACGGACGGTCTGGTTCATGGCAGATGGCACTGCTCATGCTCTGTGACTTGCAGGTTCGGGCAGGTGGACGGTCCTATTTGAGGTGGTCAGGACTGCCCATGGACCGTGCGTGCATGTATCAGTGGACAGACGGTCCGGTTCAGGGAAGATGGCACGGCATGGACTGCCAGCACACGTGCCGTGACGGACGGTCTGGTTCAGGTCAGATGGCACTGCCAGCGCACCGTGCCGTTCTGGTCCGGACAGACGAACGGTCTAGTTTGGGGCAGATGGCACTCCCTGTGCACCATGTCGTGCGGGTTCCGGTGTGATGGACGGTCCGGTTCGGGATGGATGGCACCGCTTGGCCTGCCCCGCGCACCGTGCCTTGTGGGCTCGGGTGGACAGACGGTCCTATTCTGGCTATCGGGACGGCCAGCGTACTGTCCCGTACGGGTTCTGGCGGACAGACGGCATGGTGCGTGATCAGTTCGTCTGGTTCAGGGCGGATGGCACCGCCTGTGCACTGTGTAGTGCGGGTTCGGGTAGATGGTCCAGTCTGGGGCAGATGGGACTACCCACCCTTTGTGCCTTCCAGGTTCAGGGCATATGGCACTGCCCGCGCACCTTGCCTTGCGGGTTCAGGTGGACGGACGGTATGGTTCGTGCTGGTTGGGACTGCCCGTGCTCCGTACCTTGCGGATTTAGGTGGATGGACTGTCTGATGCAGGCTGGATGGAACTACCTGCGCTCTGAGCCTTACGGGTTCAGGTGGACGGACTGTCCGGTTCAAGGCAGATGGCACTGCCCGCGCACCTTATCGTGCGGGTTCCGGCAAATGGACAGCCCGGATCGGGGCATATGGCACTACCCACACACCATGCTGTGCGGGTCCTGGTGGATAGATGGACTGGTTCGGGGCGGAGGACACTGTCTCGCAGACGATGCTGTGTGGGTTCGGGCGGACGAACGGTCCTATCCAGTTGTCTTGATCATGCTATCGGTCCCGAACTGGACCGTCTGTCATGGCGCGGTGCACGAGCAGTCCCGACAACCCCAAAAAGGACCGTCCGTCTGCCGTGCCTTGTGGGTTCGAGCAGACGGACGGTCCGTTTAGGAGTGGATGGTACATCCTGTTCACCGTGCCATGCAGGTTCAGGCAGACGGACAGTCTGGTTGGTGGCGGATGGTATGGCCGGTACTGCCCACTCTACGTGCCTTGCGGGCTCAGTTGGAAGGACGGTCCGGTTCGGGGCGGATGGCACTACCCACGCACTGTGCCATGCGGGTTCGGGTGGACGGACAATCTGGTTCGAGGCGGATGGCACTATGTCGTGCAGACGGACGGTCCTATTCGGGACGGTCAGGACTGCCCACACTCTGTTCTTTACTAGTTCAGGCAAACAAATGGTCCTGCTTGGGGCGGTCACGGGCAGATGGATGGTCCGGTTAGGAGCGGTCGGGACTGCTCGCGCACCGTGCCTTATGGGTTCATGCTGACGGATGGTCAGGTTTGGGGCTGCCAGCGCGCCATGTCGTACGGCTTTGGGTAGACCGACAGTCCGGTTCGGGGTGAATGGCATTGCCCAGGGATCGTACTTGTGGGTTCTAGCAGACGGACGATCTGATTCGAGGCGGATGGAACGAGACTGCCCGGGCACCGTGCCATGCAGTATCAGGCCAATGGACGGTAATGTTTGGGGCAGATGGCATGGCCAAGACTGCCTCGCACTGTGCCATGCGGGTTTGGGCATACAGAAGGTCTCGTTCGGAGGAGATAGCATGGCAGGGACTGCCCGTGCACTGTACCATGACGGGCGGTCCAATTCGAAGTTGAGGGGATGTGACTGCTCGTGTTCCGTGCCTTGCGGGTTTGGACGGATGGAAGGTCCCGTTTGGGGTGGATGACACTACTAGCGCACAGTGTCGTTCGGGTTTGAGCAGATGGACTGTCCAGTTCGGGGCGGATGGCACTGCATGGATTGCCTGCACACCGTGCCGCACTGGTTCAGGCAGACGGATAGTCCAGTTCGGGGCCGATAGCTTGATCTGGACTGCATGGACTGCCTGCACACCGTGCCACGCAGGTTCTGGTGGATGGACGTGCGAGTTCGGGCGGATGGAATGACTGGTTCGAAGCGGATAGCACGACCGGGACTGTCCACGCACCGTGCCGTGATGGTCGGTCCAGTTCGAAGTGGATGGGACGGACTGCCCGCACTCCGTGCCATGCGGGTTTGAACGGACAGAAGGTCCAGTTTGGGGCGGATGGCAGTACTCGCGTGTAGTGTCGTGCGTAGTCGGGCAGATGAACTGTCCGGTTCGAGGCGAATGGCACTTCCAGGACTGCCTACACACCGTGCCGCACTCATTTGGGGGAACGGACAGTCCGGTTTGGGGCTGATAGCACGACTGGGACTGCCCGCGCACCGTGCAATGCAGGTTTTGGCGGACGAATGGTCCTGTTCGAGGCGAATGGCATGGTCAGGAATGGCCGGCTCACTATTCCGTGCGGGTTCTTACAAACAAACATTCGGTTCGTGGCGGATAGCACTGTCTGCGAACCATGCCATGCAGGTTTGGGTAGACGGACGGTCTGGCTTGGGGCGGTCGGGACCGCTCACGCTCCGTGCCTTGCGGGGGGGACGAATGCTCCGGTTCGGGGTGGATGGCACGGCCAGGACTAGCTTGCTCACGGTGTCGTACGGGTTCGAGCGGACGAACTCTCCGGTTTGGGGTGGATGGCACGGCCAGGATTGGCCCGCTCACTGTGCCGTGTAGGTTCTAGCAAGCAGATGGTCCAGTTCGGGGCAGATGGCATGGCCTGGACTGCCTACGTACCGTGCCTTGCGAGTTTGGACAGATGGTCCAGGGGGATGGCACGGCCAGGACTACCTCGCACACCGTGCCGTGCGGGTTCGAGAGTGATGGACAGTCCGGATCGGGGCGGATGGCCCAGCCGGTTCTGGAGGATGAATGATACGGTTCGAGGCAGATGGCACTGCCCGCTCAACATGCCTTGCCATTCGGGCAGGTGGGCGGTCTAATTCAGAGCCGATAGCATAGTCGGGACTGCCCGCGCTCCGTGACGTGTGAGTTCTGGTAGATGGACACTCCGTGTGTTGCAGGTTTGGGCAAACGGATGGTCCTGTTGGGGACGATCGAGACTACCTGTACACCATGCCATGTGGGTTTGGGCAGACGGACGGTCCTGTTTGGAGTGGTATGGTCTGCCCGCGCTCCGTGCCTTGCGGTTTCGGGCAGACGGATGGTCCAGTTCTGGGAGGATGGCACTTCCAGCACAAAAGTGCCATGTGGGTTCAGACGGATGAATGGTCTTGTTCGGGGCGAATGGCACTGCCCGGTTCGGGGCCAATAGCACGACCGGGACCGCCTGCGCACCATGCCGTACTGGTTCGGGTGGACAGACAGTCTGGTTCTGGGCGGTCAGGACTGCCCGCTCTCCGTGCCTTGTGGGTTCGGGCGGACAGAAAGTCCAGTTCAGGGCGGATGGCACTGCCCCCGAATCGGACTATGCGCGGGCAGTCCCGACCTCCACGAACCGAACCGTCCGTCAGCCAGAACCTGCACTGCACGGTGTGCGGGCTGTCCCGACCGCCCTTAACAGGACCATCCGTTCGCCCGAACCCATAACGCATGGAGTGCGGGCAGCCCCGTCCGCCCCGAACCGAACCGTCTGTTCAAACCGACTCGGCACTGAGCACGGGCAATGCAATCTGCCATGAACGGGACCGTCAGTCCGCTAGAACCTGCACGGCACGATGTGCGGGCAATTCCATCTGCCCCAAATCGGGCAGTCTGTTCTACCCGACCGCACAAGGCACGGAGCGCGGGCAGTCCCATCCGCCTTGAACCGGACCGTCCATTCGAACCTACACGACATTGGCATGGGCAGTGCGATTTGCCATGAACGGGTTCATCGGTCAGCTAGAACATGCACGACACGGTGCGCGGTCAGTCCACACGAACCCGCGAGGTCAGAACCGGACCATCCTTGCGCGGTCAGAAGCAGACCGTCCGTCCTCTAGAACACGCACGGCACAATGCGCAGTGAGAACTAGACCGTCCGTCCACCCAAACCCGCAAGGCACGGCGGACAGACAGTCCTATTTGTGGCAGGCGTGCAGTCCAGACAGGCAGACGGACTGTCCGATCTGGGTCGGATGGCATTGCTCGCGCACCATGCCGTGCGGGTTCGGGCGGATGGATGGTCCGGTTCGTGGCGGATGGAACTGCACCTACAAGGCATGGAGCACGGATGGGACTACCCAAAGCACCATGTCGTGTGGGTTCTGGAATATGAACGTTTCGGTTCGGGGCGGTGGGGACTGCCAGCATACCGTGCCGTGCTGGTTCTGGCTGATCGACTATCCAGTTTGCGGCTGATGGGACGGGACGGCCCTCACATAGTGTCGGGCGGGTTCGAGCAGACAGACGGTCTGGTTCGAGACGGATGGCACTACTGGGATTGCCCGCACACCGTGCTGTGAGGCTTCGGACGCACGGACAGTTCTGTTAGGGGCGGTAGGGATGCTCGCACTCCATGCCGTGCGGGTTTGGGTGGGCGAACAGTCCCATTCAGGGCGGTCGAGACTGCCCGCGCTCCACGCCTTGCTGGTTCGGGTGAACAGACGGTCCGGTTTGGGCGGACGGATGGTCCAGTTCGGGCCGGACGGACGGCCCGTACACCTTGCCTAGCAGGGCTGGGTGGACGAACAGTCCTGTTTAGGGTCGGGACTGCCCGCTCACCGTGTTGTGCGGGTTCTAGTGGACGGAAGGCCAGGTTCGGGGCCAATAGCACGGCCGTGCCGTGCGGGTTCGGGCATACGGACGGTCCAGTTTAGGGTGTATGGCATGGCCAGAACTTCCCCGCACATTCGGGCATGACGGAAGATCCATATATATATGTACATTTATAAGTGTATATATATAGGGCAGTGCATTGCGGATTCTGGCGGACAGACGGTCCAGTTCGGTGCGGATGCCACTGCCCGGCACCGTGCCTTGTGGGTTCGGGTTGATGGACGGTCCTGTTCGGGGCCGCTCGCATGGTCGGGACTGTCCATGCACCGTGTTATGCTGGTTCGGGCAGACTGACGGTCTGGTTCGAGGTGGATTGCACTGCTCTAGCGTCGTGCCGTGCGTGTTCTGGCGGACAAACAGTCTGGTTCGGGGTGGATGGCACAACGAGAACTACTCAGCGCGCCATGCCATGTGGGTTTGGGCATGACGGATGGTCCACATATATGTACATATATGTGTGTATATATATATAGGGCAGTGCATTACGGGTTTAGTGGACGGACGGTCTGGTTTGGTGCAGATGGCCCTGCCCACCCACCATGTCGTGCTGGTTCGGGTAGACCGACAATCCAGTTTGGGGCGGATTGCAGTACTCTCGCACCGTGCCGCGACGGATGGTCCAGTTCGTGGAGGATGGGACGGGACTACCTGCGCTTCGTGCCTTGCAAGTTTGGACAAATAGAATGTCCCGTTCGGGGTGGAGGGCACTACTCATGCATAGTGCTGTAAGGGTTAGGGCGGACGGACTGTCTTATTTGGGGTCGATGGCACTGCCGGTACTACCGGCGCATCGTGTCACGCTGGTTAGGGTGGACGGACGGCCCAGTTCGGGGCCGATAGTACAGCCGGGACTAGCCGCTCACTGTACCATGTGGGTTCTTGTGGACGGACGGTCAGGACTGGCCCGCTCACCGTTCCGTGCGGGTTCTGGCAAACGGACGGTCCGGTTCGAGGCAGATAACACTACCCGCGCACCATGCATTGGGTTCGAGTAGGCGGACGGTCCGATTTGGGGCAGTCAGGACCACTCATGCTCCGTGCCTTGCGGGTTAGGGCAAACAAACTCTCCAATTCCAAGTGGATGACACGGCCAGGACTAGCCTGCTCATCGTGCCGTGCAGGTTCTGGTGGATGGATGGTTCGGTTTGGGGCGGATGGCAAGGCCTAGACTTCCCATGCACCATGCCTTGCAGGTGCGGGGGGACGGACGGTCCGGTTCGGGGCAGATGGTGCGGCCAGGACTGCCCCGCGCACCATGCCATGTGGGTTCGGGAGTGACGGACAGTCCGGATCGGGGCGGATGGCTCGGCCGGTACTGCCCCGCTCACCGTGCCGTAAGGGTTCTGGCATACAGATGGTCCGGTTCGTGGTGAATGCCCGCGCACTACACCTTGCGCAATTGGGCGGACGGACAGTCTTGTTCAGGGAAGTCAGGACTGCCCGCGCTCCGTGCCTTGCATGTTTGGGCGGATGGACGGTCTGGTTCCTAGCGGATGCCACTCCCCGTGCATTGTGCAGTGTGGGTTTTGATAGACAGTCACCCTGGTTTAGGGCCTATAGCGTGGCGAGGGACTGCCCGTGCACCATACCGTACGGGTTCTGGCAGACGGACAGTTCGATTCATCCCTTGTTGGTCTGGGCGGACAAAAGGTCTGGTTCGGGGCGGATGGCACAGCCCCCAAACCGGACTGTGCGTGGGCAGTCCCGACCTCCCTTAACAGGACTGTCCGTTTGCCAGAACCAGCAAGGCATGGAGCGCTGATTGTCCCAACCGCCCCGAATATGACCGTCCATTTGACAAAAAACCAAAACGCATGGAGCGTGGGTAGTCCCATCCGTGCCAAACCGGACCTTCCATACAAACCCGCACGGCACTGAGCGCGGGGAATGCCATCCGCCCTGAACAAGACCATCGGTCTGCTAGAACTCGCACGCCATCCACCCAGAACCAGGCAGTCAGTTCTACCCGAACCCGCAAGGCACGGAGCGCGGGCAGTCCCGTCCGCCCCGAATTGGACCGTTTGTTCGAACCTGCAAGGCACTATGCACGGGTAGTGTCATCCACCCAGAACCGGACCATTCGTTTGCCCGAACCCGCAAGGCACGGTGGACAGACGGTCCTGTTTGGGGAGGTCGGGCAATCCCGACGGGTGGACGGACAGTCCGGTTCGGGTCGGATGGCACTGCCGGTGCACCGTGCCGTGCGGGTTTGCAATGTTGGGAATGCCCGCGCTCCATGCCTTGTGGCTTCGTACGGACAAACGATCCGGTTAGGGGTGGCTAGCACTGCTGGCGCACCGTGCTGGGCGGGTTTCAGCGTGACGGTCGGTCCAGTTCAAGGCGGTCAGAACTGCCTGCGCTTCATGCCTTGTCTGTTCAGGCAGATGGACGGTCCAGTTTGGGGCGGATGGCATTGCCCGAGCACCATGCTGTGCGGGTTCCGACAGACGAACGGTCCCGATTCGGGTTGGATGGCACTACTCGCACACAGTGTCGAGCGGGTTCGGACGTAATGGATGGTCCTGTTGGGGCGAATGGCACTACCCGCGCACCGTGTCATTTCAATTCAGTCATGAAGGACGGTCCAGTTCGAGGCCAATGGCACTGCCCAAGAACCATACCATACGTGTTCTAGCGGATGAACAGTCCGGTTTGGGGCGGTTGGGACTGCCCGCACACCGTGCTGTGCGGGTTCATGCAGACGGACGATCTGGATGGATAGTCTGGTTTAGGGTCGATAGCACGGCCGGAACTACCCGCGCACCGTGCCGTCCGTGTTCGGGCGGACGAACGATCCAATTTGGGGCGGTCGGGATTGCTCGCGCTCCTTGCCATGCCGGTTCGGGGAGGATGCCATGGCCAGGACTGCCCCACATGCCGTGTCGTGCGTGTTCGGGCATGACAGATGATCCGGTTCATGGCAGGTGGCACGGTCGGGACTACCCCGCGCATCGTGCCATGCGAGTTCTAGGGCGGATGGCACAGACGGGATGGCCGGCGCACCGTGCCGTGTGGGTTCGGGAGGAGGGACGGTCCGGTTCGGGGCAAATTGCACTGCCAGGACTGCCCCGCGCACCGTACCATGACGATTCAAGCGGATGGACGGTCTATATGTGTGTGTGTGTGTGTGTGCGTGCGTGTGTATATGATAGTGCATTGCGGGTTCTTGCGGAAAGCTATCCGGTTCGGGGCAGACTGAGGGTCTTGTTCAGGGCTGTTGGATTGTCTAGTTCGAGGTACCGTGCATTGCGGGTTCAGGCGGACGGATTGTCCAATTCAGGGCGGATGGCACTGCCCACGCACCGTGGCTTGTGGGTTCAGGAGGACGAATGGTTTCGGGGCTGATAGCATGACTGGGACTGCTTGCGCATTGTGTCTTTGGGTTTGGGCAGATCGACGGTTCAATTAGGGGTGAGAGCATTGCCTGGGCACCATGCATGCAAGTTCTGACAAACGTACAGTCCGGTTCAAGGAGGATGGGACAGGACTACCTGCGCAACATGCCAGTTCGGGTGGACTGATGGTAATGTTTGGGGCAGATGGCATGGCCAGGATTGCCCAGCGCAACGTGCCATACAGGTTCAGACGAACAGATGGTCTGGTTTGGAGCTGATAGCACGGCTAGGGCTGCCCGCACACCATGTTGTGACCGACGGTCCTATTCGTGGCGGATGGGACGGGACTACCCATGCTCCATGCCTTGCGGCACAGTGCCATGTGGGTTCGGGCGGACAGACTGTCTAGTTCGCGGCAAATGGCACTGCTAGTTCTGGCCCACACACTATTCCGTGCAGGTTCTAGCAGACGAACATTCCATTTCAGCGTAGATAACACTGCTTGTGCCTCGCGCCATGCGAGTCCTTGGTGGTCATGGGCAGACGGACGGTGTAGTTTGGGGCAGTCGGAATTACTTGCGCACCGTGCCTTGCGGGTTCAGGAAGACGGACGGTCCTGTTTGGGTCGAATGGCACAGCCCACGCACCATGCTGTGCGGGGTCCGATGTGACGGACAGTCCTGTTTGGGGCGATCGGGGCTGCCCGCTCGCTGTGTTGTGCGGGTGCGGGCAGACGGTCCGGTTTGGGGCGGATGGTACAGCCTGGACCGCCCCGTGCACCGTGCCGTGCGGGTTCTGGCTGAACGACTTTCTAGTTTGGGGCGGATGGGACGGGAACGTCCGTGCTCCATGCCTTATGGCTTCGCAGATGGCACTGCCCGTGTACCGTGCCGTGTAAGTTTCGGCATGACAGTTAGTCCATTTCGGGGCGGTTGAGACTCCCCGTGCTCTGTGCCTTGTAGGTTCGGGAGGATGGACGATGCCCTAAACCGGACCGTCCGTCATGGTGCAGTGCATGAGCAGTCCCGACATCCCTAAAAAGGACCGTCCTGACAGCCTTGAGGGTTCGGGTGGTTGTACGGTCCGATTCAGAGGGCACTGCCCGTGCACCGTGCTGTGCAGGTTCGGGCAGACGGACGGTCCGGTTAGGGGCAGATGGCACGGCAGGTACTGCTGGCTCAATGGGCCTTTCGGGTTCGGGCAGATGGACGGTCTGGTTCAGAGCGGATGGAACTACCCGCACCGTGCCGTGTGAGATCCGGCATGACGGACGGTCCGATTCAGTCTGGTGCGGTATCCAACGTGATGGATAGTAGCGACCTCCCCAAACAGAATCGTCCGTCTACCGAAACCCAGGTGGCACGGAGTGCAGGCAATCCCGATCACCCTAAATAGGTCCGTCTGCCCACCTGAACTCACAAGGCACGGAGTGCTGGCGGTCCCGTCCGCCCCGAACCGGATCCTCTGTCTGTTCGAACCTGCACAGCACTGTGCACGAGCAGTGCCATCCGCCTCGAACAGGGCCGTTGGTCCACCAACTGCGCCGTGGGGGTTCTTGCGGATAGACGATCCGATTCAGGGCTGATGCAAGGCCTGGGCTGCCCATGCACCGTGCATTGCTGGTGCGGGCGGACAGACGGTTTGCTTCAGGGTGGACGGCACGGCTATGACAGCCCGCGCACCGTGCCGTGCAGATTCAGGTTGACGGACAGTTCGGATCAAGGGGATGCCCCGGCCGGTACTGCCCCGCTCCGTGCCTTGCGGGTTCTACTGGATGAACGGTCTGGTTCCTGGCGAATAGCACTGCCCGCACACCATGTTGTGCATGTTTGGGCGGACGGACGATTCTATTCGGGGCGGTCAGGAAAGCCCGTGCTCCATGCCTTGAGGGTTCGGGGCACTGTGCAGGGTGGATGACATTGCCCGCGCACTGTGTAGTGTGGGTTTTGGTGGACAGACGGCCTTGTTCAGTGCCTATAGCCCAGCTAGAACTTCCCGCGCACAATACCATGCGGGTGTTGGCGGACGAACAGTCCGGTTCGGGATGGAAGGGACGGCCAGGACTGTCCCGCTCACCGTTCTGTGAGGGTTCGGGAGGACCGTTGGTCCTATTCGGGGAGGTCGGGACTGCCTGCGCTCCGTGTCTTGGCAGATGGCACTGCTAGCGCAAAGTGCCATGCGTGTTCAGACGAGTGGACCGCTTCGGTCTGGTTTTCGACGGTCGGGACTGCTAGCGTTCCGTGCCTTGTGGGTTTGGACAGACGGATGGTCCGGTTCGGGGCGGATGGCACTGACCCCGAACCGGACTATGCGTGGGCGGCCCCATCTTCCCGAACCGGACCTTCCATTCGAACCCGCACGGCACTGAGTGTGGGCAGTGCCCTCTGCCCCGAACGGGACTATCGGTCTGCTAGAACCTACATGACACGGTGCACAGGTAGTGCCATCCGCCCCGAACCGGGTAGTCTGTTCGGCCTAAACCCGCGAGGCACGGAGCATGAGCACTTCCGTCCGCCATGAACCGAAATGTCCGTTTGAACCAGCAAGGCACTGTGCATGGGCAGTGTCATCCGCCTAGAATCAGACCATCCGTCCGCCCGAACCTGCAAGGCATGGAAGACGGACGGCTTGTTTGGGGTGGTCGGGCAGTCCCGGCGGGCGGACGGACGGTCCGGTTCAGGTCGAATGGCACTGTCTGCACACCGTGCCATGCTTGTTCGGGCAGACGAATGGTCTGGTTTGTGGCGGATGGCACTGCACCCGCAAGGCATGGAGCCCAGATTGGACTGGCCATGCACCGCGCCATGCAGGTGCGGGCGGATGGACGGTCCGATTCGGGGCGATCGGGACTGCCCGTGCACCATGTCGTGCATGTTATGGCATGATAGACGACCTTGTTCGGGGCGAATGGCACGGCCAGGACTGCGTCGAGCACCGTGCAGTGCAGGTTCTGGTGGACGAACGGTCCGGTTCGTTTTAGACTGACTGCTCGGTGCCTTGCGTGTTCATGTGGAAGGACGGCTGGTTCGCGGCGGATGGCACTACTAGGACTACCCGCACACCGTGTCGTGCGGCTTCGGGCGTACAGACAGTCCTGTTAGGGGTGATCCAGAATGCCTGCACTCCATGCTGTGCGGGTTTGGATGGACGGATGGTCCTGTTAAGGGCAGTCGGATCTGCCCGTTCTTCGTGCCTTGCAGGTTTACGCAGATGGACGGTCCGGTTCAGGGCGAATGGCACGGCCCACACACCTTGCCTTGCAGGTTCGTGCGGATGGATGGTCCAATACATGTACATGCATATATATATATATATATATATATATATATATATATATATATATATATATCTGTGTGTGTGTGTGTATGTGTGTGTGTGAGTGTGTGTGTGTATAGGGCAGTGCATTGCGGGTTCTAGTAGATGGACGGTCCGGTTTGGGGCAAATGGCACTGCCAGTGCACCATGCCTTTCAGGTTTGGGTTGATGGATGGTCCGGTTCGGGGCCGCTGGCATGGTGGAAACTGCCCGCGCACTGTGTCATGGTGGTTTGGATAGACCGACGGTCCGGTATTGGGCGGATGGAACTGCCCGTGTACTGTGTCGTGCTGGTTCTGGTAGACAGACGGTCCAATTTGGGGCAGTCAGGACTGCCCGCGCTCCATGTCTTGCTGGTTCAGGAGGAAGGACGGCCTGGTTCGGGGCGGATGGCACTGCTGGGACTACCCGCACACCATGCTATGCGGTCTCGGGCGCACGGACAGTCCTGTTAGGGGCGGTCGGGAATGCCTGCACTCCATGCCGTGCGGGTTTGGACAGACGGTCCAGTTCAGGGCAGTCGAAACTATCTATTCTTCGTGCCTTGCGGGTTTAGGCAGACGGACGGTCCAGATCAGGGCTGATGGCATGACCCACACACCTTGCCTTGCAGGTTCATGCGGACGGACGGTCCATATATGTGTACATACATACATATATATAGGGCAGTGCACTATAGGTTCTGGCGGACGGACGGTCCAGTTTGGGGCGAAGGGCACTGCCAGTGCACCGTGCCTTTCGGGTTCAGGTTGATGGATGGTCCGGTTCGGGGCCACTAGCATAGCGAGAACTACCCGCGCACTGTGTCATCGTGGTTTGGACAGGCCGACGGTCCGGTAAGGGGCGGATGGCACTGCCCGTGCAATGTGTCGTTCTGGTTTTGGTAGATAGACAGTCCAGTTTGGGGGAGTCAGGACTGCCCGCGCTCCGTGCCTTTCCGGTTCGGGTTGACGAGTGGTCCGGTTCTCAGTGGATAGCGATGCCCATGCATCATGCCGTGCAGGTTCGGGCGAACGGACGGTTTGGTTAGAGGCAGTCGAGATTGCCCACGCTCCGTGCCTCGCAATTTTGGGCGGACGGAACGTCTAGTTCGGGGCGGAGGCACTGCCCCCGAACCGGACCGTGCACGGGAAGTCCTGACCTCCAAGAATCGGACATCCCATCTGCCAGAACCCACATTGCACTGAGCGCTAGCAGTCCCAACTGCGCTCCGTGCCTTGCGGGTTTGGGCGGACGGATGATGCAGTTTCGGGAGATCACGACTGCTGGCGCCTCGTGCCATGCGAGTTCTGGCGGATGGGAGGTTGGGACTGCCCGTGCACCATCTGATTCATGGCAGTCGCGGGCAGGCGGACGGTCTGGTTCGGGGCAGTCGTGACTGCTCGCGCACCATGCCTTTTGGGTTCGGGCAGACGGACGGTCTTGTTCTGGTCGAATGGCACTGCCCACGTACCGTGTTGTGCGGGTTCCGGCGTGATGGACGGCCCTGTTCGGGGCGATCAGGACTGCCCGCTCACCATGCCGTGCGGGTGCGGGCAGACGGTCCGATATGGGGCGAATGGCACGGCGAGGACTGTCCCGCGCACCATGCCGAGCGGATTCTGGCTGAACAACGTTCCAGATTGGGGCGGATGGGATGGGAATGACCATGCTCCATGCCTTGCGGCTTCGTCCGGATGGACGGTCCAGTTCGGGGCGGATGGCACTGCCCTCGCACTGTGCCCTGTGGGTTTTGGCATGACGGTCAGTCCATTTCGGGGCGGTCGGGACTGCCCGCGCTCCATGCCTTTCTGGTTTGAGCAGACGGACGATCTGGTTCAGGGCGGATGGCACTGCCCGAGCAGCTTGCTGTGCGGGTTCAGGCGGACGGACGGTCCTGGTTCGGGGCGGATGGCACTGCTCCCACACAGTGCTGTGCGGATTTCGGCGTGACGGACGGTTCTATTTGGGGCAGATGACACTGCTTGCACACCGTGTCATGCGGGTTCGGGCATGACGAATGGTCTGGTTCGGGACCGATGGCACTGCCCGTGCACTGTACCATGCATTTTCTAGGGGACGGATGGTCCAGTTCAGGTAGTCGGGTCTGCCTATGCGCCGTGCCATGCGGGTTCGAGTAGATGGACGGTCTGGTTCGGGGCCGATAGAATGGCCGGAACTGACCGCGAACCGTGCCTTGCAGGTTAGATGGATGGTTCGGTTCGCGGTGGATATCATTGCCCGCGCACTGTGCAGTGCGAGTTCTAGCAAACGGATGGTCCGATTCGGGGTGCATGGCATGTCCAGGACTACCTCGTGCAACATGTCATGCGGGTTCGGGCGAACGGACTTTCCTATTCTGAGCAATCGGGAATGCCCGAGCACCGTGCCGTGCGAGTTCTGACGGACGGATGGTCGGGTTCGAGGCGGATGGGACGGGACTAACCGTGCTTCGTGCCTTGCGGGTTTGGGTGGATGGATGGTCCTATTCAAGGCCTATAGCTCGGTCAGGACTGCGCCGTGCACTGTGCCTTGTGGGTTCAGACGGTCCTGTTCATGGCGGTCGAGACTTCCGGCGCTCCATGCCTTGCGGGTTCAGGCATGCGGACAGTTTGGTTCAGGGCTGATAGCATAGCCAGGACTGCCCAATCACCATGCCTTGCGTGTTCGGACAGACGGACAGACCAGTTCAGGTTGGATGGTTCTACCCGCGCACTATGTCGTGAGGGTTCCGGCAGACAGATGGTCTGGTTTGGGGCCGATAGCACGGTTGGGACTCTTGTGCACCTTGCCTAGCAGGTTTGTGCGGATGAACTGTCTTGCTCAGGGTGGTCGAGACTGCCCGTGCTCCGTGCTTTGCGGGTGTGGGCGGACGGACGGTTCAGTTCGGGGCGGTCGGGACTACCTGCGCACCATGCCGTGCGAGTTCAAGCGAATAAATGGTCCTATTCTTGGTGGTTAGGTCAGACCGTTCGTCCGCCTGAACACGCATGGCATGATGCGTGGGCAGTCCCAGTACTGCCATCCGCCCCGAACAGCACCATCCGTCCACCCTAACCCATTAGGCAAAGAGTGTGGGCAGTACCCGCAAAGTTATCGGCCCTGAACTGGACATCCGTCCATCCGAACCCGCATGGCACGGACAGACGGACGATCAGGTTGAGGGTGGATGGCACTGTCCGCGCACTGTATCATGTGGGTTCGGATGGACGGACGGTCCGATTCGGGGCGGATGGCCCGGCCGGGACTGCTCGCGCACTATAATGTGACGGATGGTGCCATGCAAGTTTGGGCGGATGGCACTGCTGGTACTGCACGCGCACGGTGCCATGCAAGTTTGGGCGGATGGACGGTCCTGTTCTGGGTGGTCGACAGCCTGCGCACCGTGTCGTGCGTGTTCAGGCCGGATGGTCCGGTTCGGGCAGATGGCACTGCCCGTGCTCTAACTTATAGGTTCGGGCAGGTGGACGGTCCAATGTGAGGTGGTCTGGACTGCCCGTGGACCGTGTCGTGCATGTATCGGTGGATGGATGGTCCGGTACAGGGCAGATGGGACGACATGGACAGCCCGCACACAGTGCCTTGATGGACAGTCCGGCTCGAGGAGGATGACACTGCCCGCGCACCGTGCCATGCTCGTTTGGGCAAACGGACGGTCCCGTTTGGGGCGGATGGCTCTACCCGCGCACCATGCCATGCAGGTTCCAGCATGATGGACAGTCCGGTTCGGGATGGATGGCACGACCAGGCCTGCCCTACGCACCGTGTTGTACGGGTTCGGGCGGACGGACGGTCCTGTTCGGGCGGTCGGGACGGCCTGCGCACCGTGCCGTGTGGGTTCTGGCGAACGGACGGCATGGTGCATGAGCAGTCCATCCGGTCAGGGCAGACGACACTGCCCGGGCACCGTGTAGTGCGGGTTCGGGCGAACGGTCCAGTCTATGGCGGATGGGACTACCCACGCTCCGTGCCTTCCGGGTTCGGGGCGGATGGCACTGCCCGCGCACTTGCCTTGTGGGTTCAGGTGGACGGACGATACGGTTCGTTCTGGTCGGGACTGCCCGTGCTCCGTGATGAAAGTATTTAAAGAAAAAAAAGAGATTTTTCTTTCTTTTGTATAAAATATTTTATTTTTCTTGAATTTCGGTTATCCTTATTTTTCTTTTCTTTATTCTTTAATCTATCTTCTTCATGAAATTTGTGGGTATATTCACTACAAACCCTCACGAGACAACACTCGTCCACTAGGGTAACCTAGGAGTTTAAAGGCTTGTTACACGTGCAAAGTGCAATTGCGATTCCTGCGAAAGTGAGTTAGGATTTTTATTTATCTTTCTAGGTTTAGGTTTTGCTCGAGGACTAGCAAAAGATAGGTGTGGGGGTGTGATGAGTATCATATATTGTATTTTTTTCTCCCATACTTTATCTATTTTTGTATATAAATAAATGCTACTCGGGTATTTTTAGTGTCTTTTGCAGGCAATCCGAATTATACAAGGAGATGGCATGAAATCAAAGTTGGATTAGGAAATCAAAGGCCGAAAAGTTTCTAAAGTGGGCGAGACTACAAGATCAAATTACTGCAGGACGTAAATGTCAAATACAGTCAAGAAAATAATGTGTACAAGACAAGACATCCTGTAGAAGAAATGTCATGTCAATTGGCCACTGTTTAGCCGCTAATTAGCGGTTTCTAAAAACTTGATGTGTTATATTTACTGCAAGCGCACAGTATCGTTGTAGCACTGTACAGGTCGTCTCACAGGGATCTAAGATGTTTCTGCGTTCTTACTTTCTCTATAGTTCTTTCAGACTAACAAAGGTTCTAGGTTGAAGTTGAATTAATCTAAATAGCCTAGGATCTAGAATCCACTAATTTCCAACCATGTTTTTACTTCTCTTATTTTCTTCTATCATAAAAATTTGATCTTTTTAGTTTAATTTTTACTTAAACTGCCCTAAACATGAGCTATCAAGTGTTATGCAAGTATAACTCATCAAAGATGCTACTTCTTATAAAAATAAACTAAATCTTTTAGATAATTCAAAGAAAAAGGTACAACCAGCGACCCCAAACCCAAACTAAGTATAGATTATCAAGAAACGTAATTCAAGTATAATCTATCAAAGTCCTAATCTTCGAGTCCTTGTATTTTAATCTTTGTTATAAAAAATCATGTCTTTATTAATATTATTTAAGAAGAAAAATATTAGAAAATAATTACATGGTAGATCTTAGCTTCATCTGCATCCTAGAGCTAATCTAATTAGCTACTCATATTTTTTTCTAAGGAAGATCAAAATTTTATTCATGAAATGATGAACCCTAATCTAGAAAGCGATAAATTCTATCTAAAAAGCAAGTAAAAATATCAAGAACAATGGTTTACCTCTGGAAAAGGTGTTGTGGACGTCAACCTTCAGCAAAAATCCTAACTTTATTAATCAGAAAAAGCGAGTACAAAAATTCCAGCCTCTCGTCAAAATACAAGGGTCGGCCAATATATAGGCCTCGAAAACCAAACCCTATTTCTAGCAGAACCAAAAAGACTACAAATTTACAATTAAGCCCACGAATAAAATTTCCCAGGAACGGCCACTGTTCGGCTGCTATTTGGCAGTAGAAACCGCTAATTAGTGGCTAAACAGTGGCCAATTGACCTGACATTTCTTCTACAGTATTGTCTTGTCTTGTACACATTATTTTCTTGACTGTATTTGACATTTACATCCTGCAGTAATTTGATCTTGTAGTCTCGCCCACTTTAGAAATTTTTCGGTATTTGATTTCCTAATCCAACTCTGATTTCATGCCATCTCCTTATATAATTCGGATTACCTGCAAAAGACACTAAAAATACCCGAGTAGCATTTATTTATATACAAAAATAGATAAAGTATGGGAGAAAAAATACAATATATGATACTCATCACACCCCCACACCTATTTTTTGCTAGTCCTTGAGCAAAACCTAAACCAAAAAAGATAAACAAAAATCCTAACTCATATTCGCAGGAATCGCGATTGCACTTAGTATGTGCAACAAGCCTTTAAACCCCTAGGTTACCCTAGTG
Source organism: Dracaena cambodiana (assembly GCA_036321105.1). Classification (NCBI taxonomy): domain Eukaryota; kingdom Viridiplantae; phylum Streptophyta; class Magnoliopsida; order Asparagales; family Asparagaceae; genus Dracaena; species Dracaena cambodiana. Next base: position 15,185,648 of record JAYEPQ010000017.1, read on the forward strand.
GACGAGTGTTGTCTCGTGAGGGTTTACAGTGAATATACCCATAAAATTCATGAAGAAGATAGATTAAGGAATAAAGAAAAGAAAAATAAGGATAACCGAAAATCAAGAAAAATAAAAAATTTTATACAAAAGAAAGAAAAATCTCTTTTTTTTTAAAATGTTTTCATCAATTAGTCTCACTATTATACAAACTCAAGAACGCATTTAGATATCAATTTTTAAATCAAGCGTCATATCAGATACACTTATCATTTTAATCAAAAATTTAAATCTTATTTTTTAATACCTACTAACAGATAATCAATTGGTTTCTATACATCTACGTGCATGTGTGATAGTCTACTTTGGTTTTGGACTCCAACTCTAACTCATGATTCATCTCCTCTCTCAAAAAAAAATTTTTCTCTTTTTTTAAGAATATTTCACCTTTCATGCGATATTCACACTTGATTAGGTGCAACATACCCGATTACTCAGTTCATACTCTTTTCTTCCCTTTTTTTTTAAGAATATTTCACCTTTCATGTGAATATTTACGCTTACTTTGGCGCAAAATACCTGATTACTTGGATCATACTCTTTTTTTCACTCTTGAGGCTATTGCCTTAATACCAGGCGCATCCCATTATTTTATTCTCACTTTTTTTTTGTTTACAGAGAGAAGACTTACTCATTCGTTATCATCTTTGTCCTTAACCTAATAAACTATTGTGAAGTGAAAAATAGATGTATACTTGCCTCAAAACTACTGTTAGCGATATTTATTTTTCGGATTTTAATCTTTTTTCATAAAATTCAAAGTGTATCTTTCAATCTACTCTCATATCAAATTTCAAATCCAAATTTATTCCATTATATGTAATTAGTTTGATCTATTGATGAAAATAAATTTATTTTTTATCATTTCTTTTTTATTTGTGTTTTTTTTAGTTTTTTTTTGTTGGTCACCCTAAAAACTACCCAAAGTGTAAAATAAGGAAACCCAAAAACCTAAAAATAAAAATAAAAATAAAATCCTAAAAATCCTAAAAAAATAAAAAAAATCTCCTAATACACTCCCCCACACCTAAACTTGTGTATACCCTTATACACAAATCATTGGTGGCGTTCTCTTTGCCTTCTACTAGACTCACCGGGTGCAGGACGTGCTCGTGCTGTAGAAGACTCACTCCTATCAATCTGTTTCAACCGGTGCCAAATTTTTCCAAGACCTTGCCAGACAACATTGATTTGCTCAGTGGGATCAGCTGGCAAGTCTTGGTCAAAGAAGGCATCATCTTCCTCCTCTTGTGTCAAATCAGTGGCATATATATTCTTGTCATCAGCATATCTGTTCCAATCTTCTGAAACAGTAGTATGATATGTCACTGAAATATGTTCGGTAGAAATAAACACGCGTGAGGGTGTGTATGCATCAAAATCGGCACTAGATATAAACTTGCGACACAATTGTGTGATTAAACACGGCAGAGGCAAACTAGTCCTCGACCGCATCTTAGCATCAATAATAGTATCGAGTAACTGTGTGCACATACGGAAGTGAGTATCTTGACACATAATACAATCAACAACATAAAGTGTGGGCGTGTAAAAAGATGACAAATGTGTAATGCCCATAACATTAGTGTTGACCCAGCGGCAAGTTGCGTGAATATTGCGATAGAGTGTCTTGCTGTTGATCCCTTTATCACGTGTTATTTTGCAGTTTGGGCCCATCCGTGTAAGATAATCCTCAATTCTGCCGGGAGTGTGATTCCCGGTGTGAAGGAGGATACCTGTAGAAGACGAGATGGCCGCTGCGTGCATTTCATATAATTGGCCGCGCCAATGGATGTTAATGATTTTGCGATCGTCCGAAATATCGGATTTCGCAAAACTCGCATAAAATTCCTCCACCAACTCTGGGATTATAGAATGCATTAGGTGAATATATGAGGTAATTCCAACCCAGAGTTTCGATCGCAGTGGTGAAATAAACACTAAATGCCGCAAAAATTTCTCCGAAAAACTTCTCAAAAGAAAATCTACCCATTATATCGTACTGTAATTACAAATTTGAAATCTGATCAAACCAGTAAATAGAGATAAGAAGAAGAGTACCTCCCCTGATTCAGGGGCCAAATCCAGGAAAAGGTCGCTGAACGGCGGTGGAAGGCGCTATTTAGCGGCTCGGTCTGCAAATTTGGCCGAGAGCTTCGGGAAGAGTCTCTATTCACGTGAGATGGATCATTGGAGCACCACTGGTCGGAGAAAAAATTGAAGATCCTACACCGTCCTGCAAAGAGAGAAGCAAAAACCAAAGGTGGAAATGGGGAAGGGAGGGGGCAGCTAGGGTTTTGGAAGAATGGATTTGGAGAAGATGAGGGCTGCTTGGGTTTATATAGGGATGGAAAATTACAGTCAGCTCCTCATCTTTCCCTAATTTTGCTTTAAAACCCTGCATCACGTTAGTAACATAATATACATGCTATTATACACATGACTACATGCCTTTATGCATAGATTGAATCGTGAAGTGTCACGACCTCTACATTATTGCTCACTCGAGGTTCTAAAAATAGTTTTAATCGGTGATCGTTTACTTTGAATAAATTGCCATTTTTAGGATCCTCGAGATCAGTTGCACCGTGATGGTGCACTGTTTGTACTATGTACGGTCCACTCCATCTTGACCTCAATTTTCCTGGGAATAAATGTAACCTCGAATTATATAAGAGAACTTTTTATCCAGGTGTAAATGACTTGCGAATGATCGCTTTGTCATGAAACACTTTAGTTTTCTCTTTATAAATCTTAGCACTCTCATATGCATCCCGTCTAATCTCATCAAGCTCATTAATTTGTAATCTCCGCTGCTCGCCAGCTTTTTCAAGCTCAAAATTTAGAAATTTGATTGCCCATAAAGCCTTATGCTCAAGCTCCACCGATAAATGAGACGCTTTTCCAAATATCAAACGATATGGAGACATGCCTAGATTAGTCTTATAAGCGGTACGGTAGGCCCATAATGCATCCGCTAGTTTACAAGACCAATCTTTTCTATTATGATTTACTGTTTCTCCAAAATCAGTTTGATTTGGCGATTGGAAACTTCCACTTGCCCACTAGTTTGCGGATGATACGGTGTAGCTAATTTGTGGGTAATGGAATATTTTCGCATAAGCGCCTCAAATGACCGGTTGGTAAAATGGGTACCGTTATCACTAATAATAGCTCGAGGAACGCCAAATCGAGAAAAGATATTCTCTTTCAAGAACTTGACAACGACTTTGTTGTCATTCGATTTTGCGGCTATTGCCTCTACCCATTTGGAAACATAATCGACAGCGACTAATATGTATTGGTTTCCAAACGAGTTGGGTAACGGTCCCATAAAATCTATACCCCATACATCGAAGATTTCGACCTCAAGGATGGGTTGCAGAGGCATCATATTGCGCAGTGAAATTTTTCCTACGAATTGGCATCGTGTGCATACTTTGCAACATTCCACCGCGTCTTTGAAAAGAGTTGGCCAATAGAAACCACTCTGCAATACCTTTTCAGCCGTTTTCCTGGGACCAAAGTGTCCTCCACAAGCTAGATCATGACAAAAAGAGAGGACACTTTGTATCTCATCGTTAGGTATGCATCGACGTATGATCTTGTCTGGACAACATTTGAACATATATGGTTCATCCCAGTAAAAGAATTTCATTTGGGACAAGAATCTATATCGATCTTGCTTGGACCAATGGGATGGAATCTCCTTAGTCACAAGATAGTTCACAATGTCAGCAAACCATGGTTCGTGCATCAATGCAAACAGTTGCTCGTCAAGAAAGGATTCTTTTATGGGGCACGAATTAGTTGGAGCATTGGGCAGACGAGACAAGTGATCGGCTACTGAATTATCAGTACCTTTCTTGTCTAATATCTCAAGATCAAACTCTTGTAGCAAGAGAATCCATCGAATAAGGCTTGCTTTTGCATCTTTCTTGGTTAACAAGTATTTCAAAGCAGCATGATCAGTGTATACTATAATTCGTGATCCAATCAAGTAGGAACGAAACTTCTCAAGTGCAAAGACGACTACCAGAAGCTCTTTCTCTATGGTAGAGTAATTCAACTGGGCGTCATTGAGTGTCCTACTTGCATAGTAAATCACATGTGGCTGCTTATTAATACGTTGACCAAGGACGGCACCGATAGCTTAATCGGATGCATCACACATGAGCTTGAAGGGTAAGCTCTAGTCTGGCGCATGAATAATAGGAGTGGTGGTCAGCGCCTTCTTGAGCTGCTCAAATGCTCTTAGACAATCAGGTATGAAATTGAATGGTACTTCCTTGGCCAGTAGATATGTCAAAGGCCTGGCAATTTTGAAGTCTTTGATAAATCTTCTATAAAAACCAGCATGACCAAGGAAGGATCGTATATCTTTCACTGATCGTTGAGATGGCAGATTATTGATGAGGTCTACCTTGGCTTTGTCAACCTCAATACCATTCTTAGAGATGACATGCCCTAGCACTATGCCATTTTTGACCATAAAGTGACATTTTTCCTAATTGAGTGTCAAATGCTTCTCATGACAACGCGTGAGAACTAACTCTAAATGATCTAGACACTCTTGGAATGAATCTCCGAAGATAGAAAAATCATCCATGAAAATCTCCAGAAATCGTTCAACCATGTCAGAGAAAATACTTACCATGCACCTTTGCAACGTGGCAGGTGCATTGCATAACCCAAAGGGCATGCGTCTGTATGCAAAGGTGCCAAATGGACATGTGAACGTGGTCTTTTCTTGATCCTCCGGAGCATGGGAATTTGGTTGTAGCCAAAGTATCCATCTAGAAAATAATAGAACTCATGTCCGGCCAACCGTTCCAACATCTGATCAATGAATGGTAAGGGGAAATGGTCCTTCCTAGTTACAGCATTAAGCTTCCTATAATCAATGCAGACTCGCCATCCCATCTGCAAACACATCGGGATAAGTTCATTTGCATCGTTCTTGACTATAGTGATTCCAGATTTCTTAGGCACTACTTGAACTGGGCTTACCCATGCGCTATCAGAGATAGGATAGATAATCCCATTGTCAAGACACTTAAGAATATCCTTCCTCACTGCTTCTTTCATTACCGGATTCAACCTACGCTGAGGATCCCTTGTAGGTCGTGCATTGTCTAGTAAATGAATTCTATGCAGCACTATAGAAGGACTTATTCCCTTAATATCGGCCATACTCCAGCCTATGGCTTCCCAATGTGCTTTCAACACTAATATGAGTTTTTCCTCCTGAGCGTCAGTCAATTCTGCAGAGATAATGACTGGTAGTGTGTCATGTTCACCCAAGAAAGTGTACTTGAGATGACTCGGAAGGGTCTTCATCTCAAGCTCACGTGGACACTCAATAAATGGTCATAACTGAACTCGTGCTTCAGTCATCAATGGCTCAGGTGGAAGTTTCCATTGAGTGGAAGACACATAATTAGATGATTAATCGAGCATCTCCAAGAATACACTCTCATCAACTAAACCATTCAGCTCATAATCCTGGTGTTCACTGGACAACCCTTGGATCATATTCACTTCTAGGGGCTCGTCTTGTGGATCACTTGGTTGGCGCCCTAGATTGAATATATTCAGGTCAAGTGTCATATGTCCAAAGAAAAGTCTCATCGATCCACTCCGGCAATTAATAACAGCATTAGAAGTGGCCAAGAATGGACGTCCCAAAATAACTGGGATACAATGGTGTGGATTCACCACAGGTTGAGTCTCGAGGACTATGAAATCAACTGGAAAAATAAACTCCCCAATCTTAATCAAGACATCCTCAATCTCCCCCATAGGTGTCTTCACAGATCTATCAGCTAGCTGTAATGTAATCCTTGTAGGTCTCAACTCTCCCAGTCCTAACTGCTGGTACACTGAATAAGGAAGCAAGTTGACACTTGCTCCTAGCTCTGGTAAAGCCCTTTCAATCACTGTAGTCCCTACAGTGCAGGAGACAGTAGGACTTCCAGGGTCTTTATACTTTACAGGTGCTGACTGAGAGAGGATGCTAGATATGTTAGCAGCTAGGAAGACTTTCTTTGGAACATTGGTTGTTCTCTTCTTTGGCATAAATCTTTTAAGAATTTTGCATAAGCAGGTACTTGTTGGATTGCATCAAGAAGAGGAACATTGACCTTAACTTGCTTGAATAACTCAAGAATGTGCTCCACCTGAGGAGAATTTTTCTTCAATCGATTTGGATAGGGAGCCTTTGACTTATAAGTATGGTCAATAGGAGGATCAGAATTAGAAGGATCAGATTCTTCTGTTGTGCCAGTGGGTAGATCGTGGGATGATGATGATGATGAATCATGAGGTAATGATGGAATCGTGGTATCAGGGAGTGTAGCTTGCTGTGCAATAGGAGTGGAATCAGGTGGCATGGCTACGTGATTATCAACCAGTTTTCCAGATCAAAGTGTGTGAATGACATTAATTTGGTTGACATGCGACTGACATTAGGATTTATTATGGGTTAACTTGGAAAAGTTCCCTTGCCACGTTTACTTATTTGATTTGCTAGTTGTCCAACCTGCTGCTCTACATTCTTAATAGATTGATCTGTTCTTTGAATAAAATCAGTTGACAGTTTCATAAGATTCTGCATGTATGTGTCAAGGTTGGACTGAGACTTGAGAAGATTTTCAACATTCTTCTCAAGTGATTGAAGTCACTTTTCTTGATCATTATTAGACCCCTGTTGTGGATATGAATGGTTTTGTGCAGATGGTCTATTCTGGTTGTTCCCATGGTTTGAAGCATTTGGGTGTTGATAAGCACCCATATTTGGTCTTGGGAACTGACCAGTAGCTGGAGGCTGCATGTTTGAGTTCGGGGCTCCCTGATATTGCCCTCGACCCCATGAGAGATTTGGATAGCTCCTCTAGCGAGGATTGTATGTCAGAGCATATGGATTATTAATGGGTCTTTGAAACATAGCGTTAGCTTGCTCAAGTGTGGGACCCATAGGATTTACTAACAATGAACACTCCTCCATAACGTGACTAGGAGTTCCGTAATTAAAGCATGTGGGACTTTGGATTTGATTCACTTGACTCATTGATGGAGTACTAGGAGTCTCCAGTGCCTCAATCCTTCTCATAAGGGCTGCGATCTTTGCTTCAGCAGCTATAGAGTTGTTGACGCTATGGATCCCACTCTTATGAGCAGAAGTTGATATACTGGGCTTCTCAGTGGAAATCTCCCACTGCATAGTCTTCCATGATAAGTCCTCAAGAAAGTCCCATGCCTCATCCTCGTTTTTCCTCATAAACTCCCCTTGACACATAGATTCCAGAAGAGTTTTGGATGTGTAATCAAGTACTTCGTATATGATTTGACACAACCGCCACTTTTCTATTGCATGGTGGGGGCACTGAGCTAATAAATCCTTAAACCGTTCTAAGTATTTCCATAAGGGTTCTTCTAGCACTTGACGGAATTGGTTAATTTGATTTCTGATTCTTGTCATCTTGTGCCTAGGATAATACTTCTTGAGAAACACTGTAATGAATTCATTCCAAGTAGTAATTGAATTAGTAGGCATACTGTACAACCACTTCTTGGCATTATCATTAAGTGCAAAAGAGATGAAGCGGAGCTTAATTACGTCCTCCGATAAGTTTTGCAGTTTAATTATTACGCATACTTCTTGAAATTCACTGATAAAGAGATATGCATCTTTTGAATCAGAACCAGTGAATTTAGGAAGCATACTTATGTACTGCGGTTTCAATTCATAGTGATTGCCCGCTACGTGTGGAAGTTTGATGCATGATGGTAATGATGTACGTAACGGGTAACATCGATCCTAAAGGATCGGGATTGGCTGGTCCGTTTTATCTCCCATGAACAAATCTGATCTTACAAGTCGACCAAATTGATCACGGGTCCAATGTGGCATGAACCAGTGACCGTGAGTGTATGCGTGAACTTCCTAAACTAATGCAAGAAGTGGGATGTGGTGGAGAGATAAAACGGTGGAATAGATATGATCAAATAAAAATGTGATTTCTACTGTTTCTAATTTGTTTTTGTTTTTTTTAATTTTTCTACAGAACCAGGAAACAACACTACAGAAACAGAGAAATATTGGGTTCAGAAAATACCTGTTGGGCCGCCAAATAGCGGTTCTAGCCGCTGAATAGCGGCTAAGCTATAGAATTTGACTTGTGATTTTTTTCCACTTGGTCCAGAGGCTATTCCAATCCTTTAAATATTCCTGTATCTGCAATTTCTATTTTCTGCACACTCACACACAGTGTTAACCCGTAAAATGCTAGAAAAAGCAAGAAAAACACCGTCGATTCCCGGCAACGGCGCAAAAAACTTGATGCGTTATATTTACTGCAAGCGCACAGTATCATTGTAGCACTGTACAGGTCGTCTCACAGGAATCTAAGGTGTTTCTGCGTTCTTACTTTCTCTATAGTTCTATCAGACTAACCAAAGGTATTTCTGCGCCAAAAACTGTATTTGATATTTACGTCCTGTAGTAATTTGATCTTGTAGTCTCGCCCACTTAGAAACTTTTTGGCTTTTGATTTCCTAATCCAACTCTGATTTCATACCATCTCCTTGTATAATTCGGATTACCTGTAAAAGACACTAAAAATACTAGAGTAGCATTTATTTATATACAAAAATAGATAAAGTATGGGAGAAAAAAATATAATATATGATACTCATCACTCCGTACCTTGCGGGTTTAGGCGGACGGACTGTCCGGTGCAGGGCGAATGGAACTTCCTACGCTCTGTGCCTTGCAGGTTCGAGCGGACGGACTGTCCGGTTTGGGGTAGATGGCACAGCCCGCACACCTTGTCATGCAGGTTCAGGCAGACAGACAGCCCGATTCGGGGCAGGTGGCACTGCCCACATACCATGCTGTGCAGGTCCGGGTGGACGGATGGCCTGGTTTGGGGCAGAGGCACTGTCCTGCGCATCGTGCCATGGGGTTCCGGCGGATGAACGGTCCTGTTCGGTCATCCCGATTGTTCTGTCAGCCCCGAACTGGACCGCCTGTCATGGCATGGTGCACGAGCAGTCTCGACAGTCCTGAAAAGGACCATCTGTCTACCATGCGTTGCGGGTTTGGGTGAACAGACGGTCTGTTTCGGGGTGTATGGTTGTGCCTGCGCACCGTGCCTTGCGAGTTCGGATGGATGGACGGTCCGGTTCTTGCTGGATGGAACTGCCCGCGCACCGTGTAGTGTAGGATCCGACATGACGGATCGTCTGGTTCGGTCCGGTGTGGTATCTGGCATGGTGGGTAGTCCCACCCACCCCAAACCGGACCGTCCATTTGCTAGAACCCGCACGACACGGAGTGCGGGCAGTCCCGACCGCCTTGAATAGGACCGTCCGCCCACATGAACTCGCAAGGCACGGAGCGCAGGCTGTCCTGTCTGCCCTGAACTAGATCGTCCATCCGTTAGAACCTTCACGACAATGCACGTGGGCAGTGCCATCCGCCCCGAGCGGGGCCGTCGCTCTGCCAGAACCTGCACGGCACTGTGCGCGGGTAGTGCCATCTACCCCAAATCGGGCTGTCGGCCTGCCCGAACCAGCAAGGCACGGAGCACGGGCAGTGCTATCCGTCCCAAACTGGACCATCCGTCATGCCCAAACCCGCAAGGCAAGATCACAGGAAGTCCCGGCTGCCCCAAACCTAGCAGACGGGAAGAATAGTACTGTCGGAACTGCCGCGTACCGCGCCTTGCGGGTTCGGGCAGATGGATGGCCCAATTTAGGGCGGATGGCACTGTCCGCGCACCATGCCATGCAGGTTTGGGCGGACGAACAATCCGGTTCGGGGCTGATGGCATTGTGTCGTGCGGACGGATGGTCATGTTCGGGGCGGTCGGGATGGCCACACTCCATGCTTTGCTATTTGGGTGGACAGACAATCTAGTTCGGGGCCAATGGCACGGCACGTGCACCGTGCCTTGCGGGTTCGGGAGTATGGACTGTCTTACTCGGGACGGTCGCAGGTAGATGGATGGTCCTGTTAGGAGCAGTCGGGACTGCCCGCGCACCGCACCATGTGGGTTAGGGCAGACGGATGGTCCGGCTCGGGGCCGATAGCATGGCCGAAACTACCCGCGCACCATGTCATGTGGGTTCGGGCTAACCGACAGTCCGGTTCAGGGCTGATGGCATTGCCCGGGGATCGTGCCTCCGGGTTCTAGCAGACGGATGGTCTGGTTCGAGGTGGTTGGAACGGGAATGCCCGCGCACTGTGCCATGTGGGTTCAGGCGGACTGACGGTAATGTTCGGGGTAGATGGCTTGACCGGGACTACCCCCCGCACCGTGCCATGCGGGTTTGTGTGGATGGAAGGTCTAGTTCAGAGCCGGTAGCACGCCGGGACTGCACCCGTACTGTGCCATGATAGATGGTCCGGTTTGAAGTGGATGGGACAGGATTGCCCGTGCTCCATGCCTTGCTAGTTCGAACGAACGGAAGGTCCCATTTGGGGCAGATGGCACTACTCGCGCATAGTGCCATGCGTGTTCGGGTAGACGGATTATCCGGTTCGAGGCGAATGGCACTGCCCAGACTGCGTCCACACTTGCCGCACTCGTTTGGGCAGACGGACGGTCTGGTTCGTGGCTGATAGCATGACCGGGACTGCCCGTGCACTGTGCCATGCGGGTTCTGGTAGATGGACGGTCCTGTTTGAGGCAAATGGCACGGTCAGGACTTGCCCGCTCACCATTCTGTGCGGGTTCTGGGAGACGGACATTTGGTTCGAGGCGGCCCATGCCATGCAGGTTCGGGTAGACAGACGGCCCGGTTCGGGGCGGTCGAGACCACTCGCGCTCCGTGCCTTGCATGTTCGGGTGGACGAACGCTCCGGTTCGGGGTGGCCGGTTCGGGGCGGTCGAGACCACTCGCGCTCCGTGCCTTGCATGTTCGGGTGGACGAACGATCCGGTTCGGGGTGGATGGCACGGCCAGGACTAGCCTACTCACCATGTCGTGCGGGTTCGGGCAGACAAACTCTCCGGTTCGGGGTGGATGGCACGGCCAGGACTGGCCCGCTCAATGTGCCGTGCAGGTTCTGGCGGACGGACGGTCCAGTTCGGGGCGGATGGCAAGGCCTGGACTGCCTACACACCATGCCTTGTGGGTTTGGATGTACGGTCTGGGGCGGATGGCACAGCCGGGACTGCCCCACACATCATGCCATGCGGGTTCAAGATTGACGGACAGTCCCGATCGGGGCAAGTGGCCCAGCCGGTTCTGGAGGATGAACGATACGGTTCAGGCAGATGGAATTGCCCACGCACCGTGCCTTGCCATTTGGGCAGACGGGCAGTCCAATTCGAAGTCGATAGCACAGTCGAAACTGCCCTCATACCGTGTCGTGCAGGTTCTGGCAGGTGGACGCTCCGTGCGTTGTGGGTTCGGGCAAACGGATGGTCTGTTTGGGGCCGATTCGGGTTTCTGGTTTGGATTGATGGATGGTCCAGTTTAGGCCGCTCGCACGGCCGGGACTGTCCACGGACCGTGTCGTGCAGGTTCGGGCAGACCGATGGTCCAGTTCGGGGTGGATGGACTACCCGCGCCTAGTGTCATGCGGCTACTGGCGGACAAACGATCTAGTTCGAGGCAGATGGCACGACCAGAACTACTCCGCACGTCGTGCCGTGAAGGTTCGGGCGTGACGGGCGGTCCATATATATGTACATATATATGTGTATATATATTTATAGGGCAGTGCATTACGTGTTCTAGCGGACGGAGGGTCCGGTTCAATGTGGATGGCACTGCCCTCATACCGCACCGTGATGGACAGTTCCGTTCGTGGCGATTGGGACGGGATTGCTTGCGCTTCGTATCTTGCAGGTTTGGACAAACAGAATGTCCCGTTCGAGGCGGAGGGCACTACTCATGCATATTGTCGTAAGGGTTCGGGCATATGGACTGCCTGATTTTGGGGCGGATGGTACTGCCGGAACTGCTTGCGCATCATGTCACACTGGTTTAGGTGGACGGACGGTCTGGTTTGGGGCCGATAGCATGGCCGGGACTGCCCATGCACCGTGCCGTGCGGGTTCTTGTGGACGGATGGTCCTGTTCGGGGCGAATGGCATGGTCAGGACTGGCCCACTCATCGTTCCTTGCGGTTCTGGCAGACGGACGGTCCAGTTCGGGGCAGATAACACTACCCTCGCTCCATGCAGTGTGGGTTCAGGTAGACGGACGGTCCGATTCCCAGCAGTCAGGACCACTCGCGTTCCATGTCTTGAGGGTTAGGGCGGACGAACTCTCCAGTTCCGAGTGGATGGCATGGCCAGGACTGGCCCGCTCACCATGCTATGTTGGTTCTGGCAGACGATGGTCCGGTTCGAGGCGGATGGCAAGGCCTAGACTGCTCACGCACTGGTTCAGGATGGATGGTCTTGTTCGGGGCGGATGGCAGATGGATGGTCCGGTTCATGTCGGAGGGCACTGCAAGTGCAAAGTGCCATCCGGGTTCAGACGGATGGATGGACCGGTTCGGGGCAGATGGCACTGCCCACACACCGTGTCGTGCTGGTTCGGGCGGACGGACAGTCCGATTTGGGGCGGTCGGGACAGCAAGCATTACGTGCCTTGTGGGTCCGGGAGCACGAAAGTTCTAGTTCGGGGCAGATGACAATGCCCCCGAACTGGACTGTATGTGGGCAGTCCTGACCTCCCTGAACCGGATCGTCCCTCTACCAGAACCTGCAAGGCATGAACAGGACCGTCTATTTGATTGAACCCGCAACGCATGGAGCATGGGAAGTCCCGTCTGCGCCGAAACGGACCGTCCATTCAAACCCGCATGGCACTGAGCATGGGCATTGCCATCCGCCCTGAGCAAGACCGTCGGTTCGCTAGAACCCGCATGGCATGGTCTGATTCGGGGTGGATGGCACTGCTCGCGCACCGTGCCGTGCGGGTTTGGATGGACGGACGGTCAGGTTAGGGGCGGATGGTACGGTCAGTACTGCCCGCTCAATGTGCCTTGCAGGTTCGAGCAGATGGACGGTCCCGTTAAGAGTGGATGGAACTACCCGCGCACCGTGCCATGTGAGATCCGGCGAGATGGATGGTCCGATTTGGACCGGTGCAGTATCCGGCGTGACGGGTAGTCCCGACCTCCCTGAATTGGACCGTCTGTCTGCCAAAACCCGCACGGCATGGAGTGCAGGCAATCCCGGCCACCCTAAATAGAACCGTCCGCCCGCCCAAACTCGCAAGGCACGGAGCGCGGGCGGTCCCATCCGCCCCAAACTGGATCCTCCGTTTGTTCGAACCTGCATGGCACTGTGCGCGAGCAGTGCCATCCACCCCAAACGGGGATGTCAGTCCACCAGAACACGCACGGCACAATGTGTAGGCCGTGCCATCTGCCCCGAACCAAACCATCGGTCTGCCCGAACCCACAAGGCACGAAGAGCAGGCAGTGCCATCCATACTGAACAGGACCGTCCATCACACCCTAACCCGCAAGGCAAGATGCCCGTGTAGTCCCGGCCATCCCAATCTAGATGAACGCGGAGCTAGCATAGTCGGGACTGCCCGCGCATCTTGCCTTGCGGGTTTTGGCATGACGGACGGTCCTATTCAGGATGGATGGCACTGCCTATGCTCCGTGCCTGGTGGGTTCAGGCAGATCGGCGACCTGGTTCGAGGCGAATGGCACTGCTCGTGCACCATGCCGTGCGGGTTTGGCGGACCGACGGTCCGGAGTGCGGGCAGTCCCATCCGCCCCTAACCGAACCGTCCGTCAAACCCGCACGACACTGAGCGTGGGCAGTGCAATCCGCCCATAACAGGACCATCGGTCGGCTAGGACCCACACGGCAAGATGCACGGGCAATGCCATCCGCCTCGAACCGGGCAGTCGGTTTTGCCCGAACACGCAAGGCACAGAGCGCGGGTAGTCCCATCCACCCCAAACCGGACAGTCCATTCGAACCTGCACAACACTGTGCATGGGCAGTGCCATCTGTCATGAACGGGATCGTTGGTTCGCAAGAACATGTACGGCATGGTGCGCGGTCAGTGTTATCCACCCAGAACTAGACCATCCGTCCGCCCGAACCCACAAGGCACAGCGAATGGATGGTCCTGTTCGGGGTGGGCAGGCAGTCCAGGCGGGTGGACAGACTGTCTAGTCTGGGTAAGAAGGCACTGCCTGCGCGTCGTGCCGTGCGGGTTCGAGTGGACGGATGGTCCAGTTCGGGGCAGATGGCACTACACCGCAAGGCACGGAGCACTGATGGGACTGCCCCAAGCACTGTGTCGTGCGAGTTTTGGCGGATGAACGGTCGGGTTCAGGGAGCTGGGACTGCTCGCGCACCGTGTCGTGCTGGTTCTAGTGGATGGACTGTCCGGTTCGGGGCTGATGGGACGGTACTGCCAGCGCATAGTGTCGTGCAGGTTCGGACGGACAGACAGTCTGGTTCGGGGTGGATGGCACTACTTGGACTGTCCACACATAATGTCGTGCAGTTTCGGGTTCATGAATAGTCCTGTTAGGGGCAGTCAGGATGCCCGCGCTTTGTGCCTTGCGCGTTCGGGTGGACGGACAGTGCCATTCATGGCGGTCAGGATGGCCCGCGCTCCGTGCCTTTCGGGGCGGACGAACAATAATTTTGGACAAACAGAATGTCCCATTCGGGTGGAGGGCACTGTTCGCCATGAAACTTGCACGCTCTTTATATCGAAATCTTTTCAATAAATTGGTTACAATCGAACGGTTTCCCGTTTACAAAAGACGAGGAAGATTGCTCTCCCTCTTTGTTTAAGGCTGGGTTTCTAGGTAGCTATGGAGGACGATCCTGCTCTCCGTTGACACTTCGTACAATCTCTCTTAGTTGGCTAAAGGGAAAAGAAAGGTTTTTTTTTTTTTTGTTCTTGATCACAAAGATAGTTTTTCAGAAGAAGCTCCCCTTTGCCTGCTCTCCTCTGCTCTATCTTTTATAGGAGGCTTGGAGTAATGTCCCGCCATATTTTGCTCGACCGTTAGCTCCCACTACTCGAGAAGTGCCGCCATGTTCGTTAGGTGGTTATTCCCACGATCGAAGTAACACCGCTGCATTCGTTTGGCAGTTATTACCACGATCCGAGGTGGCAATTCTTCTGTTCGGATCGGGTGACTTTGTATTAAACCCCCACCCGAAAACTATGGGTAATGTCGCGAATCTCAGCTTTAGATTTGCGAACCTGTTTCGTCGTCTGGATCGCGGACCTCATTTTCTTAGATTCGCGGACCTCAGTTTCTTAGATTCGCGGATCCGATGAGTTGCGGGCTTCTGTCTCTGAATTCGTGGATCTGCTTTGCATTTTCAGAATTTTTTGCCAACAAAACCCCCTCCTAAGTTTCTAAAACTCTCATGATTCTTTGAGGAGTTTTGGAATACTTTGGATATAATATTCTGTATTAGAACTTCCATTGCATTTGTTTGAAGTTTGTGACTCTGTATTAGCGCCACTACTGCTTCTTAAAGGGACACGTCTCTGTATTAGGGGCGCGACTCTTCATCTTTGAGTAGAAGACGACTCTGTATTAGGGTCGCGAACTCTTGTTTTGGAAAGAACACGTCTTTGTATTAGGGGCACGAGCCTTCATCTTGGAGTAGAAAATGACTCTGTATTAGGGTCGTAAATTGTGTTCGGAAGGGGCGCGAGCCTTCATTTTTGAGTAGAAAATGACTCTGTTTTTGGGTCGCAAACTCTCGCTTTTTTGAGAAGAAAGCGGCTCTGTATTAGGGTCGCGAACTTCACTCTTTCAGAAGAAAGTGGCTCTGTATTAGGGTCGCGAACTTCGCTTTTTGAGAAGAAAGCGGCTCTGTATTAGGGTCGCGGGCTTTTGCGGGAAGGCTGGCAGGCGGCTGCTTTCCCATGGCGTCAGATTCGAGATGTTTTTCTGAGCCGCATTAAATGAAAAGTATCCACGCGATTCAAGTCGGATATCACGTTTGTTCAGAGATCTTGGCCGTCAAATCACCGGCTATATAACCTCCACTTTACGAGAGGTTGCCCTTTTCTCGAGAAATTTGAAATCTGAATTCTTCGTTTGGACTCCTTAGACTTCTCATCTTCAATCTTCTATCTGATTCTCTGTGTGAGAGATTTCCTCCCTCTGCAAAAGATGCCGAAGAAAGTTTCTTCTTCCGACGCCGTTGACAAGAGTCGTCAAGATCCTCAAGCTGCATCTATCTCGATAGTGGTTCGGCAGGAACCCTTGATTGGAGGTAAAAGGTCGAAAGGCAGTCCCTTTCTCATTTTTTTTTGTTTTGTCTTGAATTTGAATATCTTTTGCAGTTGATTACGCCTTGAATCCTTGGCTAAAGGATCATTAATTCGGATATTCTAACAGCTATGATGGGAAGAAAGAGTTCAGATTTGGTCATATCTTTTCCCATTGTATAATCTCAGATAACCAAGAGAGAGAAGACAAGATTCTTCACCCTTCTCGCTCAACATTGCGAGAGCTGATGACCAATGTATCTTTCGAAGGTGATAATCGGTCTTCGTTGCTCAAACCTGTCTTTTTGTTTGGAGACCATATTTCAATGCCCGACAGTGGTTTGGAAGATGGCGATTATAAGTGGCTTTGCCAAGTTGAAGGTCGCCACTTGTTTCTTCCCAATATGGAGAGATCTTATCCATTCTTATTCTTTCAGTCCCTTTCTGTGCCCAGGCGAATGGACTGGCACATAAACAGGCCACAAGATGGTATCTTGTTGGGGGGCTTCAATGCTCAAGGTGCTTTTCCTCGTGGTACTGGGAAGAGCTTTCGTGGATTGCTTCCGGGATTGCTTAAACACGATCTCCCCAGAGGTGAGGTTCCTATAATTGCGCAGACTTTCCTGCATTGTTTTACTAATGCACAATGAGAGTTTCCTGTTCAGGACTTTCGTCCCTCTGAATGGGTTCACTGTTCTTCGAAAGGAGAGTGGGCGGTCTTGACTGACTTTTTTTGTGCGATCATTTAGAGATCAGCTTCATCATGAGGGGCTGTATCGCGCCCTCAGGGCTGTTCAGCACGACATTCCCGCCAGCAGATTCTATTTCTTTGCTTTATTGGAATTGTATAATCCTGATACTTGTACAATCTTTTGCCCTCGAGGCGAGTTGGGTTTCGCCCTCCACGAGATGCATAAGGTCTCGGGCTTGCCTATGGGAGACGTCCCGTATGAAGAGTATGTCCCTACTGGAGAAGAACTCCATCTGCTGAAGACTAAGGACCCTTTGGCTTATGATACTTACTGGGAATTGCTCTGCCATTATCATATATGCACCCACACAACGGGCACCCGTACTTTGAAGCCAAAGAAGTGGCTGCAATATCTTCTGCCTAATTTTTCTAGGAGTAATCCGAACTTCATTCGCCTTTCTCTAGTTTCTGAAAAGGAGGTTGAGAGAAGAATTGCAAGCTTCAGGACAGATGCTTATGTTGCCGAAGCTGACGAGGACGTTTTCAAAGCTGGGACATCCTTTAAGAGTTTTCATTATCAGGCCCTTCAACCCTTATCTGACCCTGCCTTCTTGGCGGGTTATTTGCTTGTTTTGCTGAAAAAGTGTGTTATTCCTTCGCAGGGAAACATACCTATTGGGGCCGTATACCCAGCCGTTCTACTGGCATTAGGTAGGCGACTCAGTTTGTTGCCTACTATGGTATGCAGTATTCAAAGCGGATTGAGAAGAATATCTGATAAATTCTGCAATGTGAAGAAGGAGCAGAGGAAGAAATGAGACCCTGTCATCAAGACTCCTAATCCGTGTGTAGAACTCCCTTAGACTTATTTGATTGCTTGGCTGGTTCTACATTGCCCTACTTTAATGAGTCCTGCAGACTCGTAGATTGACTTAAGTGCTCCCAAAGTGCAGCACTACGAGAGGTCGCAATGGAAAGGGGGCTACATGGCCACGATCCGCAAAACCCTTTGACATTTTTTAACTTTTGAGTTGTTCATATATTTCCCATACTTTCCGAATGCAGGATATGGGGAAGAATTTGCGGACACTGCTGGTGTTGATAAATTTACTACCCTATCCTTAGGATGTTTCTGGTGGTTGATAAACATCCGCCTAGACATTTGGTCCCTCGTTTGGGAAACCTCTGCTATATAGAACCTTACTACCCGAGTCGTTTTGCCCGACAGTTTGGGTATTATCAACTTTATGTTGGTAATCCTAGTAGAGAATTAAGCTTTGTTGGGAATGTTCTTGAGGGAGCTCGAGCTTGGTTTCACTTCGTCGCAGGTGGAACTCAAGCCAAATTTGATCTTCCGCTCAAGACCCCGAACTCGAGTATGAGCTTCTGCTTCTGTAAATGGTTTGCGGATGCTAACTTTGCTCCTTAGAATTTCAACATACACCATACCAATATGCGGGAGATCAGATCCTGGTATGCCCAGAAAAAGAAGGCCGGCAGCACGAAAGTGGCAGGGATGGAGGACTTCAGGGGGGACAGCACATCTTATGAATCGGAACAAAGGGAAGAGGACACTGACTCACCGGTTCAGGCTGCCTCCCTTGATGCTTCTCTTGATCCGATGTCGAGGAAGACTTCTCCACCATCGAAGTCTTCTCCTGAGAAATCGTCACATAAGTGAAAGAGACAAAGGCGTTAGCGACTTGCCTACCATTCCGCAGGGAACTAATTCGTAGAGCACCCTGTCTAGGACAGGAACTACAACACCAACTCCAGTTGCTGAGTCTCTCACTGAAGAATCCAAGGAGGATGAAGATGACTCCTCCTTAACTCTCCACTCCCTCAAGAGGCGTCGGAACCAAGGACCTGTTCTTTGCAATGACCCTGCTCCCATTACTCAAAGGGATTCTATTCCTCCTATTGGCCAGGCCGATGTTGAAGTTAGTGCTCCTTCGACTTTACAAGAGGACTTTGTGGTTCCTGTTGCTCAGGGCACTACAGATGATGAAGTGCAAATCATTAGGGAGACTCGCGCATCAGATCTCCCAAAAGCAGCACCTCCATCTGAAGACTAAGGGGAATGGGGCGATGATGATGACGCTAGTAGTGACAGTTTTCGCTCTTCTACTCCTCCCACAGACCATGGTAAATATGTCTTTTTGAGCGAGGATGTTCGGACCGAAGTATACGGGCCTGAAGTGTTTGGTCCTGAGGTGTACGGACTTGGGGAATCCAGCGTCCAACCTTTAGGTCTTTATCTTCTTTCTTCAGCAATTATGCCATTTTATCAAATGATACTGTAATACTTAACTATTAATTTTCTTCTTTTTTTTTGCTAGCTCTAGTTTTGACTCCGGACTTAGAGTGCATGGGCGCGAAGGTGACTTCACCAGACAACACCATCGCGGGAGCTGTCACTGGTGGAGCGACCGAAGTTACTACTGTCGCGGTTGATACTTCAGAAGCAGTGATTCCCTCGGCTGCCATGTCTACGGTTTCGGCCATAGCCACTCCAACTGTTGCTGCGGTTCAAGAGATTATGATTGGTAGCTCCACGGAGATCTCTAGAGGTGCCATTCCTCCTGTTGCAGATCAACCGGCTTCTGCCTCATCCAGTATTGCTCCTTCTCATGCAGAGATTGACATGTTTGAGAGTGATTTGCTGAAGGACACAGTGGGGACTTTCTTTCACTTTCTGGATCACTGTATCGATAAAATACTAAAGGGGGTTCCTTTTGCTTCAATCGCTAATGTTATCAACATTTATCTAATTAGTATTGTTAGCATTGGTGGAGAGGATAGAGTTGCTCCTTTTAGACTTATGATAACTCAGCTTCGATGCTGAGTCTCTATGGAAAGCCAGAAGTGCTGATAAATCTGAGATAGTGGAAATCATTTTCCAGAAGCTAAAAGAGGAACAGCTTAAGTCTCAGAAGGAGATTCAAGAGAAGGCAACTGTTTGCAAGGCCTCTTTAGAGAAATGTTAATCAGATCGCAAATCTCAGGTTCTTCAAGTGGAAGCCGCTGCTTCAATTGTCAAGGGCCATGACCAAGCTATTACTACGGCTCAAGAGACCATCGCCAAGGCTCAAGCTTTCTTGGCCAAAATAACCAAGGAGCACGATTAATCAATGAGGAACCTCGTCAACTTTTTGCGCCAGCAGCAAAATACAACCAGATATCTCCAGGTAATACAGGCTGAATTGGCTACACTGGAGGCTGCTGCAGCATAGAAGGTTACCGCCAGTGACGAGGAATTACGTTGTCAGGCCGCTATTCAAGCTTATGAAACCCTTCAACAAGACATTGACGATGCGAAGGAGAAAATAAAGGCCCTTTTGAACCATTGAATTATAAAACTCATGTGTTCACTATTTTAGGTTCCGTTTTTTTATAATAGTTCCCTTGTCATTTATGGAGAACCTCATTTTGGCCTTCCGAGGTATGATTTTGCAGTTATTCTTCAAAGATTTGTAACGAACTCGCCATCTTTTGTCTGAAGTTTGCGAACCATCGTAAAACTCTGGTATATATATATATCTGTTACGCGACTTGCTTAAGTCACATGAATTTTAGGGGTTCGCAGATTTACACAATCCATATCTAACCCGCGACCCGATTTTCGGAATTCTGGTCCGCGATGCTTCATCTGGAAGTTCGTGGAATAGACCGTAGATTTTTTAGAATTTGTAGAGACTTTTGCGAGTCATGGGATGCAGCAGTTTGGGCATGGAATTCCAAGCGTTGCATACCTCTATTAATGATGAGATCTCCGGGTTGCCATATCTAAGCGTCCCATGCAATAGTAATAAATTCTGTTGAGATCTGAACTGAAAATCTTGACCGAAGATCCCGATCTTATCTCTTCTAAACTGGAGGTCACAGTTAGCAGCTCATCTATATAAGGCACAAGCCCTCTTCAATGAAGGATCATTCAACCGTGAGAAAATTTCTTCTTAACTCTCTTCTCTTTCTCTCTTTTGTAGTTGATCCACCAGCGAAGCTATGTTTCCTTCTTCTTCAATCGAAGTGATGGATAAGAGTTGGCATGTCACAAGGCCTCTAGACTGCATCCATCCAGCGGGGTGTCTCACCGACAAGGTCCTTCTGACTGTAGTCATTTTTCTCAATTAAGGTATACCTCTTCTTTTGATTCATACCCTCCTCTTCCTTCTTATTCTTTCTTTTTAACAAGGATTTGTTTCGGCTACAGGAGATAACCGTAGTTATTCTCCTTAACAATGACCTAGACCCAATGAGCTCGTAATTGCTTCCAATGCCTCAAGGGGCTTGGAAGGGCTCATGTATCTTTCATGAGAGAAAAGATTTCGGGTCTGGGGCATTGTTTTTCTTCTTTCCAAGTATCCCACAAGGTTGGGGTACTAATGACCAGGACCTTGAATTTGCGCAACCCGTCAGCTATATAGCTGGGTTTTATATTTGGTATGCCCAGTTTTGAACTAATCAATTCACTGGCATCATTACTGAGGGAACCAACCAGGAGGTCCCTGATTGTGTCGGAAAGAAGAAACAAGATTATGCTTTTTAAGCCATCCTTAAAAAAAAAAGGAGGCTACAAGAGAAAATTAGAAGTGGAGGCCAGGAAGCAACTTTTTTATCTGAACCATCCCGAAAGAGACGGTTACAGAAGCAAGCTGTCATTCCAGGAGAAGGGCCTGCAGAAGCAAACTTTTTGATCTGAACCATGCCGAAAGAGACGGTTATAGAAGAAAGTTTTCCATTTTTTTAAGTGATTTGTATTTACTCTTTTTGGCTGCATAGCACTAAGAGAATTTCTTGTAATTTTGTTCTGATGATGAATAAAGAAGTTCTTTTCTTTCTACGTAACTGAGAGTATCTGAAAGATGATTCTGATGTTGATTACTAGAGGTAACTGTTAACTTGATAATTTCGAAATGATTCACAATTTTCTAAGTACCCAAAACTACTATGAATGAAAGAACTTCTTGTTGATAAACTTGATTCGCCAAATGTGTTATTGACTTGGCAAATTTGATGGACAGGGAAATCTGATTTGCCAGAGGTAATTTTTAACTTGGTAAATTTTGATAGAAGAAAAATCTGATTCACCAGAGGTAATTTTTAACTTAGCAAATTTTTGAAAAAGTAAAATCCGATTTGCCAAAGGTAATTTTTTACTTGGCAAATTTTGGAAAAAGGAAATCTGGTTCCCCAGAGGTAATATTTAACTTGGCAAATTTGATATGAAGAAAAATCTGATTCGCGAACTAAAGGCTTTTAAGTCCGGCACTAAGAACTTTCATTGACGAAGTTCTGATTACAGAGAAACTATTTGCTCATGACTAGCATAGAACTGCCCAGGCCGTATTATAACTGGTGTTCTACAATTTTGCTAAGGATAATACTTCTTCAAGAACTTGTCGTTGATTGGCATTACCATTAGGCTTTGTCAACCGATACGCCCTGTTGGAGTAGACCGTATCAATGACAAAGGGTCCCTCCCACTTTGGCTAGAACTTTCCCCTAGGCTTCGGGCTTGTTATGATTAGTCTTCTAACTGACAGGACCAGATCACCTTTCTTAAAAGTCCTTCGTTTAGCCTTTTTGTTAAAGGTTCTGGAGATCCGCGCCTGGTATAGCTCGATACTCTATTGAGTTTCTAAGCATTTGTCATCCAAGGCTTCTAACTCTTGGAGCCTTTGCTGATGCTTTTCTTCTTCTGTCATCCTTGTTATTAACGTGACTCATAATGAAGGGATTTGGATCTCTAAAGGCAAGACCGCTTCTGATCCATATACCAAGGAGAACGGCGTGGCATTGGTGGGAGTTCGGATTGTGGTTCCGTATGCCCACAGACACTCTCCGAGCTTTTCATCCCAATCCCATTGATTGGATGACAAAAACTTCTTAAGAAGTTTTAAAATGGTCTTATTGAAGGCTTCTGCTAGACCACTGGCTGCAGGGTAGTATGGCGATGAAGCCACATCTTCGATCCTGTATTTGTTGCAGAATCTGGAATACACTTGGCTTACAAACTGAGGTCCGTTGTCATGAATTATTCTTCTAGGCACCCTGAAGCGATAAAGCACATGGTGCTTGATGAACTTGATAACATCTGACGATTTTACTTCGGTCATAGAGATGGCCTCAGTCCACTTTGAAAAGTAATCAAAATGAACCGGTGTCCTCTTGTTGATGGCGGAGAAATTGGCCCTATGATATCCATACCCCATTGCTCAAACGGCCATGATGTAGCCGTTGGGTGGAGATATTCTGGAGCTTGATGTATAAAGTCTGCATGTATTTGGCAGGCCCTACACTTCTTGGCATAGTTGACTACTTCTATCATCATCTTAGGCCAATAATAACCCATCCTTTGGATTCTATTCCAGAGTTTCGGTCCTGGCTGATGTGCTTCGCAGATGCCAGCATGAGCTTCTTCGAGTACCATTTGAGCTTCGCGGTTGGAAAGACAGCGAAGTAAAACACCGTCGTAGGATTTTCTATACAACGTCTGGAGTTCTGCGTTGTAGTAAAACCAGATGGCCCTTCTCTGAATGGCTTCGGCTTCTTTTGAACTTTCGGGTAATATCCCGTAAAGGGCATAGTCTATATAAGGAAAACACCAATCCCTTGGTTCTAGGCTAGATGCGCAAGCGTCAGCTTCGTTTTCTTGTGGCTTTTTCGCTTCTTCTTTGAGCTCATCCTTTGAACAGAATAACTCCTTGCTGCTTACCATAATTTGCCTTTTAGCATGTTTGGGCAAGGCTAATGTAGCAGCCAAGGAAGCTAGCGAATCCCCATAACTATTGAGGTGGCGCTTTATGTGGCTGACAAAGAAACCAGTGAAACCATTAGCGACCTTGATCACCGCATGATAATACCGCAGGAGGTCTTCATATTTGACTTCGTACTCCCCTTTTATTTGATTCACAATGAGTTGAGAGTCCTCATATGCCTCCAAATATTTGACCCCCAGTTGTTTGGCTATTCTTAAGCCAATTAGGAGGGCGTTGTATTCCGCGACGTTGTTGTAATACGAGCTTGTCAATGAGTAAGCTTGAGGAATGATGTGGTTGTGAGGATAGATGAGAACAACTCCCACCCCCGCTGTCGTCTTTCCTTTGGATCCCATTCGGGAGGCACCATCAAAGAAAAGTTGCCATACACCTTTCGAAACCGTATTTGATTCGGACGACCTTCTCGAACCATCCTTTTCTGGAAATAAATCTCGTTCCTCCAACTCTCCTGGGATTTGTTCATATAACCTTGAGGATGCCGGGACTGGATGTTCGGCCAAGAAGTCGGCCACGACCTATCCTTTGATAGACTTCTGTGGGACGAAGTGCATATCATATTGTGATAGCAAAAGATCCCAATTGGATAGTCTTCAATTTAATGACTCGGGTTTAGTCATTAATATTCTCAGAGGGTTAACTCTCGATACAACGTGGATAGTTTGTCCAACTAAGAGTGTCGCATTTTCTGTATTGCGAACACCAACGCTAGACATTCTTTTTCCATGGGATTATACCGGTGTTTCACCCCGATCATCATTCTGCTGAGATAGTAAATGGCTTGCTCATGGCCTGACTCATTCTTCTGCGCTAGCAAAGTGCCCAATGAATGGTCCATAGCCCTTACATAAAGGACTTTTCCGAAATGGGAACACGAGCACTGGTGGCTTCGTGAGATATTGTTTGATCCCTTCAAAAGCCTTTTGGCATGCTTTATCCCAGATGAACGACACTCCTTTCCTCATCAATCTGGTGAAAGGTTGACATTTACCAGATAAATTTGATATAAATTTGCGAATGTATGCCAGCCTGCCTTGCAACCCTCTTAACTCTTTGAGGTTACGGGAGGTGGCATGTCTTGGATAGCTTTGACTTTATCTGGATCAAGATGTATTCCTTTCGAAGTTACGACAAAGCCGAGGAATTTCCCACTAGAGACCCCCAGGAAAGACTTAGCTGGATTCACCTTGAGCCGGTGCTTCCTCATGAGGTCAAACACTGTCTTCAAATCTTTCAAGTGATCTTCTTTGTTATGCTCTTAATTGCTAGGTCATCTACGTAGCACTCCACTATTTTTCGGAGGTGCTATTGGAAAATCGCATTCTTGGCGCGTTGATACATGACACCTGCATTCTTTAGGCCAAAGGGCATGACTGTATAGCAGTATACTCCGAGTGGTGTCCTGAAGGACGTATGCTTCTCATCATTGGGATACATCTTTATTTGATTATATCCCAAGAATCCATCCTTGAACGTCATGCGCTCATACCCACAAGTATTATCTATCATAATATTAGTGATGGGTAATGGGAATTCGTCTTTGGGGCAAGCCTCATTCAAATCCCTAAAGTCTATACAGACTCGGATTTTTCCATTTTTCTTGGTCACGGAAACTATATTTGTGACCCAATCAGGGTGCTGTTCCTCGCGAATAACGCCTGACGCGATCAACTTTTTAATTTCAGTTTCTATAGCTTCCATGATCTTTGAGCAGAATATTCATTGTTGCTGCTTTACTGGCTTAGCTTCTGGTCGGATCTTCAATTTGTGAACTGCCACGCTTGGTTCCAACCCTGGCATCTCCTCATAACTCCAAGCGAAAATATCAATGTATTCGCGCACGAGGGATATCAATTCCTTCCTTTCTTCCGAGGATAGGTTCTCATTTATAAATATGGGTTTAGGATTCTTTTCATCGCCCATATTGATTTGGATCACTTTATCTTCAGTTAGGGGCTCCCGTTGTTCAAACTGAATCTCCCACTCCATATTAAGATGCTTGTCCCAAGGGTTGTCTCTTACTGGTGAGGTTTCCTCCAAATCTTCGTCTTCTTGGATCGCGGAAGCCATGTTCATGGATACCTCATGGAAAATCACACCTGTGCTGACATCTGAATCCCAGCATGATGATTCTGACGAATGATCGTACTGTCTTTCCTCAGCTTTGTCGCTTGAGGAGGCCTCGGAAGTGGTGATGCATCCCAACCCCTGCCAGTTTTCTGGTAATAGGCTGGCGTCTTCCCTTCGGGTACAAAAGGTTGAAGGATTGTCTTCCTTCCTTTTCCGAAATTCAACCCACTGCCATCGGCTAGATTGTATCCCATTTTCTTTATTATTCCATGGGAATTTTCATCATAATGGAAGAACTTGGGTTTTCCCTGTTCTTCCTCAGAATCTAAACATTTCTCTTTATTCCTGTGACTTGCTCTTCCAAATTTTATGGCCTTTTGGGTTTCGTTTTTGGGAGGGACCTCAAAAATAACTTGGTCAGCACTTTCAACGTCATCACTTAATTCATATAAGGATGATCGGATAGGTGCTTGGAAGGAAGTCAGAGAATATATCTCATTTATACAGTCTCTAAATGCATCTGTGCTAGTGCTTGAGGGCTCAGAATCAACACCAGAAGAATAAGCAAATTCTAGATTTTCATTTATCACCCATTCACCATCAGAGTGAACGGCATTATTTACATCAAGGCCTTCGAGGCTTATCACAATGGGCTCACCATCCCAAATCACATCCTCAGATTCCTAATCTTCGGATCCTGATTCTGTATCAGCCTCTTCGCCACTATCAGAGTCATCCTGAATGGGCCGATCTGCGATGCCAACCGCATCTTGATACAGTAATGCGTCAGTAAAGTAGTTTTCAACTCCTTTTAAGGGTTGTTTTTCTGCAATGAGCGTCTTCACATTCACGTCTTTATCGACATACTTCATGCATTGGTGTAACGTGGAGGGCACGATTAGATTGCTATGGATCCAGGGTCTCCCCAAAAGCAGATTGTATGATGTGTCCGCATCTATCACGTAACACGTGACTTCCGTTTTTAGGTCACCGATTTGACACTTGAGCTTTATTTTACACAGGGGTCTACTACTGTTAGCATTGAACCCGAAGATAGTAGTGTTGGTTGTGGCTAATCTGTTCATCGGCACTCCAAGATATCGTAGCATCCTTCGCGGCATGATGCTCAAGGCCGAGCCTGGATCAACTTGAATACGATCAATCTTCGTAGATCCTATGTATCCCTTGTAATACAAAGGGCGATGATGCTTATTACTCCTGACTTGTATATCTTCCGGAGAGAAGGTGACGCATGGGATGTTTTTATCAAAGATCTGGGGACATGTCGCACAAAGAGACTCTCCTTCTTCGATCATCTCTGGTATTTGCGCCAAGAACACCTCCGAATCTTGCAGAGCCTCTCTTAAAGCTTTCCTAGTAGATTTGGAGAGCTTCAGGAGCTCGTACAAAGTTATCCTTGCAGGGATATTGGCCAACTGTGTTAGGATGTCGAACTGGAATGACTTTCGCGAGTCTTCCGCAAGTTCTTTTCCCTTCTTCCTTAGAGCTTTGTCAAACTTCAGCTCCTTTTGCTTGACTTTCTCTGGAGATGGTTGAGAACCCGTTGTTTGGCCATAATTCTTTAAGTAATCTTTTCCCAAATGGGTCCCCGTAGAGGGAGGGTCTGCATCGGCGACCAAGGAACTTCCGATTTCTTTTTCCGAATCGGTCAGAGCAGGAATGATCTCATTGTCTTCGGGAATTACGAAAACGACATTGGAGGTGAAGACTCTCTCTCTTCGCTTCTTCTCAAATGAACTGGAACTCCATTGTTCATCATTTAGGAGATCAGGATGTACCCATAGTATCTCCCCCCTATCAGTTTCAAGGGGAATAGTCCTTTCTTTTGTTGTTGGTGTAGATCAAAATTTACGACTTGCATCGTGCCATTATGGATGGGCTACACTCCATCTTGAACTATTGACTCTATCCAGTGGGGTGCTTTACCGAACTTGATGGTCACCATGTTCGCAGTCACCTTCTTCTGGTGCTCTTGAAGCTTGATGACATTAGCGTCCACTAAGGCTTGAATTTTGTCTTTACGGATATAGCAGTTTTGGGTGGGGTGATTAATGATCCTATGGTAGACACAGTAGTTAGGATCATTAACTTTCCCAGCATCTTCTGGACGTTTAGACTCTGGCAACTTCAGCATCTTCTTACTCATGAGGAGGTTGAAGATAGTTTTCGTGTGCTCATCCTTAAAGGAGTATTGTTTTTGTAGCACTCGCGTCTGAGGATGAAGTTTTGGGGGAGTCTTCGTGGGTTGTGGCACATCAGTGACCATTGTTTCCTTTCATTTATACCCTCGGGGTCGAGACTTATAGCTGTTATCACCACTTTGCTTCGGTTTCTCCCCGCCTCCTTCTTCTTCAAGCCTTTGCACAATTTCTTCAGCTTGTAGGGCGAGATCCTTCCAAGTTGAGGACTTCACCACCCCCATCCTGGCTAGAACCTTGGTCGATAAATTCTGTCAATAGATTTCTACCAGGGTCTTTTCTGGCATCCCATGCGGACATCTGAGAGAATTATTCCGGAACCTTTTGATGAAGTCCCGGGCTGACTCTTCTTTCTTTTGTTTAGCGGCTAGAAGCGCCGACATTGATACCTCCATAACATCTTCATAGAATCTAGTGAGAAAGGCTTTCTCCATGTCGCTCCAGGAATTGATGGTTCCCGGTTCTAATCTCCAGAACCATTCAAAAGCTAGCCCGGTTAAGCTACTAACAAATATTCTTGTAATAATAGGGTCATTTCTGGATAAATGCCCTATCTGCGAGTTAAAATAGTAGAGGTGTTGGTTTGGCAATCCTCTACCATTAAAAGATTTGAGCTTCAAATGTTTGTAGTTTTCTGGGAAAGGCACCGTTTCTCACTCCATGAGATATGGCCTTACTACACCCAGTTCTTGTAGGTCGCCCTTATGCATGAGGGCATTCAGTTGGTTCTGAAAGCTCTCCATCCAGACAGTATTTGTGTTTCCCTCCTGGTGCATGGAGCGGTTGTCATCATTGTTATGAAGATGATACCTCCATATCATCTTCATAGAATCTAGTGAGAAAGACTTTCTCCATGTCGCTCTAGGAATTGATGGTTCCCAGTTCTAATCTCCGGAACCATTCAAAAGCTAGCCCGGTTAAGGTACTAACAAATATTCTTGTAATAATAGGGTCATTTCTGGATAAATGCCCTATCTGCGACCTAAAATAGTAGAGGTATTGGTTTGGCGATCCTCTACCATCAAAAGATTTGAAATTCAACGGTTTGTAGCTTTCTGGGAACGACACCGTTCCCCACTCCATGGGATATGGCCTTAACACCCAGTTCTTGTAGGTCGCCCTTATGCATGAGGGCATTCAGTTGGTTCTGAAAGCTCTCCATCTAGACAATATTTGCGTTTCCCTCCTGATGCATGGAGCGGTTGTCATCATCTTTATGATTTTCTTCCTCTTCTCGATTGTTATGAGGACCATGACCTTCTTCTTCGGTCTTCTTTCCTGTATTTTTCAGTTTAGCTTTTTCTAACTCCATCAGAGCGTGTAGCATATCTTTAAGCTAGCTGATGGTGTTCTGCTGTTGCTGGACATGCCTATCTTGCTCCTCCATTCTCTGCATGAACTCTTCTGGGATATTGTTCTGCATCATATATGCAGAGGCGGAGTCTTCTAAGAATGAATCAGACGTCTGTGATTCAGCCATAACAGACATGGCTATATCTTCTTCATCAGATGAGATCCCCACCATCTGTCTATAATTCATAGGGATCGCCACCCCACTTTTGAGTTGAGTGTGCCAAAAAACTCCTCGCTCTTCATTGGATGGGTCTTTCAAACTCGAAGAGAGCTCTGGGTCAGAAGCTTCTTTTTCAGAGACTTTTTTCGCCTTCTTTTTCTTCTTCTTTTCTCCAAAGCTTATCATGTTGGAGGTCATCGCGGGATATTCCGGCTCAGAAAACTCGAGCCTGCGTCGTCTCCTTTTTGCCAATTGGGATGACGATGTTGATGGAGACGACAATCGACAAAACACCGAGGATTGGGCATGAGTTGAACAATGACAGTGAGACAGTACTGTATTGATTAGTCGTTCACAGTGGCATTGAGATACATGGGATTCTTCTCTTCTTCTGTTTAGAAGTTTCCTAAGATCTCTTGCACTGGAGTCCCTTGTCATGGGCTCATTTGTGAGAGATAACTTCAGGGACGGTGGAGTTTCAGCCTCACGGATAGGCATGCACCTTCTGCGAATTTGAGGTTCACGAGCTTCTTCAGATTTTCCCCTTGGGACGTGAATGTATGCTTCGCGTTGATTATGGACAATTTTGATGGGTTCAATCCGCTTCCTGTAGGAAACGTGAGTGAATCCTTCTGCATCTTGACCAACCTCGACCTTAGGCTTCCATATTTGGATGGTAGGTTTCTGCCGAGATGAGTTGGCAGTTCCCTTTTGTTGCGCGTTACTGTGAAGGGCACGAGCTTTGCTTATCCTAAGGTTTCTTTTCGTTGTACAAGTGGGAGGAACCTCCTTCTCTGCATGACAGCTTTGCGGAGAGGGTGGTGATTGTTTCCCCTTGTTGAAGCGGGGACTTTGGTCTACTTTGCTTGAGAGATCAAGAGTCTTTGTCGGAACTGGCAGAGAGCACGTTGTTAAGGAAGGGGATTTCGGACTATCTTGGTCCGTTGATTTTCTTAACTGGGCTATTGCCATCTCCTTGGAAATTGACCCCTTGGAGATTTTATGGTATCCCCTTAGGGAAGTAGGGCTCTTGGAGCCTGAAGAAAGAAATTCTTCATACCTTTCCTGGTCGACGGAAATGGTGAGCGAGTCGACCATACTACCAACTGGAATGTTGTCGGATTGAGCTACCACCAAGTCACCAGAGGTGATGGTAGTCCCCAACAGAGTCTCCAATCTTCTGTTCGCCATGAAAGTTGTAGGCTCCTTATATCGAAATCTTTTCAATAAAATGGTTACAATCGAATGTTTCCCGTTTATAGAAGATGAGGAAGATTGCTCTCCCTCTTTGTTTAAGGCTGGGTTTCTAGGTAGCTATGGAGGATGATCCTGCTCTCTATTGACACTCCATACAGTCTCTCTCAGTTGGCTAAAGGGAAAAGAAAAGTTTTTTTTGGCTCTTGATCACAAAGATAGTTTTTCAGAAGAAGCTCCCCTTAGCCTGCTCTCCTCTGTCTCTGCCATTTATAGGAGGCTTGGAGTAATGTCCCGCCATATTTTGCTCGACCGTTAGCTCCCACTACTCAAGATGTGCCACCATGTTCGTTAGGTGGTTATTCCCACGATTGAAGTAACGCCGCTGCATTCGTTTGGTAGTTATTCCCACGATCCGAGGTGGCAATTCTTCTGTTCGGGTCAGGTGACTTTGTATTAAACCCCCACCCGAAAACTATGGGCAGTGTTGCGAATATCAATTTTACATTCACGAACCTGTTCCATCGTCTGGATTGCGGACCTCATTTTCTTAGATTCGCGGACCTCAGTTTCTTAGATTCGCGGACCTCAGTTTCTTCGATTCGCAGATCCGATGAGTTGTGGGCTTCTGTCTCTGAATTCATGGATCTACTTTGCTTTTTCCGAATTTTTCACCGACAGGCACTACTCGAGCATAGTGCCGTAATAGACTGTCAGATTTGGGGCGGATGGCACTCCCGGGGCTACTTGCGCATCATGTCGTGCTGGTTCAGGTGGACAGATGGTCCGGTTCAGGGCCGATAACACGGCTTGGACTGCCTGCGCATCGTGTCGTGTGGGTTCTTGTGGATGGACGGTCCTATTCGAGGTGAATGGCACGGTCAGGACTGGCCCGCTCACCGTTCCATGCGGGTTCTGGCAGACGGACGGTCAGGTTCGGGCAGATGGCAAGGCCTAGACTGCCCACGCACCGTGCCTTACAGGTGCGGGAGGACGGACGGTCCAGTTCGGGGAAGATAGCTCCACCAG
Organism: Dracaena cambodiana; assembly: GCA_036321105.1. Classification (NCBI taxonomy): domain Eukaryota; kingdom Viridiplantae; phylum Streptophyta; class Magnoliopsida; order Asparagales; family Asparagaceae; genus Dracaena; species Dracaena cambodiana. Next base: position 15,217,423 of record JAYEPQ010000017.1, read on the forward strand.
GACTGCCCCGCGTACCATGCCATGTAGGTTCGGGAGTGACGGATAGTCCAGATCGGGGCGGATGGACCGGCCAGTACTGCCCCGCTCACCATGCCATAAGGGTTCTGGCAGACGGACGGTCCAGTTCGTGGCAAATGGCATTGCCCGCGCACCATACCGTGTGCATTTGGGCGGATGGACGGTCCTGTTCAGGGCAGTCAGGACTGCCCTCGCTCCGTGCCTTGCTGGTTCGGGCGGACGGACGGTCTGGGTCATAGCGGATGCCACTACCCGCGCACTATGCAGTGTGGGTTTTGACAGACAGTCGTGGTTCGAGGCCTATAACACGTCCAGTACTGCCGGCGCACCGTGGTGTCTGGGTTCTGGCAGACAGACAGTCTAGTTGGGAGTGGTCAGGATTCCCTACGTACCATGCCGTGCGGGTTTGGATGGACAGGCAGTCCTGTTTGAGGCAATCGGGATTGCCCGCGCTCCGTGCCTTGCGGGTTCGGGCAGACGGATGGTCTTGTTCAAGGCGGATGACACTGCAAGCGCAAAGTGTTGACCGGGTTTAGACAGAAGGATGGTCCGGTTCAAGGTGGATGGCATTGACCACACACAGTGCCTTGTTGGTTCGCGCGGACGGTCAGGTTCGGGGCGGTCGGGACTTCCAGCATTTCGTGGCCTCTAGGTCCGCTCTGACGAAAGGTCTGGTTTAGGGCGAATGGCACTGCCCTCGAACCGGACTATGCATGGGCAGTCCCGACCTCCCTGAATTGGAACGTCTCTCTGCCAGAACCTGCACGGCACAGAGCACTGGTTGTCCCGACCGCTTCGAACAAGACCGTCTGTTTGCCCGAACCCGCAACGTATGGAGCGTGGGCAGTCCCGTCCGCGCCGAACCAGACTGTCCATTCAAACCCGCATGGCAGACCGCGGGTAGTGCATCCACCCTGAACAAGACTGTCTGTCTGCTAGAACAAGCATGGCATGGTGCGTGGGAAGGCCATCTGCCCCGAACAGGGCCGTCAGTTCTGCCCGAACCCGCAAGGTACAATGTGCGAGCAGTCCCGTTCGCTCCGAACTGGGCCATCCGTTTGAACGTGCAAGGCACAATGCGTGGGTAGTGTCATCCGCCAAGAACTGGACCATTCATCTACCTGAACCCGCAAGGCACGGTAGACGAATGGTCCTGTTCAGGGGGGTCACCCAATCCCGACGGGCAGACGGATGGTCCGGTTCGGGTCGGATGGCATTGCCGGCGCACCGTGCCGTGCGGGTTCGTGCAGTCGGGAATGCTTGCGCTTCGTGCCTTGTGGTTTCATATGGACGGATGGTCTGGTTCGGGGCGCTGGTACTGCCCGCGCATCGTGGCGGGCGGGTTTTATCTGACGGTCGGTCCAGTTCTAGGCGGTCAGAACTGTTTGTGCTCTGTGCCTTGTCGGTTCGAGCGGATGGACAATCTAGTTTGGGGCGGATGGTACTACCCGAGCACCATGCTGTGCGGGTTCCAGCGGACGGATGGTCCCTATTCGGGGTGGATGGCAATGCTCGCACATAGTGTTGTTTCTAGCGTGATGAACAGTCCTCTTGGGGGCGGATGGCACTTCCCGCACACCGTGTCGTGCGGGTTCAAGCATGACAGACATCCTGTTCGGGGACGATGGCACTACCCACGCACCGTACCATGCATGTTCTAGCAGGCAAACGGTCCGGTTCGGGGCAGTCGGGTGTGGTTTCGGGCAGACAGACGGTCTGGGCGGATAGTTTGGTTTGAGGCCGATAGCACAGCCAGGACTGACCGCGCGCCGTGCCTTGAATGTTCGGGCAGACGAACAGTCTGATTCAGGGCGGTCGAGACTGCTCGCGCTCCGTGCCATGAAGGTTCGGGCAGATGGACGGTCCGGTTCGGGGAGGATGCCATGGACAGGACTGCCCCACAAGCCATGCCGTGCGGGTTTGGGCGTGACGAATGGTCCACTTCATGGTAGATGGCACGGTCGGTACTGCCCTGCGCACCGTGCTGTGCGGGTTCTGCGGCGGATGGCACAGATGGGATGGCCCGCGCACCGTGCCGTGCTGGTTCGGGGAAGATGGCACGGCCAGGATAGCCCCGTACACCGTGCCATGAAGATTCGGGCGGACGGATGGTCCATATATATGTACACACACACACACACAAACATATATATGTGTGTGTGTATAGGGCAGTGCATTGCAGGTTCTGCCGGAAGGACTGTCCGGTTTAGGGCAGTCAGGAGTGCCCGCGCTCCGTACCTTGTGGATTCTGCAGACGGACGGTCCGGTTCTGGGTGGATGGCACTGCCCGCGCATAGTTTCGTGCAGGATCTAGCGGACGAACGGTGCAATACGGGGCGGATGGCACTGCACCGTGCCGTGCGGGTTCACGTGGACGAACGGCTCAGTTAGAGATGGTCGAGACTACCCACACTCCGTGCTTTGTGGGTTCGAGCCAATGAAAGGTCCGGTTCGGGGCGGATGGCACTGCCCCCGAACTGGACCTTGTGCGGGTAGCCTGACCTCCCCGAACTAGACCGTCCGTCCGCCAGAACCTACACACATGAAGTGCGAGCGGTCCCGACCACCCCAAATAGAACCGTCCGTCCGCCCAAACCCTCAAGGCACGGAGCGCGGGCAGTCCCGTCCGCCCCACACCAGACTGTCTGTGCGTTCGAACCAGCACGATACGATGAGCAGACAGTGCCATCCGCCCCTAAACTAGCAATGCACGGAGCTTGAAATTGCCATCTTTCCTGAACTGGATCATCAGTTACGCCCGAACCCACAAGGCAAGCTTTGCAGCTAGTTTTGTCCACCACGAACTGGATGGACGGTGTGGATGGCATGGTCGGGATTGCCAGTGCACCGTGCCTTGCAGGTTCGGGGTGGATGGCACTACCCGCACACCGAGCCATGCAGGTTCTGGCGGACCGGTGGCCCTGTTTGGAGCGGAGGGCATTGCCCGTGCAAAGTGTCGTGTGGGTTTGAACGGACAGACGGTTTGGTTCGAGGCAGACGGGACTACCAGTGCTCCATTCCTTACGGGTTTGGGCGGACAGACCGTCCTATTCGGGGTGGTGGGGACTTCCCGCGCTTTGTGTCATGCGGGTTTTGGCAGAGAGACTGTCCGATCTGGGGAGGTCGGGACATCCCGTGTACGGTCCGGTTTGAGGGCAGTGCCATCTGCCCCAATTCGGACCTTCCATCTGCTCGAACCCACAAGGCACGAAGTGCAGGCAGTCCGAACCTCCCCGAATTGGACCGTCTGTCTACCCAAAACCAAAAGGCACCGAACGCAGGCAGTGCCATCTGCCCCAAAACGGACTGTCCTTCCACCTGGACCCGCACAACACGGTGTGGGGGTAGTGCCATCCAACTCGAACCAGACCATCTGCTCACACGAAGTGGCCAGTCCTTGCCATGCTATCGGCCTCGAACAGGACCGTCCATCTACCCTAAGCCGCCCCGAATAGGACCGTTCGTCTGCTAGAGCCAGCACAGTGCCATCCGCCTCGAACTGGACTGTCCATCCGCTAGAGCCTACATGGCTCAGTGCGCGGGTAATGCCATCCGCCCCAAACCGGACTGTCTGCCTGCACCCTCAAGGTAAGGAACGCGTGCAGTCCTGACCATCCCGAACCAGATCGTAAGTCTGCCCAAACCCACACGGCATGGTGTGTGAGGCAGTCCTAGCCGTGCCATCTGCCCCGAACTGGACCGTCCGACCACCCGAACTCGCAAGGTACGGAGCGCGGGCAGTCCCGATTGCCCTGCACAGGATTGTTCGTCCTTCTGATCCCTTACAGCATGATGTGTGGGCAGTCCTGACCACGCTATCGACCCCAGAACCCACACAACATGGTACGTGGGCAGTGCCATCCGCTACTGTTCGACTGCACACAGTACCTTGCAGGTTCGGGTGGACGAGACTACCTGCACACCGTGCCTCGCGGGTTCGGACATATGGATGGCAGTGCCCTCGCACCGCGCCGTGCCGGTTCTGGTGTGACAGACGTCCTATTCGGGGCAGTCGGGACTGCCCGCTCGCCACGCCATGCGGGTGCAGGTGTAGGCAGACGGACGGTCCAGTTCAAGATGGATGGCATGGCTATGACTGCCCCCACATACTGTGCCGTGCAGGTTCTCACGGACGGACGGTCTGGTTTGGGGCGGTTGGGAGGTCGGGACTGCCAGCGCACTGTTTGATTCATGGCAATCGTGGGCAGATGGACGGTCTGGTTCGGGGCAGTCGTGACTTCTCGTGCACCATGCCTTGCTAGTTCGGGCGGACGGACGGTCTTGTTCAGGTCGAATGCCACTACCCTCATACCGTGCTGTGCGGGTTCCGGCGTGATGGACGGTCCTTTTCGGGGCAATCAGGACTGCCCGCTCACCGTGCCGTGAGGGTGCGGGCGGGCGGTCCGGTATGGGGCAGATGGCATGGCGAGAACTATCCCGCGCACCATGTCGAGCTGATTCTGGCTGAACGACATTCCAGATTGGGGCAGATGGGATGGGAATAACCGTGCTCCATGCCTTGAAGCTTCGTGCGGACGGACGGTCCTATTCGGGGCAGATGGCACTGCCCTCGCACTGTGCCCTGCGGGTTTCGGCATGACGGTCAGTCCATTTCAAGGTGGTCGGGACTACCCGTGCTCCGTGCCTTGCCGGTTCGGGCGGACGGATGATCCGGTTTAGGGCGGATGGCACTGCCCGCGCAGCATGCTGTGCGGGTTCAGGCGGACGGACAGTCCTAGTTCGGGGCGGATGGCACTGCTCTCACACAGTGCCGTGCGGATTCTAGTGTGATGGACGGTCTTGTTTAGGGCAGATGGCACTACACGCACACGGTGTCGTGCGGGTTCGGGCATGGCAAACAGTCTGTTCGGGACCGATGGCACTGCCCGTGCACCATACCGTGCACTTTCAAGGGGACGGACGGTCCGATTCGGGCAGTTGGGTTTGCCCATGCACCATGCCATGTGGGTTTGAGTAGACGGACAGTCTGGACGGACAGTCTGGTTCGGGGCCGATAGCATGGATGGAACTGACCGTGCATTGTGCCTTGCGGGTTCGGTGGATGGTTCGGTTCGGGGTGGATGGCACTGCCCGTGCACTATGCCATGCAAATTCTAGCAAATGGATGGTCCGGTTGGGGGTGTATGGCATGGCCAGGACTACTCCGCGCAATGTGCCGTGGGGGTTCGGGCGGACGGATTGTCCTGTTCTATGCAATCGGGAATGCCCATGCACTGTACCATGTGAGTTCTGACAGATGGGCGGTCCGGTTCGAGGCAGATGGGACGGGACTACCCGTGCTTCGTGCCTTGCGGGTTTGGGTGGATGGACGGTGTTGTTCAAGGCCTATAGCTTGAACAGGGCTGCACTACGCACCGTGCCTTGCGGGTTCGGACGGTCCTGTTCGTGGCAGTCGGGACTGCCTGCGCTCCGTGCCTTGCGGGTTCAGGCATACAGACAGTCTAGTTCGGGGCTGATAGCATAGCAAGGACTACCCAATCACCATGCCTTGCAGGTTCAGGCGAATGGACAGACTGTTTCGGGTTGGATGGTTCACCTACGCACTATGCTGTGAGGGTTCCAGCAGACGGATGGTTTGATTTGGGGCAGATAGCACGGTTGGGACTCTTGCGCACTGTGCCTAGCAGATTCGGGGGGACAAACTGTCTTGCTTGGGGCGGTTGAGACTGCCCGTGCTCCATGCTTTGCGGGTGTGGGCGGACGGATGGTCGGTTCGGGGCGGTTGGGACTGCCTGCGCACCATGCCGTGCAGGTTCAAGCGGACAAACGGTCCTATTCTGGGTGGTCGGGGCGGACCTTCCGTCCGCTTGAATAGGCATGACACGATGCGTGGGCAGTCCCAGCAGTGCCATCCGCCCCGAACAGTATCATCCGTCCACCCGAACCCATTAGGCAAAGAGTGTGGGCAGTACCCGCAAAGTTATCGGCCCTGAACTGGACCATCCGTCCACCCAAACCCGCACGGCACGGACAGACGGACGATCGGGTTGAGGGTGGATGGCACTGTTTGCGCACTGTATTGTGTGGGTTCAGACGGACGGACGGTCCGATTCAGGGCGGATGGCCCGGCCGGGACTGCTCGCGCACAGTAACGTGAAGGACAGTGCCATGTAAGTTTGGGCGGATGGCACTGCTGGTACTGCACGCGCACCGTGCCATGCATGTTTAGGCGGATGGACGGTCCTGTTCTAGCTGGTTGAGATAGCCCACGCACCGTGTCGTGCGCGTTCAGGTTGGCAGATGGTCCGGTTTGGGGCAGATAGCACTGCCCGTGCTCTGACTTGCTAGTTCGGGCTGGTGGACGGTCCTATTTGAGGTGGTCAGGACTTCCTGTGGACCGTGTTGTGCATGTATCGGTGGATGGACGGTCCAGTACAGGGCAGATGGCACGACATGGATAACCCGCACACCGTGCCCTGACATACGGTCCGGTTCCAGGCAGATGGCACTGCCCGCGCACCATGCCATGCTGGTTTGGGCGGACGGACGGTCCGGTTCGGGTGGATGGCTCTTCCCATGCACCATGCCATGCAGGTTCTGGCATGATGGACGGTCTAGTTCGGGACAGATGGCATGGCCAGGCCTGCCTTGTGCACCGTATCGTACAGGTTCGGGTGGACGGACAGTCCTGTTCGGGCAGTCAGGATGGCCCGCGCACCGTGCCGTGCTGGTTCTGGCGAACAGACGACATGGTGCACGAGCCGTCCGTTCGGTTCAGGGCAGACGGCACTGCCCGCGCACTGTGCAGTGTGAGTTCAGGCGGATGGTCAGGTCTATGGCAGATGGGACTACCCATGCTCTGTGCCTTCTGGGTTTGTGGCAGATGGCACTGCCCGTGCACCTTGCCTTTCGGGTTCAGGTGGATGGACGGTACGGTTCGGTCTGGTCGGGACTGCCCATGCTCCATACCTTGCGAGTTTAGGCGAACGGACTGTCCGGTGCAGTGCGAATCGAACTACCTACGCTCTGTGCCTTGCAGGTTCGGGCGGACGGACTGTTCGGTTCATGATAGACGGCACAGCCCGCACACCTTGTCGTGCGGGTTCGGGTAGACAGACAGCCCGATTCGGGGCAGGTGGCACTACCCACACACCATGTTGTGTGGGTCCAGGTGGATGGATGCCTGGCTCGGGGCGGAGGCACAGTCCCGCGCATCGTGCGATGCGGGTTCGGGCGGATGAACGGTCCTGTTCGGTCATCCTGATCATTCTATCGGCCCCGAACTGGACCGTCCGTCATGGCGCAGTGCACAAGCAGTCCCGACAGCCCTGAAAAGGACCGTCCGTCTGCCATGCCTTGCGGCTTTCGGCGAACAGACGTCTGTTTCAAGACAGATGGTACTGCCTGCGAAACGTGCCTTGTGGGTTCGGACAGACGGACGGTCCGGTTCGGGGTGGATGGGACTGCCCGCGCACCGTGACGTGTAGGACCCGGCTTGACGGATGGTCCGGTTCGGTCCGGTGTGGGATCTGGCGTGGTGGGTAGTCCCGACCTCCCCAAACTGAACCGTCCATTTGCCAGAACCCGCACGGCATGGAGTGCGGGCAGTCCCGACCTCCCCAAACAGGACTGTCCGCCCGCCCGAACTCGCAAGGCACAGAGCACAGGCAGTCCTGTCCGCCCCGAACCGGATCGTCCGTCCGTTAGAACCTTCACGGCATTGCACGTTGGAAGTGCCATCAGCCCCGAACGGGGCCATAGCTCTGCCAGAACCTGCACGGCACTGTGCGCGGGTAGTGCCATCCACCCCGAATCGGGTTGTCGGCCTGCCCGAACTCGCAAGGCACGGAGCACGGGCAGTGCTATCTGTCCCAAACTGGACCGTCCGTCACGGCCAAACCCGCAAGGCAAGATCGCAAGAAGTCCCGGCTGCCCCAAACCTAACGGACTGGAAGAATAGTACGGTCAGGACTGCCCATGTACCGCGCCTTGCGGGTTCGGGTGGATGGATGGCCCGATTCAGGTTTGGGTGGACGGACAATCTGGTTCGGAGCTGATGGCACTGTGTCGTGCGAACAGATGGTCCTGTTCGGGGTGATCGGGATGGCCCACACTCCGTGATTTGTTGTTCGGGCGGACAGACACTCTGGTTCGAGGCCAATGGCACGGCATGTGCACCGTGCCTTGCGGGTTCGGGCGGATGGACGGTCCTGCTTGGGACGGTCGAGGGCAGATGGATGGTCCTGTTAGGAGAAGTCGGGACTGCCCATGCACCGCACCATGTGGGTTCGGGCAGATGGATGGTATGGCTAGGACTGCCCCACATGCTGCGCAGGATCTCGCAGACGGACGGTCTGGTTTGGAGCGGATGGGACAAGAATGCCAACACTCCATGCCTTGTGGGTTTGAGGGAATGGACAGCCCGATTCTGGGCGGATGGTACTTCCCGCGCACCGAGCCGAGCACGTTCCGGCATGATGGATGGTCCAGTTCGGGGCCGTCGAGACTGCCTCGGGTCCTTGCCTTGCCGATTTGCGTTGACAAATGGTCCGGTTCGGGGTGGATGACATAGCACGTGCACCGTACCGTGCTAGTTTTGGTAGATGGACGGTCCAGTTCGGGGAGGATAGCACGGTCGGGATTGCCAGCGCTTCGTGGCTTGTAGGTTTGGGCAGACGGATGGCTCTGTTCGGGGCGGATGGCATTGCTCACGCACCATGCCGTGCAGGGTTCGTCATGACAGACGGTCTGGTTCGTGGCGGATGGCACTGCCCGCACACCATGCCATGTGCGTTCGGGCGGATAGATGGTCCTGTTCGGGGTGGTCAGGATAGCCCGCACTCCGTGCCTTGCGGGTTCGGGCGAATAGATGGTCTTGTTTGGGGCGGATGACACTGCCCACACACTGTGTAGTGCTGGTTTTGGTGGAGGACAGACGGCCTTGTTCGGTGCCTATAGCCTGGCTGGAACTGCCCTCGCACCATGTCGTGCGGGTTCGACCGAACAAACGGTCCAGTTCGGGGCGGATGGGACGACCAGAATTGTCCCGCTCACCATTCAGTGAGCGTTCGGGCGGACGGAAGGTGAGATTCGGTGAGGTCGGGACTGCCTGGGCTCTGTGTCTTGCGGATTTGCGCAGATGGACGGTCCATATATATGTACAGATATATGTGTGTGTGTGTGTATATATATATATATATAGCTATGCATTGTTGGCTTTTGAGAACGGACGATACTGTTCGGGGGGGGTGGCACTGCCCGGGCACCGTGCCATATCGTTCTAGTTGATGGGCGGTCCAGTTCGGGGCCGAGAGCACGACTGGGACTGCCCGCGCACCATGCCGTGCGGGTTCTGGCAGACAGACGATCCAGTTTGGAGTGGTCAGGACTACCCTGTGCCAGGTAGTCAGTTCCACCCGAACTCTCATAGCATGGAGCGCGGGCAGTCCCATCCACCCCGAACTAGACCATTCGTTCGAACCTGCAAGGCTCTATGCAAGGGTAGTGTCATCCACCTAGAACCGGACCGTTCGTCTGCCCGAACCCGCATGGTACGGTTGACAGACGGTCCTGTTCGGGGTGGTCCGGCAATCCCGACGGGTGGACGGACAATCCGGTTCGGGTCGGATGGCACTGCCGGCAAACCGTGCCATGCGGGATTGCGAAGTTGGGAATGCCTGCGCTCCATGCCTTGTGGCTTCGTACGGATGGACGATCCCGCTAGGGGCGGCTGGCATTGCTGGCGCACCGTTCTGGGTGGGTTTCAGCATGACGGTCGGTCCAGTTAAAGGCAGTCGGAACTGCCTGCGCTCCGTGTCTTGTTGGTTTGGGCGGATGGACGGTCCGGAACGGGGCGGATGGCACTGCCCGAGCACCATGCTGTGCGAGTTCCGGCGGATGGACGGTCCCAATTCGAGGTGGATGGCACTGTTCGCACACAGTGTCGAGCGCGTTCTGGCGTGACGGACGGTCCTGTTGGGGGCGAATGGCACTACTCATGCACCGTGTCGTGCGAATTCAGGCATGAAGGACGGTCCAGTTCAAAGCCGATGGCACCGCCCAAGCACCATACTGTACGTGTTCTAGTGGATGGACAGTCCGGTTCGGGGCAGTTGGGGTTGCTCGTGCACTGTGCTGTGCGGGTTCGTGCAGATGGACGATCTGGATTGATAGTCTGGTTCAGGGCCGATAGCACGGCCGGGACTGCCCGCGCACCGTGCCGTACGTGTTCGGGCGGACGAATGATCCGATTTGGGGCGGTCGGGACTGCTTGCGCTCCGTGCCATGCAGGTTCGGGCAGATGGACGGTCCGATTTGGGGAGGATGCCATGGCCAGGACTGCCCCGCATGTCGTGGTGTGCGTGTTCGGGCATGACAGACGATCTGGTTCATGGCGGATGGCATAGTCGGGACTGCCTCGCGCATCGTGCTGTGCGGGTTCTAGGGCGGATGGCACGGGCAGGACGGCCCACGCACCGTGCCATGTGGGTCGGGTGGACGGACGGTCCAGTTCGGTGCAGATGGCACTGCCAGGATGCCCCACGCACCGTGCCGTGAGGATTCATATGGATGGACGGTCTATGTGTGCATGTGTGTGTGTGTGTATACGATAGTGCATTGCAGGTTCTGAAGGAAGGCTGTCTGGCTGGGGGCAGACAGATGGTCTTGTTCAGGGCTATTGGATTGCCCTGTTTGGGGTACCGTGCATTGTGGGTTCGGGCGGACGGATTGTCTAGTTCGGGTCGGATGGCATTGCCCAAGCACCGTGCCTTGCGGGTTCGGGTGGACGGATGTTCGGTTTGGGACTGATAGCATGACTGGGATTGCTCGCGTACTGTGTCTATGGATTTGGGCAGATCGACGGTCTGATTCAGGGTGGATAGCATTTCCCGGGCACCGTGCGTGCGGGTTCTGACAAACGGACGATCCGGTTCGTGGAAAATGGGACGGGACTGCCGGCGCAACATGCCACTGGGGTTCGGGTGGATGGATGGTAATATTTGGGACAGTGGCATGGCCAGGATTTCCCCTTTCACCGTGCCATATGGGTTCGGGCGAACGGACGGTCTAGTTCAAAGCCGATAGCACTGTTGGGACTACCCACGCACCATGTTGTGACCGACGGTCCCGTTCGTGGCGGATGGGACGGGACTGCCCACACTCCATGCCTTGCGAGTTCGGACGGACGGAAGGTCCCGTTCGGGGCAGAGGGCACTACTCACGCACAGTGCCGTGCAGGTTTGGACGGACGGACTGTCTGGTTCATAGCGGATGGCACTGCTGGTACTGGCCCGTACACTGTTCCGTGCAGGTTCTAGCAGACGAACATTCCATTTCAGTGCGGATAACACTGCATGCGCACCATGCCATGTGGGTTTGGGTAGATGGACGGTCCGGTTCGGGGCGGTCGGGACCACTTGCGCTCCGTGCCCTATAGGTTCGGGCAGACGAACTCTTCATTTTGGGGTGGATAGCACAGCCTAGACTGGCCCGCTCACTGCGTTGTGCGGATTTTAGCAGATGGACGACCTGATTCAGGGAGGATGGCAAGGCCTGGACTGCCTACGCAATGTGAATTTTCGGTGCGGGTGGACGGACAGCCACTTCAAGGTGGATGGCACGGGTAGGACGGCCCTGCACACCGTGCCGTGTGGATTTGGGAGTGATGGACTGTCCAGATCAAGGTGGATGGCCCGACCGGTACTGCCCCACGCCATGCCGTGCGGGTTCTGGTGGATGGATGGTTCGATTCGTGGCGGATGGCACTGCCCGCACACCGTGCCATGCGTGTTCAGGCGGACGGACGGTCCTGTTTGGGGCAGTCAGGACAGTCCTGTTAGGGATGATCGGGAATGCCTGCACTCCATGCCGTGCGGGTTCGGACGAACGGATGGTCCTGTTCGGGGCAGTTGGAATTGCTCATGCTCCGTGCCTTGCGGATTCGGGCAGACGGATAGTCTTATTCGTGGTGGTCGCAACTGCCGACGCCTCGCGCCATGCGAGTTCATGGTGGTCGTGGGCAGACGGACGGTCTGATTTGGGGCAGTCGGGACTACTCGCGCACCGTGCTTTGTGGGTTCAGGAAGACGGACGGTCCTGTTCGGGTCCAATGGCACTGCCCACACACCGTGCTGTGTGGGTCCGACATGACGGATAGTCCTGTTTGGGCGATCGGGGCTGCCCGCTCGCCGTGTTGTGCGGGTGCGGGCGGACAGTCTAGTTTGGGGCGGACGGTACGGCCTGGGCCGCCCCTTGCATCGTGTCGTGAAGGTTCTGGCTGAATGACTTTCCAGTTTGGGGCAGATGGGACGGGAATGTCCGTGCACCATGCCTTGCGGCTTCGTGCAGACGGACGGTCCGGTTCGGGGCAGATGGCACTGCCTGTGCACCGTGCCGTGCTGGTTTTGGCATGACGGTCAGTCCATTCTGGGCGGTCTAGACTGCCTGCGCTCTGTGCCTTGCAGGTTCGGGTGAACGGACGATCCAAGTCGGGGCGGATGACACTGCCCGCACACCATGCTGTGCGGGTTCAGTGGACGGACGGTCCCAGTTCGGGGCGGATGGCACTACTCGCGAACAGTACTGTGCGTGCTATGGTAGATGGTTTATCCCGTTCGAGGCGAATGGCAATACAAGGACAGCTTACACACCGTGTTGCACTAGTTTGGGCGGACGAACGGTCAGGTTCGGGGCTGATAGCATGACCAGTACTGCTTTACGATTTAACTGCAAGCGTGTGTGTGGATACTACCTGCGCACCGTGCCGTGCGGAGCGGATGGCATGGCCAGGTTGGGGGCAGAGGGCATGGCCAGGACTTCGCCGCACACAGTGCCGTGAGGGTTCAGGCAGACGAATGGTCCTTTTCGGCCGTCCCGACTTTGCTATATGCCCTAAACCGGACTGTCCGTCATGGTGCATTGCATGAGCAGTCCCGACATCCCCGAAAAGAACCGTCCTGATAGCCTTGAGGGTTAGAGCGGTCGGACGGTCCGATTCGGAGCGCACTGACCACGCACCGTGCGTTGCGGGTTCGGGCGGACGGACGGTCACGGCCGGCACCTCCGGCTCAATGTACCTTGCGGGTTCGAGCGGATGGACGGTCCGGTTCATAGCGGATGGAACTACGCGCACATCGTGCCGTGTGAGATCCAGCATGATGGACAGGTAGTCGCGACCTCCCCGAACCAGACCGTCTGTTTGCCAAAACCCGGGCGGCATAGAGTGTAGGCAATCCTGACCACCATAAATTGGATCGTCCGCCCACTCGAACCTGCAAGGCACTGACCGGATCCTCCGTCCGTTCAAATTTGCACGACACTGTGTGCGAGCAATGTCATCCGCCCCAAACGGGGCTGTCGGTCCACCAGAACTCGCATGACATGGTGCGCGGGCCGTGCCATCGGCCCCGAACCAGGCCGTCGGTCTACCCGAACCCACAAGGCATGGAGCACAGGCAGTGCCATCGATCCCGAACCTGACCGTCCGTCACGCACAAACCTGCAAGGTAAGATGCGTGGGCAGTCCCGGCCATGCCGATCTAGATGGATGGGGAGATAGCACGGTTGGGACTGACCGTGCATCTTGCCTTGCGAGTTCGGGCATGATGGATGGTCCTTTTCGGGACGGATGGCACTGCCTACGCTCCATGCCTTGCGGGTTCGGGGAGACTGATCGCCGGTTAGAGGCGGACGACACTGCTCGCACACCATGCCGTGCGAGTTTGGGCGGACGGATGGTTTGGTTCGGGGCTGATGGCATTGTGTCGTGCAGACGGCAGTCCTGATCGGGGTAGCTGGGATTGCCCACACTCCGTGCTTTGCTGGTTCGGGCAGATAGACAGTCTGGTGCCGATGGCCTGCATACCATGCCATGCGGGTTCGGGCGGATGGACGATCCTGCTCAGAGCAGTCGCGGTCAGATGGATGGACCGGTTATGAGCAGTCGGGATGGCCCGCGCACCAGGCCTTGCAGGTTTGGGTGGATGGATTATCTAGTCCGGGGCAGATGGCATTGCCCGCGCACCATGCCTTGCAGGTTTGGGCGGATGGATTGTCCAGTCCGGGGTGGATGGCACTGCCCCCGCACCGTGCCTTGCAGGTTCGGGAGGACGGACAGTTTGGTTCGGGGCTGATAGCATGGCTGGGACTGCCTACGCACTGTGTCTGTGGGTTTGGGCAGACGGACGGTCCAATTCACGGTGGATGGCATTGCCCGAGCACCATGCGTGCGGGTTCTTCTAGACAGACGGTCTGGTTCGAGGCGATTTGGACCGTACTGCCCATGCACCATGCCATGCGAGTTCGGGCAGATGGGCGGTAATGTTCGAGGTGGAAGGCATGGCCTGAATTGCCCCGCGCACCGCGCCATACGGGTTCCGGCAGACGGATGGTCCAGTTCGTGGCGGATGGGACAGGACTGCCCGTGCTCCATGCCATACGGGTTCGTACGGACAGAAGGTCCCTTTTGGGGCAGAAGGCACTACTCGTGCACAGTGTCCTGTAGGTTCAGGCGAACGAACTGTCCTCTTTGGGGCTGATGGCACTGCCAGGACTGGCCCGCACACGTTTTGTGTGGGTTCTAGCAGATGGACATTCTAGTTCGGGGTGGATAACACTGCCTGTGCACCCTGCCGTGCGGGTTTGGGTAGACAGACGGTCCGATTCGGGGCAGTCGGGACCGCTTGCACTCTGTGCCTTACGGGTTTGGGTGGACGAACTCTCCATTTCGGGGTGGATGGCACGGCACGGACTGGCCCGCTCACTGCGCTGTGCGGGTTCTTGCGGACGGACGGTCCGATTCAAGGCTGATGGCAAGACCTGGGCTTCCCACGCACCGTGCATTGCTGGTGCGGGCGGACGGATGGTTCGCTTCAGGGTGGATGGCACGGCTATGACAGCCCTGCGCACCGTGCCGTGCGGATGCAGGATTGACGGACAGTTCAGATCAAGACGGATGGCCCGGCTGGTATTGCCCCGCTCCGTGCCGTGCGGGTTCTAGCGGACGGATGGTCTGGTTCGTCGCAGATGGCACTGCCCGCGCACCGTGTCGTGCACGTTCGGCCAGAAGGACGATCCTATTCGGGGCGGTCAAGACAGCCCGTGCTCCATGCCTGGCGGGTTCGAGGCACTGTGTAGGGAGGATGTCATTGCCCGCGCACTGTGCAGTGTGGATTTCAGTGGACAGACAACCTTGTTCGGTGCCTATAGCCCGGCCAGAACTGCACGCGCACCATACAAACGGTCCGGTTCGGTGCGGCTGGGACGGCCAAGACTGTCCCGCTCACCGTTCTATGAGGGTTCGGGCGAACCGACGGTCCGATTCGGGGAGGTCGGGACTGCTTACGCTCCGTGCCTTGTGGGTTTGGAAAGACGGACGGTCTGATTCGGGGAGGTCGGGACTGCCTGCTCTCCGTGTCTTGGCGAATGGCACTGGAAGTGCAAAATGCCGTGCGTGTTCAGATGGGCGGACTGGTTCGGTCTGGTTTTTGGCGGTCGGGACTGCTAGCGTTTCGTGCCTTGTGGGTTTTGACGGACGAACGGTCCGGTTCAGGGCGGATGGCACTGCCCCCGAACCGGACTATCCGTGGGTAGTCCCGTAGCCCCGAGCCGGACCTTCCATTCAAACCCGCACAGCACTGAGCGCGGGTAGTGCCCTCTGCCCCAAATGGGACCATCGGTCTGCTAGAACCCGCACGACACAGTGCGCTGTTTGCCGCAAAAGTTTCTTTGCTTCCTTCCATTGAATACAACTTAGATTACAATGAAAGTGAACAAGAGATAAAGAGAACAAACGAGAGGATTTTATACTTCAATCTCTCTCTTTTACCATGATTTGTGTGGGATCTGTGGCGATGGGATCTGTCGAGTAGCTCCTTTGGACGATCGAACGTCGAACTCTTCTCTCTCGAAGATAGCGGCCGACTGTAGATGATCTTTTCTGGTCTTTCCCGAACTCAAGGCTCTGTGCGTAACTTGAATTCTCCAAGAGGAAAAGAAAATCCGAAAAAAGACCCCTAGGGTTTCACCAAGAAGGTATTTATAGCCCCAGGTTAATGCAAAAGTTTCTATCTAAATAGAATTTGCATTCATCAAGGATTCCAATCAAATATCTTGTTTTGATTTAAATCTCTTGATTTAGAGTTCTAATTGGACTTGATTCGGGTATTTGGATAAACCCAAATCTCAATCACAATCAATTTGAGATTCTGGTTATCTGCTCACGCGGAGCTAATCGCATCAAAACGCGGCGCTAAATAACCAGAATGCGGAGCTAACACGGAGCTATTAATCATCTCTGCATTTTACTCAAACGCGAGGCTAAAACTAGCCAGACGCGGAGCTATTGAGTTAGCTCCGCGTTCTATTGTAGAAAATCCTTTTTACTTAGAAATTTTCACTGCCAACAGAACCCCCTCCAAAGTTTTTAAAATGGTTTAGAATTTAGCAAATTTTGAAATACTTTGGATCTTTAAAAACACAAAGTTAAAATACCAAGTTTTCCTTGCGTTATGCTCGCCTACGCGGAGCTAATCAGCTTCACTTTTTCCGTGAAATGAGTAATTATTTCATTAATTACTCTCAAATTTCTATGCCGAATACCATGCGACGAAAATCCTATTTAAATAGAGCTCCCGGCTCATCTTCTTCTTCATTCGGAGATTTTGAAGAGTTCTAAACACCTGCAACTGACTGAGCGATGTCAACGAGCGATCTTCAATTGATCTCCATTTAACTTTCCATAGATTTTTCATCTTTAGGATTTCGCTCCAGAAGAGTACGGCTTCATACACGTTGGCCGTGGAAGAAGATACTGCGGCGAACCAGTCTCTGCAGCGATTATTTGAAGGTAAAAGCCCTTAACTTTTGATCTTCTAAGAACCATTCTGAGACGTTTTGGCTTGGTTTAAACCCGCCAATTGTTTACTTCACTGGCAAGATCGCCGTTCTTCGGCCGTAAGGCATTAAGGAGAAGAAGTCAGAGAGGAACTCTGATCTTTCTCTACGCGAAGTTATCGCGTCATCTTCTTGCTTGAAATGCGGGGCTATTTTGACTAGCAGTCGCATTCTAACGCAAGGCTATTAAAGAGAAGGAAAAGGCAGAGAAAAACTATGTTCTTCCTTTACGCAAAATTATCATGTCATCCTCTGTGTTTTAAAACGCGAGGCTATTTCTTCAGCTGCACGCGAAATTATCTTAGCTCCGCGTTCTTATACTTAGAAGATTTTCCAAGTTTTGTCGAACTCTTGATTCTTCTTTTGCAGTGAACTGATTAGTCTAATGACTCGCTGATATCTCTAGCCAACGTGGAGTGTAGCTTTTCCCTGATATATCTTAAAAAGCTGGTTGTGCACCCATCTTCATCAGTAAAGGTAACCCTAAGGGAGCCAGAAACATATTCCTTGCAGTTTTCAAGCCTCTGGCCCATTTACAAGGATTCTGCAGCGGTCCATTAAGTTTTCTTGAGGATCATTTCTGTTAGATGACAATCTCTGTTGCTTTCCAAAGCGATAGAGATGATCATCTAAGGGCTTGCAGCACTTCAAGTTCAACTTGTGCATCTTCATTAGGATTCTTATAGCAGTATCTTCAGATAATCCACTAAGAATCTTTTAAACAGATAATAGTTGATATTTGCAGAGGAGATCTTTTGCATGTGAATCCAGAAATTGAGCTTCAACACCCTGCGGAGGAATCTCGCTGTTAGGTTATTGATGAGTAGATGAATATGTAGAAGCTTTTTGGGAGAGCTATAACTCCCTCTTCTTTTGTAATCTTTTCTTTTATGAATAAAGGCAAATTATTTTCCTCTCTATCTGTCTGCTTCAAGAATCTTTCTTGCTCAACAAATAGATGGTTTATAGTTTTGGTAAAATAATCTAAGGCTCATTTGCATAACTTAGATTATTAATACCAAGATGATCGGGTAAAGATTATTTTAACTTAGGTGGAAGTGCCTAATTGCACTTTGCCAAAAATCCAAGTTCTTCATAGGAATGCGAAGCTAAAATACCAAGTTAGCCTCGCGTTTTGCATACTTGTGCGGAGTTAATAACTTTGCGTTTTCCATCATCACGCGAGGCTAATAGCTTCGCGTTTTTAGAGAGTAACTGATCAGTTATTTTCTCCGAAATTCGTGCCGCACTCCAAGAGGCGGTTTATCTCTTTTAAATGAAGACTCTTTTCCATTTCCTCTCACTTCACTTGAGAACTTTCCAGAGACCTTAGAGATTCAGGCGATCAGAGCTTAGGCGACCCGAGCTCAGGCGACCCGAGCATTTTTCGACCGATTTCCTTGAACTTTTTCCGTTGATTTTCCTCAACTTTTCTGTGAGAAATGGCGCCCAAGACCCATGCTTCTTCTCGCGCAGCCCCATTGTCGGTGACTGGCGCAAGCAGTGGTGGCAGCGGCCATGGCGGCGACACGCCAACCCACACTTCGCCTATTGGGGGTAAGAATCTCTCTATCGAGCCTCTTTAAAACATTTCTAGAGTGATTAGGCTTGATTCTAACTGATCGTTCACCTCTTTTATCGGCAAGATCGCTGTACTCTGGCCGTAAGGCTTGGAGAAGAAGAAAAGCCTCTAGCTTTCTTCTTACGCGAAGTTATCGCGTCATCCTCGCATTTTTGAAGCGCGGGGCTATTTAAAGTAGCAGTCGCGTTTGAAACGCGAGGCTCTTTTAAGTAGCAGTCGCGTTAAAACGCGAGGCTCTTTTAAGTAGCAGTCGGGTAGAAACGCGAGGCTCTTTTAAGTAGCAGTCGCGTTGAAACGCGAGGCCCTTTTCAGTAGTAGTCGCGTAGAAACGCGAGACTCTGTTAAGCAGCAGTCGCATTGAAACACGAGGCTGTTTTAAGTAGCAGTCGCGTAGAAACGCGAGGCTCTTTTGAGTAGCAGTCGCGTTGAAACGCGAGGCTCTTTTCAGTAGCAGTCGCGTAGAAACGCGAGGCTCTTTTAAGTAGCAGTCGCGTTGAAACGCGAGACTCTTTTGAGTCGCAGTCGCATTGAAACGCGAGGCTCTTTTAAGTAGCAGTCGCGTAGAAATGCGAGGTCTTTTAAGTAGCAGTCGCGTTGAAACGCGAGGCTCTTTTTGACTTCTGCAGTCTAATTTTTAGCTTCGCGCGTCCATACTTAGAAAAATTTTCTGTCTTGTAGAAACTTCTCTAACTCTGGTGCTTCTTTGCGCAGTAGGGTACTCAACGGAAGCTCTTCCCCATAGCACTACTTTGGCTTTGCTGGTGGTTCTGACCCATCAGCTCAATTTCGCTTCACTACCATCCTGGCCGCATACAAACCAGACTCGAGAGGGTGCAGGGAGAAATTGATTAAATATCATCCCACTAATGCACGTGAAATCATCACTGATGCAGCGTTTGAAGATGTGAATAGAGAAGTGTTAGAAAAACCCGCATTCCTCTTTGGGGATTAGATGGAGCAATCAGACGAGATCCTATCTGAAGAGGATTGCATGTGGCCATATAACTCCGGCAAAGCTTTAATGTTTCTGCCTGGAATGGATCGTAGCTATCCCCTGATCTATCTTCAGAGGCTGGCGATGTCTCGGGAATAAAAGTGGGGACTAACTCAAGAACAAGATGGAGTCCCAATAGGTAGATTAACCGCCAATGGGGCTTATCAAGATGGCCCCACTAGATATATTACTGGTTTGCTTCCAGGCCGTTTTGGCAAGGAGCTCCCAGTAGGAGAAGTTCCGATCCGCGCAAGAACTTTCTTAAGTGAGTTCATGGCAAAAGAAGGCCAGTACCCGGCTAGCGACTTTAGGATGCCTGGCTGGGTCTATTCTTCTGGCAACATGTGGTGGTCTCTCCTTGTTCAGTATATGTTGGATTCACATGAACCTATTCTGAAGGAGATTGGCTTGTATAAGGCCATCAGAAACGTTCAATTCGGGTTCCCTCAGAGTGCTTATCATTTCTTATGCTTTATGGAGATATACAACCCCGAGACCTGGACTCTTTTTATGCCAGTGGGTAAGCTATGGTTTGCTCTCCACGAGATGTTTGAAGTCTCTGGGCTCTTAATGGGCGAAGTCCCCTACGAGGAGTATATCCCCACTACTGAGGAGTTGAACATGCTACTGGCGAAGGACGAGCGCATCTATGCCACATACTAGGAGATGATGTGCCACTACCACATCTATGCTGACTTAGCAGGCGTGCGAAATCAAGGTATCGGCCACAAAAAATGGGCTGATTACCTGTTTGCCGATTTGAATTCTAAGGATAGTTCAACAACTATCCACGGCCATGCTTCTGTCTATATCACAGAGATCGATCGTCCCATTGCCAAGACCCGGCTCAACTATTATACCACTGACACCAATGAAGGTGGATTCGGTCCTGGTATCTCTTTTAAGAGATACCACTATCAGGCTCAGTCCCCAGTGTTCAACAGAGGCCTTATTGCTGGGTTCTTGATATTGTGGCTGAAGAGATGTGTAGTGCCATCACTGCCAAAAGAGGCACTCGCAATGACTGTGGTCTATCCAGCTGTCCTCCTCGCATACGGCCGACCTTTCGGACTTCTTCCCGCTATGGTGTGCAATCTACAGCATGGATTGCGAACACTCTGCAACGGCTTCATCCCTGCCAATAAGGGCAAGGGAAAAGCGAAAGGCAAATCGAAAGAGATCGCCTCGATGAAGACTCCGAACCCTAGGGTGGAGCTTCCTTACACTTATCTGATGGCATGGCTCGTTTTACACTGCCCATCTCTGATGAGTTCTTCTTCACGCCGCTCAGGTGACAAGTGTTACTTTGTGGAGCTATACGAGTGCTCCACATGGAAGCATCACTATATGTCCCAAATCCATAAGACTCTCCGGCAACACCAGAACTATGAGATTTTCAGGTGCTTCCCCGACTTTCCGGGTGGAGGATAAGGATTGAAATTGAAGGATACTGCAGGAGTAAACATTTTTACTGCCTTATCCTCAGGAGCATTCGGGTGGCTTCTCAATATCCAGCCCGGGCATCTGGTGTACCGTCAAGACGATAAATGTCTTATCGAACCGTAAATCCCGAGTCGTTTTGCTCGCCAATTTGGATATTCCCAACTTTATGTGCGTAATCCAAGCAAGAATCTTGCTTATGAGGGGAATTTGTATGAGGGTGCCTGCGGCTAGTTTTATTTTGCAGCTGGTGGGACCGGAGCTGAATTTGCCCTTCCACAGAAGTTGCCAGAATTGGCCATGACTCTCAGCTTTTGCACATTGTATAGTATTGCAAATGCGGACGTGCCTCACTTCTCCATCAACCGAAGCTGTTGCAAAGAGATTGAAGCTTTCTACATTAGCCGCCAAGGTGCTTCTAGAGTTAGAGTAAAAGGAATGGATGAATTCCTTGGCACCGCAGTCGAACCATCAGACGTCAGTGAGTCTGGCGATGATGATAATAATAACGATGATGACAACCCTGACGTTGCAGGTGCACTCCAACCTGTCGTCATTCGCCCCTGGAGCCCGACCCTCAAACGCCGCGGTGCCCCAAAGAGAGGGCCTGCCAAAAAGAAGAAAAAGTTGGCTCCGGGAACCCTATTAGCCCCTCAAGAAGCAGCTGTCAAGGTTACTTCAGATCTGCTGGCCTCAGCTCTTCCTCCAGTGCTGGCAGGAGAGAGTGGACCTGCTAGAGCCTGAGATTCTGGCTCTTCCAACGGTAGAATCTGTCGAACACCCTGTGGCACAACCAATGGGTAGTGAGATGGGTATGCTGTTGGAAACGACGGCGGCTCCCCTTTCAAGTCCGACAACTAGACTTGTATCTCCTGGTATGGCTCTTGGTGTTTTATCTTTTGACCATTATTTTACTTTATCATTATACACAACACCATTTGCTTGTTTCCTGATGCAGGTGGTCAGCTCTTTTCACCAATGCATTCGACTACTTAGGTGGAATCTAACGAGAGAGTAGACTATTCGGGTGCTACTGGCTCAGTGGGTGGTTTGGGTAGTTCTACAAGCAAATTTGACACAGACTATTTCACACCCACTCCTGCCTCTATTCCTTCTTCAATTCCCCCGATTGATGAACATGGGAGCGATGAGAGAATAGAAGTTGTTATTGCGGCCACTGCAAAAGAGGCTACACCGTCTCCAAGTATGCCGTCTCCAACGCCACCGGTCTGCACCACGGAGACCTTTCCAGTAGTCTCTGGTGTACCTTCTGCTCCTCAGTCAGTGATTTTAACACCATCTATCATTGTTGCTGCTGAGACACCTGCAAATCCTCCAGCTCCTAGTGTTCCCACTGGGGATGAGGACAACTTAAGGTTCTCATTTGAAGCTACTTCTACCACCGGAGGGGTTTCTGGTGGAAACACTCCCTCATCTTCTCCTGTTGGTGGCGCTGCCCAGGTGACTTGTGCTAGTGATGCTTCTCCTCGGGTTCCCAGTTCAGCCAGATCTGCATTGGCTTTACTGGCCCCACATGTTATGAGTTTGGTACAGGGGCGGGCTTCTTCCTCTTCAACTCCAGTAGATATCGTTTCTTCTCCAGCGATGCCTTCTTTAGCACTGCATGCCTTAAATACAGACACTGTAGACCCTCTTGAAGAAATCTTCAACTACAGTGTTAATGATTTTATGCGGTTGCTAAGAAGATGCATTGAGATGATGCTCGCCGGAAGAGATTTCCTTAGTCTCGGACGTCCGATGTTATTCAGTTATTTAGATAATATTGAAAGGATCGGGGGACGAGACCGAGCAGCCCCTTACCGGGCCCGCCTTGCAGACTTAGAAGAGCAAGTGCGTACGCTAGACACAATTTGCCAAGCGGACGTGGAAGCAATTACCGCGATAGAGTTAGCGCGGCTTCGGGTGGAGCTGGCGACGCGTCGAGAGGAGTTAATGCATCAAGAAGAAGGATGGTCTCGGGAATAAGCAGAGCTCCGGCCAATCGAGAGTCCATTCTTAGGGATTTGAAGGCGGTGAATTCCGAAATTGAGGGGAATCAAGCCGCCATCCTTAAGGCCCAGGAATCCATTGCTAAAGCTCGGGCGGTCTTAGTAACCAATGAGCTTCAATTAGGGGAGGCCGTCAAGAAGCGGGAAGCGCTGATTCTCCAACGGGAGCAGGTTGAGCAGGAGGAGACAATAAGAAGCCGTGCTATGGAAGAGTCACGTCAGCATCTAACTCAGCATCTTGCAATGAATGATGATGACTTACTCCAGTAGGCTCAACACTCTATAGAAGCAACTCGTCGTCAAGTAGTTGAAGAGGCGACGAATAAGTTGAAGCTCCTAGGAGATCATAGTTTTCTTCTATTCTTTTATTCTTCATTCTTTTTGTAATAAGAACTTGTAATAAAAGAAAGAATTTTTTGTAACTCGATTCTTTCGTTGATGAAATAAAGATAATCATTTGATTCTTTTACCTGTTGGCTACAAAATTTGTTCGCACAACAGATAACCTGTCATCAATATGATTTAGTTGTTTAGGTAAATCAGTCCACGACTCTATTGCGTACTTAGACTGATAATACCGAGGTAATCATGTCAGGATTACCATCTTTTTGGCAGAGGCGCTTAATTGCTCATGCCTAAGAAGAAGACTGGAGGCGGTTCATAACTTGAACTGGGCACACCGGATTTAGGTCAGAGGCGCTCAATTGCGCATGCCTAAAAAAGAAGACTGGAGACGGTTCATAACTTGAACTGGGCACACTAGATTTAGGTCAGAGGCGCTCAATTGCGCATGCCTAAAACAGAAGACTGGAGGCGGTTAGTAATTTGAACTAGGCACACCAGATTTAGGTCAGAGGCGCTCAATTGCGCATGCCTAAAAAAGAAGACTGGAGGCGGTTCATAACTTGAACTGGGCACACCAGATTTTGGTCAGAGGCGCTTAATTGTGCATGCCTAAAAAAGAAGACTGGAGGCGGTTCATAACTTGAACTGGGCACACCAGATTTAGGTCAGAGGCGCTCAATTGCGCATGCCTAAGAAGAAGTCCAAGCGCTCAATTGCATAATCTTGAACAAGTGGAGGCGGTCCAAGGCTCTCACGCGTAACTTGAACTAGGCACACCACGATGGTCGGGTTAGGATCCATCAATTTTAGGTCAAAGGCGCTCAATTGCGCATGCCTAAGAAGAAGACTGTTCGTAATTTGAACTGGGCACACCAGATTTAGGTCAGAGGACATGTTTTATATTCCTCACCTACATAGCTTCTGGAGAGAAGATAATTTGTGGGACTTGACTCCTCACTTGGTGACAGCGGGGCAAGAGTCATGTTCTTCATTAGCCGGCTCGACTATCTGAGCTAAGAATGACTCAGAGTCTGCCAAGGCCTCTCTTAATGCTTCACGTGTTGATTTTGATAATCTCAACACTTCATAAAGCGTTACTCGTGCTGGAATGTTAGTTAGCTGAGCAATTATGTCAAACTTGAAGGTAGACTCCTTGGCTCCTTCATCTCTAATAGAATTCTTCTGGAAACGAAGTCCTTTCTGCTTCGAAGGTTTTGCAAGTTCTGTATATATATCTTTCGGATCTACTCTAGTGTAGTCCTTAAGATATGTCTTCCCAGATCGAGTACCGGAAGGGTCTGCCCCATCTTGATGAGTGGCCATAGTTTTGGGCTCTTCTTCAGAATCTGTGAAGGCTTCCGAAGCTATATATTCTTCCTTTATTTCTATGGAAGCATTAATAGTTCGCTTCTTCCCTTGACCTCCTGCAGTAGTCCACTGCTCATCTTCTAGCAAATCGGGGTGAACCTACATAACTTCCCCCTTTTGGGTTGCCATGGGGACAAGTCCTTCTTGGGCTTTGTTGTGAGGATCAAGGTTCTTTGTAACCATCTTACCCTTTGGGATTGGGGTCACTTCTGCGGGGAACTCATGGGTTCCAACCACTATGGTTGTCATATTGGCAGTGACCTTCTTCTTCTCTTCCTTAAGATTTAGAACTCCTGCTTCTATTAATGCTTGGATTCTGTTCTTAAGGGGATAACAATCCCTAGTCGGGTGCCCAACATTCCGGTGATAGAGACAATAATTGGGATCGTTGGTCTTACTAGCGTCCTCCAGTTTTCTATTCTCCGGAAGTTTCAGCATTCCCTTCCTCTAGAGGAGGTGAAAGAGGATAGCGTCTGTTCCGCCTTGAAAGTATAATTTTTTTCCTGCCGAGGTCTATTTTGCCTTGTGCCCTGCTGATTTTGGGGCTTCGGCTTTGGTGCAGGGTTTGACTTCTGAGTAGCAGGTTCTAACGCCATCACCGCTTTTCCTTTAGTCTTATTGCTACTATTCTGGGTATATGGCTTATTACCCCCAGTACTTCTTGATCCACGAAATTCTTCAACTCGACGAATCAAGTCCTCAACTTGCTCTCCCTATTTGAGCAAATCCCTCCATGTTTTAGACTCTACGGCCCCCATATTTAGGAGCACATTGGTCTTAAGATTGTGTCGACAAGTCTCGACTAGAGTTTCCTGGACCATTCTGTGTTTGCAATGCACGGACTTCTCCCGGAACCTTTCTAGACAATCTTTTACCGTCTCTTGTTCCCCTTGCTTAGTTGCAAGGAGAGAATGAACCGTAATGTCGGTATCATCCTCAAGAAACGTGAGAGAAATAATTTCTCCACATCTAACTAGGTATTAATAGTACCTGGGTGCAGCTGCATGAACCAAGTAAAAGTAGGCCTTCGCAAAGTACTTGCGAATACTTTGGTCATAATTGGGTCATTGCCCATCAAATGTCCCGCCTGGGACAAGAAGTAATATCTATGTTGACTGGGCGATCCCTTCCCGTCATATGGCTCTAATTTGAGCGGCTTATATTTCTGAGGGTAAGGTACCATATCCCATTCAGGAGGATATGGTCTTGAGACCCCTGGCTCTTTCAACTCCTTTTTATGCATCAGCGCCTCGAGTTGACTTTGTAATTATTCTATTTTCTCTCCATGTGGATCATGAAAAGAGAATTTATCCTTATCCTCATGCATCGAGTGCGCTTTCTCCTCCTGTTCTTCTTCATTCGGAGTTTCTTTGCCCTTTTTGGCATTATCCTCAATAAATTTTGAGAGCATCACTTTAAGATCTTCAATCGTCTTTTACTGCTCTCGAATCATTCTTTCTTGAGCTTCAAATCTCTGATTGATATCATCAGATTTATCTACCATGTGCAATGCTGTTTTCTGTAGTCGAGATGACGTAGAGGATGGAGGTGAGGCTATGGCTGAATTATCACTGTCATCGTCGTAAGAGCCCTTTGTGAACCTCTTATAATTTCGAGGCGGGACGGCTCCTGATTTAAGCCGAGTGATATGAGGAGGTTCTTCATCACTTGATTCCAAATCATCATCTATCTTTACAATCTTCTTCCCTTTTCCCACCATATTGGAGGTCACAGCTCTCCATTCTTTTAGGAAAGTGGTTGTTGTTTTCTTAGTAGGGTTCTTGTCCGACTCAGATAATCGGTCGAACACTGACACTCTGCTCTTGCTACAGCCACAGTTGTCCATTACAGCGGATACTGCTATCATAAGCTGCTGGCAGTGACAGACAGGTTCATCTTGAAGTTCTTCTATGCCCCTCTTCTTGGACAGATACTCCCTGAGATCAACGCCTTTGGCCATAGAGTCATGAGGTCCATTCAACTTTTGAGAGGGTCTAGGAACCCACTAAAGCTTCTTTGAGCTATCAGCCCTAACTCTGTAGTCGGGTTAATCTACGCGGAGCTTAGAAGTAGCTTCGGGTCTTATAGCGTGGGGCTGAGGAATAGCTTCGCATCTTGCCACGTTAGCCTCGCGTTTCTCGCTGGCTTGGCGTGTCTTCAGAAGTTTAGCTTCTGGAATAATAGCCCCGCGTGAAGAGAAATTCTTGCACGCTGGCTTATCTTTGCGATTAACGCAAATCATAGCTTCGCGCTTAGAGCGGTTTTTACGACTGACAACTTTTGCCTATCATCCTCGCATTCCTCGTGAGTATCAGAAATCTTGCATTTATTGCAAGTGTTACTGGCCTCACGTTTCTTGCTTGGCTCAGTATCAACCTTGTGTGGAGAATCACACGCTGGTTGTACAGAATTTTTGTACTCGCATTTCTAGCGAGTGTTAGATATTTTGCGACTAGCGCAAATCTTGCTGGCTTCACGTTTCTCGTTCAGCTCAGCAATAGCCTCGCGTCTCCCGCTTGGCCTAGTATTAGTCTCGCGTGGAAAACCACATGCTGGCCTTAAAGAATTTTTATACTCGTGTTCCTCGCGAGTGTTAGATATTTTGCGACTAGCACAAATCTTGTTGGCTTTGCGTTTCTCGCTAAGTAGCCTCGCGCACGCTGGCTTTTTCTTGCTTTTAAGGCAAGTTGTAATTTTATGTTTAACGCAATAATGTCCGTTCTAGCGATTAGCGCGAGCCAGTTTGCGAGGGACCATAGCCTCGAGTCCATTAGCCTCGCGTCTAAGGCGGGCTTTGAGGGCTTTATGCCTCGCTCTCCGATTCCTATTTCGGAATTGGGTTCTGGTCAATCCAGTCCCCAAGTCTTCTTCAGCAGTTGGAAGCTCATCCTCTACTAGGATTTCCTGTCCGAGCATTGGCCCTATAGTCGCAGTCTCCAAGGATCCCCGTTTCTCGGTGGATACCTTTTTACCCGTTGCTCGGGTATTGGAGCACATGCGACGATAGTGTCGTGTCTCGTACAAGTCACCTAATTAAGAGGAGAGGAACTCCTCGTACTTCTGCTGGTTGATTTCAACGACCAGCGTGTCTACTTCGGATCTGATCATGTCAACGTCCAATTGCGCCACAATCTCTTCATCAGTGAAAGAGATGGCTCCCACTGTGGTCGCCAGTTTGTTCGCGGTAAAAGTTTCTTTGCTTCCATCCATCGAATACAACTTAGATTACAATGAAAGTGAACAAGAGATAAAGAGAACAAACGAGAGGATTTTATACTTCAATCTCTCTCTTTTACAATGATTTTTGTGGGATCTGTGGCGATGGGATCTGTCGAGCAGCTCCTTTGGACGATCGAACGTCGAACTCTTCTCTCTCGATGATAGCAGCCGACTGTAGATGATCTTTTCTGGTCTTTCCCGAACTCAAGGCCCTGTGCGTAACTTGAATTCTCCAAGAGGGAAAGAAAATCCGAAAAAAGACCACTACGGTTTCACCAAGAAGGTATTTATAGCCCCAGGTTAATGCAAAAGTTTCTATCTAAATAGAATTTGCATTCATCAAGGATTCCAATCAAATATCTTAGTTTTGATTTAAATATCTTGATTTAGAGTTCAGATTGGACTTAATTCGGGTATTTGGATAAATCCAAATCTCAATCACAATCAATTCGAGATTCTGGTTATCTGCTCACGCGGAGCTAATCGCATCAAAACGCGGTGCTAAATAACCAGAATGCGGAGCTAACGCAAAGCTATTAATCATCTCCGCGTTTTACTCAAATGCGAGGCTAAAACTAGCTAGACGCGGAGCTATTGAGTTAGCTGCGCATTCTGTTGCGGAAAATCCTTTTTACTTAAAAATTTTCACTACCAACATGCGCAGGTAGTGCCATCTGCCCTGAACCGGGTAGTAAGTTCGGCTTGAAGCACGGAGCGTGGGCAGTTTTGTCCGCCTTGAACCTGACCATCCGTTCGAACCAGCAAGGCACTGTGCGCGGGCAGTGTCATCCGCCTAGAATCGGACCGTTTGTCCACCCTAACCCGCTAGGCATGGAAGATGGACTGCCCTGTTTGGGGCGATCGGGCCGTCCCGGCAGGCGGACGGACGGTTCGGTTCAGGTCGAATGGCACTGCCCACACACCGTGCCATGCTTATTTGGGCGGATGGATGGTCTGGTTTGGGGCGGATGGCACTACACCCGCAAGGCACGGAGCACAGATGGGACTGGCCATACACCGCGCCATGCAGGTGCGGGCGGACGGACGATCCAATTCGGGGCGGTCGGGACTGACCGTGCACCGTGACGTGCATGTTGTGGCATAACAGACGGTCTTGTTCAGGGCGAGTGGCATGGCCAGGACTGCCTCGACCAGTGTGCAGTGCGGGTTCTAGCAGATGAACGGTCCGGATCGTTTCCGACCGACTGCCCGGTGCCTTGCATGTTCGGGTGGAAGGACAGCCTAGTTCGCGGCGGATGGCACTGCTGGGACTGCCCACACATGTGTCGTGCGGTTTCGGGCGCACAGACAGGTCCATTAGAGGCGGTCGGGAATGCCTGCACTCCATGCCGTGCGGGTTTGGATGGACTGATGGTCATGTTCAGGGCAGTCGGATCTGCCCGTTCTTCGTGCCTTGCGGGTTCAGGCGGACGGACGGTCCGGTTAGGGGCGGATGGCATGGCCCGTGCACCTTGCCTTGTAGGTTCGTGTGGATGGACGGTCCATATACATGTACATACATACATACATATATATATATATATATATATATATATATATATATATATATATATATCTGTGTGTGTGTGTGTGTAGGGCAGTGCATTGCGGGTTCTAGCAGACGGATGGTCCGGTTTGAGGGGAATAGCACTGCCCGTGCACTATGTCATGGTGGTTTGGATAGACCGACGGTCTGGTATTGAGCGGATGGCACTGCCCATGCACCGTGTCGTGCTGGTTCTGGTAGGCGGACGGTCCAGTTTGGGGCAGTCAGGACTTCCCGCGCTCCTTGCCTTGTTGGTTCGGGCGGAAGGACGGCCTGGTTCGGGACGGATGGCACTGCTGGGACTGCCTGCACACCGTGCCGTGCGGTTTCGGGTGCACGAACAGTCCTGTTAGGGGCAGTCGGGAATGCCTGCATTCCGTGCTGTGCGGGTTTGGATGGATGGATGGCCTTATTTAGGGCACTCGGAACTGCCCGTTCTTCGTGCCTTGCGGGTTCAGGCCGACGGACGGTCCGGTTCAGGGCAGATGGCACGTCCCGCGCACTTTGCCTTGCAAGTTCGTGCGGACGGACGGTCCATATATATGTACATACATACATATATTGATAGGGTAGTGCATTGCAGGTTCTAGCAGACGGACGGTCCAGTTTGGGGCGAAGGGCACTGGCAGTGCATCGTGCCTTTTGGGTTCGGGTTGACGGATAGTCCGGTTCGGGGCCGCTGGCATGGCGGGAACTGCCGACGCACTGTGTCATGGTGGTTTGGACTGACTGACTGTCTGGTAAGGGGCGGATGGCACTGCCCGTGCAATGTGTCGTGCTAGTTCTAGAAGACGGACGGTCCAGTTTGGGGCAGTCAGGACTGCCCACGCTCCGTGCCTTTCCGGTTCGGGCAGATGGACTGTCCGATTCTGGGCAGATGGCGATGCCCGCGCATCGTGCCGTGCAAGTTCAGGCGAACGGACGGTTTGGTTTGGGGTTGTCGAGATTGCCCGCGCTCCGTGCCTTGCAAGTTCGGGAGGACGGAACATCTAGTTTTGGGCGGATGGCACTGCCCCAACCGGACCATGCATGGGCAGTCCTGACCTCCAAGAATCAGACATCCCATCAGCTAGAACCCACATTGCACGGAGCGCGAGTAGTCCCGACCGCTCTCCGTGCCTTGCGGGTTCGGGCGGACGGACGATGCAGTTTGGGGAGATCGCGACTGCTGGCGCCTCACTCCATGCGAGTTCTGTAGGATGGGAGGTCGGGACTGCCCGCGCACTATCTGATTCATGGCGGTCACGGGCAAACGGACGGTCTGGTTCGGGGCAGTAGTTACTACTCGTGCATCCTGCCTTGCGGGTTCGGACGGATGGACGGTCTTGTTCAAGTCGAATGGCACTACCCACGTACCGTGCTGTGCGGGTTCCGGCGTGATGGACGGTCCTGTTCGGGGCGATCAAGACTACCCGTTCACTGTGCCGTGCAGGTGCGGGCGGACGCTCCGGTATAGGGCGGATGGCATGGCGAGGACTGTCCCGGGCACCGTGCCTAGCGGATTCTAGATGAACGATGTTCCAGACTGGGGCGGATGGGATGGGAATGACCGTGCTCCATGCCTTGCGGCTTCGTGCGGATGGACGGTCCGGTTTGGGGCAGATGGCACTGCCCTCGCTCTGTCCCTGTAGGTTTCGGCATGACGGTGAGTCCATTTCAGGGCAGTCGGGACTGCTCGTGCTCTGTACCTTGCCGGTTCGGGCAGACGGACGATCCGGTTCGGGGTAGATGGCACTGCCCATACAGCATGTTGTGCGGGTTCAGGCGGACGAACGGTCCTGGTTTGGGGCAGATGGCACTGCTCTCACACAGTGCCGTGCGGATTCCGGTGTGACGGACAATCCTGTTTGGGGTAGATGGCACTGCCCGCACACCGTGTTGTGCGGGTTCGGGCATGATGAACGGTCTGGTTCGGGGCCGATGGCACTACCCGTGCACCGTATCGTGCGTTTTCTAGGGGACGGATGGTCCGGTTCGGGTAGTCATGTCTGCCCATACACCGTGCCATGCGGGTTTGAGTAGGTGGACGGTCTAGGCAGACAGTCTGGTTCGGGGCCGATAACATGGCCGGAACTACCCGCGCACGAGCAGTCCCGACTGCCCCGAAAAGGACCGTCCGTCCGCCATGCCTTGTGGGTTCGGGCAAACAGACGGTCCGTTTCGTGGCGGATGGTACTGCTTGTGCACCGTCCCTTGCAGGTTCGGGCGGACGGACGATCCAGTTCGGTGCGGATGGAACTGCCCACGCACCGTGCCGTGTAGGATCCGGCATGACGGATGGTCCGGTTCAGTCCAGTGTGCGATCTGGTGTGGTGGGTAGTCCCGACCTCCCCAAATCGGACAGTCCATTTGCCAGAACCCACGCGACACGGAGTGCGGGCAGTCCTGACCACCTTGAACAGGACCGTCTGCCTACCCGAACTCGCAAGGCACGGAGCGCAGGAGGTCCTGTCCGCCTCGAACCAGATTGTCCGTCCGTTAGAACCTTCACGGTACTACACGTGGGTAGTGCCATCTGCCCCGAACGGGGTCGTCACTCTGCCAGAACCCGCATGGCACTTTGCGCGGGTAGTGCCATCCGCGCCAAATCGGGCTGTCGGCCTACCCGAACCCGCAAGGCACGGAGCACGGGCAGTGCTATCTGTCCCAAACTGGACCATCCGTCACACCCAAACCCACAAGGCAAGATCACAGGAAGTCCCGGCTGCCCCGAACCAAACGGACAGGAAAAATAGTACAGTCGGGACTGCCCGCGTACCGCGCCTTGCGGGTTCAGGTGGATGGATGCCCCGATTCGGGGCATATGGCATTGTCCGCACACCATGCCGTGCAGGTTTGGGCAGACGGATAATCTGGTTCGGGGCTGATGGCACTGTGTCATGCAAACAAATGGTCCTGTTCGGGGCAGTCGGGACAGCCCACACTCCATGCTTTGTTGTTCGGGCGGATAGGCACTCTGGTTAGGGGCCAATGGCACGGCCTGTGCACCGTGCCTTACGAGTTCGGGCGGATGGACGGTCCTGCTTGGGGTAGTCGCGGACAGATGGATGGTCCTATTAGGAGCAGTCGGGATTGCCTGCGCACCGTGCCATGTGGGTTCGGGTAGACGGATGGTCTGGTTCGGGGCCGATAGCATGGTCGGGACTACCTGCGCACCATGTCATTCAGGTTCGGGCTAACCGACAGTCTGGTTCGGGGCCGATGGCATTTACCGGGGATCGTGCCTGCGGGTTCTAGCAGACGGGTGGTCTGGTTCGAGGTGGTTGGAACGGGAATGCCCGCGCACCGTGCCATGTGGGTTCGGGCGGACAGACAGTAATGTTCGGGGCAGATGGCTTGACCGGGACTACCCCCCGCACCGTGCCATGCAGGTTTGGGCAAATGGAAGGTCTAGTTCGGAGCTGATAGCACGGCCGGGACTGCCCCCGCACTGTGTCGTGACAGATGGTCCGTTTCAAAGTGGATGGGATGAGACTGCCCGCGCTCCATGCCTTGCTAGTTCGAACGAACGAAAGATCCCATTGGGGCAGATGGCACTACTCGTGCATAGTGCCGTGCGTGTTTGGGTAGACGAACTATCCGGTTCGAGGCGGATGGCACTGCCAAGACTGCCAACACAACGTTCCGCACTCATTTGGGCGGACGGACGGTCTGGTTCGTGGCTGATAGCACGACCGGGACTGCCCGTGCACCATGCCATGCGGGTTCTGGCAGACGGACAGTCCTGTTCGAGGCAAATGGCACGGTCAGGACTTGCCCGCTCACCATTCTGTGCAGGTTCTGGGAGACGGACATTCGGTTCGAGGTGGATAGCATTGCCTGCGGATCATTCCATGCATGTTCGGGTAGACAGACAGCCCAGTTCGGGGCGGTCGAGACCGCTCGCGCACCGTGCTTTTCGTGTTCGAGTGGACGAACGCTCCGGTTCGGGGTGGATGGCACGGCCAGGACTGGCCAACTCACCATGTCGTGTGGGTTCGGGCAGACAAACTCTCCGGTTCAGGGTGGATGGCACGGCCAGGACTAGCCTGCTCACCGTGCCATGCAGGTTCTGGCGGACAGACAGTCCGGTTCGGGGTGGATGGCAAGGCCTGGCCTGTCTACGCACCATGCCTTGCGGGTTTGGATGTACGGTCTGGGGTAGATGGCACGGCCAAGACTGCCCCACGCATCATGCCGTGCGGGTTTGGGATTGAAGGACAGTCCGGATCGGGGCGAATGGCCCAACCGGTTCTGGAGGATTAACGATACCGTTCGGGCAGATGGAACTGCCCGCACACCGTGCCTTGCCATTTGGACAGACGGGCGGTCCGATTCGAAGCCGATAGCACAGTCGCGACTACCCTCGCACTGTGGCGAGCGGGTTCGGGCAGGTGGATGCTCCGCCTCGTGCGTTATGTTGGGGGCCAATTCGGGTTTCTGGTTCAGATTGATGGACGGTCCAGTTTGGGTTCGCACGGCTGGGACTATCCGCGGACCGTGTCGTGCTGGTTCGGGCAGACCGACGGTCCAGTTAGCGGTGGATGGCACTACCCGTGCCTAGTGCCGTGCGGGTACTGGCAGACAAACAGTCTAGTTCGGGGCAGATGGCTAGAACTACTCCGCGCGTCGTGCCATGCGGGTTCGGGCATGACGGGCGGTCCATATATATGTACATATATACGTGTATATATATTTATAGGGCAGTGCATTACGGGTTCTAGCGGACGGAGGGTCCGGTTCAATGTGGATGGCACTGCCCGCACACCGTGTCATGCTGGTTCGGGCAGACCGACGATCTGGTTTGGGGTGGAAGGCACTGCCCTCACACCGTGCCGTGACGAACAGTCCAGTTCGTGGCGATTGGAATGGGACTGCCTGCGCTTCGTACCTTGCAGGTTTGGACAAATGGAATGTCCCGTTCGGGGCGGAGGGCACTACTCGCGCATATTGTTGTAAGGGTTCGGGCAGATGGACTACCTGAATTGGGGGTGGATGGTACTGCCGGAACTGCTTGCACATCATGTCGCACTGGTTTAGGTGGACGGCCGGTCCGGTTTGGGGCCGATAGCATGGCCGGGACTGCCCAAGCACCATGCCGTGCGGGTTCTTGTGGACGAACAGTCCTGTTCGGGGCAAATGGCATGGTCAGGACTGGCCTGCTCACCGTTCCTTGCGGGTTCTAGTCGAAGGACAGTCCGGTTCGGGGCAAATAACACTGCCCTCACACCATGCAGTGCAGGTTCAGGTAGACGGACGGTCCAATTCGCAGCGGTTGGGACCACTCGTGCTCCGTGCCTTGAGGGTTAGGGCGGACGAATTCTCTAGTTCCGAGTGGATGGCATGGCTAGGACTGGCCCGCTCACCATGCTGTGCTGGTTCTGGCGGACAAACGGTCCGGTTCGAGCGGATGGCAAGGCATAGACTGCTCACGCATCGGTTTGGGATGGACGGTCCTGTTCAGGGCGGATGGCGGACGGATCGTCTGGTTCATGGAGGAGGGCACTGCAAGCGCAAAGTGCCATCCGGGTTCAGACGGACGGACGGAACGGTTCGGGGCAGATGGCACTGCACACACACTGTGTCGTGCTGGATCAGGCGTACGGACGGTCCGGTTCGGGGCGGTCAGAACAGCCAGCATTCCGTGCCTTGTGGCTCTGGGTGGACGAAAGTTCTGGTCTGGGGTGGATGGCAATGCCCCTGAACTAGACTGTACGTGGGCAGTCCTGACCTCCTGAACTGGATTGTCCCTCTACCAGAACCTGCATGGCACAGACAGGACCGTCTATTTGCTCAAACTCGCAATGCATGGAGCGTGGGAAATCCCGTCTGCGCCGAACCGGACCGTCCATTCAAACCCGCATGGCACTGAGCGCGGGCATTGCCACCCGCCCTGAGCAAGACCGTCGGTCCGCTAGAACCCGCATGGCACGGTCCGATTCGGGGTGGATGGCACTGCCCGCGCACCGTGCCGTGTGGGTTTGGGCGGACGAACGGTTAGGTTAGGGGCGGATGGTACAGTTGGTAGTGCCCGCTCAAAGTGCCATGCGGGTTCGGGCAGATGGACGGTCTGATTAAGAGTGAATGGAACTACCTGTACACCGTGCCATGAGAGATCCGGCGAGATGGATGGTCCAGTGCAGTATTCGGCGTGACGGGTAGTCCCGACCTCCCCGAACCGGACCGTCCGTCTGCCAAAACCTGCACGGCATGGAGTGCAGGCAATCCCGACCACCCTAAATAGGACCATCCTCCTGCCCAAACTTGCAAGGCATGGAGCGCGAGCGGTCCCGTCCGCCCCGAACTGGATCCTCCGTTCGTTCGAACCTGCATGGCACTGTGCGCGAGCAGTGCCATCCGCCCCGAACGGGGCCATTGGTCCAACAGAACACGCACGGCACGGTGTGCATGTTGTACCATCCGCCCCGAACCGGGCCGTCGGTCTGCCCGAACTCCCAAGGCACGGAGAGCAGGTAGTGCCATCCGTACCGAACAGGACCATCTGTCACGCCCGAACCCGCAAGACAAGATGCCCGGGTAGTCCCGGCCATCGCAATCTAGACGAACAAGGAGATAGCACAGTTGGGACTGCCCGCGCATCTTGCCTTGCGGGTTTGGGCGTGACGGACGGTCCTGTTCAGGATGGATGGCACTGCCTATGCTCCGTGCTCTGCCGGTTCAGGCAAACCGACGGCCCGGTTCGGGGCGGATGGCACTGCCCATGTACCATGCCGTGCAGGTTCAGGCTGACAAACGGTCCGGAGCACGGGCAGTCCCATCCGCCCCTAACCGGACCGTCCGTTCAAACCCGCATGGCACTGAGTGTGGGCAGTGCAATCCGCCCGGAATAAGACCATCGGTCAGCTAGGACCCGCACGGCACGATGCGCGAGCAGTGCCATCCGCCTCGAACTAGGCAGTCGGTTCTGCCCAAACCCGCAAGGCAAAGATCGCGGGCAGTCCAATCCACCCCGAACCGGACCGTCCATTCGAATCTGCACAGCACTATGCATGGGCAGTGCCATCTGTCATGAACGGGATCGTCGGTTCGCAAGAACATGCACGGCAAGGTGCACGGTCAGTGTCATCCACCCAGAGCCGGACCATCCGTCCGCCCGAGCCCACAAGGCTTGGTGGATGGACGGACCTGTTCAGGGCGGGCGGGCAGTCCAGGCTGGTGGACAGACTGTCCGGTTTGGGTAAGATGGCACTGCCCGCGCATCGTGCCGTACAGGTTCGAGCAGACGGGTGGTCCGGTTCGGGGCGGATGGCACTACACCGCAAGGCACGGAGCACTGATGGGACTACCCCAAGCACTGTGTCATGCAAGTTTTGGCGAATGAATGGTTCGGTTCAGGGCAGCTGGACTGCTCACACACCGTGTCGTGCTGGTCCTAGTGGATGGACTGTCTGGTTCGGAGGTGATGGGACGGGACTGCCCGCGCATAGTGTCGTGCAGGTTCGGACGGATAGACGGTTTGGTTCGGGGTGGATGACACTGCTGGGACTGCCCACACATTGTGCCGTGTGGTTTCGGGTGCACGGACAGTCCTGTTAGGGGCGGTCAGGATGCCCGCACTCCGTGCCATGTGGGTTCGAGTGGACGGATAGTGCCGTTCAGGGCGGTCAGGACGGCCCGTGCTCTGCGCCTTTCGGGGCGGACGGACAGTATATTTGGACAAACAGAATGTCCCATTCGGGGCAGAGGGCACTACTCGCGCATAGTGCCGTAACAGACTATCAGATTTGGGGCGGATGACACTCTTGGGGCTACCTGCGCATCATGTCACGCTGGTTCGGGTGGACGGACGGTCCAGTTTAGGGCCGATAGCATGACCGAGACTCCCCTTGCATCGTGCAGTGCGGGTTCTTATGGATGGACGGTCCTATTCGGGGCGAATGGCATGGTCAGGACTGGCCCGCTCACCATTTTGTGCGGGTTCTAGTAGACGGATGGTCAGGTTTGGGCGGATGGCAAGGCCTAGACTACCCACACACCATGCCTTAAAGGTGCGGGAGAATGGACGGTCCGGTTCGGGGCGGATGGCTCTGCCAGGACTGCCCTGCGTACCATGCCATGTGGGTCGGGAGTGACGGATAGTCAAGATCGGGGCGGATGGACTGGCCGGTACTGCCCCGCTCATCATGCCGTAAGGGTTCTGGCGGACGGACGGTCCGGTTCATGGCAAATGGCACTGCCTGCGCACCATGCCGTGCGCATTTGGACGGATGGACAGTCCTATTCGGGGCAGTCAGGACTGTCCGCGCTCCGTGCCTTGCGGGTTCAGGCGGACGGACGGTCTGGTTCGTAGCGGATGCCACTGCCCGTGCACTGTGCAGTGTGCATTTGGACAGACAGTCGTCGTGGTTCGAGGCCTATAGCACCGTAAGGACTGCCCATACGCCATGTCGTCCACGTTCTGGCAGACGGACGGTCTAGTTGGGAGTGGTCAGGATTGCCTACGTACCATGTCGTGCGGGTTTGGTCGGATGGACAGTCCTGTTCGAGGCGATCGGGACTGCCCGCGCTCCGTGCCTTGCGAGTTCGGGCAGATGGATGGTCTGGTTCAAAGCAGATGACACTGCAAGCGCAATGTGCCGACCGGTTTCAGACGGAAGGATGGTCCGGTTCGAGACGAATGGCATTGACCACACACAGTGCGGTATTGGTTCGTGCGGACAGTCCAATTCGGGGCGGTCGGGACTACCAGCATTTCGTGCCCTATGGGTCCGCTCAGACGAAAGGTCCGGTTTAGGGCGGATGGCACGGCCTTCGAATCGGACTGTGCATGGGCAGTCCCGACCTCCCTGAATCGGATCGTCCCTCTGCCAGAACCTGCAAGGCACAGAGCACTGGTTATCCAGACTGCTTCGAACAGGACCGTCTGTTTGCCCGAACCCACAACGCATGGAGCGTGGGCAGTCCCGTCTGCGCCAAACCAGACTGTCCATTCAAACCTGCAAGGTAGCCGCGGGCAGTGCCATCCACCCTGAACAAGAACGTCGGTCCGCTAGAACCTGCATGGAATGGTGTGCGGGCAGTGCCATCCGCCCCGAACCAGGCAGTCAGTTCTGCCCGAACCCGCAAGGCACAGAGTGCGAGCAATCCCGTCCACCCTGAACCAGGCCATCCATTCGAATGTGCAAGGCACTATGCGCGGGTAGTGTCATCTGCCAAAAACTGGACCATTCATCTACCCGAACCCGCAAGGCACGGCGGACGGACGGTCCTGTTCGAGGGGGTCAGGCAATCCCGACGGGCAAATGGACGGTCCGGTTTGGGTCGGATGGCACTGGCGGTGCACCGTGCCATGCGGGTTCGTGTAGTCGGGAATGCTCGCGCTCCGTGCCTCGTGGTTTCGTATCGACGGACGATCTGGTTCTGGGCGGCTGGTACTGCCCGCGCACCGTGCCGGGCGGGTTTCAGCATGACGGTCGGTCTAGTTCAAGGCAGTTAGAACTGCCTGCACTCCGTGCCTTGTTGGTTCTAGCGGATGGATAGTCCAGTTCGGGGCGGATGGCACTGCCCGAGCACCATGCTGTGCGGGTTCCGGTAGACAGACGGTCCCTGTTCGGGGTGGATGGCACTGCTCGCACACCGTGTCATGCGGGTTCAAGCATGACGGACGGTCTGGTTCGGGGCCGATGGCGCTACCCACACACCGTACCGTGCATGTTCTAGCGGGCGGACGGTCCGGTTCAGGGCAGTCGGGACTGCCCGCGCACCGTACCATGCGATTTCGGACAAACGGACGGTCTAGGCAGATAGTCTGGTTTGAGGCCGATAGCACAGCCGGGACTGCCCGCGCACCGTGTTGTGTGTGTTCGGGTGGACGGACGGTCCGATTCGGGGCGGTCGGGACTGCTCACACTCCGTGCCATGCAGGTTTGGGCGGATGGATGGTCCGGTTCGGGGAGGACGCCATGGACAGGACTGCCCCGCGGGCCATGCCGTGTGGGTTTGGGTGTGACGGATGGTCCACTTCATTACGGATGGCGCGGCCGGTACCGCCCCGCGCGCCGTGCCATGCGGGTTCTGCGGACAGTCCGGTTCGGGGATGGCCCGCGCACCGTGCCATGCGGGTTCAGGTGGACGGACAGTCTGGTTCGGGGAAAATGGCACAGCCAGGACAGCCCCGCACACCGTACCGTGAGGATTCGGGTGGATGGATGGTCCATATATATGTACACACACACAAACATATATGTGTGTGTGTGTGTGTGTGTGTATAGGGCAGTGCATTGCGTGTTCTGACGGAATGACTGTCCGGTTTGAGGCGTTCAGGAGTGCCTGCGCTCTGTACCTTGCGGATTCGGGCAGACGGATGGTCCGGTTCTGGGCAGGATCCATCGGACGATGGTGCAATACGGGGCAGATGGCACTGCCATGCACCGTGCCATGCGGGTTCGGGTGGACGGACGTCTCAGTTAGAGATGGTCGAGACTACCCACGCTCCGTGCTTTGTTGGTTTGGGCCAACAAAAGGTCCGGTTCGGGGCGGATGGCACTGCCCCCGAACTGGACCATGCGCGGGCAGTCCTGACCTCCCCGAACTAGACCGTTCGTCCACCAGAACCTACACACATGGAGCACGAGCAGTCCCGACCACCCCGAATAGAACCGTCCGTCCACCCAAACCCTCAAGGCACGAAGCGCGGGCACTCCCGTCCACCCAACACCGGACTGTCCGTGCGTTTGAACCAGCACGGCACGGTGCACGGGCAGTGCCATCCGCCCCTGAACTAGCAATGTACAGAGCCCGAAATTGCTATCCGTCCTGAACCGGATTGTCCGTCACGCCCGAACTCGCAAGGTAAGATTCGCAGCCAGTCTTGTATGCCATGAACTAGATGGACGGCGTGGATGCACGGTCGGGATTGCCCATGCACTGTGCCTTGCAGGTTTGGGGTGGATGGCACTGCCCGTACACAGAGCCGTGTGGGTTCTGGTGGACCGGTGGCCCTATTCGGAGCGGAGGGCACTGCCCGTGCAAAGTGTCGTGCGGGTTCGAACGGACAGACGGTCCGATTCGAGGTAGACGGGACTACCAGCACTCCATGCCTTGCGGGTTTGGGCGGATGGACGGTCCTATTCGGGGTGGTCGGGACTTCCTGCACTTCGTGTCATTTGGGTTTTGGCAGACAAACTGTCCAGTTTGGGGTGGTCGGGACATCCCGTGTACAGTCCGGTTTGAGGGCAGTTCCATCTGCCCCAAGCCAGACCTTCCATCTGCCCGAACCCACAAGGCACAAAGTGTGGGCAGTCCGAACCTCCCCGAATCGGACCATCCGTCTGCCAAAAATCGAAAGGCATGGAGTGCGGGCAGTGCCATCCACCCTGAAACGTACCGTCCATCCACCTGGACCCGCATGACACGGTGCGGGGGCAGTGCCATCCACCCCGAATCAGACCGTCTGTCCGCCCGAAGCTGGCAGTCCCTGCCGTGCTATCGGCCTCGAACAGGACCGTCCGTCTGCTCAAAACCGCCCCGAATAGGACCGTTCGTCTGCCAGAACCAGCACGGTGCCATCTGCCTCGAACTGGACTGTCCATCCGCTAGAGCCTACATGGCTTAGTGCACGGGTAATGCCATCCGCCCCAAACCGGACTGTCTGCCCGCACCCTCAAGGTAAGGAATGCGTGCAATCCTGACCATCCCGAAACAGATTGTATGACTGCCTTAACCCACACGGCAAGGTGCGCGGGGCAGTCCTAGCCGTGCCATCTGTCCCGAACTGGACCATCCGACCACATGAACTTGCATGGTACGGAGCGCGGGCAGTCCCAACTGCCCTGAACAGGATCGTCAGTCCTTCTAATCCCTTACAGCACGATGTGCGGGCAGTCCCAACCACGCTATCGGCCCCAGAACCTGCACACATGGTACGCTAGTAGTGCCATCCACTCCTGTTCGACTCCACACCGTGCCTTACAGGTTCAGGCGACGAGACTACCTGCACACCATGCCTCGCGGGTTCGGGCAGATGGACGGTCATGTTCAGGGTGGATGGCACTGCCCTCACACCGCTCCGTGCCGTTTCTGGAGTGACAGGCGGTCCTGTTCAGGGCAGTCGGGACTGCCCGCTCACCACGCCGTGCGGGTGCGGGAGTGGACGGACGGATGGTCCGGTTCAAGACAGATGGCACGGCTAGGAATGTCCCACATACTGTGCCGTGCAGGTTCTCACGGACGGACGGTCTGGTTTGGGGCGGATGTGATAGGAATGCCAGCACTCAATGCCTTGTGGGTTCGGGGGAATGGACGGCTTGATTCGGGGCGGATGGTACTTCCCGCACACCGAGCTGAGCACATTCCGGCATGATGGACGGTCCTGTTCAGGGCCATCGGGACTACCTGGGTTCCTTGCCTTGCCAATTTGCATTGACAAATGGTCCAGTTCGGGGTGAATGGCACAGCACATGCACCGTGTCGTGCGAGTTTTGGCGGATGGACGGTCCAGTTCGGGGAGGATAGCACGGTCGAGACTGCCCACGCTTCGTTGCTTGTAGGTTTGGTCGGACAGATGGTTCGGTTCCGGGTGGATGGCATTGCTCACGAACCATGCCGTGTGGGTTTCGTCATGACAGACGGTCTGGTTCGTGGCAGATGGCACTACCCGCGCACCGTGCCGTACGTGTTCGGGCGGACGGACAGTCCTATTCGGGGCGATCAGGATAGCCCACACTTCGTGCCTTGTGGGTTCGAGCGGACAGACGGTCTTATTCGGGGCGGATGACACTGCCCGCGCACTGTGTAGTGGGGGTTTTGGTGGAGGACAGACGGCCTTGTTCGGTGCCTATAGCCCTACTAGAATTGTCGTGCACCATCTTGTGCGGGTTCAGGCGAGCGAACGGTCCGGTTCGGGGCGGATGGGACGGCTAGGACTGTCCCGCTCACCATTCCGTGAGGGTTCGGGCAGACGGAAGGTCCGATTCGGCAAGGTTGGGACTGCCTGCGCTCCGTGTCCTATGGGTTTGGCCAGACGGACGGTCCATATATATGTATTGATATATGTGTGTGTACATATATATATATAATATAGCTGTGCATTGGGGGCTTTTGAGAACGGACGATACTATTTGGGGCAGATGGCACTGCCCGCATACCGTGCCATATCGTTCTGGCAGACAGGCGGTCCGGTTCGGGGCCGAGAGCACGACTGGGACTGCCCATGCACCATGCCATGCGGATTCGGGCAGACAGGCGATCTAGTTTGGAGTGGTCGGGACTACCTGCGCACCATGCCGTGTGAGTTCGGCAGACGGACGGTCTTGTTCGGGGCGATCGGGACTGCCCGCATTCTGTGCCTTGCGGGTTCGAGTGGAAGGAAGGTACAGTTCTAGGGGGATGGCACTGCAAGCGCAAAGTGTTGTCCGGGTTCAGATGGATTGACTGGTTCTGTCTGGTTCGCGGTGGTCGGGACTGCCAGTGTTCCGTGCCTTGTGGGTTCGGACGGATGGACGATCTGGTTCGAGGCGGATGGCACTACCCCCGAACCGGACTATGTGTGGGCAGTCCCAACCTCCCTGAACCGGACCATCCCTCTGCTAGAACCCGCATGGCATGGAGCGAGGGATATCCCGACCGCCCCGCATAGGACTGTCCGTTTGCCTGAACCAGCACTGCACGGAGCGTGGGCAGTTCCGTCCGTCCCGAACCGGACCGTCCGTTCAAACCCACATGGCACTGAGCGTGGGCAGTTCCATCTGCCCTGAACAAGACATCGGTCCGCTAGAACCGCACGACACGGTGCGCGAGCCATGCCATCCGCCCCGAACCGAACAGTCAGTTCTACCCGAACCCGCAAGGTACGGAGCGTGCCCGAACCAGACCATCCGTCCGCCCGAACCTGCAAGGCATGGCAGACGGACGGTCCTGTTTGGGGCGGTCGGGCAGTCCCAACGGGTGGACGGACGGTCCGGTTCAGGTCGGATGGCACTGCCCGCACACCG
Organism: Dracaena cambodiana; assembly: GCA_036321105.1. NCBI lineage: Eukaryota > Viridiplantae > Streptophyta > Magnoliopsida > Asparagales > Asparagaceae > Dracaena > Dracaena cambodiana. The sequence continues at coordinate 15,260,729 of JAYEPQ010000017.1, forward strand.
TGCCGTGCTGGTTCGGACGGACGGATAGTCTGGTTTGGGGCGGATGGCACTACACCTGCAAGGCACGGAGCACAGATGGGGCTAACCGTGCACCGCACCTTGCGGGTGCGGGCGGACGAACGGTCCGATTCAGGGCGGTCGGGACTGCCCATGCACCGTGCCGTGCATGTTCCGACGTAATAGACGGTCCTATTCGGGGCAAAAGGCACGGCCAGGTCTACCCCTATCACTGTGTAGTGTGGGTTCTGGCAAACGAACGGGCCGATTTGGGGCGAACCGACTGCTCGGTGCCTTGTTTGTTCGAGCGAAAGGACGGTCTAGTTCAGGACAGATGGCACTGCTAGGACTGCCCGCACATCGTGTCATGTTGTTTCGGGCGCACAAACAGTCCTTGTAACTACCACCTTTCGATTATTGCATTTAATTCAGTTCGAAAATAATAATAATAAATTAAATTAAATTAAAATAGTTATAATCTGGAAAGTAAATGCATAAAAGAGGGATTTGCTTAGGATGAGAATCTAGAAGAGGTTGAGATGAAAACAAATTCGTAAGATTACCTTTATCCAAAAGATTTGTTATATAAATCTTCAACCAACAAGATTGCATCTCAACCAATAATATCATATCTCAACCTTCCAACCCTTTTAAATTTTAAATAAAGATAAAATAATATCCTTTTCTCTTCAAGAGAACACAGAAAAATTTCAGAATGTACGGGAAGGAGGGAGAAAGGAAGTAAGGAAAGGAAACGTGAGAAAAGAAGAGATTCGGCCAAGGTGAGTTCTTTTAACCCACTTTAACATGCTAATATTTATGCTTATTTTTATACTTCTTGTTTCATTTAATTAAATGTATATATATATATATATATTATATTGTTCACTTAGGTCAAAATTAACAATAAAACAACCATGGTAGCCATCATGATTTTTGCAAAATACTGTATGCATGAGAAGCAATAAACTAGATGAAGGCCACAATGTTTCCCTCTTCATTTTCCCTTATATGTCTACAATCATACAAATATGAAATAGGCGTTAGCAGTTCAACCAACCAATGGATCCTATTGTTGACGACTTGGATTTTCCTCCAATTTCTTTGGAAACAAAAGGAAAGGCCGAACATGAAGATTGTCAGAATTAATCTCTATACCTTGAAATGGTAAGGCGAGGTAGCTAGAAACCGAAAAGCTGCAACCAATCATTTGGGTAAAGGATGAGGCATGAATTTACTTGCTTCCCTGAGCAAATGAGGCCTAAATGGATCTGAGACTTCTCAAGTGGTTTGGATCACGGAGCATATCTTTCATATTAATAGCGGGCCTTCAAGTCTATCGTGTATGATTTGATCCAAACCTGACCCATGATCCCCAAAAAAATTTCACAATAAACGACCCATAACATCACTAGTCAAACAAGGCCTCAATGGATCCGAGATCTCTCAGGGGTTCAGATTTTTGAATTGGCCCTTCAGATATATAATGGATCATCATGTCCATCTTCTGTGATCGGATGCAAACTTGGTCCATTACCGCCCCTATCATTTCTGTTACATGCTTCATTCCTTTGGATGTATTTCAATCTGTATTTTGATGATCTCAGATGGGGCCAGTAGTAATAACCTGCTGCCACATGAATCCTTAGGATGGAAAATTTTTGCTCAATGCAGGAAAGTATGATATGGTAAATGTATGCTTGTAATATAGTCTGGATGCTGTTGTGGTAAAGGTCGTTGGAGCAAAAACAAGGTTGTTCCAGTGCGACATGAGATTCATGGGTTCGAACCCTGTAAACATCCTCTTTGCAAAAACAATGGTAATTCTGCATCCTTCATATACCTTCCCCGAACCCTGCAACAGCTGGAAGTTTACCATTTCCCCTATGTTGTAATCACTTTACTATGTAGTATGGGGTGTGCATTTAGAACTGCTCCTGCTTCTTCTTCTTTCCTGCTCCTGCTTCTTCTTCTTCATTTCTTTAGTCTGCTTCTCGTTCTCCTTTCTCCGTTTGGTTGCAATGATAAGACAACTTTAGGAAATTCTAAATGCACACATATTTTACTAGTGAGCACTACTTCCTCTACGTTGTAAATCACTCTACTATATAGTGTGTGGTGTGCATTTAGGAATTCTACTTCTTCTTCTTCTTTTTCTGTTTCGGCTACTGCTGCTTCTCTTTCTCCTTGCAATGATAAGACAACTTTATGAAATTCTAAATGCACACATATTTAAGAGTGAGCACCATTTTCCCTATATTGTAAATCACTTTACTATACATCATATTGGAAATAAAACCGAAAAGACACCGAAAATTATGAAATTGGTGATAGATCATTAACTCTGGCATTGTACATTATTCTTTATTGTTACTATTATTGCCATAGAATATTGAAATTAATGATGATCACCAATCCATTAAATTAAACTGAATGACTTACACTGGAATCGACATACACTGAGATTTGGGAAAAATTTAGGTTCATATGAATTAGATAGCTGGACGTAACTGTGTCACTGTTTCCCAATTTGGGAGGATCGGGATAGGCTTCGATCATTACTGCGCCACTGTTTCCCATTTTGGGAGGATCGAGATATGCTCCGATCAAAATTACTATTCTGTTTTCCCGGGGTAGACGGGGATGCGTTCAGGCCAGCTATATTCATATTTTTCTTGAATTTTTAAATACCATAATTAAAAGATATCAACTAAAATATAATAATAATAACTTCTACTCTTATTTGTTTGTCTGTCCATGATATTGAATTATTATTGTTATTTGTTATGTTAGATCGCTTTACTGACTATCCTGGTTATTCATGACCAGATGCAGATATTTATCCCGAAGTAGATCCTCCAGAAACAGAACAAGATGTGGCATACTTTAAAGAACAGGCAGATCTACAGGAGTGATGAAATCTCAAGTTAATTACTTCCATTTTAGAAAACTGTAATAAGTGCATATGGCACTTCATTTAGTTTTATGTGAGACAACTCTTTTATTCAGAAATAATTTATTGTAGTTACATTTTTCTGATTTTATTTAGAGGAAGTTATTATCTCTTTGATTTAAAAAAAAATTATCATTTATTTCTGGATGTTATTGATATTAAATTTCGTTGCAACTGTAATGTTTTGTTTTGAGGATTGTTGAGTTGTCATTCGACATCGAACGTTTCAGCTTTCCACACTACGGAAAGTGGGGCGTTACAGGTGGTATCAGAGCTCAAGCTTCTTTAAGTCTGTTCAGGTGATTTGAACAAACTTGAATATCATTACAGTCAGCAAATAAATAAATAAATTTAATAGATTAATTTTACTAAACTATTTAAGGTTCAATACGGCTATATAGATATATACACATAAATATGATTTTTCTAAATATATCTATTTGCTTTTATTATGTTTATTTACATTATTCTGTTTCCTCAGAAGGATGGCTCATCAGAAGAATGGAGCAAATTCCGGCTTGACCTCGAACACTACTGAAGCCAATGAAATGTTAGGACTGCTTAGTAAGATGGTCGACGCGCAACAACAACAGGCCGAAGCCTTTCGAGCAGGAGTGATGGCGGCCTTAGATTGTCTGGCAGAACCGAGGGACTAGCACCCTAGAGGGATATCTAATTTCAGATGCCTTCATCCATCTACCTTCTCGGGGACATAGGAGCCTTGGAAGCTGAACAGTGGTTTTTGCAGATGGAAGACTTGTTAAGAGCTGCTAGGATTCCAGATGCTGACAAAGTAAGTGTCATCAAAATTCAACTGACGAATAGCAAGGACTTGATGGCAATCAGAGGAGAACAAACAATCCCAACCAATCTCGTGGGATGCTTTTACAATGAGTTTCCTTGCAAGGTTCTTTCCTAGAGCAGCCAGGAGAGAGATGGAGCACCAATTCATTAACTTGAGGCAGGTCGGAATGACAGTAGAAGAGTATGCATCAAAATTTGTTCGCCTGAGTCGATTTGCACCATACATGGCATCAGATGAGGCAGATCGTGCTCATCGCTTCCAGCAGGGATTGAGAATAGATATCCAGAAGTATTTAGTAACCTCCAGAATAGAGACCTATGCTGAAGTTATTGATGCAGCTCGAGATATAGAGCAAGTGATAGATAAGGAAAGGTCGGTTCAGTCTTCTGCACCCAAGAGGTCGGCTAGTCAAATATTGGGAGGAACTTCATCCAGGAATACTGAGAAGCATCTGGTCATTTTTTCGCAACAAAAGGTTACTTGCACACATTGTCAGAAGCCAGGACACACTATCAAGGAGTGTCGGTATGCTAACAACTTATGCCTAGCATGTGGATCAAGTGAACATAAGATCGGGGATTGTCCACGCAGGAGAAACATGGGGTCAACGTCTCGCCTCCCAGTACCTCAACAACAACAGCAGACACAAAGGGATCAGAATGGCAATCAGAAGAGGCGACCACTTCTACCTCAGAATAGAGCTTATGAGCAGGCTAAGAAGAATAAGGCAGTGGACATGGGACGTGGACAAGCATATAACCTAACCACAGAGCAAGCAGAGAAGTCAGATGACGTGGTGGCAGGTATGATACTAGTCAATCATATACTCGCATCAGTTTTGTTTGACTCAGGGAGCATCACATTGCTTTATTTCCTCTAAATTTGTGACACTACATGCCATACCTTATGAGAACTTGAACATTAGAAGGAAGATAAGCACGGGTAATGGGGGTATTGTTTCTACTCAGATGTGTAGATTGTGTCCTGTAGTAATTTGTAGAAGAGAATTCTATGCTAATTTCCTAATTATCGATACTCACGGATTTGACGTGATATTGGGAATGAATTGGTTAATTACCTTTCATGCAATTATTGACTGCCGGAGGAGAAGCGTTGTCTTCAGGATACCGAATCACCCAGAGTTCAAGTTCATCGGGGGCAGCAGCACCAAGGAACCTGCAGAATTTTGAGCTCGATCTACGGAGGGAGTAGTAATCCAAATGGATGCCATACCAACTGATATTCCAGTGGTGTCAGAGTTTTTGGACATCTTCGAGGATTTCTCAGGATTACCACCAAATAGGGCAGTGGAGTTCGCTATTGAGCTTCTTCCTGACACCACACCAATCTCTCTAGCTCCATATCGAATGGGTCTAGCAGAGCTAAAAGAAGTGAAGATGCAATTAGACGAGTTGGAAGCTAAAGGTTTCATTAGACCAAGTACTTCCCCTTGAGGTGCACCAATACTTGTGACTGAGAAGAAAGATGGAGGCAAAGATTATGTATTGATTACAGGGGATTAAATAGGGTCACTATCAAAAATCGATACCCACTACCGAGGATTGATGACTTGTTTGATCAGCTTGGTGGTGCTAGGGTATTTTCCAAGTTGGATCTTAAGTCTGGGTATCACCAAGTGAAAGTGAAGGAGTCGGATATTCCTAAAACAGCATTCCGGACTTGATATGGGCATTTTGAATTCTTAGTGATGCCACATCTGCAATTTTTATGAACTTAATGAATCGAATTTTTCTTCCATATTTGGATAAATTCGTTGTGGTGTTTATAGATGACATATTGGTGCATTCAAGGACCGAAGAAGATCACACTAAGCATTTAAGGATAGTTATGGAGACACTAAGGAAGGAAAAATTATATGGGAAACTTAGTAAATGCGAATTTTGGCTGAAGAGTATTTCATTCTTGGGACACATTATTTCTCAAGATGGAATCTCAGTCGATGCTGGCAAGGTTTCAACAGTGAAGGATTGGTCGATCCCGAAAAATGTTTCAAAGGTGAGAAGCTTTCTGGGATTAGCAGGTTATTATCAAAAGTTCATGCAAGACTTTTCTAAGATTGCGGGACCCCTGATCATGCTCCTGAGGAAAGGAGAGAGGTACGACTGGATAGTTGAATGTGGTGCAGTTTTCAATGAGTTGAAAAGGAGGCTCACAATAGCACCAGTATTAGCCGTACCAGAAGGGACCGAAGGAATGGTTGTATACAGTGATGCATCCGGCAATGGACTAGGTTGTGTATTGATGTAACGAGGACGAGTGATAGCATATGCTTCTAGACAATTGAGACGGCATGAGAAAAACTATCCCACACATGATTTGGAGCTTGCAACTGTGATTTTTGCATTAAAAATTTGGAGGCATTATTTGTTGGGTAGCAAAGTGGAGATTTATATAGATCATAAGAGTCTTAATTATATCTTCACATATAAAGAACTTAATTTGAGACAGAGAAGGTGGCTCGAATTGATGGCAGACTATGACGTCAATTTGCAATACCATCCTGGTAAGATCAACGTGGTACCTGATGCCTTGAGCAGAAAGCCTATGGTAATGATTCTAATTCAGCAAAAGAAGCTACAGTTAGAATTAGAAATTATTTTACCCAGTGTCGAGGCACAAATGCTGGCTTTACAACTCCAACCGCCACTGGTGGAAAAGATTAAAGAAACTCAGAAAGATGAACCTCAGCTGCAAAGGTTCCGAAGACAAGTAGAAGAAGGACAGAGGACAGATTTATGTATCCAGGCAGATGGGTCTCTCCGATTGGGCAGTAGGTTGTGTGTGCCCAAAGGAGAAATTCGGCAGGAAGTATTATCAGAGGCTCATAGTTCAGTTTATGCTATCCAACCCGGAGGAACAAAGATGTATCAAGACCTAAAGCAGCATATTTGGTGGCATTGAATGAAGCGTGAAATTGCCAAGTTTGTATCCAAGTGCTTAACTTGTCAGCAAGTTAATGCAGAGCATCAAAGAATGCCGGGACTTCTTCAACCTTTACCCATACCCGAGTGGAAATGGGAAAGAGTTACAATGGATTTTGTTACCGCATTACCATGCAGTCCAAAGGGTAATAATGCAATTTGGGTAATTGTGGACCGCCTCACTAAAGTAGCGCATTTCATACCATTTCGTGTAGGATAGTATACCGAAATTTTGGCAGAAAAGTATATGTGTGAAGTGGTAAAAATACATGATGTGCCGGTTAGTATTATATCAGACCGAGATGCCTGTTTCACCTCTCAGTTTTGAAAGAAACTGCAAGATAGTCTGGGATCAAAACTAGAGTTCAGTACAGCATATCACACAGAAACAGATGGCCAGTCAGAAAGAACTATCCAGACATTGGAGGATATGTTGAAGGCTTGTATGCTTGACTTCGGAGGATCATGGGAGGATTTCCTACATCTAGTGGAATTCGCCTACAATAATAGCTACCAAGCAAGCATCAAGATGGCACCATTCGAGGCTATGTATGGAAGAAAATGTAGATCACCGTTATATTGGGATGACATTGGAGAAAGAAAATTACTTGGGCCAGAAATGATTACCCAGGCAGTGGATAAAATTAACTTAGTACGGCAACATCTGAGAGCAGCCCAAGATCGACAGAAGAGCTGGGCAGACCACCGACGGCGGTTTTTGGAATTTCAAGTAGGAGACTCGGTTTTATTGAAGGTTTCACCCACACGTGGAGTCATTCATTTTGGCAACAGTGGGAAGTTAAGCCCGAGATTCATCGGCCCCTTCGTGATCTTGGAACGAATAGGCAAGGTCTCGTATCGCCTAGCCTTACCGCCTACATTGGAACAAGTACAAAACGTTTTCCATGTCTCACAGTTAAAACGGTATGTACATGATGAGAGGCATATCGTGGACTATTCAGGACTGGAGATCGGACCAGACCTCTCATATCCAGAAGAACCGGTCGTCATACTTGACCGTATAGAGAAGACTTTGAAGAACAAAGTAATTCCACTTATGTTGGTTTCTTGGAATCGACATTCCAACCGGAAGGCAACCTGGGAGCGAGAGGAAGACATTCGAGAGTGTTTTCCCCACTTATTTGAGTAAAGGTACAACTCCTCTACATCATTTGAGTTTAAAGAAATTTCGAGGAGGAAATTTTTTCTTAAGAGGGGTAGAATGTAACTACCACCTTTCGATTATTGCATTTAATTCAGTTCTAAAAAAATAATAATAATAATAATAAAATAAATTAAATTAAAATAAGTTAAAATCTGGAAAATAAATAAATAATTGAATAAAAGAGTGATTTGTTTAGGATGAGAATCTAGAAGTGGTTGAGATGAAAACAAATTCGTAAGATTACCCTTATCCAAAAGATTTGTTATATAAATCTTCAACCAACAAGATTGCATCTCAACCAACAATATCATATCTCAACCTTCCAACCCTTTTAAAATGTAAATAAAGATAAAATAATGTCCTTTTCTCTTCTCGGGAACGCAAAAAAATTTCAGAACGTACGGGAAGGAGGGAGAAAGGAAGTAAGCAAAGGAAAAGGGAGAAAAGAAGAGATTCGGCCAAGATGAGTTCTTTTGACTCAATTTAACATGCTAATATTTATGCTTATTTTTATACTTCTTGTTTCATTTAATTAAATGTGTATATATATATATATATATATATATATATATATATATATATATATATATATATATTATATTGTTCACTTAGGTCAAAATTAACCATAAAACAACCATGGTAGCCATCATGATTTTTGCAAAATACTGTATCATGAGAGGCAATAAACTAGATGAAGGCCATAATGTTTCCCTCTTCATTTTCCCTTATATGTCTACAATAATACAAATATGAAATAGGCGTTAGCAGTTCAACCAACCAATGGATCCTATTGTTGACAACTTGGATTTCCTCCAATTTCTTTGGAAACAAAAGGAAAGGCCGAACATGAAGATTGTCAGAATTAATCTCTATACCTTGAAATGGTAAGGCGAGGTAGCTAGAAACTGAAAAGCTGCAGCCAATCATTGGGTAAAGGATGAGGCATGAATTTACTTGCTTCCCTGAGCAAATGAGGCCTAAATGGATCTGAGACTTCTCAAGTGGTTTGGATCACGGAGCATATCTTTCATATTAATAGCGGGCCTTCAAGTCTATCGTGTATGATTTGATCCAAACCTGACCCATGATCCCCCAAAATTTTCACAAAAAGCTACCCATAACATCACTAGTCAAACAAGGCCTCAATGGATCCGAGATCTCTCAGGGGTTCAGATTTTTGAATTGGTCCTTCAGATATATAATGGATCATCAAGTCCATCTTCTGTGATCGGATGCAAACTTGGTTCATTACCGCTTACATGCTTCATTCCTTTGGATATATTTCAATCTGTATTTTGATGATCTCAGATGGGGCCAGTAGTAATAACCTGCAGCCACATGAATCCTTAGGATGGAAAAATTTTGCTCAATGCAGAAAAGTATGTTATGGTAAATGTATGCTTGTAATATAGTCTGGATGTTGTTGTGGTAAAGGTCGTTGGAGCAAAAACAAGGTTGTTCCAGTGCGACATGAGATTCATGGGTTCGAACCCTGTAAACATCCTCTTTGCAAAAACAATGGTAAATCTACATCCATCATATACCTTACCCGAACCCTGCAACAGCTAGAAGTCTACCATTTCCCCTATGTTGTAAATCACTTTACTATGTAGTATGGGGTGTGCATTTAGAACTTCTTTTTCTTCTCCTTTCCTGCTCCTTCTTCTTCTTCTTTTCCTGCTTCTGCTTCTCCTTTTTCTTCTCCTGCTTCTGCTTCTCGTTGTCCTTTCTCTGTTTGGTTGCAATGATAAGACAACTTTAGGAAATTCTAAATGCACACATATTTTACTAGAGAGCACTACTTCCTCTATGCTGTAAATCACTCTACTATAGTATGTGGTGTGCATTTAGGAATTCTACTTCTTCTTCTTCTTTTTCTGTTTCGGCTACTGCTGCTTCTCTTTCTCCTTGCAATGATAAGACAACTATAGGAAATTCTAAATGCACACATATTTAAAGTGAGCACCATTTTTCCTATGTTGTAAATCACTTTACTATACATCATATTGGAAATAAAACCCGAAAAGACACCGAAAATTATGAAATTGGTGATAGATCATTAACTCTGGCATTATACATTATTCTATATCGTTACTATTGTTGCCATAGAATATTGAAATTAATGATGATCACCAATCCATTAAATTAAACTGAATGACTTACACTGGAATCGACATACACTGGGATTTGGGAAAAATTTAGGTTATATGAATTAGAAGGCTGGACGTAATTGTACCACTGTTTTTCAATTTGGGAGGATCGGGATAGACTCCGATCATTACTTCGCCACTGTTTCCCATTTTGGGACGATCGAAATAGGCTCCGATCAAAATTACTGTTCCGTTTTTCCTGGGGTAGACAGAGATGCGTTCAGACCAGCTATATTCATATTTCTCTTAAATTTTCAAATACCATAATTAAAAGACATCAACTAATAATAATAATAACTTCTACCTTATTTGTTTGTCTGTCCATGATATTGAATTATTATTGTTATTTGTTATGTTAGATCGCTTTACTAACAATCCTGGTTATGCATGACCAGATGCAGATATTTATCAAGAAGTAGATCCTCCAGAAATAGAATAAGATGTGGCATACTTTAAAGAACAGGAAGATCTACAGGAGTGATGAAATCTCAAGTTAATTCTTCCATTTTAGAAAACTGTAATAAGTGCATATGGCACTTCATTTAGTTTTATGTGAGACAACTCTTTTATTCAGAAATAATTTATTGTAGTGACATTTTTCTAATTTTATTTAGAGGAAGTTGTTATCTCTTTGATTTAAAAAATAATTATCATTTATTTCTGTATGTTATTGATATTAAATTTCGTTGCAACTGCAATGTTTTGTTTTGAGGCTTGTCGAGTTGCCATTCGACGCCGAACGTTTCAGCTTTCCACACTACGGAAAGTGGGGCGTTACAGTCCTGTTAGGGGCGGTCGAGAATGCTTGCACTCCGTTCCATGCGGGTGCGCATGGACGGATGGTCCTGTTCGGGGTAGTCGGAACTGCCCGTGCTCCGTGCCTTGCGGGCTAGGGTGGACAGACGGTCCAGTTCAGGGCGGATGGCACGGCCCGCGCACCTTGCCTTGCAGGTTCGGGCGGATGGACGGTCCATATATATGTACATATATATATGTGTGTGTGTGTGTGTGTAGGGCAGTGCATTGCGGGTTCTGGCCGGCGGATGGTCCGATTCGAGTTGGATGGCACTGCCTTTTCATGGTGCCTTTCGGGTTCGAGTTGATGGACGTTCCGATTCGGGGCCGCTTGCACAGCGGGGACTACCCGCACACCGTGTCATGCTGGTTTGGGCATAGCGATGGCTTGATACGGGGCGGATGGCACTACTCGTGCACCATGTCGTGCTGGTTCTGGCAGATAGACGGTCCAGTTTGGGGCTGTCGGGATGCCTGCACACCGAGCCGTGCGGGTTTGAGTGGACGGACAACACTATTTAGGGCTGTTGGGACTGCCCGCACTTCCTGCCTTGTGGGTTCGGGATGACGGACGGTCCAGTTATGGGCGTATGGCGATGCCCACGCAACGTGCCGTGCAAGTTCAGGCGAACGGACGGTTCGGTTTGGGGCAGTCGGGATTGCACGCGCTCCGTGCCTTGCAAGTTTGGTAGGACGGAACGTCCAGTTTGAGGCGAGTGGCACTGCCCACGAACCGGACCGTGCACAGGCAGTCCCGATCTCCAAGAATCGGACCTCCCATCCACCAGAACCCACACGGCACGGAGCGCAAGCAGTCCCGACTGCGGTCCGTGCCTTGCAGGTTCAGGCAGACGGACGGGGCTGTTCGGGGCGATTACGATTGCCGGCGCCTCGCACCACGCGAGTTCTGGCGGACAGGAGGTTGGGATTGCCCGCGCAATATGTGGTTCATGGCGGTCGCGGGCAGACGGACGGTCTGGTTCGGGGTAGTCGGGACTGCCCGCGCACTGTGCCTTGCCAGTTCGGACGGACAAACGGTCCTGTTCGGGTTGAAGGGCACTGCCCACGCATCATGTTGTGCGGGTTCTGACATGACGAACGGTCGTATTCGGGGCGATTGGGACTGCCCGCTCAACGTCATGTGCGGGTGCAGGCGGACGGTCCAATTTGGAGCGGATGGCATGGCCAGGACTGCCCCGCGCACCGTGCTTTGTTGGTTCTGGCTGAACGACGTTCTAGTTTGGGGTAGATGGGATGGGAATGACCACACTCCATGCCTTGTGCTTCGTGCGGATGGACGGTTCGATTCGGCACGGATGGCACTGCCTGCGCACAGTGCCGTGCGGGTTTCAGCATGACAGTCTGTCCATTTTAAGGGACTACCCGCGCTCCGTGCCTTGCTGGTTCGGGGCGGATGGCACTGCTCGCGCATAGTGCAGTGCGGGTTCTGGCATAACGGACGATCCTGTTCGGGGTAGATTTGGGAATGACACACGGTCCGATTTGGGTCCGATGGCACTGTTCGTGCACCGGACCGTGCATTTGCTAGCGGACGGACGGTCCGGTTTGGGCAGTTTTGTCTGCCTGCGCACCGTGCAGTGCGGGTTTGAGTAGATCGACAGTCCAGAAGGACAGTCTGGTTCGGGACCGATAGCATGGCCAAGACTGCCTGCGTACCGTGCCATGCGGGTTGGGGTGGACGGACGGTCCCGTTCAAGGAGTCGGGACTGCCCGCACTCCGTGCCTTGAAGGTTTGGGTGGACAGTTTGGTTCGGGGAAGATGGCAGTGCCCGTGCACTATGCCGTGCGAGTTCTAGAGGATGGATGGTCCTGTTTAGGGTGGATGGCATGGCCAGGACTGCGCCGCGCAACGTGCCGTGTGGGCTCGGGCGGACGGACTATCCTGTTCGGAGCAATAGGGATGCCCGCGCACCGTGCCATGCAAGTTCCGACGGACGGATGGTCCGGTTCGAGGCAGATGGGATGGGACTTCCTGCACTTTGTGCTTTGCGGGTTTGGGTGGACAGACGGTCCTGTTCGAGGCCTACAACACTGATGGGACTACACCGCACACTGTCCCTTGCAGGTTCGGATGGTCCTGTTAGTGGCGGTCGGGACTGCCTGCGCTTCGTGCCATGCAGGTTGAGGCATACGGACAGTCTGGTTCAGGGCCGACAGCCATGACTGCCCATGCACCGTGCCTTGCAGGTTCGGGCGGTACCGTCCATCCCGAACTACCCCGAACAGTACCGTTCGTCCATCCGAACCCGTAAGGCATAGAGCGTGGGTAGTACCCGCAAGGTTATCAGCCTTGAACCGGACCGTCCGTCTACCCGAACCTGCACGGCATGGACAGACGGACGGTCCGCAGGGCGGATGGCTCTGCCTGTGCATCGTGCCTTTTAGGTTTGGGTTGATGGATGGTCCGGTTCGGGACTATCCACGCACCGTGTTGTGCTGGTTTGAGCAGACCGACAGTCCGGTTCCCGACGGATGGCACTACCCTCGCTTCGTGTCGTGCGAGTTCTGGCAGACAAACGGTCTAATTCAGGGCGGATGGCACGACCAGAACTACTCTGCACGCTGTGTCGTGCGGGTTCGAGCGTAACGGACGGTCCACATATATGTACATATATATATATATATGTGTGTGTGTGTTTATATATATAGGGCAGTGCATTACGGATTCTAGTGGATGGATGGTCCAGTTCGGTGCAGTTGGCACTACCCGTGCACCATGTCGTGCTGGTTCGGGTGGACTGATGATCCGGTTTGGGGCGGATGGCACTACCCTCGCATCGTGCCATGATGGACGGTCTAGTTCATAGCGGATGGGACGAGACTGCCTACTCTTCGTGCCTTGCGGGTTTGGACAAACAGAATGTCCCGTTCAGGGCGGAGGGCACTACTTGCGCATAGTGCCGTAAGGGTTCGGGCAGACCGACTGTCTGATTTGGGGCGGATGGTACTGCTAGGACTGCCTGCGCATCGTGTCGCGCTAGTTTGGGTGGATGGACAGTCCGGTTCAGGCCGATAGCATGGGCGGGACTGCTCGCGCACCATGCCATGTGGGTTCTTATGGACAGACGGTCCTATTCAGGGTGAATGGCGCGGTCAGAACTGGCCCGCTCACCCTTCTGTGCGGGTTCTGGCAGACGGATGGTCCGGTTCAGGAGAGATAACACTGCCCGCGCACCATGCAGTGCGGGTTCGGGTAGACGAATGGTCCCAGTTGGGGCGGTCGGTACCACTCGCACTTTGTGCCTTGCGGGTTAGGGCGGACGAACTCTCTAGTTTCATGTGGATGGCACGACCAGGACTGGCTTGCTCACCATGCCGTGTGGGTTCTGGCAAATGGACAGTCCGGTTCGGGGTCGATGGCATGACCTAGACTACCCACACACCGTGCCTTGCGGGTGCGGGCGGACTGATGGTCCAGTTGGGGCCGATGGCACGGCCAAGACTGCCCCGCGCACCATGCCGTGGGGGTTCGAGAGTGACGGAAAGTCTGGATCGGGGTGGATGGCCCAACCGGTACTGCCCCCCTCACCGTGCCGTAAGGGTTCTGGCGGACGGATGGTCTGGTTCGTGGCGAATGGCACGACCCGCGCACGGTACCGTGCGCGTTTGGGTGGACGGACGGTCGGTCCTGTTCGAGGCAGTCAAGACTGTTCGCACTCCATGCCTTGCAGGTTTGGGCTGACGGACGGTCTGGTTCGTAGCGGATGCCACTGCCCGCTCACTGTACAGTGAGGGTTGCGACGGATAGTCGCCCTGGTTCGGGGCCTATAGCACGGTAAGGACTACCCGCGCACCATACCGTGCGGGTTCTAGCGAATGGACAGTTCAGTTCGGGGCGAATGGGACAGCCAGGACTGCCCCGCACACTGTTCCATGAAGGTTTGAGCGGACGGATGATATATATGTTTGTGTGTGTATATATATACACAAACACCGTGCCAGGACTGCCCAGCTCATTACAGGTTCGGGGTGGATGACATTGCCTGTGCACCGTGCCTTGCCGTTCGGGTGGACGGGCGGTCTAGTTCGAGGCCGATATAATAGCTAGGATTGCCCGCGCACCATGTCGTGCGGGTTCTAGCAGACAGACGGTTGGGAGTGGTCAAGACCGCCTAAGCACCATGACGTGCGGGTTTGGATGGACGGACGGTCCTATTCGGGGCGACCAGGACTGCCCGCACTCCATGCCTTGCGGGTTAGGGAGGATGGATGGTCCGATTCATGGCGAAGGGCATTGCAAGCGCAAAGTGCCGTCCGGGTTCAAATAGACGGACGGTCCGGTTCGGGGGCGATGGCAATGCCCACACACAGTGCCGTGCTTGTTCATGCGCACGGACGGTCCGGTTTGGGGCGATCTGGACTGCCAGCATTCTGTGCCTTGTAGGTCTGGGCGGACGAAAGGTCCGGTTCAGGGAGGATGGCATTGCCCCCGAACCGGACTATGCGTGGGCAGTCCCAACCTCCCTAAACCGAATCATCCCTCTGCTAGAACCTGCATGGCACGGAGCGTTGGTTGTCCCGACCGCCTCGAACAGGACCGTCCGTTTGCCCGAACTTGCAATGCATGGAGCGTGCGCAGTCCTGTATGCGCTAAACCGGACCGTCCATTCAAACCTGCATGGCACTAAGCGCGGGCAGTGCCATCCGCCTTGAATAAGACCGTCGGTCCCCTAGAACCCGCACGGCACGGTGCGCGGGCAGTGCCATCCGCCCCAAACCGGGCAGTCAGTTCTGCCTGAATCCGTAAGGCACGGAGCATGGGCAGTCCTATCTGCAAACCGGAGCGTACGTTCGAACCTGCAAGGCACTGTGCACGGGTAGTGTCATCCGCCTAGAACTGGACTGTTCGTTTGTGCAAACCCGCAAGGCACAGCGGACGAACGGTCCTGTTCGGGGAGGTCGGGCAATTCCGATGAGAGGACGGACTGTCCGGTCCAGGCAGATGGTACTGCAGGCACACTATGTCGTGCGAGTTCGCGTAGTCAGGAATGCCCGCGCTCCGTGCCTTGTGGCTTCATACAGACAGACGGTCCGGTTTGGAGCGGCTAGCACTGCATGTGCACCATGCTGGGTGGGTTTCAGCATGACAATCGGTCTAGTTCAAGGCGGTAGGAACGGCCTGCGTGACGGTCGGTTCGGGCGGATGGACGGTCCATTTTGGGGTAGATGGCACTCCCCGAGCACCATGCTATGCGGGTTCCGGCAGACGGACGGTATACCATAACGTGTGGGTTTCGGCGTGACGGACGGTCCTGTTGGGGGCGGATAGCACTGCCCGCGCACCGTGACGTGCGGGTTCAGGCATGAAAGACGGTCTAGTTCAGGGCCGATGGGACTTCCCTCGCACCGTACCATGAGTGTTCTAGAAGACGGACGGTCCAGTTCGGGGCGGTCGGGACTACTCTCGCACCATGCCGTGCAGGTTTGGGCATACGGACGGTCTGGATGGATAGTCTGGTTCTGGGCCAATAGCACGGCCGGGATTGCCAGCACACCATGTCGTGCATGTTCGGGCGGACGGACAGTCTGATTCAGGGCAGTCGGGAGTGCCCACGCACCGTGCCGTGCAGGTTCGGACAGACATACGGTCCTGTTCAGGGCTGTCGGGACTGCCCGCGCTCGGTACCTTGTGGGTTCGGGGGGACGGACGGTCTAGTTCTGGGCTGATGGCACTGCCCGTGCATAGTATCATGTGGGATCCGACAGACGAACAATCTGATATGGGGCGGTTGGCATTACCCACGCACCGTGTTGTGCGGGTTCGGGCGGACGGACGGTTCAGTTGAGATGGTCGAGACCACCCGTGCTCCGTGCTTTGCGGGTTTGTGCGGACGAAAGGTCTGGTTCAAGGCAGATGGCAAGGCCCCCGAACCAGACCGTGCACGGGAAGTCCTGACCTCCCCGAACTAGACCGTCCGTCCGCTAGAACCCACACACACGAAGTGCGAGTAGTCCTAACGGCCCCAAATAGAACCGTCCGTCTGCTTGAACCCTCAAGACACAGAGTGCGGGCAGTCCCGTCCGCCCCGCACCGGACTATCCATGCGTTCAAACCAGCACGGCACGATGCACGGGCAGTGCTATCCGCCACAAACAGGGCCGTCAGTCTGCCCGAACCGGCAATGCACGGAGCCCGGCAGTGCCATCCGTCCCGAACCGGTGTGCAAGCTGCACCATCCGCCATGAACCAGACCATTTGTCCACCCGAACTAGCAATGCAAGGAGCCCGGGCAGTCCCGACCGCCCCAAACCGGCACGGCATGGTGTGCGGGTAGTCCCGACCGCTCTGAACCCGCATGGCATGGTACATGGGCCGTGCCATTGGCCGTGAACTAGACCGTCCGTCAAGCCCGAACCCGCACGGCATGGTGTTCGAGCAGTGCCAGCTACCGCGGACCAGACCGTCCATCACGGCGAAACCAGCACAGCATGGTGCGTGAGCAGTGCCATCCGCCCCGAACCGAACCATCCATCCACTCGAACTTGCAAGCAACGGAGCGCGGGCAGTCCCGACTGTGCTATCCTCCGTTAGATAGACCATCCATCCACTGGAACTCGCATGGCACGGTGTGCGTACGGTGCCATCTGTCTCGAACTGAACCTTTCGTCCGCCTGAACTGGCAACGCAAGGAGCCCGAGCAGTCCCGACCGCCTCGAACCGGACCGTCCATCACGCCGGAACCTGCTCGGCACGGTGCGCAGGCAGTGCCATCCACCCCGAGCCGGATAGTCCATTCGCTTGAACACTCAAGGCATGGAGTGCTAGCATTCCCGTCCCATCTGCCCAAACCCGACCGTCCATCCGCTAGAGCATGCACGGTGCAGTACGCGGGGCAGTCCTAGCCATGCCATCTGCCTCGAACAGGACCGTCCGTTCTAATTCTAATTGTAATTTATAAGAGGGCTTCCTCCCCACATAACACAAAGAGAGAAAGAAAGAGATGAGAATATATGCGAGAATGAAACTTTCCAATTCAGGAAGGAAGCATCTCAAAAGTGACAGTCAATGTTTATAGCTGGGATAGGGATTGATGAAGCAAAGAAAGCACAACTTTCTCCGTAGAGGAAGAGCCATATAGTGTTGAACGTCATGAGAATGGAATGTATCATGACATTGCAGAGGCTAAGGTTTGAAACTGTAACTCATGTCTATGCCTCGCGTACTGTTCGAGGCAGATGGCATGGCTAGGACGGTCCTGTTCGAGGCAGATGGCATGGCTAGGACTGCCCCGCGTACTGCACCGTGCATGCTCTAGCGGATGGACGGTCGGGTTTGGGCAGATGGGACGGGAATGCTAGCACTCCATGCCTTGAGTGTTCAAGCGAATGGACTATCCGGCTCGGGGTGGATGGCACTGCCTGCGCACCGTGCCGAGCAGGTTCCGGCGTGATGGACGGTCCGGTTCGAGGCGGTCGGGACTGCTCGGGCTCCTTGCGTTGCCAGTTCAGGCGGACGAAAGGTTCAGTTCGAGACAGATGGCACCGTACGCACACCGTGCCATGCGAGTTCCAGTGGATGGATGGTCTATCTAACGGAGGATAGCACAGTCGGGACTGCCCGCGCTCCGTTGCTTGCAAGTTCGAGTGGATGGATGGTTCGGTTCGGGGCGGATGGCACTGCTCACGCACCATGCTGTGCTGGTTTCGCCGTGATGGACGGTCTGGTCCGCGGTAGCTGGCACTGCTCGAACACCATGCCGTGCGGGTTCGGGCTTGACGGACGGTCTAGTTCACGGCCAATGGCACGGCCCATGTACCATGCCATGTGGGTTCAGAGCGGTCGGGACTACCCGCACACCATGCCGTGCCGGTTTGGGGCGGTCGGGACTGCCCGGGCTCCTTGCATTGCTAGTTCGGGTGGACAAATGGTCTGGTTCATGGCGGATGGTGCAGCTTGCACACCGTGCCGTGCGGGTTCAGTCATCAAGGACGGCCTGGTTCGGGGCGGATGGCACTGCCCTCGCAACGTGCCGTGCTCGTTCGGGCATAATAGACGATTTGACTCAGGGCCAATGGCACTGCCCGTGCACCATGCCATGCCGGTTCGGGGCTGTCGGGACTGCCCGTGCACCGTGCTATGCCCGAACCCGAGGCACTGTGCGTGGGTGGTGCCATTCGCCTCGAACGGGGCCATCGCTTTGCTAGAATCGGCACAGCATGGTGCGCGGACAGTGCCATCCATCTCGAACCGGACCATTGGTCTGCCCGAACCCGCAAGGCATGGAGTGCGGGCAGTGCCATCCATCCCAAAGTGGACCGTCCGTCATGCCCAAACCCTCAAGGCAAGATCGCGGGCAGTCCCGGCAGCCCCGAACTGGATGAACAGGAAGAATAGCATGGTCGGGACTGCCCACGCATCGTGCCTTTCGGGTTCGGGCAGATGGACGGCCCGATTCGGGGCGGTTGGCACTGCCTGCGCACTGTGCCGTGCGGGTTCGGGCAATCCAATTCGGGGCCGATGGCACTGTGTCGTGCGGCTAGATGGTCATGTTCGGTGCGATCGGGACTGCCCACACTCCATGCTTTGCTGGTTTGGGCGGACAGACACTCTGGTTTGGGGCCAATGGAATGGCCCGTGCATTGTGCCTTGCGGGTTCGTGTGGACGAACGGTCCTGCTCGGGGCGGTCGCGGGCAGATGGATGGTCTGGTTAGGAGAGGCCAGGACTGCCCATGCACCACGCCTTGTGGGTTCGGGCAGACGGATGGTCCGGTTTGGGGCCGATAGCATGGCCAGGACTGCCTGCGCACCATGTCGTGCGGTTCGGGTAGACCGACTGTCTGGTTCGGGGCGGATGGCATTGCCTGGGGACCATGCTTGAGGGTTCTAGCAGACGGATGGTCCGGTTCGAGGCGGATGGAACAGGAGCGCCCGCGTACTGTGCCGTGTGGGTTTGTGCGAATGGATGGTAATGTTCGGTGCCATGCGGGTTTGGGCAGACGGAAGGCCTAGTTCGGAGCCAATAGCACGGTCGGGACTGCCCGCGCACTGTGCCATGACAGATGGTCTAGTTCGAAGCATAGGGGATGGGGCTGCCCGCGGTCCATCCCTTGCCAATTCGGACGGACGGAAGGTCCCGTTGGGGGCGGATGGCACTACTTGCGCATAGTGCCATACGTGTTTGTGCAGACGGACTGTCCGATTCGGGGAGGATGACACTGTCGGGACTGCCTACATACCGTGCCGCACTGGTTCGGGCGGACGGATGGTCCAGTTTGGGCCGATAGCACAAACGGGACTGCCCGCGCACCATGCAGTGCGGGTTCTAGTGGACGGACGTGCGGGTTCGGGCAGACAGAAGGTCAGGTTCAGAGCCGATAGCTTGGCAGGGACTGCCCACGCAACGTGCCGTGACGGACGGTCCAGTTCGAAGTGGATGGACAGTACTGCCTGCGCTCCATGCCTTGCGGGTTCGGACGGACAGAATGTTCTGTTTGGGGCATATGTCACTATTTGCGCACAATGTCGTGCATGTTCGGGCAGACACACTATCCAGTTCGGGGTAGATGGCACTGCCATGACTGCCTACACACCGTACCACACTCGTTTGGGTGGACGGACGGTCCAATTCGGGGCTGATACCATGAACGGGACTGCCTGCGCACCGTGCCATGCGGGTTCTGGTGGACGGACGGTCCTACTCGAGCCGAATGGCATGGTTAGGACTGGCCCGCTCACCATTCCATGCAGGTTCTAGCAGATGGACGTCTGGTTCAAGGCAGATAGCACTGCACGCGGACCGTGCCATGCAGGTTCGGCAAGATGGACGGTCCGATTTGCGGCAGTCGGGATCACTCGTGCTCCGTGCCTTGTAGGTTCAAGTGGACGAATGCTCCGGTTCGGAGTAGATGGTACAGCCAGGACTAGCCTGCACACCGTGTCATGTGGGTTCGGGCAGATGAACTCTCCGGTTCGAGGTGGATGGCACGGCCAGGACTGGCCCGCTCATCGTGTCGTGCAGGTTCTGGCTGACGGATGGTCCGGTTCGGAGCGGATGGCAAGGCCTGGACTTCTTACGCATCATGCCTTATGGGTTTGGACGGACGGATGGTCCGTTCCTGGGAGGATGGCAGTTCTAGCGCAAAGTGCCATGCGGGTTTAGACGGACGAATGGTCCTACTTGGGGCATATTGCACTGTTCGGTTCGGGGCCGATAGCGCGACGGGGACTTACCGCACACCAAGCCGTGCTGGTTCTGGCAGACAGACGGCCTGGTTCGGGACGGTCGGGACTACCCGCTCTCCGTGCCTTGGGGGTTCGAGCGGATGGAAGGTCCGGTTTGGGGCGGATGGCACTGCCCCGAAAAGGACTGTGCATGGGCAGTCCCGACCACCCGAATCAGACCGTCTGTTCGCCAGAACCCAAATGGCACGGAGCACGGGCTGTCCCGACCGCTTCGAGCAGGACCATCCATTTGCCCGAACCCGCAACGCATGGAGTGTGGGCAAATCCGTATGCCCCGAACCGGATCGTCCATTGAAACCTGCATGGCACTGAGCTCGGGCAGTGCAATCTACCCTGAACGGGACTGTCGGTCCGCTAGAACCCGCACGGGACGATGCGCGGGTAGTTCCATCCACCACGAAATGGCAGTCGACTCTGCCCGAACCGACACGGCACGGAGCACGAGCAGTCCCATTTGCCCCGAACTAGACTGTCTGTTCGAACCTGCACGGCATTGTGCACGGGCAATGCCATCTACCACGAACAGGTTCATCGGTCTGCTAGAACACGCACAGCACGGTGCACGGTCAGTGTCATCTGCCCAAAACCGGACCGTCCGTCCGCTCGAACCCGCGAGGCACGACCGACGGACGGTCCTGTTCGGGGCGGGCGGACAGTCCAGGCAGTCGGACAAATTGTCCGATCTGGGTCAGATGGCACTGCCCGTGCACCGTGCCGTGGGGGTTCGGGCGGACAGATGGTCCGATTCGGGGTGGATGACACTGCACCCGTTAGGCACGGAGCATGGATGGGACTATCGCAGGCACCGTGTCGTGCGGGTTCTGGTGGATGGACTGTCCGGTTCGGGGTTTATTGGATGGGACGGACCACGCATAGTGTCGTGCATGTTCGGGTGGACAAACGGTCTGGTTTGGGGTGGATGGCACTGCTACAACTGCCCGCACACCGTGCCTGTGGTTTCGGGCGCACGTACAGTCCTGTTAGGGAAGTCGGGATGTCCGCACTCTGTGTCATGCGGGTTCGGGTGGACGGACGGTCCGGTTTGGGCAGACGGACGGTCCGGTTCGAGGCGGATGGCTCGGCCCGTGCACCTTGCCTTGCGGAGTCGGGTGGACGAATAGTCCTGTTCGGGATGCTCGGGACTACCAGCTCACCATGCCGTGCGGGTTCTGGCCGACGGACGGCCAAGTTCGAGGCCGATAGCATGACCGTGCTGTGCTGGTTCGGGCAGATGGACGGTCCGGTTCGGAGCGGATGGCACAGCCAGAACTGCCCTGCGCACCATTCCATGCGGGTTCGGGCGTGATGGAATATCCATATATATATATATACATTTATATGTGTATATATATAGGGTAGTGCATTGCGGGTTCTGTCGGACAGACAGTCCAGTTCGGGATGGATGACACTACCCGCGAATCGTGCCTTTCGGGTTCGGATTGATGGACGGTCCAATTTGGGGCCGCTCGCACAGCCGGGACTGTCTGCGCATCGTGTCGTGCTAGTTCTGGTAGACCGACAGTCCGGTTCAGGGTGGATGGCACTGCCCTCACCCTGAGCCGTGCGAGTTCTGGTGGACGAATGGTCTGGTTCGGGGCGGATGGCACGACCAGAACTACTCTGCGTGCCGTACCGTGCAAGTTTGGGCGTGACGAACGGTCCATATATATGTACATATATGTGTGTGTGTATATATAGGGTAGTGCATTACGGGTTCTAGCAGACGAATGGTCCAGTTCGGTGCTGATGGCACTGCCCGAATGCCATGTCGTGCTGGTTTGGGCAGGCCGATGATCCGGTTTGGGGCAGATGGCACTACCCTCGCATTGTGCCGTGAGGGACGGTCTAGTTCATTGTGGATGGGACGGGACTGCTGGCCCTTTGTGCCTTGCGGGTTTTGATAAACGGATGTCCCGTTCGAGGCGGAGGGCACTACTCGCGCATAGTGTCGTAAGGGTTCGGGCAGACCAACATCTGATTTGGGGCGGATGGCACTGTCGGAACTGCCTGCGCATCATGTTGCGCTGGTTCGGGTGGACGGACGGTCCGGTTCGGGGCTGATAGCATGGCCGGGACTGCCCACATACCGTGCCGTGCGGGTTCTTGTAGACGGACGGTCCTGTTCAGTGCGAATGGCACGGTCAGGACTGGCCCGCTCACCATTCCATGTGGGTTCTGGCAGACAGACGGTCCAGTTTAGAGTAGATAACACTGGCCGCACACCATTCAGTGCGGGTTCGGGTAGACAGACGGTCCGATTCGGGGCGGTCGGGACCACTCGCGCCCCGTGCCTTGTGGGTTAGGACGGACGAACTCTCCAGTTCAGGTGGATGGCACGGCCAGGACTGACCCACTCACCGTACCGTGCGGGTTCTGGCAGACGAATAGTTTGGTTCGAGGTAGATGGGAAGGCCTAGACTGCCCACGCACCGTGCCTTGTGGGTTAGGGCAGACGGACGGTCCGGTTCGGGGTGGACTACCCGCTCACCGTGCCGTGTGGGTTCTAGCGGACAGATGGCTGGGTTCGGGGCCTATAGCACGGCCGTGCCGAGCTAGTTCGTGAAAACAGCACGGCCAGAAAATGCCCCACACATCGTGCCATGCAAGTTCGGGCGTGACGGAAGATTCTTATATATGTACATTTATATGTGTATATATATATGGCAGTGCATTGAGGGTTCTAGTGGACAGACGATCCGGTTCGGGGCGGATGGCACGGCCCGCGCACCATGCCTTTCGGGCTCGGGTTGATGGACAGTTCAGTATGGGGCCGATCGCACGGTCGAGACTATCCACGCAGCATGTCGTGCTGGTTCGGGCAGACCGACGGTCCGGTTCGGGGCGGATGACACGACCAGAACTACTCGGCCTGTCGTGCCGTGCGGATTCGGGCATGACGAACGGTCCATATATATGTACATATATATGTGTATATATATAGGGCAGTGCATTACAGGTTCTAATGGACGGTCCGGTTCGGTGCAGATGGCACTGCCTGCGCACCGTGTCGTGCTAGTTTGGCAGACCGACGATCCGGTTTGGGGTGGATGGCACTACCCTCGCACCGTATCATGACGAATGGTCAAGTTCGTGGTGGATGGGACAGAACTGCCTGTGTTTGTGCCTTGCGGGTTTGGACAAATGGAAGGTCCCATTCAGGGCAGAGGGCACTACTCGCACATTGTGACGTAGGGGTTCGGGCGGATAGACTATCTGATTTGGGGCAGATGTCACTGGCGGGAATGCCTGCACATCGTGTCGCGCTAATTCGGGTGGACGGACGATCCGGTTCGGGGCCGATAGCATGACCGGGATAGGCCGCGCACCATACCGTGCAGTTTCTTGTGGACGGATAGTCCTGTTATGGGCGAATGGCAAGTTCAGGACTGGCCCGCTCACCGTTCCGTGCGGGTTCTGGCAGGCGGATGGTCCGGTGCGGGGCATATAACACTGCCCGCGCACCATGCAGTGCGGGTTCAAGTAGATGAACGGTCCGGTTCAGGGCGGTCGGGGCCACTAGCACTCCGTGCCCTGCTGGTTAGTACGGACGAGCTCTCTAGTTCTGGGTGGATAACACGGCCAGGACTAGTCCGCTCACCGTGCCGTGCGGGTTCTGGTGGACGGATGGTCCAGTTCAGGGTGGATGGCAAGGCCTAGACTGGCCACGCACCATGCCTTGCGGGTGCGGACAGACGGTCTAGTTCGTGGTGGATGGCACGGCCAGGACTGCCCCGTGCACCATGCCGTGTGGGTTCGGGAGTGACGGACAGTCCATATCAAGGCGGATGGCTCAGCTAGTACTGCGCCGCTCACTGTGCGGTAAGGGTTCTAGCGGACGGACGGTCTGGTTCGTTGCGAATGGCACTGCCCGCGCACCGTGCCGTGCACTTTGGGCAGACGGATGGTCTAGTTCGAGGAAGTCAGGACTTCCCGTGCACCGTGCCTTGTGGATTCATGGGGACGGACGGTCTGGTTCATAGCAGTTGCAGTGTGGGTTTCGACAGACAGTCGCCCTCGTTCGGGGCCTATAGCACGGCGAGGACTGCCTGCGCAGCATACCATGCAGGTTCTGGCGGGCAGACAGTTCAGTTCGGGGCAGATGGGACGGCCAGGACTACCCAACGTACCATTCTGCGAGGGTTTGGGTGGACGGACGGTCCAATTCGCGAAGGTCGGGACTACCCGTGCTCTGTGTCTTTCGGGTTTAGGGGACAGACGGCCCATATATATGCACACACACACACAAACATATGTGTGTGTGTGTGTGTCTAAATATATATACACATGGCAGTGCATTGCGGTTTTTGGAGGACGGACGATACAGTTCGGGGCGGATGGCACGGCACGCGCACCATGCCTTGCCGTTTGGGCAGACATGAAATCTGATTTAGGGCTGATTGAATGGCCAGAACTGCCCGCGCACCATGTTGTGCGAGTTTTGGCAGACGGAAGGTCCAGTTGGGAGTGGTTAGGACTGCCTACACACCATGCCGTACGGGTTAAGATGGACAGTCGGTCCTGTTCAGGGCGATCGGGACTGACCGCGCTCCGTGCCTTGCGGGTTCGGGCGGATGGATGGTCCAGTTCATGGCGGATGGCACTACAAGCGCAAAGAGCCGTCCGGGTTCAGACAGACGGACGGTCTGGTGCTAGGCGGATGGCACTGCCCACACACCATGCCGTGCTGGTGCGGGCGGACGGACGGTCCAGTTCGGGGCGGTCGGGACTGGCAGCATTTCGTGCCTTGTGGGTCCGGGGGGACGAAACGTCCAGTTCAGGGCAGATGGCACTACCCCCGAACCGGACTGTGCGTGCATAGTCCCAACCTCCCTGAACCGAATCGTCCCTCTGCCAGAACCTGCAAGGCATGGAGCGCTGGTTGTCCCGATCACCCCGAACAGGATCGTCCGTTTGCCCGAACCTGCAACGCATGGAGCGTGGGCAGTCTCGTCTGTGCTGAACCAGACTGTCCAATCAAACTCGCACGGCACTTAGCGCGAGCAATGCCATCAGCCCTGAACAAGACCGTCGATCCACTAGAACCCGCACGGCACTGTGTGCAGGCAGTGACATCCACCCTGAACCGGGCAGTCAGTTCTGCCCGAACCCGCAAGGCACGGAGCGCGGGCAGTCCCGTCTATCTCGAACTAGACCGTCCGTTCGAACCTGCATGCCCTTAACTGGACCATTCGTCTGCCCGAAACCGCAATGCACGGCGGACGGACGGTCCTGTTCTGGGTGGTCGGGAAATCCCGACGGGCGAATAGACGGTCCGGTTCGGGTCCGATGGCACTGCCGGTGCACTGTGCCATGCGGGATCGTGTGGTCAGGAATGCCCGTGCTCCATGCCTTGTGGCTTCGTATGGACAGACAGTTCGGTTCGGGGCGGCTGGACTGCTCTCGCACCATGCCGGGCGGGTTTTGGCGTGATGGTCAGTCCAGTTCAAGGTGGTCGGAACTGCCTGCGCTCCGTGCCTTCTCAGTTCGGGTGGATGGATGGTCTGGTTCGTGGCAGATGGCACTGCCAGAGCACCATGCTGTGCGGGTTTCAACGGACGGACGGTCCCGGTTTAGGGTGGATGGCACTGCTCGCACACAGTGTCGAGCAAGTTCCGACACGACGGACAGTCCTATGGGGGGCGAAAGGCATAGCTCGCGCACCGTGTCGTGCGGGTTCAGGCATGACGGACAGTCCAGTTCGGGGCCGATGGCACTACCCACGCACCATACCATGCCTGTTCTAGTGGGCGGACGGTCCGGTTTGGGGCGGTTGGGACTATCGCACATTGTGCCGTGCGGGTTCGGGCAGACGGACGGTCTAGATAGATAGTCTGGTTCGGGGCTGATAGCACGGCTGGGACTGCCCGCGAACCGTGCCGTGCATGTTCGGGCAGACGGACGGTCCGATTCGGTGTGGTTGGGACTGCTCGCGCTTCGTGCCATGTAGGTTCGCGCAGATGGACAGTCTGGTTCGGGGAGGATGCCATGGCTAAGAATGCCCTGCGCGCCATGCCATGCGGGTTTCGGCATGATGGATGGTCCGGTTCATGGTGATGGCACAACCGAGACTGCCCCGCATGCCATGCCGTGCAAGTTCTGGGGCGGATGGCATGGTTGGTACGGCCCGCGCACCAAGTCGTGCAGGTTCGGGTGGACGGATGGTGCAGTGCGGGGCAGATGGCACGGCCAAGACTGCCCCGCGCACTGTGCCATGTGGATTCGGGCAGATGGACGGTCCATATATGTGTGCACACACACACAAATATATATATATATATATATATATTCATGTGTGTGTGTGTATGGGGTAGTGCATTGCAGGTTCTGGTGGAAGGACTGTTCTGTTCGAGGCGGTCGGTTGTGCCCGCGCACAGTACCGTGCAGGTTCGGGCAGACAAACGGTCGTGTTCGGGACTGCCCGCGCTCCGTAACTTGCGGGTTCAGGCGGACGGACGGTTCAGATCGAGATGGTCAAGACTACCCGCACTTCGTGCTTTGCGGGTTCGGGCGAACGAAAAGACCGGTTTGACACAGATAGCACTGCCCCCAAACAAGACCGTGCGCAGGCAGTCCCAAACTCCCCGAACTAGACCGTTTGTCTGCCAGAACACACACACAGACAGAGCGTGAGAAGTTGTAATACCCCAAATTTTGAGCTATCTGTATTGCTCTCTTGAGACCAGTAGTGCCCACCGAAGTCAATTTTGGACACCGAAATAACTTTCGGTTAACATAACTTTAAATCCACAAACCCAAATGATATTTGGTCTTCTCGATTATTAGTTTTGTAATATTTAGGATTTTTGGAGATTTTTCTTATGAGGCCGAAAAATACTCCCAAAGTTGCCAATTTACTAGTATTAAAATTATTTTTCTAATTATTTCAGAATTTCGGTTCATTTATTCCAGACATTGAAACAGCAAACGGATAATTTTGTAGTGTTCCCCTCATCAAGCATATGTCCTACATAAATTTGGTAGTATTTGGAGAATGTTACACGGAACCAAAATTATTAAATTATTAAATTAATTAATTAATTAAAATAAATGAGGCGGTGAGAGAATTGCTGTGTTATCATGATTGAGAAAGCGTGGGATTGAAAGAGGTGTCACATGAGGGGAATAATAGTGGTGAGGTGTTCAGGGAGAGGGAGGAAATAAATAATAAACTCTCTCTCACCACTACTGCATCCTCTCCATTCTTTCCCTCTTGACCAAACCTTACTCCCTCTCGGCAAAACTCATCAACAGAGGAAATAAAAAAAATAATAAAAAATAAAAGAGAAAGAAAAGGAAAAATCAAACCGAACCGAGGATTCGAATCGAATATTCGAGATCAAGCCGAGGCAAGTAATACTGTTATATTTTCATTCATTTTTTTCTTTATTCAATTTGTATAATTCTTTATTTAATTTGTATTTAATTTATATGTGCATACGTTATTTATTTTGCCAAAATATTTGGTTCACATTTTGATATTGAAAACTGAACCAAGTTAGTGTGTTAATTTTGATATGTATAAATATCATGATAATTATTTTATTTATTTATCTTAATATTTACAAAAATATATATATAATTCGGTTGCATGCAAAAATAATTTTGCATGCAACCCATTCATAATTAGAACGAAAGAAGAAAAAAAAATAAAGGAGAGAGTTGGTGGACTGGGCCGAAAGAAGGAAAAAAAAAGAGAAAAGAAAAAGAAAAGAAAAAAAAAGGTAAACTGGGCCTGGCCCAGTCCAGAAAAAAAATAGAAAAGAAAAGAAAAAAAAAGAGTGTGGCTTGGATTTGGGCCAGGAAAGAAATATAGGCTACGGCTTTAGTTGGCAGGACAGAGAATTATTAAAGAAAAAAAATAGAAAGGAAAATGTGCACTTGGTTGGGTTTAGGCTTAAACTTAGACTAGACCTGGGCCGGATATAGAAAGAGAGAGAGAGAGAGAGATCTTGGGCTGGTTTGCAGAAAAAAAAGGAGAAAATAATAATAACAGTGGGCCTACCCAGCCCAAAGAAAATAAAAATAAAAAAATAAAATGAGTGGTCTTGGGCCTGGGCTGGACAGAAAAGAAAAAGAAAAATGAGTTATAAAAATAAAAATATGAAAATTGGGAATTTAGTAGGCTTGGGCTTGATGGATTAAAAGATTAAGGGAATTGAATTGGACTTGGCTTGGATTAATTGGACATAATTGATAAATTAATAATAATAATAAATTAGATTTTAATTAAAAGATAAATGCATATTAATATATATAATTGAGCGTAGAAATGTAATAAATGCATACGTTGGGTTTAAAACTAATGCAGTATTATTATATGATTCGCTTGATTCCCAAATTAGGTTATTAATTGACATTGAGAATGAAACCAGATTATTGTAATATTTTTTATGATATGCATTGTGGTACAATTGCGCAGTAACATCTATCATGCTACAAGTCATGGGCCTTGATATTACAAATCATTTGTACTAATATATCATGTGTTAATTTATCATGCTACAAGTCATGTGTTTTACATGTCATGAGTTTTTATATTACAAGTCATGTGTTTTATATGTCACGTGTTTTGATATTACAAGTCATGTGTTTTACATGTCATGAGTTTTGATATTAAAAGTCATGTGTTTCACATGTCACGTGTTTTGATATTACAAGTCATGTGTTTTAATATTACAGATCATGTGTTATGATACTACATGTCATGTACAGTCATAGAAATCCAAGCATGTTATCATGAATTGAAAAACACTAATAAACAAATAAATGAAAAATAAAATTTTCATGTGCATAATTCATTATGAACACGGGGACGGGAGAAACTAAATAATGGATAAGAGCCTTGCCGTATAAGTATTGATTGTATTGTTAGGGCCGGGATTCTTTTACGGCAGCGGCCTGGGTGATTACTGCCTCACTAATTGATATCTACCCAGAGTGGTAAGTCCGTCACTGTAATACAGTACGGAACGTGATTGAGTGCCTAGCGGCATGTCATGGTTCAGCGCCATGAATATTGGGGCCGGGTCCCGGGTATGCGCGGGCACTTATATGACAATAGAGAATAGCGTTATCTTATCTATTAATACGGTTTCAAATTTTAAATTGGATGATAACTGAGACCAATAGAATATATGATTAAATAGATAGAGTAGTTATTGTCATTTTCATTTATTTATGCATTTATGTATGCTTGATTTCATGTTAATTTATATGTTGCCTTCATGTTACTTTATATGCACACAAACAACACTGGCATAAACATGCTCATGCACACTAATATTCATGTACTATGATAGTACACAATTCTTATTTTAAATGTATTACTTGCCGGGTTTAATTCCCTGGGTTTTGAACCCAGATTTGGAACCTGAAGAAGGGGATCTAGCCCCAGTTGAAAACCCGTACTTCGTTGGACAGATCGAGTGACAATAGGCTAGCGAAGTACCTCTGGAGAACTTTTGTATATCTTGTTTATATTTTCTTTTGTCTGGGCACTGCTTTTCTCTTCGACTCTTTTGTGTTAATATTTAAAGCAGTGTGCCATTTTATGTAATGAACTCTTTGTATAAATGAAATCATTTCAGTTTCAGACATGTTATTTATTCATCTGATTGTGGCAGTAGTTACGGTTATTCCAAAATCCTGTGACTGTTGGGTTGTCTAGTGCAAGTAATAAGTAACGTCCTCCGTTTTGGGAAGCAGCTGAAAAATGGGAGAGCGTTACAGGGTGGTATCAGAGCCTAGGTTTAGGTGGAAGACCATATGACTACTACCACATAAGAGCATGTCTGTGACTTAATTGTAATAATTATTTCTTATTCTTTGATACCTATCAGATCTAGTGTCGTGCCTGTCCTATTGTTTTCTATTTGTTTGAGGTATCTATCTTGAATTCTTTTTATTGATTCTTATCTGGTCCGTTGCAGAATAATGTCGATCCAATCTTCTTCGAGTATGAGTGTAAGTCCGATAGATGATACGTCTGATCTTAGGAGCCATAAAAAACTGGCATGCGATCAAAATCATTGTCAAAGATTTGGAATTTTCTGGGATGGTTTGTATAGAACTTTACAAGACCTTATCACTTTAAATAAACCGATCAGAAAATGAGTTAGAATATGTCTGAATAAATGAATGTAATAAATCATTTGAGAAATTAAAATGGAATCTAACAATAGTACTAGTACTAGCAATTCTTGATACTTCTGGAGAGGGCATACTCATGCTCTATTTTTACATAATTCGATAAGCAAGGTAATCATTTAAGATTTAAATTTTCATTTATACCAAGAATTTCAGATGAAGTTTAAATGAATTTTTAAGTACAAATTTCTTTGGAGAAATATAGTTACATTTGGACATAACTATTATGCCAATCTTAATTATGAGAGGCTTCTCTGGGGAAGAATGGTGAGAATGCCAAGGAACTATGTTAGGTTATACGTACACTTTGAGTTTCTATCTAGTTGTAGGATAATGCAGCCATGTTATTGTAGCTACATTATATGCAAAGCTGATGGAGTCTAATATATAACAAAAATCTAATTATGATTTCTCATCCTAGTAGACCATCTTATGCAGCTTAAATATATCTTTCCAAATTATCGTCCTATTCCATTACATTTTGTTGATCATTCCCATTTGATATTTTGTATCTTCTATCTGAATATTATCATAATACGATTCATGTCCCGAGCATTTATACATCACAAGTCTTGTTGAGTCGGCGAGGCAATTGTAGAGAGATATTCTCTGGCGTGAGCAATTGCAGTTGCTTGATAAGATCATCGTGTGTGATTGAATTCTGTAGTCATGAATTCACTTTTATCCTATATCCCTACCAGTTATAGTCTTGTTATTTCAGTATTGTAATAGTTCTGATTTATTTTCTATTATAAAATCAATTACAATATGTAATAGGACCCTAGAAATGGACTCTATAAAAATATTTGTCACTTGCATCATTTCCATTACTTAATCAGGATGGCGTGGCACACCGACATGGTAGCAGCTATTCCTGATTAAACTCTGTCCTGCTTTTGTGTTCCTTCACCCAAATAAAACTTCAAGAATAAATTGGGAATCTTGACTATCCATTATCATTTCTATCAAAAATGGAAGTCGTTCATGATGTATTCTATATATCATAATTGAGAAAGCACTTAGTTAGAATTACAAAATAATGAATATATCAAAAATAGACTTGAGAAAAGGCTTAAGTTTTTTTTTGTGATTGCTCCAAAAGAAATAAAATAAAAATATGAGAAGCGATATGTAAGGATTATTAACCAATGGGAGTGGCTTGAAGAATAAAGTAATATTATTAGTTCTTATTTTATGAGATATATAATAACCAAGAGATTCAGCTTTGGAGCTTGAAAAAACCATCAGGATAAAATACATATACCATTTCTCATGATCAAAAACACCAATTAAATTTCGAGGACGAAATTTTACATTAGGTTGGTAGAATGTAATACCCCAAATTTTGAGCTATCTGTATTGCTCTCTTGAGACCAGTAGTGCCGAATAAGTCTACCGAAGTCAATTTTGGACACCGAAATAACTTTCGGTTAACATAACTTTAAATCTACAAATCCAAATGACATTCGGTCTTCGCAATTATTAGTTTTGTAATATTTAGGATTTTTGGAGATTTTTCTTATGAGGCCGAAAAATACTCCCAAAATTGCCAATTTGCTAGTATTAAAATTATTTTTCTAATTATTTTGGAATTTCGGTTCATTTTTTCTGGACATCGAAACAACAAGCGGATAATTTTGTCGTGTTCCATATTGAGCACTACGTTCTACATAAATTTGGTAGTATTTGGAGAATGTTACACGGAACCAAAATTATTAAATTATTAAATATATAAATTAATTAATTAAAATAAATGAAGCGGTGAGAGAATTGCTGTGTTGTCGTGATTGAGAAAGCGGGTGTCATGGGATTGAAAGAGGTGTCACATAAGGGGAATAATAGTGGTGAGGTGTTAAGGGAGAGGGAGGAAATAAATAATAAACTCTCTCTCACCACTACTACATTTTCTCCATTCTTTCCCTCTTGACCAAACCCTGCTCCCTCTCGGCAAAACTCATCAACAGAGGAAATAAAAAAAATAATAAAAAAATAAAAGAGAAAGAAAAGGAAAAATCAAGCCAAACTGAGGATTCGAATAGAATATTCGAGATCAAGCCGAGGCAAGTAATACTGCTATATTTTCATTCATCTTTTTTTTTTATTCAATTTGTATAATTCTTTTTTTAATTTGTATTTAATTTATATGTGCATACGTGATTTATTTTACCAAAATATTTGGTTCATATTTTGATATTGAAAACTGAACCAATTTAGTGTGTTAATTTTGATATATATAAATATCATGTTATTTATTTTACTTATTTATCTTAATATTTGCAAAAATATATATATAATTCGGTTGCATGCAAACCCATGCAAAATTAAAAAGGAAGAAGAAAAAAAAAATAAAGGACAGAGTTGGTGGACTGGGCCGAAAGAAGGAAAAAAAAGAGAAAAGAAAAAGAAAAGAAAAAAATGGTTAACTGGGCCTGGCCCAGTCTAGAAAAAAAAAGAGAAAAGAAAAGAAAAAAAAGAGTGTGGGCTTGGATTTGGGCCAGGAAAGAAATATGGGCTTCGTCTTTAGTGGGCTGGACAGAGAATTATTAAAGAAAAAAAATAGAAAGGAAAATTTGCACTTGGTTGGGCTTAGACTTAAACTTAGGCTGGACCTGGGCCAGATATATAAAAAGAGAGAGAGAGAGAGAGATCTTGGGCCTGGTCTGCAGAAAAAAAAAAGAGAAAATAATAATAACAGTGGGCCTGCCCAGCCTAAAGAAAATAGAAAAAATAAATAAAATGAGTGGGCTTGGGCCTGGGCTAGACAGAAAAGAAAAAGAAAAATGAGTTATAAAAATAAAAATATGAAAAAGTGAGAATTTAGTAGGCTTGGACTTGATGGATTAAATGATTAAGAGAATTGAATTGGACTTGGCTTGGATTAATTGGACATAATTGATAAATTAATAATAGTAATAAATTAGATTTTAATTAAAAGATAAATGCATATTAATATATATAATTGAGCGTAGAAATGTAATAAATGCATACGTTGGTTTAAAAAATAATGCAGTATTATTATATGATTCGCTTGATTCCCAAATTAGGTTATTAATTGACACTGAGAATGAAACCAAATTATTGTAATATTTTTAATTATATGCATTGTGGTACAATTGTGCAGTAATATCTATCATGCTAAAAGTCATGTGCCATGATATTACAAATCATGTGTACTAATATATCATGTGTTAATTTATCATGCTACAAGTCATGTGTTTTACATGTCATGAGTTTTTATATTACAAGTCATGTGTTTTACATGTCACGTGCTTTGATATTACAAGTCATGCGTTTTACATGTCATGAGTTTTGATATTACAAGTCATGTGTTTTACATGTCACGTGCTTTGATATTACAAGTCATGTGTTTTAATATTACAGATCATGTGTTATAATACTACATGTCATGTATAGTCAAAGAAATGCAAGCATGTTATCATGAATTGAAAAACAATAATAAACAAATAAATGAAAAATAAAATTTTTATGTGCATAATTCATTATGAACACGGGGACGGGAGAAATTATATGATGGATAAGAGCCTTGCCGTATAAGGATTGATTGTATTGTTACGGCCGGGATTCTTTTACTGCAGCGGCCTAGGTGATTATTGGATCACCAATTGATATCTACCCAGAGTGGTAAGTTCGTTACTGTAATACAGTACGGAACGTGATTGAGTGCCTAGTGGCATGTCATGGTTCAGCGCCATGAATATTGGGGTCGGGTCCCGGGTATGCACGGGCACTTATACGATAATAGAGAATAGCGCTATCTTATCCATTAATACGGTTTCAAATTTTAAATTAGACGATAACTGAGACCAATAGAATATATGATTAAATAGATAGAGTAGTTATTGCCATTTTCATTTATTTATGCATTTATTTATGCTTGACTTTATGTTAATTTATATGTTGCCTTCATGTTACTTTATATGCACACAAACAACACTGGCATCAACATGCTCATGCACACTGATATTCCTGTCAATGATATTACACAATTCTTGTTTTAAATGTATTAGTTGTCGGGTTTAATCCCCTGGGTTTTGAACCCAGATTTGGAACGTGAAGAAGGGGATCTAGCCCCAGTTGAAGACCCGTACTTCGTTGGACAGATCGAGTGACAATAGGCTAGCGAAGTACCCCTGGAGAACTTTTGCATGTCTTGTTTATATTTCCTTTTGTCTAGGCACTGTTTTTCTCTTCGACTTTTTTGTGTTAATATTTAAAGTCGTGTGCCATTTTATGTAATGAACTCTTTGTATAAATGAAATCATTTTAGTTTCAGACATGTTATTTATTCATCTGATTGTGGCAGTAGTTACGGTTATTCTAAAATCCTGTGACTGTTGGGTTGTCTAGTGCAAGTAATAAGTAACGTCCTCCGTTTTGGGAAGCAGCTGAAAAACGGAAGAGCGTTACAGGGTGGTATCAGAGCCTAGATTTAGGTGGAAGACCATATGACTACTACCAGATAAGAGCATGTCTGTGACTTAATCATAATAATTATTTCTTATTCTTTGATACCTATTAGATCTAGTGTCGTGCATGTCCTATTGTTTTCTATTCGTTTGAGGTATCTATCTTGAATTCTTTTTATTGATTCTTATCTGGTCCATTGCAGAATAATATCGATCCAATCTTCTTCGAGTATGAGTGTAAATCCGATAGATGATACGTCTGATCTTAGGAGTCATGAAAAATTGGCATGCGATCAAAATCGGTGTCTAAGAATTGGAATTTTCTGGGATGGTTTGTATAGAACTTTACAAGACCTTATCACTTTAAATAAACAGATCAGAAAATGAGTTAGAATATGTCTGAATAAATGAATGTAATAAATCATTTGAGAAATTAATACGAAGTCTAACAATAGCACCAGTACTAGCAATTCTTGATACTTCTGGAGAGGACATACTCATGCTCTATTTTTATATCATTCGATAAGCAAGGTAATTCTATAGGTAGTGCATTTAAGATTTAAATTTTCATCTATAACAAGAATTTCAGATGAAGTTTAAATGAATTTTTAAGTACAAATTTCTTTGGAGAAATATAGTTACATTTGGACATAACTACTATGCCAATCTTAATTATGTGAGGCTTCTCTGGGAAAGAATGGTGAGAATGTCAAGGAACTATGTTAGGTTATGCGTACACTTTGAGTTTCTATCTAGTTGTAGGATAATGCAGCCATGTTATTGTAGCTACATTATATGCAAAGCTGATGGAGTCTAATATATAACAAAAATCTAATTATGATTTCTCATCCTAGTAGACCACCTTATGCAGCTTAAATATATCTTTCCAAATTATCGTCCTATTCCATTACATTTTGTTGATCATTCCCATTTGATATTTTGTATCTTCTATCTGAATATTATCATAATACGATTCATGTCCTGAGCATTTATACATCACAAGTCTTATTGAGTCGGCGAGGCAATTGTAGAGAGATATTCTCTGGCGCTAGCAATTGCAGTTGCTTGATATGATCATCGTGTGTGATTGAATTCTGTAGTCATGAATTCACGTTTATCTTATATCCCTACCAGTTATAGTCTTGTTATTTCGGTATTGTAATAGTTCTGATTTATTTTCTCTTATAAAATCCATTACAATATGTAATAGGACCCTAGAAATGGACTCTATAAAAATATTTGTCACTTGTATCATTTCCATTACTTAATCAGGATGGCGTGGCACACCGACTTGGTAGCAGCTACTCCTGATTAAACTCTGTCCTGCTTTTGTGTTCCTTCACCCAAATAAAACTTCAAGAATAAATTGGGAATCTTGACTATCCATTATCATTTCTATAAAAAATGGAAGTCGTTCATGATGTATTCTATATATCATAATTGAGAAAGCGCTTAGTTAGAATTACAAAATAGTGAATATATCAAAAATAGACTTGAGAAAAGGCTTAAGTTTTTTTTTTTTGTGATTGTTCCAAAAGAAATAAAATAAAAATATGAGAAGCGATATGTAAGGATTATTAACCAATGGGAGAAGGCTTGAAGGATAAAGTAACATTATTAGTTCTTGTTTTATAAGATATACAATAACCAAGAGATTCAGCTTGGGAGCTTGAAAAAAACATCAGGATAAAATACATATACCCTTTCTCATGATCAAAAACACCAATTAAATTTCAAGGACGAAATTTTTTATTAGGTGGGTAGAATGTAATACCCCAAATTTCGAGCTATCTGTATTACTCTTTTGAGACCAGTAGTGCCGAATAAGTCCACCGAAGTCAATTTTGGACACCGAAATAACTTTCGGTTAACATAACTTTAAATCCACAAACCCAAATGACATTCGGTCTTCGCAATTATTAGTTTTGTAATATTTAGGATTTTTGGAGATTTTTCTAATGAGGCCGAAAATACTCCCAAAATTGCCAATTTACTAGTATTAAAATTATTTTTATAATTATTTTGGAATTTCGGTTCATTTATTCCCCACATTGAGCACTACATCCTACATAAATTTGGTAGTATTTGGAGAATGTTACACGGAACCAAAATTATTAAATTATTAAATAAATAAATAAATAAATTAAAATAAATGAGGAGGTGAGAGAATTGCTGTGTTGTCGTGATTGAGAAAGCGGGTGTCATGGGATTGAAAGAGGTGTCATATGAGGGGAATAATAGTGGTGAGGTGTTAAGGGAGAGGGAGGAAATAAATAATAATCTCTCTCTCACCACTACTACATTTTCTCCATTCTTTCCCTCTTGACCAAACCCTGCTCCCTCTCGGCAAAACTCATCAACAGAGGAAATAAAAAAAATAATAAAAAAATAAAAGAGAAAGAAAAGGAAAAATCAAGCCAAACTGAGGATTCGAATCGAATATTCGAGATCAAGCCGAGACAAGTAATACTGCTATATTTTCATTCATCTTTTTCTTTATTCAATTTGTATAATTCTTTGCTTAATTTGTATTTAATTTATATGTGCATACGTGATTTATTTTGCCAAAATATTTGGTTAATATTTTGATATTGAAAACTGAACCAATTTAGTGTGTTAATTTTGATATATATAAATATCATGATATTTATCTTATTTATTTATCTTAATATTTGCAAAATTATATATATATAATTCGGTTGCATGCAAAAATAATTTTTCATGCAACCCATGCAAAATTAAAAAGGAAGAAGAAAAAAAAAATAAAGGACAGAGTTGGTGGACTGGGCTGAAAGAAGGAATAAAAGAGAAAAGAAAAAGAAAAGAAAAAAATGGTAAACTTGGCCTGGTCCAGTCCAGAAAAAAAAAGAGAAAAGAAAAGAAAAAAAAGAGTGTGGGCTTGGATTTGGGCCAGGAAAAAAATATGGGCTTCGGCTTTAGTGGGCTGGACAGAGAATTATTAAAGAAAAAAAATAGAAAGGAAAATGTGTACTTGGTTGGGCTTAGGCTTAAACTTAACTGGACCTGGGCCGGATATATAAAAAGAGAGAGAGAGAGATCTTGGGCCTGGTCTGCAGAAAAAAAGAGAAAATAATAATAACACTGGGCCCGCCCCAGCACAAAGAAAATAAAAAAAATAAATAAAATGAGTGGGCTTGGGCTTGGGCTGGACAGAAAAGAAAAAGAAAAATGAGTTATAAAAATAAAAATATGAAGAAGTTGGAATTTAGTAGGCTTAGGCTTGATGGATTAAATGATTAAGAGAATTGAATTGGACTTGGTTTGGATTAATTGGACATAATTGAAAAATTAATAATAGTAATAAATTTGATTTTAATTAAAAGATAAATGCATATTAATATATATAATTGAGCGTAGAAATGTAATAAATGCATACGTTGGGTTTAAAAATAATGCAGTATTATTATATGATTCACTTGATTCCCAAATTAGGTTATTAATTGACACTGAGAATGAAACCAGATTATTGTAATATTTTTAATGATATGCATTGTGGTACAATTGTGCAGTAATATCTATCATGCTAAAAGTCATGTGCCATGATATTACAAATCATATGTACTAATATATCATGTGTTAATTTATCATGTTACAAGCCATGTGTTTTACATGTCATGAGTTTTTATATTACAAGTCATGTGTTTTACATGTCACGTGCTTTGATATTACAAGTCATGCGTTTTACATGTCATGAGTTTTGATATTACAAGTCATGTGTTTTACATGTCACATGCTTTGATATTACAAGTCATGTGTTTTAATATTACAGATCATATGTTATGATACTACATGTCATGTACAGTCATGGAAATACAAGCATGTTATCATGAATTAAAAAACAATAATAAACAAATAAATGAAAAATAAAATTTTCATGTGCATAATTCATTATGAACACGGGGACGGGAGAAACTATATGATGGATAAGAGCCTTACCGTATAAGGATTGATTGCATTGTTAGGGCCGGGATTCTTTTACTGCAGCGGCTTGGGTGATTACTGCATCACCAATTGATATCTACCCAGAGTGGTAAGTCCGTCACTGTAATACAGTACGGAACATGATTGAGTGGCTAGCGGCATGTCATGATTCAGCGCCATGAATATTGGGACCGGGACCCGGATATGCACGGGCACTTATACGACAATGGAGAATAGCGCTATCTTATCTATTAATACAGTTTCAAATTTTAAATTGGACGATGACTGAGACCAATAAATATATGATTAAATAGATAGAGTAGTTATTGTCATGTTCATTTGTTTATGCATTTATTTATGCTTGACTTCATGTTAATTTATATGTTGCCTTCAAGTTACTTTATATGCACTCAACCAACACTGGTATAAACATGCTCATACACACTGATATTCCTGTACTATGATAGTACACAATTCCTATTTTAAATGTATTATTTGCTCGGTTTAATCCCCTGGGTTTTGAACCCAGATTTGGAGCGTGAAGAAGGGGATCCAGCCCCAATTGAGACCCGTACTTCTTTGGACAGATCGAGTGACAATAGGCTAGCGAAGTACCCCTAGAGAACTTTTGTATATCTTGTTTATATTTCCTTTTGTCTGGGCACTTCTTTTCTCTTCGACTCTTTTGTGTTCATATTTAAAGCGGTGTGCCATTTTATGTAATGAACTCTTTGTATGAATGAAATAATTTCAGTTTCAGACATGTTGTTTATTCATCTGATTGTGGCAGTAGTTACGGTTATTCTAAGATTCTGTGACTGTTGGGTTGTCTAGTGCAAGTAATAAGTAACGTCCTCCGTTTTGGGAAGCAACTGAAAAACGGGGGGCGTTACAGCAGTCATGACTGCCCCGAATAGAACCGTCCGTCTGTCCGAACCCTCAAGGCATGGAGTGCAGGCAGTCCTGTCCACCCCGCACCAGACTATCTGTGCATTCAAACCAGCACGGCACGGTGTGCGGGCAGTGCCATCTGACAAAACCGGGCCGTCGGTCTGCCCAAATCGGCAATGCATGGAGCCTGGATGTCCCATCCATCCCGAACTGGACCGTTCGTCATGCTTGAACCCGTAAAGCAAGATTCGCGGCCAGTCCTGTCCTTCACGAACTGGAAGGACGGTGCGGATAGCACGGTTAGTGTTGCCCGTGCACCGTGCCTTGTCCATGCCGTTCGTTTGCCAAAACTAGCACGGTGCCATCCAACTCGAACAAGACTGTCCGTCTGCCCCGAACCTGCATGGCACAGTGTGCGGATAATGCCATCCGCCCCGAACTGGACTGTCCGCCCACACCCGCATGGTACAGAACGCGTGTAGTCTCGACCGTCTTGAACCAGATCGTAAGTCCTAGTTATGCCATTCGCTCCGAACTGGACCGTCCGTCTGCCCAAACTCGCAAGGTATAGAGCGCGGGCAGTCCTGATCGCCCTGAACCGGACCGTTCATCCTCCCGATCATGCACAGCATGGTGTGCGGGTAGTCCCGACCACACTATTGGCCCTAGAATCTGCAAGACATGGTACGCGGGCAGTGCCATCAGCTCCGGTTCGATTGCGCACCGTACCTTGCAGGTTCGGGCGAACGGAAGTACCTGCACACCGTGCCTTGTAGGTTCGGGCGGACGGACGGTCCTGTTCGGAGTTGATGACACTGCCCGCGCACCATGCTGGTTCTTGTATGATGGAAGGTCCTTTTCGGGGCGGTCGGGACTGCCCGCTAACCGTGCCGTGCGGGGGTGGACGGACGGACGGTCTGATTCAAGGCGGATGGCACGGCTAAGACTGCCCTGCGTACTATACTGTGCGAGTTCTCGCGGACGTACGGTCTGGTCTTGGGCGGATGGGACGCGAATGCCCGCACTTCGTGCCTTCTAGGTTCAGCGAATGGACGGTCCGATTCGGGGCGGATGGAACTGCCTGTGCACCGTGCCGAGCTGGTTCCGCCATGATGGACAGTTCGGTTCGGGGCGGTCGGGACCGCCCGAGCTCCTCACCTTGCCAGTTCGGGCGGACGAACGGTCCGGTTCAGGCCTAATGGCACAGCACGCACACCGTGCTGTGTGAGTTTCGGCGGATGGATGGTCTAGTTCGAGGAGGACAGCATGGTCGGGACTGCCCGTGCACCGTGGCTTGCAGGTTTGGGCAGACGAATGGTTCGGTTCGGGGCAGATGGCACTGCTCACTCACCATGCCGTGTGGGTTCCGTCGTGACGGACGGTCTGGTTCGTGACGGATGGCACTGCCCGTGCATCATGCCATGCGGGTTCGGGCAAGACGAACGGTCTGTTTCATGGCCAATGGCACTACCCATGCACCATGCCGTGCGGGTTCAGGGCAGTCAGGACTGCCCACACACCATGTCATGCCGGTTCGGGCGGTCGGGACTACTCAGGCTCCTTGCCTTGCCGGTTCGGGTGGATGAACGGTCCGGTTCGGGG
The DNA here is from genome assembly GCA_036321105.1 of Dracaena cambodiana. Classification (NCBI taxonomy): domain Eukaryota; kingdom Viridiplantae; phylum Streptophyta; class Magnoliopsida; order Asparagales; family Asparagaceae; genus Dracaena; species Dracaena cambodiana. The sequence continues at coordinate 15,302,749 of JAYEPQ010000017.1, forward strand.
CGGATGGCACTGCTTGTGCACCGTGCCGTGCGGGTTTAGTCGTGATGGATGGTCCGGTTTGGGGCAGATGGCAATGCCCCTCACACCGTGTCGTGCGAATTCGGGCATGACGGACGGTCTGGTTCAGGGCCGATCGACTGCCCACGCACCATGCTGTGCGGGTTCGAGGAGGTCGTAACTGCTCGCACACCTAGCCGTACCGGTTTGGGTCGATTGCTCGCGCATAGTGCCGTGCAAGTTCGGGAGGACGAATGGTCAAGATGGATAGTTTGGTTCAGGGCGATAGCACTGCCGAGACTCCCCGCATACCATGCCGTGCGAGTTCGAGCGGATAGACGGTGCTCTTCGGTGCAGTCAAGACTGCCTGCGCTCTGTGCCTTGCAGGTTCTGGCAGATGGACTGATAGGTTCGGGGCAGATGGCACTGCTCGAGGTGGATGGTATTGCGGATACTGCCCTCGCACCATGCTGTGCGAGTTCTGAAGGATGGATGGTCAGGTTCGTGGCGGATGGCATGGCCAGGACTACTCTACGCACCGTTTCGTACGATTTTGAGACTGCCCGCGTACCATGCCATGCGGGTTCGGGCAGACATACGGTGTTGTTTGGGGCAGTCAGGACTGCTTAATCTCCGTGCCTTGAGGTTCGGAGTGGATGGCACTGCAGATACGGACGTGCACCGTGCTGTGCAGGTTCTGGCAGATGAACGGCCCGGTTCAGGGCTGATGGCATGGCCAGGACTACATCGCTCACCGTGCCATTCAGGTTTGGGCAGATGAAAGATCCTGTTTGGCCGTCCCGACCATGCTATCTACCCCTAACTGGACCATCTGTCATGGTGCGCTGCAGGAGCTAATCTGACAGCCCCGAAAAGGACCAGTAGTCCACCGTGCCTTCAAGGCTCAGGCAGATGGACAATCCAATTCGGGGTGGATGGCACTGCCCATGCACCGTGCCATGCAGGTTCAGGTGGATGGACGGTCCGGTTCAGAGTGGATGGAACTACCCGCGCACCATGTCGTATGAGATCCGACGTGATGGTTGGTCCAGTGCAGTATCCAACATGATGAGTAGTCCCGACCTCCCTGAATTGGACAATCCGTCCGCCAAAACCCATGCGGCACAGAATGCAGGCAATCCCGACCACCCTAAATAGGACCGTTCGCCTGCCCGAACCCGCAAGGCACGGAGCGCAGGTGGTCCTGTCCGCCCTGAACCAGATCCTTCGTCCGTTCGAACCTGATCGACAATGTGTGCGAGCAGTGTCATCTGCCCTGAACGGGGCCGTCGGTCCACCAAATCTAGCACGGCACGGTGCGCGGGTTCTGCCATCTGCCCCGAATAGGGCCGTCGGTCTGCCCGAAGCCGCAAGGCACGGAGTGTAGGCAATGCCATCCATCCCGAGCAGGACCATCTGTCACGCCCGAACCCGCAAGGCAAGATATGCGGGCAGTCCTGGCCATCAAAACTAGATGGATGGGGAGATAGAACGTCGGAACTACCTGTGCATCTTGCCTTGCAGGTTCGGGCCGATGGTCGGTCTTGTTCGGGATGGATGGCACTGCCTGCGCTCCATGCCTTGCAGGTTCGAGCAGACTGAGGGCCCAGTTCGGGGCGGATGGCACTGCCCGCGAACCTGCCATGCAAGTTCGGGTGGAAGGATGGTTCGGTTCGGGGCTGATGGCATTGTGTCGTGCAGACGGACAGTCTTGTTCGGGGTAGTTGGGACTACCCACACTCCGTGCTTTGCTGGTTCGGGCAGACACAGTCCGGTTCAGGGCCAATGGAACGGCCCGCGTGCCGTGTCATGCAGGTTTGGGCGGACGGACGGTACTTCTAAGGGTGGTCATGGGCAGATGGATGGTTCGGTAGGGAGCAGTGGGGACGGCCCACGCACCGTGCCTTGTGGGTTCGGGAGGATGGACGGTTTGGTTCAGGGCCGATAGCACAGGCGGGACTGCCCCGCACTGTGTCTGGGGTTCGGGCACACTGATGGTCTGATTCGGGGCAGATGGCATTGCCTAGGCACCATGCGTGTAGGTTTTGACACGTGAATGGTCTGGTTTGAGGTGGATGGGACGGAACTGCCCAGCGCACCTTGCCATAGGGTTCGGGTGAACGGATGGTCTGGTTCGGAGCCGATAGCACGGCTGGGACTGCCCATGCACCATGCTATGACGGACGGTCCAGTTCGTGGCGGATGGGAAGGTCCCATTCGGGGTAGAAGGCACTACTCACGAATAGTGTCGTGCAGGTTCGGGCGGACGGACTGTCTGGTTCGGGGCGGATGGCACGGTGGGACTGGCCCGAACATCGTTCCGTGCAGGTTCTAGCAGACAGATGTTCCAGTTCGGGGCGGATAACACTGCCTGTGCACCGTGCCGTGCGGGTTTGGGGCGGTTGGGTCCGCTCGTGCTCCGTGCCTTAACGGTTCGGGCGGACAAACTCTCCGATTCGGGGTGGATGTTTGGCCTGAACTGGCCCACTCACCACGCTGTGTGGGTTCTAGCGGATGGACGGTCTGATTCAGGACGGATAGCAAGGCCTAGACTGCCCATGCATCGTGCATTGCGGGTGTGGGCGGATGGACGGTCCACTTCAGGGTGGATGGCACAGCTAGGATGGCCCTGCGTACCGTGCCGTGCAGATTCAGGAGTTATGGACAGTCCAGATCAAGGCGGATGGCCCGGCCGTTACTGCCTTGCTCCGAGCATGCGGGTATTGGCGAATGGACGGTCTTTTTCGGGGTGGATGGCACTGCCCGCGCACCGTGCCGAGCGCGTTTAAGAGGATGGACGGTCCTATTCGGGGCGGTCAGGACAGCCAGCACTCCATGCCTTGCGGGTTTGGGCAGACGGACGGTCTTTTTTGAGACGGATGCCACTGCTCGCGCACTGTGCAGCGTGGGTTTCAGTGGACAAATGACCTTGTTCGGTGCCTATAACCTAGCTAGAACTGCCCGTGCACCATGCCGTGTGGGATCGAGCAGACGAACGGTCCAGTTCGGGGCAGATGGGATAGCCAGGACTGTCCCGCTCATCGTTCCGTGAGGGCTCGGGTGGATGGACGGTCCGATTCGTCGGGACTACCTGCGCTCCGTGTCTTGCGTGCTTGGGCAGACGGACGATCCATATAAATGTACAGATATGTGTGTGTGTGTGTGTGTGTGTGTGTATATATAGCTATGCATTGCAGGTTTTGGAGAATGGATGATACTGTTCGGGGCGGATGGCACTGCCCACGCACCATGCCTTGTCATCCTGGCAGACAAATAGTCCGGTTCGGGGCCGAGAGCACGGCCGGGACTGCCCGCGCATTGTGTCATGCTGGTTCTGGCAGACGGACGTCCAGTTGGGAGCAGTCAAGACTGCCTGCGCACCATGCCGTATAGGTTCGGGCGGATGGACGGTCCTGTTCGGGGCAATCGGGACTGCTCGCATTCTGTGCCTTGCGGGTTCGAGCGAACGGATGGTCCAGTTCTCGGCGGATGGCTATGCAAGTGTTCGGGACTACCAGTGTTCTGTCGGACGGACCGGTTCGGTTTGGTTCGCGGCGGTTGGGACTGCCAGCATTCCGTGCCTTATGGGTTTGGACGAGCGGACGGTCCGGTTCGAGGGGAGTGGCACTGCCCCCGAACCGGACTATGCGTGGGCAGTCCTGACCTCCCCGAACCGGACCATCCCTCTGCCAGAACCCACAAGGCATGAAGCGCGGTATATCTTGACCGCCCTGAACAGGATCATCCATTTGTCCGAACCCGGAATGCACGAAGCGTGGGCAGTCCCGTCTTCCCCGAACCAGACCGTCCATACAAACGCACATGACACTGAGCGCGGGCAGTGTCAACCATCCCGAACGGAACCGTCGGTCCACTAGAACCTACACGGCAGACGGACGGTCCGGGTCGAATGGCACTACCTGCGCACCATACCTTGCTGGTTCGAGTGGACGGATGGTCTGGTTTGAGGTGGATGGCATTGCACAAGCAAGGCACGGAGCACAGATGGGACTAGTCGTGCACCTTACCTTACGGATGTGAGCAGACGGACGGTCCGTTTCGGAGTGGTTGGGACTGCCCGTGCACCGTGTCGTGCATGTTCCGGCGTAACAGACGGTCCTATTCGAGGTGAATGGCACGGCCAGGATTGCCCGAGCACCGTGTAGTGCAACTTCTAGCAAACAAACAGTCTGGTTCGGGGCAGACCGACTGCCCGATGCCTTGCGTGTTCGGGCGAAAGGACGGTTTGGTTCGGGGCGGATGGCACTGCTGGGACTGCCCACACACCATGTCGTGCAGTTTCAGGGGCACAGACAGTCCTACTAGGGGAGGTCGGGAATACCTGCACACCATGCCGTGCGGGTTCGAACGAACGGATGGTCCTGTTTGGGGCAATCGGAACTGCTCGTGCTCCGTGCCTTGCGGATTTGGGTAGACGGACAAGCCTGCATGCCAAGCCTTGTAGGTTCAGGCGGACAGACGGTCCATATATATGTACATATATATAGGGCTGTGCATTGTGGGCTATGGCAGTGCATTGTGTGTATTGGGCAGTGCATTCCGATTTCTGGCGAGCGGATGGTCTGGTTTGGGGCTAATGGCACTGCCTGTGCACCGTCCTTTCGGGTTCAGGTTGATGGACGGTCTGATTCGGGGCCGCTCGAACGACGGGGACTTCCCGTGCACTGTGTCATGCTAGTTTGGGAAGACCGACGGTCAGGTACGGGGCAGATGGCACTGCCTGTGCACCATGTCGTGTTGGTTCCGGCAGATAGACGGTCCAATTTGGAGCAGTCAGGAAGCCTGTGCACCATGCTGCGTGGGTTCAAGATGGATGGTACTATTTGGGGCTATCGAGACTGCCCGCATTCGATGCCTTGCGTGTTCAGGTGGACGGACGGTCCTGTTCTGGACGGATGGCGATGCCCGCACAACGTGCCGTGCAAGTTCAGGTGAACGAACGGTTCGGTTCGGGGCAGTCGGGATTGCCCGCACTCCGTTTCAGGGGCAGTTCATGGCAGCACGGACAGATGGACGGTCCGGTTCATGGCGGATGGCATTATTCGCGCACCGTGTCGTGCGGATTCGGGTGGACGGACTGTCCGATTCGAGGCGGATGGCCTGGCCAGGGCTGCTCGTGCACCGTGCCATGACGTACGGTTCGGCTTGAAGTAGATGGCACTGCTGGTACTGCACGCGCACCTTGCCATGCAAGTTTAGGTGGATGGATGGTCCTGTTCCGAGCAGTCGAGAATGCCCGCGCACCATGTCGGGCATGTTCAAGCCGACGAACGGTCCTATTCGGGGCAGATGGCACTGCCCGTGCTCTTTGAGTTGCGGGTTCGGGCAGGTGGACGGTCTTATTTGAGGTGGTTGGCTCTACCCGTGGACCGTGCCTTGCATGTATTGGTGGACGGTCGGTCCGGTTTCAGGGCGGATGGCACGACATGGACTACCTGCACACTGTGCCCCGACGGACGGTCTGGTTTAAGGCGGATGGCACTACCCGCGCATCGTGCTATGCTGGTTTGGACGGACGGATGGTCTGGTTCGGGGTGGATGACACTACCCGCGCACCATGCCGTGTGGGTTCCGACGTGATGGACGGTCTGGTTCGAGATGGATGGCATGGCCAGGCCTACCCTGCACACTGTGCCGTGCGAGTTTGGGCGGATGGACACTACCATTCGGGCAGTCAAGACGGCCCGCGCACTATGTCATGCGGGTTCTAGCAGATGAACAGCCTGGTGCGCCAGCAGTCCGTTCGGTTCGGGGCAGATGGTACAGCCCGCGCACCGTGAAGTGCGGGTTTGGACGGATGGGACTATCCACGCTCCATGCCTTCTAGGTTCGGGGTGGATGGCTTTGGCCGCGTTTCTTGCCTTGTGGGTTTAGGTTGACAGACGGTACGGTTCGGGCTGGTTGGGACTGCCCGTGCTCTGTACCTTGCGGGTTCAGGCGGACGGACTGTCCGGTGCGCAGCGGATGGAACTGCCTGCGCTCTGTGCCTTGTGGGTTCGGGCGGACGGGCGGTCCCGTTCGGGGCAGATGGCATTGCCTGCGCACCTTGTCGTGCGAGTTCGGGCAGATGGACGGCCCGGTTCGGGGCGGATGGCACTGCCCACACACCATGCTGTGCGGGTTCGAGTGGACAGATGGCCGGGTTCGGGGAGGAGAGCACTGTCCCGCGTACCATGCCGTGCGGGTTCGGGTGGATGAATGGTCCTGTTCGGTCGTCGCGACCGTGCTATCGGCCCCGAACTGGACCGTCCATCATGGCACGGTGCATGAGCAGTCCCGACAGCCCCAAAAAGTACCATCCGTCCACCGTGCCTTGCGGGTTCAAGCAGATAGACGGTCCGTTTCGAGGCGGATGGTATTGCCTATGCACCGTGTCGTGCGGGTTCAGGCAGACGGACGATCCGGTTCGGAGCGGATGGCATGACCGGTACAGCCCGCTCTACGTGCCTTGCGGGATCGGGTAGATGGTCCGGTTAGGTGTGGTCGGGACTGTCCATGCACCGCACGTTGCAGGTTTGGGCAGACAGTTGGTTTTGTTCGGGGCTAATAGCACGGCTGGGACTACCAGCGCACCGTGTCATGCGGGATCAGGAAGACCGACAGTCCGGTTCGGGGTGGGTGGCATTGCCCGAGGACCGTGCCTACGGGTTCTAGCAGACGGACGGTCCGGTTCGAGGCGGATGGAACGGGACTGCCCTCGCACCGTGTCGTGTGGCTTCGGGCAGACATACGGTAATGTTCAAGGGGATGTCATGGTCGGGACTGCCCCCCGCACCGTGCCATGACAGATGGTCCAGTTCGAAGAAGAGGAAACAGGACTACCCGCACTCCGTGCCTTGTGGGTTCGGATGGACGGAAGGTCCCGTTCGGGGAGGACGACACTACTCGCGCACAGTACCGTGCGTGTTCGGGCAGATGGACTATCCGGTTTGGGTGGATGGCACTGCCAGGACTGCCTACCTGCCGTGCCGCACTCATTTGGGCAGACAGACGGTCCAGTTTGGGGCTGATAGCACAGCTACGACTGCCCGCACATCGTGCCATGCGGGTTCTGGCAGACGGACGGCCCTATTCGAGGTGAATGGCACGGTTAGGACTGGCCCCCTCGCCATTCTGTGCGGGTTCTGGCCGACAAACGTCTGGTTCGAGGCGGATAGCACGGCCTGTGGACCGTGCCATGCAAGTTCGGGTAGACAGACGGTCAGGTTAGGAGCGGTCGGGACCGCTCGCGCTCCGTGCCTTGCGAGTTTGGGCGGACGAACGCTCCGGTTCGCGATGGATGGCATGACTAGGACTGGCCTACTCACCAGGTTGTGCGGGTTTGGGCAGACGAATTCTCTGGTTCGGGGTGGATGTCCCGGCTAGGACTGACCCACTCACCGTGCCATGCAGGTTCTGGTAGACAGATGGTCCGGTTCATGGTGAATGGCAAGGCCTGGACTGCCTACGCACCGTGCCTTGCGGGTTTGGATGGACGGCCTGGGGCGGATGGCACGGCTAGGATTGCCCCACGTGCCGTGCCTTGCAGGTTCGGGAGTGACTGATAGTTCGGATCAGGGCGGATGGCCCAGCTAGTTCTGGAGGACGAACGATATAGTTCGGGGTAGATGGCACTGCCCGCACACCGTGCCTTGCTGCTGTTTGGGCTGACGGGCAGTCCAATTCGGAGCCGATAGCATAGCCGGGACTACCCGCACACCATATGTTGTGCGGGTTATGGCAGATGGATGGTCCGTTTGTTGCGGGTTCAGGCAAACGGATGGTCCTATTGAGGGCGATCGGGACTTCCTGTGCACTAGGCCATGCGGGTTTGGGTGGACGGACGGTCATATTCAGAGCGGTCTGGACTGCCCACGCTCCGTGCCTTGCGGGTTCGGGTGGACGGATGGTCTAGTTCTGGGGGGATGGTACTTCTAGCACAAAGTGCCATGCAGGTTCAGACGGACGAATGATCCTGTTCGGGGCGAATGGCACTGTCCGGTTCGGGGCTGATAGCACGACCGGGACTACCCGCGCACCGTGCCGTGCTTGTTCAGGTGGACGGACGGTCTGGTTCGGGGCAGTCGGGACTGCCCGCGCTCCATGCCTTGTGGGTTCGAGCGGACAGAAGGACCAGTTCGGGGCGAATGGCACTGCCCCCGAACCGGACTGTGTCCGGGCAGTCCCGACCTCCCTTAACCGGACCGTCCGTCTGCCGGAACCCGCATGGCATGTAGCGCAGGCTATCCCGACTGCCAAGAACAGGACCATCCGTTTGCTTGAACCTGCAACGCATGGAATGCATGTAGTCCCGTCCGCCCCAACCGGACCGTCCGTTCAAACCCACACGGCACTGAGTGCGGGCAGTGCAATCCGCCCTGAGCGGGACCGTTGGTGCACTTGAACCCACACGGCACAATGCGCGGGCAGTCCCATCGACCCCGAACCGGGCAGTCGGTTCTGCTCGAACCCGCAAGGCACGGAGTGCGGGCAGTCCCATTCGCCCTGAACCAGACCATCCGTTCGAACCTGCACGACACTGTGCGTGGACAGTGCCATCTTCCACGAATGGGTTCATCGGTCTGCTAGAACACGCACGACACGGTGTGCGGTCAGTGCCATCTGCCCAGAACCGGACCATCCGTCCGCCCTAACACACAAGGCACGACAGATGGACGGTCCTGTTCGGGGTGGGCGGGCAGTCCGGGCGGGCAGACGGACTGTCTGATCTGGGTTGGGTGGCCTTGCCCACACACGATGTCATGCGGGTTCGGGCGGACAGATGGTCCGGTTCGAGGTGGATGGCACTGCACCCACAAGGCACGAAGCACGGATGGGACTGCCCCAACCTCCGTGTTGTGCTGGTTCTAGTGGATGAGCGGTCCAGTTTGGGAATGTCGGGACTTCTCGCGCACCTTGTCGTGCTGGTTCTGGCAGGCGGACTGTCCGATTCATGGTTGATGGGATGGGACGGCTTGCGCATAGTGTCTTGCATGTTCGGGGTGGATGGCACTGCTAGGACTGCCCGCACACGGTGTCATGTGGTTTTGGTCGCACAGACAGTCCTGTTAGGGGTGGTCATAATGCCTGAACTCCGTGTCATGCGGGTTCGAGTGGACAGACAGTCCTGTTCAGGGCGGACGAGACTCCTTATGCTCCATGCCTTGCTGGTTCGGGCGGACGGACGGTCCGGTTCGGGGCGGATGGCACGGTCCGTGCACCTTGCTTTGCGGGGTCGGGTGGACGAACAATCCGGTTCAGGATGCTCGGGACTACACGCTCACCGTGCTGTGCGGGTTCTGGCGGACGAACGGCCGGGTTTGGGGCGGATGGAAGGTCCAGTTCGGGGCAGATGGCAGGACACAACTGCCCCTCGCGTCGTGCCATGCGGGTTAGGGCGTGACGGAAGATCCTCATATATATACATTTATATGTGTGTATATATATATATATATATATATTTAGGGTAGTGCATTGCGGGTTTTGTCGGATAGATGGTCTAGTTCGGGGCGGATGGCACTGCCCGCGCACTGTGCCTTTCGTGTTCGGGTTGGACGGTTCGGTTCGGGGTTGCTTGCACAGTCGGGACTGTCCGCACATCGTGTCGTGCTGGTTCCGGCAGACCGACGGTCTGTTTCGGTGCAGATGACACTACCCTCGGCCCGTGCATGTTCTGGCAGACGAACGGTCTGGATTGGGGCGGATGGCATGACCAGAACTACTCTGTGCACCGTACCATGCAGGTTCGGGCGTGACGAACGCTCCATATATATTTGTATATATATATATAGGGCAGTGCATTACGGGTTCTAGCGAACGGACGGTCCGGTTCGGTGCGGATGGCACTGCCCATGCACTGTGTCATGCTAGTTCGGGTAGACCGATGATCCGATTTGGGGCGGATGGCACTGCCCTCGCCTCGTGCTATGACGAATGGTCCAGTTTGTGGCAGATGGGACGGGACTACCTACGCTTCGTGCCTTGCGGGTTTGGACAAACGGAATGTCCCGTTCGGGGCGAAGGGCACTACTTGCGCATAGTGCCGTAAGGGTTCGGGCGGACCGACTGTCTAATTTGGGGCGGATGGTACCGACGGGACAGCTTGTGCATCATGGACGGACGGTCCGGTTCGGGGCCGATAGCACAGCTGAGACTGCCCGCGCACCTTATCGTCTGGGTTGTTATGGACGGACGGTCAGGACTGGCCCGCTCACCATTCCGTTCGGGTTCTAGAAATGGATGGTCCAGTTCGAGGCAGACAACACTGCCCACGCACCATGCAGTGCGGGTTTGTGTAGACAAACATTCCGGTTCGGGGCGATCGGGACCACTCGCATTCCGTGACTTGCGGGTTAGGGCGGATGAACACTCCAGTTCAGAGTGGATGGCAAGGCCAGGACTGGCCCGCTCACTGTGCCGTGCAGGTTCTGGCAGACGGATGGTCCGGTTTGGGGCGGATGGCAAGGCCTAGACGGCTCACGCACCGTGCCTTGCAGATGCGGGCAGACAGACAGTCCATTTCGGGGTTGATGGCATGGCCAGGACTGCCCCGCGCACCTTGCCGTGTGGGTTTAGGACTGATGAATAGTCTGGATCGGGGCGGATGGCCCGGTCGGTACTGCCCAACTCACCGTGCCATAAGGGTTCGAGCGGATGGATGGTCCGGTCCGTGGTGAATGGCACTACCCACGCACTGTGCCATGCGTGTTTGGGTGGACGGACAGTCCTATTTGGGGCAGTCAGGTGTGCCAGCACTCTAACCTTGAGGGTTCGGGCGGACGGACGGTCTAGTTAGTAGCGGATGCCAACACCCACGCACTGTGCAGTGTGGGTTTCGACGGAAATCGCCCTTGTTCGGGGCCTATAGCACTTCAAGGATTGCCCGCGGACCATACCGTGCGGGTTCTGGCAGACAGACAGTTTGGTTCGAGGTAGATGGGACGGCCAGGACTGCCCTACACACCGGACCGTACCGTGCGGGTTTTGGCCGACAGACAGTTCGGTTCGGGTGGACGGACGGTCTAATTCGCGGAGGTCGGGACTGCCCGCGCTCTTTGTCTTGCGGGTTTAGGCAAACAGACAGTCCATATATATATGCACACACATATATATATATGTGTGTGTGTGTGTGTCTATATATATATATATATATATATATATATATATATATATGGCAGTGCATTGCGATTTCTGGAGGACGGACGATACAGTTCGGGGTGGATGGCATTGCTCGCGCGCCGTGCCTTACCGTTCGGGTGGACAGGTGGTCCGGTTCGGGGCGGATAGACTGACCATAATTGCCTGTGCACTGTGTCGTGCATGTTCTTGCAGATGGACGGTCCAGTTTGGAGTGGTCAGGACTGCCTACGCAACATGCTGTGCAGGTTCAGATGGACGGACGGTCCTGTTAGGGGAGATCGGGACTGCCCGCGCTCCGTGCCTTGCGGGTTTGGGCGGACGAATGTCCGGTTCATGGCGGATGGCACTACAAGCTCAAAGTGCTGTCCGGGTTTAGATGGATGGAAGGTCCAGTTCGGGGTGGATGGCACTGTCCACACACCATGCCGTAATGGTTCGGGCGGACGGACAGTCCAGTTCGGGGCAGTCGAGATTGCCAGCATTCCATGCCTTGAGGGTCTGGGCAGACAAAAGGTCCGGTTCGGGGCGGATGGCACTGCCCCGGAACCGGACTTTGCATGGGTAGTCCCGACCTCCCTGAACTGGATCATCCCTCTGCCAGAACCTCCAAGGCACGGAGCGCAGTCTCGACTGCCCCGAACAGGACTGTTCGTTTGCCTGAACCCGCAATACATGGAGGGTGGGCAGCCCCGTCTATGCCGAACCGGACCGTCCATTCAAACCCGCACGGCACTGAGTGCGGGCAGTGCCATCCACCCTGAATAAGACCGTTGGTCCTCTAGAACCCGCACGGTAGGTGCGGGGGCAGTGCCATCCGCCTCGAACTGGGCAGTCCGTTTTTCCCGAACCAACAAGGCACGGAACGCGGGCAGTCCCGTCCGCCCCGAACCGGACCGTCCGTTCGAACCTACACGACACTATGCATGGGTAGTGTCATCCGCCCAGAACTAGACTGTTCGTCTGTCCGAACCTATAATGCACGGCGGATGGACGGTCCTGTTCGGGGAGGTTGGGCAATCCCGACGGGCGGACGGACGATCCTGTTCGGGTCGGATGGCATTACCGACACATCGTGCCGTGCGGGTTCGCACAGTCGGGAATGCCTACGCTCCGTGCCTTGTGGCTTCGTACATACGGACTGTCCAGTTCGGGGTGGCTGGTACAGCCCGCGCACCATGCTGGGCGGGTCTCGACATGAAGATCGGTCCAGTTCAAGGTGGTCGGAACTGCCTGCGCTCCGTGCCTTGTCTGTTCAGGCAGATGGATGGTCCGATTCGGGGTAGATGGCACTACCCGAGCACCATGCTGTGCGGGTTTCGGCGGACAGACGGTCCCTGTTTGGTGTGGATGGCACCGCTCACACACAGTGTCGAGCGGGTTCCGGCGTGACGGACGGTCCTATTGGAGGTAGATGGCACTGCCTACACACCGTGTTGTGGGGGTTCAGGCATGATGGACTGTCCAGTTCAGGGCCAATTGCATTGCCCAAGCATTTACCATGCATGTTCTAGTGAACAGACGGTCCGGTTCAGGGCGGTCGGGACTGCCCGCGCACCATGCCGTGCCGGTTCAGGCAGACAGATGGTCTAGACAGATAGTCTGGTTCCGGGCCGATAGCACGGCCGGGACTGCCCGCGCACTGTGCCCTGCATGTTCGGGCGGATGGACGGTCCGATTCTGGTTGTTCGGGACTGTTCGCGGTCCATGCCATGCAGGTTCAGACATATAGACGGTCCGGTTCGGGGAGGATGCCATGACCAGGATGGCCCTGCACGCCTTGTCGTGTGGGTTCGGGAGTGATGGACGGTCTTGTTCATGGCAGATGGCGTGGCCAGGACAACCCCGCGCACCGTGTTGTGCGGGTTCTGGGGCGGATGGCATGGACGGGACGGCCCACGCACCACGCCGTGTGGGTTCAGGCGGACAAATAGTCCGGTTCGGGGCAAATGGCACGGCCAGGACTGCCCCGCGTACTGTGCCATGAGGATTCAGGCGCATGGACGGTCCATACATATGGACACACACACATATATGTGTGTGTGTAGACAGAGCAGTGCATTGCGGCTTCTGGCGAAAGACGGCATAGTTCAGGGTGGTCGGGAGTGCCCACGCACCGTACCGTGCAGGTTCAAGGCTGTCGGGGCTGCCCGCGCTCCGTACCTTGCAAATTCGGGCAGACGGAGGTTAGGTTCTGGGCAGATGGCACTGCCCGTGCACAGTGTCGTGTGGGATTTGACGGACGAATGGTCTGCTACAGGGCAGATGGCACTGCCCGCACACCGTGCTGTGAGGGTTCGGGTGGACGGACGGTACAGTTCGGGGGGTGCCTGCACACCGTGCCGCGCTGGTTCGGGCGGAAGGACGGTCTAGTTCGGGGCCGATAGCACGACCGGGACTACCCGTGCATCATGCCGTGTGGGTTCTGTAGGGCGGACATTCGGGTGGACGGAAGGTCTGGTTCGGAACTGACAACACGACCGGGACTGCTTTCGCACCGTGCAATGATGGACAGTCCAGTTCGAAGTGGATGGGACGGGACTGCCCGCGCTCCATGCCATGTGGGTTCGGACGGACGGGAGGTCCCATTTGGGGTGGATGGCACTACTCGTGCATAGTGCAGTGCGTGCTCGGGCAGGTGGACTGTCCGGTTCAAGGCGAATGGCACTGCCAGCGCATCGTGCCATGCAGGCTTTGGTGGACGGACAGTCCTGTTTGAGGCGAATGGCACAGTCAGGACGGCCCGCTCACTATTCCGTGCGGGTTCTAATAGACAGATGTCTGGTTCGAGGCGGATAGCACTGCCTGTGGACAGTGCCATGCAGGTTCTGGTAGATGGACGGTCTGGTTGAGGCGGTTGGGACCGCTCGTGCTCCGTGCCTTGCGGGTTTGAGCGGACGAACATTCCGGTTCGGGGTGGACGGCACGGCCAGGACTGGCCGGCTCACCGTGCTGTGCGGGATCGGGCGATCAAACTCTCCGGTTTGCGGTGGATGGCATGGCCAGGACTGGCCGCTCACCATGCCGTGCAGGTTCTGGAGGATGGACGGTCCTGTTTAGGGCGGATGGCAAGGCCTGGACTGCCTACGCACCAAGCCTTGCGGGTTTGGACGAATAGTCTGAGGTGGATGGCACGGCCAGGACTGCCCCGCGGACCGTGCCTTGCTGGTTCGTGAGTGACGGACAGTCCGGATCGGGGCAGATGGCCTAGCTGGTTCTGGAGGACGAACGATGCGGTTTTGGGCAGATGGCGCTGCCCGCACACCGTGCCTTGCCGTTTGAGCAGACGGGCGGTCCGATTCGGAGACGATAGCACAGCCGGGACTGCCCGTGCACCGTGTCATGCAGATTCTAGCAGATTGACGCTCCGGGCGTTGCGGGTTTGGGATAATGGATGGTTCTGTTGGGGGCAATCAGGGCTGCCTGTGCATCATGCATGCGGGTTTGTGTGGACGGATTGTTCGGAATAGTCTGGACTGCCGGTGCTCCATGCCTTGCGGGTTCTAGAGGACGGATTGTCCAGTTTTGGGAGGATGGCACTTTCAGTGCAAAGTGCCTGTGGGTTCAGGCGGACGAATGGTCTTGTTCGGGGCAGATGGCACTGTTCGGTTCGAGGCCAATAGCACGACTAAGACTGCCCACGCACCATGCCGTGCTAGTTCGCGTAGATGGACGGTTTGGTTTGGGGAGTCAGGACTGCCCGTGCTCCGTGCCTTGTGGTTCGGGTGGACGAAAGGTCCGGTTCGGGGTGGATGGCACTACCCCCGAACCGGATTATGCGCGGGCAGTACTGATCTCTCAAACCGGACCGTTCGTCCACCAGAACCCGCACGGCACAGAGCGCGGGCTGTCCCGACTGCCCCGAACAGGACATCAATTTACCTGAACCCGCAACGCATGGAGTGCCGGCAGTCCCGTCTGCCCTGAACTGGACATCCGTTCAAACTCGAACGGCACTGAGCGCGGGCAGTGCAATCCGCCCTAAATGGGACCGTCGGTCCGCTAGAACCCGCATGGCATGATGCGCGGGTAGTGCCATCTGCCCCAAATTGGACAGTCAGTTCTGTCCGAACTCGCAAGGCACGGAGCGCGGGCAATCCCATCCGCCCTGAACATGATCACTGTGTGCGGGCATTGCCATCTGCCATCGGTCTGCTAGAACACGCACGGCATGGTGCATGGTCAGTGTCATCTACCCAGAACCGGACCATCCGTCCGCCCGAGCCCGCATGGCACAGCGGACGGACTGTCCGATCTGGGTCAGATGGCACTGCCTGCGCACCGTGCCATGCAGGGTCTGGCGGACAGATTGTCCAGTTCTGGGCGGATGGCACTGCACCCGAACTGTGCCTTGCGGGTTCGGGAGGTTGGATAGTTCGGTTCGAGGCTGATAGCATGACTAGGACTGCTCGCGTACTGTGTCTGCAGGTTTGGGCATAACTGGATGGGACGGGCCGTTCGGGGGCGAAGGGCACTGCCTGCACACCATAGTGTAAGGGTTCGAGCTGATGGGCTGTCTGAATTAGGGCGGATGGCACTGCCGAGACTGCCAGCATATCGCATCGCGCTGGTTCGGGTGGACGGACGGTTCGGTTCGGGGCCAATAGCACTGCCGGGACTGCCCGCGCACCGTGCCATGCAGGTTCTTGTGGACAAACGGTCCTGTTCGGGGCGAATGGCACAGTCAGGACTGGCCCGCACACGGTTCCATGCGGGCTCTGGCAGACGGACAGTCTGATTCGGGGCAGGTAACACTGCCCGCACACCGTGCAGTGCGGGTTCAGGTAGATGGATGGTCTAGTTCAGGGCGGTCGAGACCACTCGCGCTTCGTGCCTTGCGGGTTAGGGTGGACGAACTCTCCAGTTCCGGGTGGATGGCACTGCCTGGACTGGCACGCTCACCTTGCCTTGCGGGTTCTGGCAGACGGACGGTCCGGTTCGGGGTAGATGGCAGGGCCTAGACTACCCACGCACCATGCCTTACGGGTGCGGGCGGACGGACAGTCCGGATTGGGGCAGATGGCAAGACCAGGACCGCCCCGCGCACTATGCCATGTGGGTTCGGGAGTGACGAATAGTCCGGATCGGGGTGGATGGCTTCGCCGGTACTGCCCCGCTCACTGTGCCGTAAGGGTTCTGGCGGACGGACGGTCCGATTCATGGCGAATGGCCCTGCCTGCACATCGTGTCGTGCGCGTTTGGGCATATGGACAGTCCTGATCGGGGCAGTCAGGACTTCCCGCAATTCGTGCCTTGTGGATTCGGGCGGACGGATGGTCTGGTTTGTAGCGGATGCCACTGCCCGCACACTATGCAGTGTGGGTTTTGACGGACAGTGGCCCTAGTTCAGGGTCTATAGCACGGCGAGGACTGCCCGCGTACCATACCGTTTGGGTTCTGGCAGACGGATAGTTCGGTTCGGGGCGGATGGGACGGCCAGGATTGCCTCGCGACCGTTCCATGATGGTTCGGGTGGACAGACGGTCCGATTCATGGAGGTTGTGTCTTGCGGGTTTAGGCAGACAGATGGTCCTTATATATGTACAGATACACACACGTGTGTCTATACATATATAAATATGGCAGTGCATTGTGGTTTCTGGAGGATGGACGATACAGTTCGGGGCGGATAGCACTGCCCGCACACCGAGCCTTGCCGTTCGGGCAGATGGACGGTCTTGTTTGGGACCGATAGAATGGCCAGGATTGTCGCGCACCGTTTCGTGCGGGTTCCTGCAGATGGACAGTCCAGTTGGGAATGGTCAGGACTGCCTACGCACCATGCCGTTAGGGTTCGGACGGACGGACGGTCCTGTTCGGGGTGATCAGGACTGCCCGCGCTCCGTGCCTTGTGGGTTCGGGTGGACGGATGGTCCGGTTCGTGGCGGATGGCACTTCAAGCACAAAGTGCCATCCGGGTTCAGACAGACGGACGGTTTGGTTCGGGGCGGATGGCACTGCCCTAACACTGTGCCGTGCTTGTTCGGGCAGACGGACGGTCCAGTTCGGGGCAGTCGGGACTGCCTGCATTCCATGCCTTATGTATTCTGGCGAACGAAAGGTCCGGTTCAGCACGGATGGCACTACCCTCAAACCGAACTGTGCGTGGGCAGTCCCGACCTCCCTGAACCGGATCATCCCTCTTCCAAAACCTGCAAGTAATGGAGTGCTGGTTGTCCTGACCGCCCCGAACAGGACCATTCATTTGCCCAAACCCGCAACGCATGTAGCGTGGTCAGTACCGTCTGCATTGAACCAGACCGTCCATTCAAACCCACACTGCAATGAGTGCAGGCAGTGCCATCCGCTCTGAACAAGACCGTCAGTCCGCTAATACTCGCATGGCATGGTGCATGGGCAATGCCATCCGCCCCGAACCGAGCAGTCAGTTCTGAAAGCACGGATTGCGGGCAGTTCTGTCTGCCCCAAACCAGACCATCTGTTCGAACCTGCAAGGCACTACACACGGGTAGTTTCATCTACCTACAACCGGACTGTTCGTCTGCCCGAACTCGCAAGGCACGGCAAATAGCCGGTCGTGTTCGGGGAGGATGGGCAATCCCGACGGGTCGATGGCACTGCCGACGCACCGTGTTGTGCAGGTTCGTGTAGTCGGGAATGCCCGCGCTCTGTGCCTTGTGGCTTCGTATAGACGGACTGTCCGGCTCGAGGCAGCTGGCACTGCCCGCGCACTGTGCCAGGCTGGTTTCAGCGTGACGGTCAGTCCAGTTCAAGGTGGTCGGAACTGCCTGCGCTTCGTGCCTTTTCAGTTCGAGCGGATGGACGGTCCGGTTCGGGGCGGATGGCAATACTCACACAAATTGTCGAGCGGGTTTCAGCGTGATGGACAGTCCTGTTGGGGGTGAATGGCACTGCTTGCACACCATGTCGTGCGGGTTTAGGCATGACGGTTGGTCTGGTTCGGGGCCGATGGCACTACCCACGCACCGTACCATGCATGTTCTAGCGGATAGACGGTCCGGTTCGGGGCGGTTAGGACTGCCTATGCATCACGCCCTACGGGTTTAGCCAGACGGACGGTCAGGACGGATAGTCTAGTTTGAGGCCGCTAGCATGGCCGGGACCGACCACGCACCGCACCGTGGGTGTTCGGGCAGACGGACGGTCCGATTCGGGGCGGTCGGGAATACTTGCGCTCCGTGCCGTGCGGGTTCGGGCATGACGGATGGTCCGGTTCATGGCGGATGGCACAGCCGGGATTGCCCCGCGCACCGTGTGGGTTCTGTGGAGGATGGCACAGACGGGACGGCCAGCGCACCGTGCCGTGCGGGTTTGGGTGGGCAGACGGTCCGGTTTGAGGCAGGTGGCACGACTAGGACTGCCCCGAGAGCCATGCCGCGAGGATTCGGGCAGATGGACGGTCCATATATATGTACACACACAGATATATATATATCTGTGTGTGTGTGTGTGTATAGTGACGCAGGACGGAAGCGGAATTAGGGTTAGGGTTTTGAAAATTAGGGTTTTCTAGGGGAATTGGGGAAGAAAAGATTGATTGGGGAAAACTTTTGGGATTTGGGAATCCACCCAGGCCCACGCCCACTCTCCACGAATCCACGAAGAAAGATTTTTACTCAGCGAATTCCACGCCAGAGATTTCTCAAGAAAAATTCTCAAAATATTATTCTTCTATTTCAATACTCCATACAACCCTATATATAGGGAAACCCTAACAAACAGAATCCTAATAAAATCAAAACTCCTAATCAAATCAAATATCTAATACAATCCCAATTCTAATCAAATCAAATCACATCTAATCTAATAAAATCTAATCCTGATCTAATCCTGATCTCCATCAATTCTCTCCGGCTTAAAAAAAATGAACCACCGGTGAATGACGAAGATGATAACTATCAAGCAAATCCGGGTCGAGCTGCTGGACTTCTTCGGTGCGCAACCAAGTGCAATCTGAATCTGGACGTCCACGAATTCGCTGAGTAAAAATCTTTCTTCGTGGATTCGTGGAGAGTGGGCGTGGGCCTGGGTGGATTCCCAAATCTCAAAAGTTTTCCCCAATCAATCTTTTCTTCCCCAATTCCCCTAGAAAACCCTAATTTTCAAAACCCTAACCCTAATTCCGCTTCCGTCCTGCGTCATATAGGGTAGTGCATTGCGGGTTCTGGCGGGACTGTCTGGTTTGGGGCATTCGGGAGGGCCTGCGCTCCATACCATGTAGGTTCGGGTAGACAAACGGTCTTGTTGAGGGCTGTCGGGACTGCCCGTGCTCCGTACCTTATGGGTTCGGGTAGACGAACGGTCCGGTTCTGGGAAGATTGCATTGCCCACGTATAGTGTCGTGTGGGATCCAATGGACAAACGGTACGATACGGGGCGGACGGCACTGCTTGCGCACCGTGCAGTGTGGGTTCGAACGAACGGTGCTTTGTGGGTTCGGGCGGACGAAATGTCCTGTTCGGGGCGGATGCATTGCCCCCGAACCAGACAGTGTGCGGGCAGTCCGGACCACCCCGAACTAGACCGTCCGTCTGCCAGAACCCAAACACACGGAGCGCGAGCAGTCCCGACTGCCCCGAATAGAACCGTCCTTCTGCCTGAACCCTCAAGGCCCGGAGCGCAGGCAGTCCCGTCTGCCCCGCACTGGATTGTCCGTCCGTTCGAACCAACACGGCACGGTGCGCGGGCAATGCCATCCGCCCCGAACCGGGCCGTCAGTCTGCCCGAACCAGCAATGCACAGAGCCCAGCAGTGTCATCCGTCCCAAACCAGATCGTCCGTCATGCACGAACCCACAAGGCAAGATTTGCGGCCAGTCTTGTCCGCCACGAACTAGATTGACGGTGCGGATAGCATGGTTGGGATTGCCCGTGCACTGTGCTTTGCGGGTTCGGGGTGGACGGCACTACCCGTGCACCAAACCATGCAGGTTCTGGCGGACCGACGGTCCCGCTCGAGGCAGAGGGCACTGCCCGTGCAAAGTGTCGTGTGGGTTTCAAAGGACAGACTATCCGGTTTGGGGTGGACGAAACTGCTAGCGCTCCGTGCCTTGCGGGTTCGGGCAGACGAACGGTCCTATTCGGGGTGGTCGGCACTTCTCCGTTCCATGCAGGGTTTGGCAGACGGATTGTTCGGTTCGAGGAGCTCGGGATGGCCCATGCATGGTCCGGTTTGAGAGCATTGCCATCTGCCATGAGCCGGGCCTTCCGTCTGCTCGAACCCGCAAGGCACGGAGTGGGGCAGTCCCAACCTCCCTGGATCTGACCGTCCGTCTGCCCGAACCCGCAAGGAATGGAGCACGGGCAGTGCCATCCGCCCTGAAATGGACCATCCTTCCGCCTTGACCCACACGGCACGATGTGGGGACAGTGCCATCCACCCCGAACTAGACCGTCTGTCCACCCAAAGCAGGCAATCCCGGCCGTGCTATCGGCCCCGAATAGGACCGTCTGTCCGCCCGAAGCCGCAAGGCTCAAAGTGCGGGCAGTCTCGACCGCCCCGAATAGGACCGTTTGTCAACCAAAATAGAACGGTGCCATCCGCCTCGAACTGGACAGTCCGTCTGCCAGAACCTGCAGGCACAGTGCACGGGTAAAGCCATCTGCCTCAAACCGGACTGTCTGCCCACACCTACAAGGTATAGAACGAGTGCAATCGTGATCGTCCAGAACCAGATCATAAGTCTGCCCGAACCCACACAGCATGGTGCACGGGGCTGTCCTAGCCGTGCCATCTGCCCTAAACTAGACCGTCCGCCTGCCCAAACTCGCATGGTTCGAAGCACGGGCAATCCCGACCGCCTTGAATAGGACCGTCCGTCCTCCCGATCCCGCACTGCACTGTGCGCAGGTAGTCCCAACCACGCTATTGGCTACGGAACCTGAACGACATGGTACGCGGGCAGTGCCATCCGCTCCGGTTTGACTACGCACCGTGCCTTGCAGGTTCCGGTGGACAGGACTACCCGTACACCGTGCCTTGCAGGTTCAGGTGGACGGACAGTCCTGTTCGGACAGATGGCACTACCCCTGCACTGTGCCATGCCAGTTCTGGCGTGATGGATGGTTCTGTTCGGGCGGTCGGGACTGCTTGCTCAACATGCCGTGCGGGTGCGGGCGGACGGACAGTCCGATTCGAGGCAGATGGCACGGCTAGGACTGCCCCGCGTACTGTGCCGTGTGGGTTCTCACGGACGGATGGTCAGGTTTAGGGCAGATGGGATGGGAATGCTAGCACTCCGTGCCTTGTGGGTTCGAGCGAATGGACACTCCAGTTCGGGTGAATGGCACTGTCAGGTTTCGGTGTGATGGATGGTCCTGTTCAGGGCGGACGGGACTGCCTGAGCTCCTTGCCTTGCCGGTTCGGGCGAATGAACATTCCAGTTCAAGGCGGATGGCACAGCACGCGCACCGTGCTGTGTGAGTTTCAGCGAATGGACGGTCTAGTTTGGGGAGGATAGGACGATCGGGACTGCTCATGCTTTGTGTCTTGCAGGTTCTAGTGGGCGGATGGTTCGGGGCAAATGGCACTGCTCATGCACCACGTCGTACGGGTTCCGTTGTGACGGACGGTCTGGTTCGCAGCGGATGGCACAGCCTGCGCACCAAGCCATGCGGGTTCACGCAAGATGGACGGTCTAGTTCCCAGCCAACAGCACTGCCCGTGCACCATACCGTGCGTGTTTAGGGCGGTTGGGACTGCCCTTGCACCGTGTCGTGCCAGCTCGAGGCGGTCGGGTCTACCCGGGCACCTTGCCTTGCTGGTTCGGGTGGACAAACGGTCCGGTTTGGGGCGGATGGCACTGCTCGTGCACCATGCCGTGCGAGTTCAGTCGTGATGGATGGTCCAGTTCAGGGTGGATGGTATTGCCCTCTTACCGTGGCATGACGGATAGTCTGGTTCAGGGCCGATGACACTGCCCACGCACCATGCCGTACAGGTTCGGGGTGGTCGATTCTGCCCGCGCACCATGCCGTACCAGTTCGAGTCAGTTGGGACTGCTTGCGCATAGTGTCGTGCGGGTTCGGGAGGACGAACGGTCTAGATGGACAATTTGGTTCAGGGCCGATAGCACGACCGGGACTGCCCGCATACCATGTAATGCATGTTCGGGCGGACAGACGGTGCTGTTCGGGGCAGTCAGGACTGCCTGTGCTCTGTGCCTTGTAGGTTCGGGCAGACCGATAGACCGGTTCGGGGTAGATGGCATTGCCCGCACACCATGCGTGCGGGTTCTAGCTAACGGATGGTCCGGTTCGAGGCGGATGGCACTGCGAATACTGCCCACTCACCATGCTGTGCGGGTTCTGGAGGACGGACGGTCGGGTTCAGGGTGGATGGCATGGCCTGAACTACCCTGCGCACCATTCTGTGCGGGTTCAAGAGGATGGAAAGTCCGTACTAACAGTCTAGTTCGGGGCTGAAAGCACGACCGGTACCGCCCGCATACCATGCCATATGGGTTCGGATAGACAGACAGTGTTGTTTGGGGCAGTCAGGACTGACTACAATCCGTGCCTTGCAGGTTCGGATGGACGGATGGTCTGGTTTGGGGCGGATGGTACTGCCTGCGCACTACGCCGTGCGGGTTCTAGCAGATGAATGGTCTGGTTCGGGGCGGATGGCACTACGGATACTGCCCGTGCACTGTGCCGTGTAGGGCGGATGGCACAGCCAGGTTTGGGGCGGATGGCACGGCCTGGACTCCGCCGCACACAGTGTCGTGCGTGTTCGGGCTGACGAATGGTCATGTTCGGCCGTCCCGACTGTGCTATCTGCCCCAAACTGGACCGTCTGTCATGGTGCGGTGCATGAACAGTCCCGACAGCCCCGAAAAGGACCGTCCCGATCCCCTTGAGGGTTCGGGCGATCGGATGGTCCGATTCGTAACGGAGGGCAATACCCGCACACCGTGCTGTGCGGGGTTCGGGCGTACGAACGGTCCGGTTAGGGACAGATGGCACGGCCGGTGCTGCCTGCTCAATGTGCCTTGCGGGCTCGGGCGGATGGACGGTCTTGTTTAGGCACCGTGCCGTGTGAGATCCGGCGTGATGGGTAGTCGCAACCTCCCCAAACCAGACCGTCTGTCTGCTAAAACCTAGGTGGCACGAAGTGCAGACAATCCCGACCACCCTAAATAGGACCGTCTGCCTACCCAAACCAACAAGGCATGGAGCATGGCCGGTCCCGTCTGCCCCGAACCGGATCCTCCATCCGTTTGAACCTGCACAACACTGTGTCGAGCAGTGCCATTCACCCCAAACGAGGTCGTCGGTCCACCAGAACCCGCACGGCACGGTGCGCAGGCCTTGCTATCAGCCTGAACTGGGCTATCGGTTTGCCCAAACCCACAAGGCATGGAGTGACGGTAGTGCCATCTGTCTCAAACAGGACAGTCCGTCACGCCCGAACATGCAAGGCAAGATGCGCGGGCAGTCGCGGCCATCCCAATCTGGATGGATGGGGAGATAGCACGGGTGGGACTGACCACGCATCTTGCCTTGCTGGTTCGGGTGTGATGGGCGGTCCTGTTCGGGATTGATGGCACTACCTGCGCTCTGTGCCTTGCAGGTTTGAGCAGACCGACGGCCTGGTTTGAGGCGGACGGCACTGCCCGCACACCGTGCCATGCGAGTTTGGGCGAACAGATGGTTCGGTTCGGGGCCGATGGCATTGTATCGTGCGGACGGACAATCCTGTTCGAGGTAGCCGGGACTGCCCACACTCTGTGCTTTGCTGGTTCGAGCAAATAGACAGTCCGGTTCAGGGCCGATGGCATGGCCCACGTACAGTGCCTTGCGGGCTCGGGCGGACGAACGATCCTGCTCAGGGCGGTCGCGAGCAGATGGACGGTCTGATTATGAGTAGCTGGGATGGCCCGCGCACCATGCCTTGCGGGTTCGGGCAGACGGATTGTCCAGTCCAGGACGGATGGCACTACCTACGCACCATGCCTTGCAGGTTCGGGATGATGAACGGTTCGGTTCGGGGCCGATAGCACGGCCGGGACAACCCGTACACTGTGTATGTGTGCTCGGGCAGACCGACGGTCTGATTCAGGGCGGATGGCATTGCCCGGGCAATGTGCAAGCGGGTTCTGTCAGACGGATGGTCCGGTTCGAGGCGGATGGGATGGGACTACCCGTGCACCATGCCATGCGGGTTTGGGCAAACGGACGGTAATGTTCGGGGCAGATGGCATGGCCAGGATTGCCCCGCGTACCGCGCCATATGGGTTCGGGCGGACGGATGGTCCAGTTCATGCCGGATGGGACGGGACTGTCTGCGCTCCGTGCCTTGCGGGTTCGAACGGACGGAAGGTCCCTTTTGGGGCGGAAGGCACTACTCGCGCACAGTGCACTACTCGTGCACGGAGCGTGGTCCCTTTTGGGGCGGAACGGATTGTCCGCTTCGGGGCGGATGGCGCTGCCAGGACTTGCTCGCACACCATTCCATGCAGGTTCTAGCAGACGGATGTTCCAGTTCGCGGTGGATAACGCTGCCTGCGCACCGTGCCGTGCGGGTTCGGGTAAATGGACGGTCCGATTCGGGGCGGTCAGGACCGTTCATGCTTCGTGCCTTACGGGCTCGGGCAGACGAACTCTTCGGTTCGGGGTGGATGGCATGGCATAGACTTGCCCGCTCACTATGCCATGCGGGTTCTCGTGGAGGGACGGTCCGATTCAGGGCGGATGGCAAGGCCTGGACTACCCATGCACCATGCATTGCTGGGGTGGTCAGACCGACGGTCCGCTTCAGGGTGGATGGCACGGCTATGACGTCCTCGTGCACTATGCCGTGTGGGTTTTGGTGGACAGACGGCCTTGTTTGGTGCCTATAGCCCAGCTAGAACTACCCGCACACCATACCGTGCGGGTTTGGGCGAAAGAACGGTCCGGTTCGGGGGAATGTGACGGCCAGGATTGTCCCGCTCACCGTTCTATGTGGGTTCGGGTGGACGGAAGGTCCGATTTGGGCAGGTCGGGACTGCCTGCACTTCGTGTCTTGTGGGTTTGGGCAGACGGATGGTCTGATTCGGGGAGGTCGGGACTGCCTGTACTCCTTGTGTTGGCAGATGGCACTGCAAGCGCAAAGTGCCATGCGTGTTCAGACTGACGAACCTGTTCGGTCTGGTTTTCGACGGTCAGGACTGCTAGCGTTCCGTGCCTTGTTGGTTCGGATAGACGGACGGTCCGGTTCGGGGCGGATGGCTCTGCCTCCGAACCGGACTATGTGTGGGCAGTCCTGTCCACCCCGAACCGGACCTTCCATTCTAACCCGCACGACATTGAGAGCGGGCAATGCCATCCCCCCTGAACGGGACCGTCGGTCTGCTAGAACCCACACGACAAGGTGTGTGAGTAGTGCAATTTGCCCCGAACCGGGTCGTCAGTTTTGCCTGAACCCGCAAGGCAAGGAGCATGGGCAGTTTTGTCGGCCCTGAATCGGACCGTCCAATCGAACCAGCAAGGTACTATGCGTGGGCAGTATCATCCGCCTAGAACCGGACCGTCCGTCCGCACGAACCCGCATGGCACGGTAGACAGACGACCCTTTTTGGAGCGGTTGAGCAGTCCTGACGGGAAGACAGATGGTCTGGTTCGGGTCGGATGGTCTGGTTTGGGTCGGATGGCACTGCCCTCACATCATGCCATGCTGGTTCAGGTGGACGGATGGTCTGGTTTTGGGCAGATGGCACTGCGCCCACAAGGCACGGAGCACAGATGTAACTGGCCGTGCACCACGCCTTGCGGGTATGGGCGGATGGACGGTCTGATTCGGGGCGGTTGGGACTGCCCATGCACCATGCCGTGCATGTTCCAGCATGACAGACGGTCTTGTTCGGGGCGAATGGCACGGCCAGGACTGCCCTGAGCACCGTGTAGTGCGGGTTCTAGTGAACGAATGGTCCGGTTAGTGGAAGACTGACTACTCGGTGCCTTGCGTGTTCAGGCGAATGGACGGTCTAGTTCAGGGTGGATGGCACTGCTGGGACTGCCCGCACACCGTGCCATGTCGTTTCGGGTGCACAGACAGTCCTGTTAGGGGCCGTCGGGAATGCCTGCACTCTGTGCCGTGAGGGTTTGGACAAACGAATGGTCCTATTTAGAACAGTTAGAACTGCCCATTCTTCATGCCATGCGGGTTCAGACGGACGAACAGTCTAGTTCGGGGTGGATGGCAGGGCCTGCACACCTTCCCTTGCAGGTTCGGGCGGACGAACGGTCCATATATTTGTACATACATATACATATTTATGTGTGTGTTTATAGGGCAGTGCATTGCGGGTTCTAGCGGACGAACGGTCCAATTCGGGGCGAATGGCACTGCCTGTGCATTGTGCCTTTCGGGTTCAGGTTGATAGATGGTCCGATTCGTAGCCGCTTGCATGGCGGGGACTGCCCGTGCACCGCATCAAGGTGGTTTGGATAGACCGACGGTCTGGTACGGGGAGGATGGCACTGCCCGTGCACTATGTCGTGCTGGTTCTGGCAGACGGACGCCCCAGTTCGGGGCAGTCAGGACTGCCCACGCACCGTGCCTTGCGGGTTCGGGCGGACGGACAGTCTGGTTCTGGGCGGATAGCGATGCCCGCGCATCGTGCTATACAAGTTGGACCGTCCGTCATGGTGCGATGCACGAGCAGTCCCAATAACCCCGAAAAGGACCGTCCGTCCTCTGTGCCATGCGGGTTCGGGTGGACGGACGGTCCATTTTGGGGCGGATGGTACTGCATGCGCACCGTGCCGTGGGGGTTCAGGCGGACGAACGGTCCAGTTCGGGGTGGATGGCATGGCCGGTACTGCCCGCTCTACGTCCCTTGCGGGTTTGGGCGGACGGACGGTCCAACTTTGGGCGGATGGAACTGCCCGTGCACCATGCTTTGTAGGATCCGGCGTGAGGGATGGTCCGGTTTGGTCGGATGGGGGATCCGACGTGCCGGTTTGGTCGGATGGGGGATCCGACGTGATGGGTAGTCCAGACTTCCCTGGACCGGACCATCCATTTTCCAGAACCCGCGCGGCACGGATTGTTGGCAGCCCTGACCGCCTTTAATAGGACCATCCACCCACCTAAACTCGTAAGGCACGGAGCGCGGGCGGTCCCTTCCGCCCCGAACCAGATCCTCCGTCCGTTCAAACCTTCACGGCACTGTGCGTGTGCAGTGCAATCTGCCCAGAACGAGGCCATCGCTCTACCAGAACCCGCACAGCACTGTGATCGAGCAGTGCCATCCACCTCGAACGGGGCCGTCGGTCTGCCCGAACCCGCAAGTCACGGAGCACGGGCAGTGCTATCTGTCCCAAACTGGACCATCCGTCATGCCCAAAACTGGAAGGCAAGATCGCGGGCAATCCCGGCCACCCCGAACCGAACGGATGGGAAGAATAGCATGGTCGGGACTGCTCACACACCGTGCCTTGCGGGTTCGGGCAGATGGACGGCCCGATTCGGGGCGGATGGTACTGCCCGCGCACCGTGGCGTGCGGGTTCGGGCGGAAAGACAATCCGGTTCGGGGTCGATGGCACTGTGTTGTGTGGACAGACAGTCTTGTTTTGGGCAGTCGGGATAGCCCACACTCCATGCCTTGCGGGTTCGGGCAGACAGATGGTCCTGCTTGGGGCGGTCGTGGGCTGATGGATGTCCGGCTAGGAGCGGTTGGGACTGCCCGCGAAATGCGCCTTGCGGGTTCGGGTAGACGGATAGGCCAATAGCACGATCGGGACTGCCCGCGCACCGTGCCGTGCGGGTTCTGGCAAACGGTCCGTCCGTCCGCTAGAACCTGCATGACACTGTGCTTGGGGCAGTCCCATCTGCACTTCTTGCCTTGAAGGTGTAGTGCCATCCACCACGAACCGGACCGTCCGTCCTCCTGAACCCGCATGGCACAGTGTACAGGCAGTGCCATAAGACCCAGATCGAACAGTCCATCCTCTTGCCTAGATGTCCTTCCGCCCCGAACAGGACCGTCCGTCTGCCATGCCTTGCAGACTTAGGCGGATGGACGGTCTGGTTCTAGGAGAATGTCACTGACCACGCACTGTGCCGTGCATGTTCTAGCAGACCGACGAACCCGTCATGGCAGATGGCACTGTCCATGCACAGTGCCATGCAGGTTCGAACGGACGGTCCGGTTCGGGACGGATGGGACTGCTCGCGCTCCGTGCCTTGCAGGTTCGGGCAGAATCGACTGCCCGGTTCGAGGCGGATGGCACTGCCCACTCATCATGCCGTGCGTGTTCTAGTGGACTGACAGTCCCGTTCATGGCAGATTGCACTGCCTGCGCTCAGTGTTGTGCGGGTTTGAACGAAAGGTCCGGTTCGGGGCAGATGGGACTACCCGCACTCCATGCGTTGTGAGTTTGGGCAAACGGATGGTCCTGTTCGAAGCGATCGGGACAGCCTGTGCTCCATTCCGTGCGGGTTCTGGCAGACAGACAGTTTGGCTCGGGGCGGATGGCACTGCACCCGCAAGGCACAGAGTACGGATGGAACTACCCCAAGCACCATGTCGTGCGGGTTCTGGCGGATGAACGATCCCGTTGAGGGAGGCCAGGATTGCTCGCAAACTGTGTCATGCTGGTTTTGGCCGAGGGACTGTCTGGTTCGGGGTTGATTGGACGGGACGGCCCACGCATAGTGTCGTGCGTGTTCGGGCGGGCAGACGGTTTGGTTCGGGGCGGATGGCACTGCTAGGACTGCTCGCACACCGTGCCTGCAATTTTGGGTGCTCGAACAGTCCTGTTAGGGGCGGTCGGGATGCCCGCACTCCATGCTGTGCGGGTTCGAGTGTACGGATAGTCCCGCTCGAGGCGGTTGGGACTGCCCGCTCTCCGTGCCTTGCTGGTTCGGGCAGATGGACGGTCTGGTTCGACTGGACAGACAGTCCAGTTCGAGGCGAATGGCATGGCTGTGCACCTAGCCTTGCGGAGTCGGGTGGGGGAACAGTCCTATTCGGGATGCTCGGACTACTCGCTCACCATTCCATGCGGGTTCTTGCGGATGGACAGCCGGGTTCGGGTCCGATAGCACGGCGGTGCCGTGCAGGTTCGGGTTGATGGATAGTCCAGTTCGGGGCAGATGGCACAGCCAGAACTGCCCCGCACGTCGTGCCATGCGGGTTCGGGCATGATGGGAGATCCATATATATGTACATTTATATGTGTATATATATATAGGGCAGTGCATTGCGAGTTCAGTCAAATAGACAGTCCGGTTCGGGGCGGATGGCACTACCTGCGCATCGTGCCTTTCGGGTGCAGGTTGATGGACGGTCTGATTTGGGGCCGCTAGCATGACCGGGACTGTTCGCACACCATGTCATGCTAGTTCAGGTAGACCGACGGTCCGGTTCCCGGCGGATGGCACTACCCTCGCCCCATGCCGTGCGAGGTCTGGTAGACGATCGGTCCGGTTCGGGGCGGATGGCACTACCAGAACTACTCCGCGCATCGTGCCGTGCAGGTTCGGGCATGACGATCGGTCCGGTTCGGGGTAGTGCATTACGGGTTCTAGCGAATAGACGGTCCGGTTCGGTGCAGACTGCCCACGCACCATGTCATGCTGGTTCGGGCAGACCGACGATCTGGTTTTGGGCGGATGGCACTGCCCTCGTACCGTGCCATGACAGACGGACTGCCTGCCCTTCGTGCCTTGCGGGTTTGGACAAACGGATTGTCCCGTTCGAGGCTGAGGGCACTACGCGTGCATAGTGCCGTAAGGGTTCGGGCAGACCGACCATCTAATTTGGAGCATATGGCACTGCAAGGACTGCCTTTGCATCGTGTCATGGTGGTTCGGGTGGACGGACAGTCCTGTTCAGGCCGATAGCACGGCTTGTACTGCCCGCGCACCGTGTCGTGCGGGTTCTTGTGGACGGTCAGTCCTGTTCGGGGCGAATGGCACGATCAGGACTGGCTCGCTCACCGTTCTGTGTGGGTTCTGGCAGACAAACGGTCTGGTTCGGGGGAGATAACACTGCCCGCGCACTGTGCAGTGCGGGTGCGGGCAGACGGATGGTCCAGTTTGGGGCGAATGGCACGACCAAGACAGCCCCGCACACCATGCCGGGTGGATTCGAGCGTGACGGACAGTCCGTATAGGGGCAGATGGCTCGGCCGGTACTGCCCCGCTCACCGTGCCGTAAGGGTTCTAGCGGATGAACGGTCTGGTTCGTGGTGAATGGCACTGCCCGCCACCGTACCGTGCGCATTTGGACGGACGGACGGTCCTGTTCGGGGCCGCCAGGACTGCCCGTGCTCCGTGCCTTGTGGGTTCGGGCGAACGGACAGTCTGGTTCGTAGCGGATGCCACTGCTCTGCACTATGTAGTGTGGTTTTCGATGGATAGTTGCCCTGGTTCGGGGCCTATAGCATGGCGAGGACTGCCCGCGCACCATACCGTGTGAGCTCTGGCGGATGGACAGTTCGATTCATGGATGGACGGTCCGATTCGCGGACGTCGGGACTACCCGTGCTGTGTGTCTTGCGGGTTTAGGAGGATGGACGGTCCATATATATGTACACACACACGCAGATATATATATATATATATGTGTGTGTGTGTGTGTGTGTGTGTGTGTGTGTGTGTGTGTGTTTGGCAGTGCATTGCGGTTTCTGGAGGATGGACGATACAGTTCAGGGTAGATGGCACTGCCCGCACACCGTTCCTTGCCATTCGGGCGGACGGGCAGTCCAGTTCAAGGCCGATAGAACGGTCAGAACTACTCGCACACCGTGGCGTGCAGGTTCTGGCAGACGGACGGTCCAGTTGGGAGTGTTCAGGACTGCTACGCACCATGCTGTGTGGGTTCGGACGGACGAACGATCCTATTCGGGGCGATAAGGATAGCCCACGCTCCGTGCCTTGTGGGTTTGGGCAGACGGATGATCCGGTTCATGGTGGATGGCACTACAAGTGTATAGTGCCGTCTGGGTTCAGACGGACAGTCCGGTTTGGGGCAGATGACACTGCCCACACACCGTGCCATCCTGATACTAGGTAGTGGGTACTTCCATCCGCCGCGAACAAGAACGTCGGTCCGCTAGAACCCAAACGGCACGGTGTGCGGGCAGTGTCATCCGCCCCAAACCAGACAGTCAGTTCTGCCCGAACCCGCAAGGCACGGAGCGTGGGCAGCCCCATCCGCCCCAAACCAAACCTTCAGTTCGTACCTGTAAGGCACTATGCATGGGTAGTGTCATCCGCCCAGAACCGGACCGTTCGTCTGCCCGAACCCGCAAGGCACGACGGACGGATGGTCCTGTTCAGGGAGGTCGGGCAACCCTGACGGGCGGACGGACGATCCGATTTGGGTTGGATGGCACTGCCGATGCACCCTGTCGTGCGGGTTTGCGCAGTCGGGAATGCTCGCGCTCCGTTCCTTGTGGCTTCGTATGGACGGACGGTCCGGTTCGGGGCGGCTGGCACTGCCTGCGCACTGTGCTAGGCGGGTTTCGGCGTGACGGTCGGTCCAGTTCAAGGCGATCGGAACTGCCTGCACTCCGTGACTTGTCGGTTCGGGCAGATGGACGGTCCAGTTCGTGGAGGATGGCACTACCCGAGCACCATGCAGTGCTGGTTCCGGCGTGATGGACGGTCCTATTGGGGGCGGTTGGCACTGCCCGCACACCGTGTCATGCGGGTTCAGGCATGAGGGACGGTCCGGTTCGAGGCCGATGGCACTGCCCGCGCACACTGTCGTGCGGGTTCAGGCATGACAGACGGTCCGGTTTGGGGCCACTTTAGGGTGGATGGCACTGCTAGGACGGCCCTATACATCGTGTCGTGCAGATTCAGGAGTGATGGACAGTCCAGATCAAGGTGGATGGCCCAGCCGGTACTGCCCCGCTCCATGCCGTGCGGGTTCTGGCGGACGGACGGTCCAGTTGGTGGCGGATGGCACTGCCCGCGCACCGTGCCGTGCTCGTTCGGGCGACGGTCGGTCCTGTTCGGGGTGGTCAGGATGGCCCGCACTCCATGCCTTGCGGGTTCGGGCGGACAGGCGGTCTTTTTCGGGGCAGATGACATTGCCCATGCACTGTGTTGTGGGGGTTTTGGTGGAGGACAGATAGCCTTGTTCGGTGCCTATAGCCCTGCTAGAACTGCCCACGCACCATGTCGTGCAGGTTCGGACAAACGAACGGTCCGGTTCGGGGTGGATGGGATGTCCAGGAATGTCCCGCTCACCATTCCGTGAGGGTTCGGGCAGTCGAAAGGTCCGATTCGACGAGGTCGGGACTGCCTGCGCTCTGTGTCTTGCGGGTTTGGGTAGACGGACTGTCCATATATAAATGTACAGATATATGTGTGTGTATATATATATAGTTGTGCATTGTGGGTTTTTGAGAATGGACGATACTTTTCGGGGTGGATGGCACTGCCCGCACATAGTGCCTTATCGTTCTGGCGAGCGAACGGTCCTGTTGGGAGTGGTCGGGACTGCCTGCGCACCTTATCATTTAGGCAGACGGACGGTCCAGTTGGGAGTGGTCGGGACTGCCTGCGCACCATGCCGTGCGGGTTCGGGAGGACGGACGGTCCTGTTCGGGGTGATTGGGACTGCCCGCATTCCGTGCCTTGCGGGTTCAAGCGGACGGAAGGTCCGGTTCTAGGCGGATGGCACTGCAAGCGCAAAGTGCTGTGCAAGTTCAGACGGACAGACCGGTTCAGTCTGGTTCGCGGCGGTCGGGACTGCCATCGTTCCATGCCTTGAGGGTTTGGGTAGATGGACGATCCTCTTCGGGGCGGATGGCACTGCCCCCGAACCAGACTATGCGTGGGCAGTCCCGACCTCCCCGAACCGGACCGTCCCTCTGCTTGAACCCGCATAGCATGTAGTGCAGGATATCCCGACCGCCCCGAATAGGACCGTCCATTTACCTGAACCCGCAACGCCCGTAGCGTTGGTAGTCCCGTCCGCCCCGAACCGGACCGTCCGTTCAAACCCGCATGGCACTGAGTGTGGGTAGTGCCATCCACCCCGAATGAGACCGTTGGTCCGCTAGAACCTGCACGGCATGATGCGCGAGTAGTGCCATCCACCCCGAACCAGACAGTCAGTTCTGCCCGAACCTGCAAGGCACGGAGCGTGCCCAAACCGGACCGTCCATCCACACGAACCCGCAACTGGTCCATCCGTCTGCCCTGAACTAGTCCGTCCATCTGCCCAAACCCATGCGGGTTCTTGTGGACGGACGGTCCTGTTCGGGGCGAATGGCACGATCAGGACTGGCCCGCTAACCATTAAGTGCGGGTTCTAATAAATGGACGGTCCGATTCGGAGGGGTCAGGACCACTCGCACTTCGTGCCTTGCAGGTTAGGGCGGACGAACTCTCCAGTTCCAGGTTGATTGCACAGCCAGGACAAGCCCGCTGACTGTGCCGTGCGGGTTCTAGCGGACGGATGGTCCAGTTCGGGGCAGATGGCAAGGCCTAGACTGCCCATGCACCGCGCCTTGTAGGTGCGGAGGGACAGACGGTCTAGTTCGGGGCAGATGGCACGGCCAGGACTGACCTGCGCACCATCCCATGTGGGGTTCGGGAGTAACGGACAGTTTGAATCGGGGCAGATGGCATGACCAGTACTGCCCTGCTCACCATGCCGTAAGGGTTCTGGCAGACGGACGGTCTGGTTCATGGCGAATGGCACTGCCCGCGCACCGTGTTGTGTGCATTTGGGTGGACAGACAGTCCTCTTCGGGGTAGTCAGGACTGCCCGCGCACTGTGCCTTGCGAGTTCGGGCGGACGAACGGTCTGGTTCGTAGAGGATGCCACGGCCCGCGCACTGTGCAGTGTGGGTTTCGATGGACAGTCGCCCTAGTTCGGGGCCTGTAGCACAGCAAGGACTGACCACGCACCATACCGTGCAGTCCTGGCAGACGGACAGTTCGGCTCGGGGCGGATGGGCCGGCCAGGATTGCCCCGCACACCTTTTTGTGAGGGTTCCAGTAGACGGACGGTCCAATTCGCGGAGGTCGGGACTGCTCGCGCTCTGTGTCTTGCAGGTTTAGGCGGACGGACGATCCATATATATGTATACACACACACATATATATATATATGTGTGTGTGTGTTGATATATATATATATATATATATATCGCAGTGTATTGCGATTTCTAGAGGACGAACGATACAGTTCGGGGTGGATGGCACAGCCCGCGCACCGTGACTTGCCTTTCGGGCGGACGGGCGGTCCATTTGGGAGTGGTCAGGACTGCCTACACAACATGTCATGCGGGCGGACGGACGGACGGTCCTATTCGGGGCGATCGGGACTGCCCACGCTCCGTGCCTTGTGGATTCGAGCAGACGGATGGTCCAGTTCATGGCGGATGGCACTGCAAGCACAAAGTGTAGTCCGGGTTCACATGGACGGATGGTCCGGTTCAGGACGGATGGCACTGCCTATACACCGTGCCGAGCTAGTTCAGGCGGACGGACGGTTCGGTTCGGGGCGGTCGGGACTGCCAGCATTCCGTGCCTTGTGGGTCCGAGCGGACGAAAGGTCTGGTTCGGGGTGGATGGCACGGCCCTTGAACCAGACTTTGCATGGGCAGTCCCGACCTCCCTAAACCGGATCGTCCATTCGAACCTGCAAGGCACTATGCGTGGGCAGTGTCATCTGCCCAGAGCCAGACTCTGTGCTTTGCTAGTTCGGGCGGACAGACAGTGCTGCTCGGGGTGGTCGCGGGCAGATGGGTGGTCCAGTTAGGAGCGGTCGGGACTGCCCGTGCACCGCGCCTTGTCGGTTCGGGTAGACAGATGGTCCAGTTCGAGGCCGATAGCACGGCTGGAACTACCCGCGCATCGTGTTGTGCTGGTTCGGGCAGACTGACAGTCTGGTTCGGGGTAGATGGCATTGCTCGAGGATCGTGGCTATGGGTTCTAGCAGACGGACAGTCCGGTTTGAGGCAGATGGAACGGGACTGTCCGCGCACCGTGCCGTGCGGGTTCGTACAGACGGACGGTAATGTTCAGGGTAGATAGCATGGCTTGGACAGTTCCTCGCACTGTGCCATGCAGATTCGGGCTGATAGAAGGTCTGGTTCGGAGCCGATAGCACGGCCGGGACTGCTAATGAGTGCCATATATTGCATATTTATAGCCTTCATATTACCTATTTTTTGTATATAAATAATGCTACTCGGGTATTGTTAGTATGTTTTTCAGGAATTTTATTCGTACAAGGAGATGGTATGAAATCAAAGTTGGAGTCAGAAATCAGAGTCTGAAAAGTTTCTAAAGTGGGCAAGACTGTGAGACTACGATGCTACGGAGACTCAAAGTCAAATACAGTCCGGAATATCAAAGAAGCAAGACAAGAGTTTCATGTGGAAAAAATTTCAACAAATTTAGGCTTAATTGAGCAGCTAATTTTCGGGTTTTACCGCCAAATAGCAGTCCAATATGGGCCCCAATAGCTGAGTTTTCTCACATTACATTACTGTAATTTAGTGGTCTTGTGGTTTTGCTAGAAATAGGATTTGATTTCCGAGGCCTATATATTGGTCGAACCTTGTATTTTGACGGAATTTTGAAATTTTTGTACTCGTATTTTTCTGATCAATAAAGTTAGGGTTCTTGCTGAAGGTCGACGGCCACAACACCGTGTCCAGAGGTAAACCATTGTTCTTGAGATTTTTAATTGCTTTCTAGATAAAGTTTATTGCTTTCTAGTTTAGTTTTTACCGCTTTCTAGATTAGGGTTTATCATTTTATGAATAAAAATTTGATCTTCCTTAGTAAAAATCATGAGTAGCTAATTAGATCATCTCTAGGATGTAGATGAAGCTAAGATCCACCATGCAATTATTTTCTAATATTTTTCTTCTTAAATAAAATTAATAAAGACATGATTTTTCAAATGAAAGATTAAAATACAAGGACCAGAAAATTAGAACTTTGATAGGTTATACTTGAATTAGGATTCCTGATAATCTATACTAAGTTAGGATTTGGGATTGCTGGTTTTGTCTTTTTCTTTGAATTATCTAAAAGATATAGTTTATTTTTATAAGAAGTAGCATCTTTTGATGAGTTATACTTGCACAACACTTGATAGCTCATGCTTAGGGCACTTTAAGTAAAAAATTAATCTAAAAAGATTGAATTTTTATGATTGAAGAAAATAATAGAAGTAAGAACATGGTTGGAAATTAGTGGATTCTAGATCCTAGGCTACTTAGATTAATCCGACTTCAACCTAGAACCTTTGATTAGTCCGTTGAACTATAGAGAAAGTAAGAATGTAGAAATACCTTAGATCCCTATGAGACGACCTGTACAGCGCTACAACGATACTGTGCGCTTACAGTAAATATAACACATCAAGCTTTTGGCGCCATTGCCGGGGATCGACGGTGTTTTTCTTACTTTTTCTAGAATTTTACGGGTTAACAGTGTGTGTGAGTGTGCAGGAAATAGACATTGCAGAGACAGGAAGATTTAAAGGATTGGAAGAGCCTCTGGAACAAGTGGAAGAAAATCACAAGTCAAATTAACTACTTTAGCTGTTGAATAGCGGCTGGAACCGCTATTTTGCGGTCCAACAGGTACGTTCTGAACCCAAATTTTCTCTGTTTCTGTAGTTTTATTTCCTGGTTGTGTAGAAAAATTTTAAAAAAAAACAAATTAGGAACAGTAAAATCACATTTTTATTTTATCATATCTATTCCACCGTTTTATCTCTCCACCACACTCCACTTCTTGCATTAGTTTAGGAAGTTCACGCATACACTCACGGTCACTGGTTCATGCCACATTGGACCCGTGATCAATTTTGTCGACTTGTAAGATCAGATTTGTTCATGGGAGATAAGATGGACCAGCCGATCCCGATCCTTCAGGATCGATGTTACCCGTTGTGTACATCATTACCATCATGCATCAAACTTCCACACGTAGCGGGTAATCACTATGAATTAAAACCGCAGTATATTAGTATGCTTCCCAAATTCACTGGTTCTGATTCAGAAGTTGCATATCTCTTTATCAGTGAATTTCAAGAAGTATGCGTAATGATTAAACAGAAAAATTTATCGGAGGATGCAATTAAACTCTGCTTCATCCCTTTTGCACTTAAGGATAATGCCAAGAAGTGGTTGTACAGTATACCTACTGATTCAATCACTACTTGGAATGAATTCGTTACAGTGTTTATCAAGAAGTATTATCCTACGCACAAGACGTCGAGAATCAGAAATCAAATTAATCAATTCCGTCAAGTGCCAGGAGAACCCTTCTGGAAATACTTAGAACGGTTTAAGGATTTATTAGCTCAGTGCCCCCATCATGCAATAGAAAAGTGGCAGTTGTGTCAAATCATATATGAAGGACTTGATTACACATCCAAAACTCTTATGGAATCCATATGTCAAGGGGAGTTTATGAGGAAAAACAAGGATGAAGCATGGGACTTTCTTGAGGACTTATCATGGAAGACTATGCAGTGGAAGAGTTCCACTGAGAAGCCCAGTATATCAACTTCTGCTCATAAGAATGGGATCCATAGCGTTGACAGCTCTATGCTGTTGAAGCAAAAATCGCAGCACTTATAAGGAGAATTGAGGCACTGGAGACTCCTAGTACTCCATCAGTGGGTTAAGTAAATCAAATCCAAAGTCCCACATGCTTTAATTGCAGAACTCCCAATCATGTTATGGAGGAGTTTCCATTGTTAGTAAATCCTATGGGTCCCACACTTGAGCAGGCTAACGCCATGTATCGAAGACCCGTTAATAATCCACACGCTCCGACATACAATCCTGGTTGGAGGAGCCATCCAAATCTCTCATGGGGTCAAGGGCAATATCAGGGAGCCCCGAACTCTAACATGCAGCTTCCAGCTACTGGTCAGTTCCCAAGACCAAATATGGGTGCTTATCAACACCAAAGTACTTCAAACTATGGGAACAATCAGAATAAACCACTTGTACAAAACCACTCATATCCACAACAGGGGTATAATAATGATCAAGAAAAGTGACTTCAATCACTTGAGAAGAATGTTGAAAATCTTCTCAAGTCTCAGTCCAACCTTGACACATACATGCAAAATCTTATAAAAGTGTCAACTGATTTTAATCAAAGAACAGATCAACACCTGCTTGTGAACTCTCAATCTATTAAGAATGTAGTGCAGTAAGTTGGACAATTAGCGAGTCAGATGAGTGAACGTGGCCAGGGTACCTTTCCAAGTCAACCCATAGCGAACCCTAATGTCAGTTCCTCAAACTCCAATCA
Source organism: Dracaena cambodiana (assembly GCA_036321105.1). Lineage (NCBI taxonomy): Eukaryota > Viridiplantae > Streptophyta > Magnoliopsida > Asparagales > Asparagaceae > Dracaena > Dracaena cambodiana. The sequence continues at coordinate 15,341,111 of JAYEPQ010000017.1, forward strand.
GTCGCATGTCCACCAATGCAATGCCATTCACACGCTTAGATCTAGCAAGCAAGTGGATAATAGTGTAGCCATGCCCCCTGATCCCACTCCTACTATCTTGCAGGCTACATCAACTCTTCCACCACAACCATCTCCATCACCTCCATCACCGTCACGTACGCATTTGGAAGAACCTGTTCCTGAGCCGAAAGCACCATATCCAAATCAGCTTAGGAAACCTTCACCGCAAGTAGAAAAGATTCTTCAAACATTTCAGCAGGTGAAGGTTAATATTCCACTCCTTGACATTATACAACAGGTTCCTACTTATGCTAAGTTCCTCAAGGATTTATGCACTAAGAAACAAGTAAGAAACGTTCCTGAGAAAGTTTTTCTTGCTGCAAATATATCACATATCCTCTCTAACTCCTTACCTATCAAGTAGAAAGATCCCAGCTCCCCTATAATATCATGTACTATTGGGAACACTACATTTGATAGGGCGTTGCTTGATTTAGGGGCAAGTGTCAACTTGCTTCCTTACACTGTTTATCAGCAACTTGGGTTAGGAAAACTGCAACCTACCAAGGTCACATTACAGCTAGTTGATCGTTCGATTAAAAGACCACTTGGTATGGTTGAAAATGTGCTAATTAAGGTCAGCGAGTTTATCTTTCCTGTAGACTTCATTGTCTTAAAAACTGAGCCGATCTCCAATCCACGGAATCAAATTCCCGTTATTTTGGGTAGACCATTCCTTGCAACATCAAATGCATTAATTGATTGCAGGAGTGGCCTCATGAAGTTATCGTTTGGGAATATGACTGTGGCATTGAACATATTTAATATGAATGAGCACGCAACGAGCTCCCTCATTGAGGTCAATATGATTCATAGTTTGCACTCTCATTCGACCTCTTGTACTGATGAACCCTCATTTGAGCAAATATTCAAAGATGAGCTCATACTATTAGAAAAATTGGCACATACTAATTTTATATATGATGATACTTATACAAGTGTGCCATTGGATTGTGAGCACACTTTTGAGGATTTTTTGCAGAGGAGCTCGCATTACTTCATGAGTTAGAAGAGCCACCACCACATTCACTTGATCATATTACACTCTTCTCACATCATGATATTTCTACATGTATGATTGTTACTAATAATGATTGGTAGGTTTATAATAAAGAATTCTTTAACCCAATTGCTAATGGTTACATGTGGACAAAGAAAAAGCGAGGACGGCATAAGAAGCAGACAGGTAATCTCGTGACTTGTAGGAGGATGATGAGATATAATAATGCACCCACTTTACGTTTAAAACGCACACACTATGAAAGTGGGAAGCGATCGAGAGGTCGTAACCGCTTTCCATGCGTTAATAGGGTGATGATATTGAGATCGTAACTTTTACGACTCTCATTATTTGTATCATAGTTTTCATATTTCTTTTACCTCCAATGATTTGTGTATGAGGGCATACACAAGTTTAGGTGTGGGGGAGTGTATTAGGAGATTTTTATTTTTACTTTTTTTAGGATTCTTAGGATTTTATTTTTATTTTTTATTTTTAGGTTTTTGGGTTTCTTTAATTTACACTTTAGGTAGTTTTTAGGGTGACCAAAAAAATGAATAAAAAAACAAAAAAAAACACAAAAAAACACAAAAAAAATGATAAAATTTTTTGTGTAAATCAATAAATCAAACTAATTATAGATAAAGGAACAAATTTAGATTTGAAATGGGATATGAGAGTAGATTGGACGATACACTTCGGGTGGACAGATAGTGCTGTTCGGGGCAGTCAGGACTGCCTGCCCTCCGTGCCTTGCAAGTTCGGATGGACGGACGGACCGGTTCGGGGTGGATGGCACTACCCGCGCACCACGCCATGCGGGTTCTAGCAGACGGATGGTCTGGTTCAAGGCGGATGGCACTGCAGATACTGCCCATGCCAGGACTGCCCGCATACTGTGCCATGCGGGTTTGGGAGGACGGGTAGTCCATACGGACAGTCTAGTTTGGGGCTGATAGCACGGCCAGGACTGCCCGCATACTATGCCATGCGGATTCGGGCGGACAAACGGTGTTGTTTGGGGCAGTCAGGACTGCCTACGCTCCGTGCCTTGCAGGTTTTGGCAGATGGACGGTCCAGTTCGTGGCGGATGGCACTGCCCGTGCACTACACCGTGAGGGTTCTAGCGGACGAATGGTCCGGTTCGGGGCAGATGGCACTGCGGATACTGCCCGCGAACTACACCGTGCATGTTCTGGTAGACGAACGGCCTAGTTCGTGGCGGATGGCACGGCCAAGACTACACCGCACACTATGCCGTGCGGGTTCGGGCAGACGAACAGTCCTGTTCGGCTGTCCCGACTATGCTATCTACCCAAACCGAACTGTCTGTCATCATGCAGTGCATGAGCAGTCTCGATGGCCCCGAAACGAACCGTCCGTCCGCCGTGCCTTGAGAGTTCGGTCAGTCGGACGATCCGATTTTGGGTGGATGGCACTGCCCGCGCATCGTGTCGTGCAGGTTCGGGCGGACGGACGGTCTGGTTAGAGGCGAATGGCACTGCCGATATTGTCCGCTCAATGTGCCTTGCGGGTTCAGGTGGATGGACGGTCCAGTTCAAAGTGGATCGAACTGCCCGCGCACCGTGCCGTTTGAGATCCGGCGTGATGGATGGTCCAGTTCAGTCTGGTGCAGTATCCGACGTGGCGAGTAGTCCCGACCTCCCGGAACCGAAAAGTCTGTCTGCCAAAACCCACGCGGTGCTAGCAGTCCTGACCACCCTAAATAGGACCGTCCGCCCACCAGAACCCGATGGCACGGAGCGCGGGCGGTCTCGTCCGCCCCGAACCGAATCCTCCGTCGGTTCAAACTAGCACAGCACTATGCGCGAGCAGTGCCATCTGCCCCGAATGGGGCTGTTGGTCCACCAGAACCCGCACGACACGGTGTGCGGGTCGTGCCATCTGCCCCGAACCGGGCCGTTGGTCTGTCCGAACCTGCAAGGCACGGACCGCAGGTAGTGCCATCCGTCCCGAATAGGACCATCCGTCACACCCGAACCCACAAGGCAAGATGTACAGGCTGTCCCGGCCATCCCAATCTAGACGGACAGGGAGATGGCACGGTCGGGACTGCCCGCACATCATGCCTTACGGGTCCGGACGTGAGAGACAGTCCTGTTCGGAACGGATGGCACTGCCTGCGCTCCGTGCCTTGCAGGTTCGGGCAGACAAACGGCCCGGTTCGGGGTGGATGACACTGCATGTGCACCATGTCGTGCGAGTTCAGGTGGACGGACGGTCCGGTTCGTGGCCAATGGCATTGTGTCATGTAGACGAACAGTCCTGTTCGGGGTAGTTGGGATTGCCCACAATCCGTGCTTTGCTGGTTCGGGCAGACAAATAGTCCAGTTTGAGGACAATGGCACGACCTGTGTACCGTGCCTTGGGGGTTCGGACGGACGGATGTTCCTGCTCAGGGCGGTCACGGGCAGATGGACGGTCTAGTTAGGAGCGGTCGGGACGGCTCGCACAATGTGCCTGGCAGGTTCGGGCGGGCGGATTGTCTAGTTCGGGGCAGATGGCACTGCCCGCGCACCGTGCCTTGTGGGTTCGAGGGGATAGAGGGTTCGGTTTGGGGCTGATAGCACGGCCTAGACTGCCCGCACATTGTGTCTGTGGGTTCGAGCAGACCGACAGTCTGATTCAGTGCAGATGGCATTGCCCGAGCACCATGTGTGCGGGTTCTGACAGACGGACGGTCCGATTCGAGGCAAATGGGACGGGACTGCCTATGCACCATGCCATGCGGGTTCGGGCAGACGGACGGTAATGTTAAGGCAGATGGCATGGATGGGACTGCCCTGCGCACCATGCCATACGGGTTCAGGTGGACGGACGGCCTGGTTCGGACCCAATAGCACGGCTGGGACTGCCTGCGCACAATACTGTGATGGATGGTCCAGTTCGTGGCGGATAGGACGGGACTACTTGCGCTTTCGTGCCTTGCGGGTTCGGACGGATGGAAGGTTCTGTTCGGGGCAGAAGGCACTCCTCACGCACAGTGCCATGCAGGTTCGGGCAGATGGACTATCCGGTTTGGAGCGGATGGCACTGCTGGGACTAGCCCACACACCATTCCGTGCTGGTTCTAGCAGACGGACATTCCAGTTCGGGGTGGATAGCTCAGCCTACATACCGTGCCATGCGGGTTCGGGTAGACGGACGGTCCGGTTCAGCGCGGTCGGGACCGCTCATGCTCCGTGCCTTACGGTTCGGGCGGACGAACTCTCCGGTTAGGGGTGGATGGCATGGCATGGACTAGCCTGCTCACATCGCCATGCAGGTTCTGGCAGACTGACGGTCCAATTCAGGGTGGATGGCAAGGCTTGGACTGCCCACGCACCATGCATTGTGGGTGCGGGCAGATGGACGGTCCACTTCAGGGTGGATGGTACGGCTTGGACGACCCTGTGGCCAAAGCCTTGCGGGTTCGGATGGACGGACGGTCTTGTTCGGGGCGGATGCCACTGCCCGCGCACAGTGCAGTGTGGGTTTCGGTGGACAGACGACATTGTTCGGTGCCTATAGCCCGACTAGAACTACCTGCGCTCCATGCTGTGCAGGTTCGGACGGACGAACTGTCTGGTTCGGGGCAGATGGGACAAACAGGACAATCCCGCTCACCGTTCCATGATGGTTCGAACAGATGGACGGTCAGATTTGGGGAGGTCGGTACTGCCTGTGCTCTGTGTCTTGCTGGTTTGGGCAGACGGACGGTCCATATATATGTACAGATGAATATGTATATATATATAGCTGTGCATTGCGGGTTTTGGAGAACGGACGATACTGTTCGAGGCAGATGGCACTTCCCACACACTGTGCCTTGTTGTTCTAGAGGACGGGTGGTCCGGTTCGAGAGCAAAGTTGGGACAGCCCACACACTATGTCGTGAGGGTTCTTGCAGACAGATGGTCCAGTTGGGAGCGGTCGGGACTGCCTGCGCAACATGCCGTGCGGGTTCGGACGGACGGACGGTCTGGTTCTTGGCAAATGGCACTACAAGCCAAAGTGCCGTGCGGGTTCAGACGGACAGACCGGTTCGGTCTGGTTCGCAGTGGTCGGGACTGCCAGCATTCCGTGCTTGGTTGGCTCGGACGGATGGACGGCCCAGTTCGGGGCGGATGGCACTGCCCCCGAACTAGACTATGCGTCGGTTGTCCCGATCTCCTCGAACCGGACCGTCCCTCTGCCAGAACTCGCAAGGCACGGGGTGCGGGCTATCCCGACCGCCCCATGCAAGACCGTCCGTTTGCCCGAACCCGCAGCGCATGTAGCGTGGGCAGTCCCGTCCGCCCCGAACTAGACCGTCTGTTCAAACCCGTACGACACTGAGCGCAGGCAGTGCCATCCGCTCCGAACGGTACCGTCGGTTTGCTAGATCCACATGGAACGATGTGCAGGTAGTGCCATCTGCCATGAACCAGGCAGTCAGTTCTGCCCGAACCCATAAGGCATGGAACGTGGGCAGTTCCGTTCGTCCCAAACCAGACTGTACGTTCGAACCAGCAAGGCACTGTGCACGGGCAGTGTCATCTGCCTAGAACCAGACTGTCCGTCCACCCGAACATGCAAGGCACGGAAGCGGACGGTCCTATTTGGGGCAGTCAGGCTGTCCTGCCAGGCAGATGGACGGTCCGGTTCGGGTTGGATGGCACTGTCCACACACTGTGCCATGCTTGTCTGGGCGAACGAATGATCTGGTTTGTGGCGGATGGCACAACACCAGCAAGGCATGGAGCACAGATGGGACTAGCCATGCACCATGGCTTGCGGATGCAGGCGGACAGACGGTCCACAACAGGGGGTCTAATAATGATCAAGAAAAGCGACTTCAGTCACTTTAGAAAAATGTTGAAAATCTTCTCAAGTCTCAGTCCAACCTTGTCACGTACATGCAAAATCTTATAAAAGTGTCAAATGACTTTATTCAGAGTATAGGTCAGCAACTGCTTATGAACTCTCAGTCTATAAAAAATATAGGGTAGCAGGTTGGACAATTAGCGAGTCAAATGAGTGAACATGGCCAGGGTACCTTCCCAAGTCAATCCATAACGAACCCTAATGCCAATTTCTCAAACTCCAATCAATCGCATGTCCGCCAATGCAATGCCATTCACACACTTTGATCTGGCAAGCAAATGGACAATAATGTAGCCATGCCCCCTGATCCCACTCCTACTATCTCGCATGCTACATCATCTCTTCCACCCCTTTCTCCCTGACCATCTCTATCACCTCAATTACAGTCACATGATCATTTGGAAGAACCTATTCCTAAACCGAAAGCACCATATCCCAATCGGCTTAGGAAGCCTTCACCGCAAGTAGAAAAGATTCTTGAAACATTTCAGCAGGTAAAGGTTAATATTTCCCTCCTTGACATTATACAACAGGTTCTACTTATGCTAAGTTCCTCAAGGATTTGTGTACTAAGAAACGAGTAAGAAACATTCCTGAGAAAGTTTTTGTTACTGCAAATATATCACATATCCTCTCTAACTCCTTGCCTATCAAGTACAAAGATCCAGGTTTCCCTATAATCTCATGCACCATTGGGAACGCTACATTTGATAGGGCATTGCTTGATTTAGGGGCAAGTGTCAACTTGCTTTCTTACACTGTTTATCAGAAACTGCGGTTAGGAAAACTTCAACCTACCAAGGTCACATTACAACTGGCTGATCATTCTATCAAGAGACCACTTGGTATGCTTGAAGATGTGATCATTAAAGTCGGTGAGTTTATCTTTCCTGTATACTTCATTATCTTAGAAACTGAGCCGATCTCCAATCCACAGAATCAAATTCCCGTTATCTTGGGTAGACCATTCTTTGCAACATCAAATGCATTAATTGATTGTTGGAGTGGCCTCATGTAGTTATCGTTTGGGAATATGACTGTGGCATTAAACATATTTAATATGGATGAGCACACAATGAGCTCCCTTATTGAGTTCAACATGATTCATAGTTTGCACTCTCATTTGACCTCTTGCATTGATGATGAACCCTCATTTGAGAAAATTTTTAAAGATGAGCTCATATTATTAGATGAATTAGCACATACTGATTCTATGTATGATGATACTTGTGCAAGTGTGCCATTGATTTATGAGCAAACATTTGAGGATTTGTTTGCAGAGGAGCTCGCTTTACTTCATGAGTTAGAAGAGCCACCACCACATTCACATGATCCTGTAACACTCTTCCCACCTCACAATATTTCTACATATATGCTTATTACTAACGATGACTGGCAGGTTTTTAATAAAGAATTCTTTAACCCAATTGTTAATGCTTCCATGTGGACAAAGAAAAAGCGAGGACGGCATAAGCTACAGACAGGTAATTTTGTGACTTTTAGGAGGTTGATGAGATATAATAATGCACCCACTTCACGTTTAAAATGCACACACTATGAAAGTGGGAAGCGATCGAGATGTCGTAACTGCTTTCCATGCGTTAATAAGGTAATGATATTGAGATCGTAACTTTTACGACTCTTATTATTTGTATAGTATTTATATAATAATTTTTATATTTATTTTACTACACTTACACAAGTTTAGGTGTGGGGGAGTGGATTAGGAGATTGTTATTTTTTAGAATTTTTAGGATTTTATTTTTATTTTTAGGAATTTATTTTTTTAGATTTTTGGGCTTCTTTATTTTACATTTTGGGTAGTTTTTAGGGTAACTAACTAAAAAAATTTAAAAAAAACTGAAAAAATTAATAAAAAAATATATTTAATAACAAATTTATGTATTTTTATTAATAGATCAACCTAATTACAGATAAACGAACAAATTTAGATATGAAATTGGATAGGAGAGTAGATTGGATGATACACTTTGAATTTTATGAAAAACATTAAAATCTAAAAAATAATTATCCCTAATAGTAGTTTTGAGGCAAGTATATATCTATTTTTCACTTCACAATAGTTTATTAGGTTAAGGACAAAGATGATAGAGATTGAGTAAGTCTTCTCTCTCTAAACAAAAAAAGAAAAAACTAAAAAACTAAAAAACTAAAAAAATGAGAATAAAATAATGGGGTGAGCATGGTATTAAGGCAATAGCCTCGAGAGTGATAAAATAATGGGGTTCACCTAGTATTAAGGCAATAGACTCAAGAGTAAAAATAAGAGTATGATCCAAGTAATTGGATACTTTGCACCTAAGTAAACGTGAATATTCATGTGAACGGTGAAATTTTCTAAAAAAAATAAAAAGAAAAAGAAAAGAGTATGAACCGAGTAATCGGGTACGTTGTGCCTAAGTAAGCGTGAATATTCGCATAAAAGGTGAAATATTCTTTAAAAAAAAGAAAAAAAGAAAAAAAGAGAAAAAAATTGTTATGAGAGAGGAGACGAATCATGAGTTAGAGTTGGAGTCCAAACCCGAAGTAGACTATCACACGTGCACACAGTTGTATATGAGGCAAGATTATCTGTTAGTGGGTATTAAATTTTTGATTAAAATGATAAGTGTATCTGATATGACGCTCGATTTGAAAATTGATAATCTAAATGCGCTCTTGAGTTTGTATATTAGTGAGATTAATTGATAAAAATATTATAAAAAATATTTTTCTTTCTTTTGTACAAAATTTTTATTTTTCTTAATTTTTAGTTAACCTTATTTTTATTTTCTTTATTCCTTAATTTTTTTTCTTCATGAATTTTGTGGGTATATTCACTGCAAACCCTCACGAGACAACACTCGTCCACTAGGGTAACCTAGGGGTTTAAAAGCTTGTTGCACGTGCTAAGTGTAATCGTGATTCCTGCGAAAGTGAGTTAGGATTTTTCTTTTTCTTCTTAGGTTTAGGTTTTGCTCAAGGACTAGCAAAAAATATGGTGGGGGTGTGATAAATATCATATATTGTACTTTTCCTCCCATACTTTATCTATTTTTGTATATAAATAAATATTACTCAGGTATTTTTAGTGTCTTTTTCAGGTAATCCGATTCATACAAGGAGATGGCACAAAATCAGAGTTGGAGTAAGAAAACAAAGTCCGAAAAGTTTCTAAAGTAGGCAAGACTATGAGGCTACGATACTACAGAGAGTCAAAGTACAATACAATCATTAAAATAAACTAAAAAGGAGAAAATACTCGTGGGGAAGAAAATTCATAGATAAAATCTTTACTTCTACCGCTATTTAGCTGTAAGTACAGCTAAATGGTAGCCAAATGTGGGCTCCACAACTCTATTTTCTCCCGTGGCTTCTTTGTAATTTTTTAATTTTTCAGTTCTCCTAGAATTAGGTTTGATTTCCGAAGCCAATATATTGGCCGTATCCTTGTATTCTAAATATAATTCTGAAGTTTTGTACTCGTTTTTAATTTAATAAAATTAGGGTTTTGTTGAAGGGGTGGCGGCCACAACACCGTGCTCCAGAGGTAAGCGATTGTTTTTAGATCTTTATTTGCTTTTTAGATAGAGTTAATTTCTTTCTAGTATATATTTATTCGCTTTCTAGATTAGATTTTATTGTGTTCACGAATAAAAATTCGATTTTGCTTATTAAGAATATGAGTAGCTAATTTTCTTTAGCCCTAGGATATATATGAAGTTAGTTTAATAGATCTAATATGTATTTATCTCATCTTTTTCTAAAAAGAAATAAAATTATGATTTTTCTATAAATAAATAAAAGATAGAGTTCACAAATCATAATTTTTTGATAGATTATGCTTAATTAATATTTTGATAATCTATGTTTAGATGAAGTTTCGAATTCTTATTCTTTGTTTATTTTTAGAATTATCAATAAAGATTTTCCTATAAATAAATTGAATTGAATAAACTTGTAAATATGAGTTCTTTGATAGGTTATACTTAATTTCAATGTTTGATAGCTTATGCTTAGATTAGGGTTTGAAATTTATTTCTTTTCTTTTGTTTATGAGATTTTCTACTTGATATGATTTGTTTAAGAAAGGTGTTATTTTTAATGGTCTATACTTGCACATCACTTGATAGGTCATACATAGGGGCACTTGATTAAAATCAAATTAAAAGATCATCTTTTTAATATGTTACTTAGCTGTGCATAATTAAAAAGTTAGAAATAAAGAGATAATTCATTGTTAGGCTATTATTCTAATGGATTCGAGATCCTAGGCTAACCTCTATAACATAAAACTAATCTTTTCTCGATCTAGAAACTCATAGTTAGTCCGATAGAACTATAGAAAAGTAAGAATCGCAAAAATACCTTAATCTCTGTGGAATGATCTGTACAGCGCTACAACCGATACTGTGCACAGTTAAATTATCACATAACATTGCCCAGGGATTGTACCTACGGGTTCTAGCAGATGGACGGTCTGGTTCAAGGCGGATGGAATGGGACAGATCGCGCATCGTGCCATGCGGGATCGGGCAAACGGATGGTAATGTTCTGGGTAGATGGCATGGCCAGGACTGCCCCCCGCACCATGCTATGTGGGAATGGGCGGACGGATGGTATGGTTAAGAGCCGATAGCACGGCCGAGACTGCCTGCGCACTGTGCCATGACAGACGGTCCAATTCAAAGTAGAGGGGATGGGACTGCCCGCGTTCCGTGCCTTGTGGGTTTGGACGGACGGAAGGTCCCATTCAGGGTGGATGGCACTACTCGCGCATAGTGCCGTGCGAGTTCGAGTAGATGGACTGTCCAGTTCGAGGCGGTGGCACTGCCGGGACGGCATGCACACCGTATTGCGCTGGTTTGGGTGGACGTATGGTCAAGTTTGGGGCCGGCAGCACGACTGGGACTACCCGCGCATAGTGCCATGTGGGTTCTGGCAGACGAACGTGCGGGTAAGGTCTAGTTCTAAGCCGATAGCACAATCGGGACTGCCCACGCACCGTGCCATGACGGACGGTCCAGCTGGAAGTGGCTGGGATGGGACTGCCCGCGCTCCGTGCCTTGCGGGATCATACGGACAGAAGGTCCCATTTGGGATGGATGGCACTACTCGCGCATAGTGTCGTGTGGGTTTTTACGGACGGACAGTCCTGTTCGAGGCGAATGGCCCGGTCAGAACTGGCCCACTCACTATTTCGTGCGGGTTTTAATAGACGGACATCCGGTTTGAAGCGCATAGCATGGCCTGCGGACTGTGCCGTGCAGGTTCAGGTTGACGGACGGTCTGGTTCGGGGCGGTCAGGACCGCTCGCACTCCGTGCCTTGAGGGTTCGGGCGGACGAACGCTCCGGTTCGGGGTGGATGCCACAGCCAGGACTGGCTGACTCACCGTATCGTGCGGGTTCAGGTAGTCGAACTCTCCTGTTCAGGGTGGATGGCACGGCCAGGACTGGCCTTCTCATCGTGCCATGCAGGTTCTGGCAGACGGATGGTCCAGTTCAGGGCAGATGGCAAGGCCTGGACTGCCTACGCACCATGCCTTACGGGTTTGGATGGACGGTCCGTGGCAGATGGCACGGCCAGGACTGCCCCACACACTGTGCCATGCGAGTTCAGGAGCAACGGACAATACGGATCAGGGCGTTTGGTCCAACCTATTCTGGAGGACGAAAGATATGGTTCGGGGCAGATAGCACTGCCCGCTCAACGTGCCTTGCCTTTCGGGACAACGGGCGGTCTGATTCAGAGACGATAGCACAGCCGGGACTGCCCTGCACTACCTGTCGTGTGGGTTCTGGCAGATGGACGCTCTGTGTGTTGTGGGTTTGGGCAAACGGATGGTCCTGTTGGGGGCGATCAGAACTGCCTTGCGGGTTTCTACGCACCGTGCCTTGCGGGTTTGGACGGATGGTCCGAGGAAGATGGCACGGCCAGGACTGCCACGGGTGCCGTGCCGTGCTGGTTCGTGAGTGACGAAAAGTCCGGATCGGGGCGGATGGCCCAGCTGGTTCTGGAGGACGAACGATATGGTTCGGGTAGACGGGCGGTCCAATTTGGAGCCGATAGCACAGCCGGGACTACCTGCGCACCATGTTGTGTAGGTTCTGGCAGATGGACACTCTGTGCGTTGCGGGTTCGGGATAATGGATGGTTCTGTTGGGGGCGATCGGGACTGCCTGCGCACCATGCCGTGTGGGTTTGGGTGGACTGACGGTCCTGTTTGGAGAGGTCTGGTGCCTTGCGGGTTCGGGCGGACAGATGGTCCGGTTCTGGAAGGAATTCACTTTCAGCGCAACGTGTCATGCTGGTTCAGACGGATGAATGGTTCTGTTTGGGGCGGATGGCACTGTTTCGTTCGGGGCCAATAGCACGGCCGGGACTGCCCGCGCACCATGCCGTGGTGGTTCGGGTGGATGGACAGTCTAGTTAGGGGCAGTCGAGACTGCCCGCGCTCTATATCTTGTGGTTCGGGCGGACGGAAGGTCCGGTTCGGGGTGGATGGCAGTGCCCCTGAATTGGACTATGCGCAGGCAGTCCCGATCTCCCCGAACCGGACCGTTCGTCTACCAGAACCCGCACGGCACGGAGCGCGGGCTGTCCCGACCGCCCCGAACAGGACCATCCGTTTGCCTGAACCCGCAACGCATGGAGGGCGGGCAGTCCCCTCTGCCCCGAACTGGACGTTCGTTCAAACCAACACGGCACTGAGCGCGGGCAGTGCAATTCACCCTAAACGGGACCATCAGTCCGCTATAACCGGCATGGAACGATGCGTGAGCAGTGCCATCTGCCCTTAACCGGGCAGTCAGTTCTGCCCGAACCCGCAAGGCATGAAGTGCTGGCAGTCCCATCCACCCCAAACCGGATTGTCCGTTCGATCCTGCACGACACTATGTGCGGGCAGTGCCATTGCCATCTGCCACGAACGGGTTCATCGGTCCGCTAGAACACTCACGACATGGTGCGTGGTCAGTGTCATCTGCCCATAACCGTACCATCCGTCCGCCCAAACTCGCAAGGCATGGCGGACGGACTGTACAATCTGGGTCGAATGGCACTGCCCGCACACCGTGCCATGCAGGGTTGGGTGGAGGGATGGTCCGGTTCGGGGCGGATGGCACTGCACCCGCACCGTGCCTTGCAGGTTCTAGAGGACGGACGGACGGACGGTTCAGTTCAGGGCTGATAGCATGACTGGGACTGCTCGCACATTGTGTTCGCGGGTTTGGGCAGAACTGGGTAGGACAGGCCGTTCGGAGGCAGAGGGCACTGCCTGCGCACCATGCTGTAAGGGTTCGGACGGACGGACTATCAGATTTGGGGCGGATGGCACTGCCGGGACTGCCAGCATATCGTGTCGCACTGGTTTGGATGGACGGACGGTCCGGTTTGGGGCCGATAGCACGGCCGGGACTACCCGCACAGCATGCCGTGCGGGTTCTTGTGGATAGACGGTCCTGTTCGGGGCGAATGGCACAGTCAGGACTGGCCCGCTGACCGTTCCATGCGGGTTCAGGCCGACAGACGGTCCGATTCGGGGCAGATAACACTGCCTGCGCACTATGTAGTGGGAGTTCAGGTAGATGAATCGTCCAGTTCGGGGCTGTCAGGACCACTCGCGCTCCGCGCCTTGAGGGTTAGGGTGGACGAACTCTTCAGTTCCGGGTGGATGGCATGGCCTGGACTGGCACGCTCACTGTGCCCTACAGGTTCTGGCAGACGGACGGTCCGGCTCGGGGCAGATGGTAGGGCCTAGACCTCCCATGAGCCGCACCTTACGGGTGCGGGCAGACGAACGTTCCGGTTTGGGGCAGATGACATGACTAGAATTGCCCCACGCACCCTGCCGTGTGGGTTTGGGAGTGTCGAACAGTTTGAATCAGGGCGGATGGCCTGGTGGGTACTGCCCCCCTCACCATGCCGTAAGGGTTCTGGCGGACGGACGGTCCGGTTCGTGGCAAATGGCCATGCCTGTACACCTTGCCGTGCGCGTTTGGGCAGATGGACGGTCCTGTTCAGGGCAGTGAGGATTGCCCACACTCCATGCCTTGCGGGTTCGGGCGGACGAACTGTCTGGTTCATAGCGGATGCCACTGCCCGCGTAGTGTGTGTTTTGACGGACGGTGGCCCTAGATCGGGGTCTATAGCATGGCAAGGACTGCCTGTGCACCATACCGTTTGGGTTCTGCCGGTCGGACAGTTCGATTCGGGGCGGATGGAACGGCCAGGGCTGCCTCACGCACCGTTCCATGAGTGTTCGGGTGGACGGACTGTCCAATTCGCGGAGGTTGGGACTGCCTGGGCTCTATGTCTTGCGGGTTTCGGCGGACAGATGGTCCATATATATGTATATGTGTGTGTGTGTGTGTGTGTCTATACATATATATATATGGCAGTACATTGCGGTTTCTAAAGGACGGACGATACAGTTCAAAGCGGATGGCACTGCCCGCGCACCGTGTCTTGCCGTTCGGGCAGACGGGCGGTCCGGTTTGGGACCGATAGAACGGCCAGGACTGTCGTGCACCGTGTCGTGCGGGTTCTTGCAAACGGACAGTCCAGTTGGGAGTGGTCAGGACTATCTACGCACCATGCCATCCGGGTTTAGACCGACGGACGATCTTAATCGGGGTTATCAGGACTGCTCGCGCTCCGTGCCTTGCAAGTTCGGGCGGACAGATGATCCGGTTCATGGCGGAGGGCACTGCAAGCACAAAGTGCTGTCCGGGTTCAGACGGACCGACGGTTCGGTTCGGGGCGGATGGCACTACCCTCACACAGTGCCGTGCTTGTTCGGGCTGACAAACAGTCCTGTTCGGGGTGGTCGGGACTGCCTGCATTCCGTGTCTTATGTGTCCTGGCGAACGAAAGGTCCGGATCGGGGCGAGTGGCACTGCCTTCGAATCGGACTGTGCGTGGGCAGTCCTAACCTTTGCCAAAACCTGCAAGGCACAGAGCGTTGGTTGTCCCGACCGCCGATGATCGTCCATTTGCCCGAACCCGCAACGCATTGAGTGTGGGCAGTACCGTCTGTGCCGAACCAGACCATCAATTCAAACCCACACGGTAATGAGCACGGGCAGTGCCATTCGCCCTAAACAAGACCGTCTGTCCGCTAGTACTCGCATGGCACGTGCACGGGCAGTGCCATCTGCACCGAATCGGGCAGTCAGTTTTGCCCAAACCCGCAAGGCACGAATCGCGGGCAGTCCAATCCTCCCTGAACCGGACGTCCGTTCGAACCTGCAAGGCACTATGCACGGGTAGTGTCATCTGCCTCGTCTGCTCGAACTCGCAAGGCACGGTGGACAGACAGTCCTGTTCGGGGAGGTCGGGCAATCCCGATGCGCGGACAGACGGTCCGGTTCGAGTCAGATGGCACTGTCAGTGCACCGTGCTGTGCGGGTTCGCGCAGTCGGGAATGCCCGTGCCCTGTGCCTTGTAGCTTTTTATGGATGGACAGTCCGGTTCGGGGAAGCTGGCACTGCCCGCACACCGTGCCAGGTAGGTTTTGGCATGACGACCGGTCTAGTTCAAGGCGGTCGGAACTGCCTGCGCTCCATGCCTTGTCGTTCGGGTGGATGGACGGTCCGGTTCAGGGCGGATGGCACTGCTCGAACACCATGCTGTGCGGGTTACGGCGGACGGACGATCCCGGTTCAGGGTGGATGGCACCGCTCGCACAAATTGCGAGCGTCTTCCGGCGTGACGGACAGTCCCTTTGGGGTGAATGGCACTGCCTGCGCACCGTGTCGTGCGGGTTTAGGCATGACCGATGGTCCAGTTCGGGGCTGATGGCACTGCCCTCGCACCATACTGTGCATGTTCTAGCAGACGAACGGTCCGATTCGGGGCTGTCGGGACTGCCCACGCATCGTGCCATGCAGGTTCGGGCAGACAAAAGGTCTGGTCGGATAGTTTGGTTCGGGGCCGATAGCATGGTCGGGACTGCCCGCGCACCTTGCCGTGCGTGTTCGGGCAGGCAGACTGTCCGATTCGGGGCGGTCGGGACTACTTGCGCTCCATGCCATGCAGGTTTGGACGGATGGACGGTCTAGTTCGGGGAGGATGCCATGGCCAGGACTGCCCCGCACACCGTGCCGTGCGGGTTTGGGCGTGACGGATGGTCCAGTTCATGGTGGATGGCGCGACCAGGACTGCCCTGCACGCCATGCGGGTTCTATGGCTGATGGCATAGACGGGACGGCCTGCACACCGTGCCATGCATGTTCGGCTAGGCGGATGGTCCGGTTTGGTGTAGGTGGCACGACCAGGACTGCCCCGCACACCGTGTTGTGAGGATTTGGGTGGATGGAAGGTCCATATATATGTACACACACACAGATATATATGTGTGTGTGTGTAGGGAAATGATTGCGGGTTCTGGCAGAAGGACTGTCTGGTTCGAGGCAGTCAGGAGGGCCTGCGCACCATACCATGCAGCTTCTGGTAGACAGACGGTCCTGTTCAGGGCTGTCGGGACTGCTCACGCTCCGTACCTGGTGGGTTCGGGTGGACGGACGGTCCGGTTCTGTGTAGATGGCACTGCCCGCATATAGTGTCGTGTGGGATTCGACGGACGAACGGTCCGATACGAGGCGGACGACACTGCCTGCGCACCGCGCCGTGCAGGTTCGGGCGGACGGACAGTTCGGTTCGAGATGGTCGAGACTCCCTGCGCTCCGTGCTTGCTGGGTTCGGGCGAACGAAATGTCCGGTTTGTGGTGGATGCAGCCCCCGAACCAGACTGTGCGCGGGCAATGCCGACCTCCCCGAACTAGACTATCCATCCGCCAGAACTCAAACACATGGAGCTCGAGCACTCCCGACTGCCCCGAATAGAATCGTCCGTTCGCTCGAACCCTCAAGGCACGGAGTGCAGGCAGTCCCGTCCGCCCCGCACTGGACTATCCGTGCGTTCGAACCAGCATGGCACGGTGCGCAGGCAATGCCATCCGCCCCAAACCGGGCGGTCTGTCTGCCCGAATCGGCAAAGCACGGAGCCTAGCAGTGTCATCCGTCCCAAACCAGATCGTCCGTCACTCTCAAACCCACAAGGCAAGATTCGCGGCCAGTCTTGTCCGCCACGAACTAGACGGACGGTGCGGCTAGCACGGTCGGGATTCCCCGTGCACTGTGCCTTGCGAGTTCGGGGTGGATGGCGCTACCCGCACACCAAGCCGTGCGGGTTCTAGTGGATCGACGGTCCCACTCAGGGTGGAGGACACTGGCTGTGTAAAGTGTTGTACGGTGCAGACTGTCCGGTTAGGGGCGGACGGGACTACCGGTGCTCCGTGCCTTGCGGGTTTGGTCGGACGAATGATCCTATTCGGGGTGGTCGGCACTTCCCGCGTTCCGTGCTGTGCAAGGTTTGGCGGACGGACTGTCTGGCTCGGGGAGGTCAGGATGGCCCGTGCATGGTCCGATTTGAGGGCAGTGCCATCTGCCATGAGCCAGACCTTCCATCTGCCCGAACCCGCAAGGCATGGAGTGGGCCAGTCCCAACATCCTTGAATACGACCATCCGTCTGCCCGAACCCGCAAGGCACGGAGCGCGAGCAGTGCCATCCACCCTGAAATGGACCATCCTTTCCCCTTGAACCGCACGGCACGGTGCGGGGGCAGTGCCATCCACCCCGAACCAGACTGTTTGTCCGCCCAAAGCGGGCAGTCCCGGCCATGCTATTGGCCCCAAATAGGACCGTCCGTCTGCCCGACGCCGCAAGGCTCGATGTGTAGGCAGTCTCGACCGCCCTGAATAGGACCGTTCGTCAGCCAAAACTAGCACGGTGCCATTTGTCCTGAACCGGGCTGTCTGCCCGCACCTGCAAGGTACAGAACGAGTGCAATCGCAACCATCCCAAACCAGATCGTATGTCTTTCCAAAACCACACAGCATGGTGCATGGGGCTGTCCTAGCCGGGCTATCCGCCCTAAACTAGACCGTCCCTCTGCCCAAACTCGCAAGGTATGGAGCGTAGGCAGTCCCGACCGCCTTGAATAGGACTGTCCGTCCTCTTGATCCCTCATAGCACAGTGCGCAGGCAGTCCCAACCACGCTATTGGCCCCGAAACCCGCATGACATGGTACGCAGACAGTGCCATCTGCTCAGGTTCGACTACGCACCGTGCCTAGCAGGTTTGGGTGGACAGGACTACCCACACACCGTGCCTTATAGGTTCGGGCGGATGGACGTTCCTGTTCGGGGGGTCGGGACTGCTTGCTCAACATGTTGTGCAGGTGCTGGCAGACGGACGGTCCGGTAAGACGTGGATGGCATGGCTAGGACTCCCCCCACGTACTGTGCTGTGTGTGGTTCTCGTGGACAGATGATCTGGTTTAGGGAGGATGGGACGGGAATGCCAGCACTCCGTGCCTTGTGGGTTTGGGCGAATGGATGCTCCAGTTCGGGGCGGATGGCACTACCTGCACACCGTGCCGAACAGGTTTCGGCGTGATGGACGGTCCGGTTCAAGGCGGTCGGGACTGCCCGGGCTCCTTGCCTTGCCAGTTCGGGTGGACGAACGGTCCATTTCAAGGCGAATGGCACAGCACGCGCACCATGCCGTGCAAGTTTCGGCAAGTGGACGGTCCAGTTCGGAGAGGATAGCACGATCGAGACTGCTCGTGCTTTGTGTCTTGCAGGTTTGGGCGGACAGATGGATCGGTTCGGGGTGAATGGCGCTGCTCATGCACCATGCCATGTTGGTTCCGTCGTGACGGATGGTCTGGTTCGCAGCGGATGGTACTGCATGCGCACAATGCCGTGCAGGTTTGCGCATGATGAACGGTCTTGTTCCCAGCCAATGGCACTGCCCGTGCACCATGCCGTGCGGGTTCAGGGAAGTCGGGACTGCCCGCGCACCGTGTCATGCCGGCTCGGGGCGATCGGGAATACCCGAGATCCTTGCCATGCCGGTTCGGGGGGACGAACGGTCCGGTTCGGGGCGGATGGCACTGCTCGCACACCATGCCGTGCAGGTTCAGTCGTGATGGATGGTCCAGTTCGGGGCGAATGGTACCGCCCTCGCACCGTGCCGTGCGAGTTCAGGCATGACGGACGGTCTAGTTCAGGGCCGATGGCACTGCCTGCGCACCATGTCGTGTGGGTTCGGGGCGACCGGGGTTGCCCGCGCACTGTGCCGTGTCGGTTCGGGTTAGTTGGGACAACTCGTGCATGGTGCTGTGTAGGTTCGAGAAGATGAACGGTCTAGATGGACAGTTTGGTTCGGGGCATACCATGTTATGCGAGTTTGGGTGGACAGACGGTGTTGTTCGGGGCCGTCAGGACTACCTGCGCTCCGTGCCTTGCAGGTTCGGGCAGACCGACAGACCGGTTCGAAGCAGATGGCACTGCTGATACTGCCCGTGTGCCATGCCGTGCGGGGCGGATGGCACAACCAGGTTCAGGGTGGATGGCACAATCAGGACTTCGCCGCACAAAGTGCCGTGCGGGTTCGGGCAGACGAACGGTCCTGTTCGGCCGTCCCGACCATGATATCTGCCCCAAACCGGACCGTCTATCATGGTGCGGTGCATGAGCTGTCCCGACAGCCCCGAAAATGATTGTCCTAACAGCCTTGAGGGTTTGGGCGATCGAACGGTTCAATTCGTGGTGGAGGGCACTGCCCGCGCACCGTGCTGTGCGTGTTCGGGCAGACGGACTGTCCGGTTAGGGGCGGATGGCACGGCCGATACTGCGCACTCAATGTGCCTTGCGGGTTCAGGCTAATGGACGATCCGGTTCAGAGAGATGGAACTACCCGAACACCGTGCCGTGTGAGATCCGGCATGACGGACGGTTCGGTTCAGTCTGGTGCAGTATCCAGCTTGACGGGTAGTAGCAACCTCCCCGAACCGGACCGTCCGTCTGCTAAAACCAGGGTGGCACAGAGTGCAGGCAATCCCGACCAACCTAAATAGGACCGTCTGCTTGCCCGAACCTGCAAGACATGGAGCGTGGCCAGTCCCGTCCACCCCGAACCGGATCCTCTGTCCCAAATGAGGCGAGCAATGCCATCTGCCCCAAATGAGGCCGTCGGTCCACCAGAACCCGCACGGCACGATGCGCGGGCCATGCCATCGGCCCCGAACTGGGCCGTCAGTCTGCCCGAACCCACAAGGCACAGAGCGCAGGCAGAGCCATCCATCTCGAACAGGACAGTCCATCACGCCCAAACCTGCAAGGCAAGATGCATGGGTAGTTTCGGCCATCCAAATCTAGATGGACAGGGAGATAGCTCGATCGGGACTGACCGCGCATCTTGCCTTCCTAGTTCGGGCATGATGGACGGTCATGTTCGGGACGGATGGCACTGCCTAGGCTCCGTGCCTTGCAGGTTCAGGCAAACCGACGGCCCGGTTCAAGGCGGAAGGCACTGCCTGCGCACCGTGCCGTGTGAGTTTGGGCGGACAAATGATCCGGTTTAGGGTCGATGGCATTGTGTCGTGCGGACGAACGGTCCCGTTCATGGTAGCCAGAACTGCCCACCCTCCGTGCCTTGCGGGTTCGGGCGGACGGACGGTCCTGCTCAGGGCAGTCGCGGGTAGATGGATGGTACAGTTATGAGCGGTTGGGACGGCCTGCGCACCGTGCCTTGCGAGTTCAAGCAGACGGACTGTCCAGTCCGGGGCAGATGGCACTGCTCGCTCACCGTGCCTTGCGGGTTAGGGAGGAGGATGGTTCGATTTGGGGCCAATAGCATGGTCGAGCTGCCCACGCACTGTCTGTGGGTTCGGGCGGACCGACGGTCCCATTCGGGATGATGGCATTGCCCAAGCACTGTGCGTGCAGGTTCTGACAGACGGACGGTCCGGTTCGAGGCGGATGGGATGGGACTGCCTATGCACCATGCCATGCGGATTCGGGCAGACGGACGGTAATGTTCGTGGCAGATGGCATGGATAGGATTGGCCCGCGCACTGCGCCATACGGGTTCGGGCTGATGGATGGTCCAGTTCGTGGTGGATGGGATGAGATTGCCAGCGCTCCGTGCCGTGCGGGTTCGAACGGAAGGTCCCTTTTGGGGTGGAAGGCACTACTCACGCACAGTGTCGTGTAGGTTTGGGCAGATGGACTATCCGGTTCGGGGCGGATGGCACTACCGGGACTGACCCGTGCACTGTTCCGTGCAGGTTCTAGCAGACGGATGTTCCAGTTCGCGATGGATAACACTGCCTGCGCGTCGTGCCGTGTGGGTTCGGGTTAATGCATGGTCCGGTTCGGGGCGAGCGGGACCGCTCACGCTCCGTGCCTTACGGGTTTGGGCGGACGAACTCTATGGTTCGGGGTGGATGGCACGGCATGGACTGGCCCGCTCACTGCGTCGTGCAAGTTCTGGCAAACGGACGTCCGATCCAGGGCGGATGGCAAGGCTTGGACTGCCCAGACACCGTGCATTGCTGGTGTGGGCGGACGGATGGTCCGTTTCAGAGTGGATGGCACGGCTATGACGTCTCCGCGCACCGTGCCGTGCGGATTCAGGTTTGACAGACAGTCCGGATCAAGGCGGATGGCCTGGCTAGTACTGGCCTGCTCCGTTACGTGCGGGTTCTAGCGGATGGACGGTCTGGTTCATGGCGAATGGCACTGCCCGCGCACCGTGCCGTGCAAGTTCAGGCGGATGGACGATCCTGTTCAGGGTGGTCAGGACATCTCGCGCTCCATGCCTTGCGGGTTCGAGCGGACGGACGATCTTGGTCAGGGCGGATGTCATTGCCCGCGCACTATGCAGTGTGGGTTTCGGTGGACAGATGGCCTTGTTTGGTGCTTATAGCTCGGCTAGAACTGCCCGTGCACCATACCGTTCGGGTTCGGGCGAACGAACGGTCCGGGTTGGGGCGGATGGGATGGCCAGGACTGTCCCATTCACCGTTCCGTGAGGGTTCGAGCGAACGGACGGTCCGATTCGGGGAGGTCGGGACTGCCTGCGCTCCGTGTCTTGTGGGTTTGGGCAAACAGACGGTTCGATTCGAGGAGGTCGGGACTGCCTGCGCTCCGTGTCTTGGCGGATGGCACTGCAAGCGCAAAGTGCCATGTGTGTTTAGACGGACGGGCTGGTTTGGTCTGATTTTTGGCGGTCAGGACTGCTAGCGCTCCGTGCCTTGTGGGTTCGGACGGACTCAAGGCCAGGTTCGGGGCCAATAGCACGGCCATGCCGTGCGAGTTCAGGCGAAGGGATGGTCCAATTCAGGGCAAATGGCATGGCCAGAGCTTCCCCGCGCATTGTGCCATGCAGGTTCGGGTGCGATGGAAGATCCATATATATGTACATTTATATGTGTATATATAGGGCAGTGCATTGCGGATTCTAGCAAACAGACGGTCCGGTTTTGTGTGGATGGCACTGCTCGCACACCGTGCCTTTCGGGTTCGGATTGATGGACGGTCTTATTTGGGGCCGCTCGCACGGTCTGGACTGTCCGTGCACTGTGTTGTGCTGGTTTGGGCAAACCAACGGTCTAGTTCGGGGCAAATTGCACTGCCCTCGCCCCATGCCGTCGGGTTCTGGCAGACAAACGGTCTGGTTCGGGGCGGATGGCACGACTAGAACTACTTAGCGTGTCGTGCCGTGTGGATTTGGGCGTGACAGATGGTCCACATATCTGTACATATATGTGTGTGTGTATATATATAGGGAAGTGCATTACGGGTTCTAGCGGATGGACGGTCCGGTTCGGTGCGGATGGCACTGCCCATGCACCGTGTCATGCTGGTTGGGCAGACCGACGATCCGGTTTGGGGCGGATGGCACTACTCTCGCACTGTGCCATGACGGACGGTCCAGTTTGTGGCGGATGGGACGGGACTACCTGCGCTTCGTGCCTTACGAGTTTGGACAAACGAAATGTCCCGTTCGGGGCGGAGGGCACTACTCGTGCATAGTGCCATAAGGGTTCGGGCATATGGACTATCTGATTTGGGGTGGATGGCACTATCGGGACTGCCAGCATATCGTGTCGTGCTAGTTAGGGTAAACAGACGGTTCGGTTCGGGGCCGATAGTACGGCCGAGACTGCCCACGCACCGTGCCGTGCGGGTTCTTGTAGACTGACGGTCCTGTTCGGGGCGAATGGCACTGCCCATGCACCGTGTCATGCTGGTTCGGGCAGACCGGCGATCCGGTTTGGGGCGGATGGCACTACTCTCGCACTGTGCCGTGACGGACGGTCCAGTTCGTGGTGGATGGGACCGGACTACCTGCAATTCGTGCCTTGCGAGTTTGGACAAATGGAATGTCCCGTTTGAGGCGGAGGGCACTACTCGCGCATAGTGCCGTAAGGGTTCGGGCGGACAGAGTGTTTGATTTGGGGTGGATGGCACTGCCGGGACTTCCTGCGCATCGTGTTGCGCTCGTTAGGGTGGACGGACGGTCCGGTTTGGGGCCGATAGTATGGCCGGGACTGCACGTGCACCGTGCCGTGCGGGTTCTTGTGGACGGACGGTCCTGTTCTGGGTGAATGGCACAGTCAGGACTGGCCCGCTCACCGTTCCTTGTAGGTTCTGGGAAACGGACGGTCCGGTTCAAGGCAGATAACACTGCCCATGCATCATATAGTGCAGGGTTGTGTAGATGGACGGTCCGGTTCGGGGCGGTCGGGACCACTCACGCTCAGTGCCTTGC
The DNA here is from genome assembly GCA_036321105.1 of Dracaena cambodiana. Lineage (NCBI taxonomy): Eukaryota > Viridiplantae > Streptophyta > Magnoliopsida > Asparagales > Asparagaceae > Dracaena > Dracaena cambodiana. The sequence continues at coordinate 15,364,667 of JAYEPQ010000017.1, forward strand.
GGGTTAGGGCAGACGAACTCCCCAATTCCAAGTGGATGGCACGGCCAGGAAAGGCTTTCTCATCGTGCCGTGCGGGTTCTGGTGGACAGACGGTCCGGTTCGGGGCGGATGGCAAATCCTAGACTGCCCATGCACCGTGCCTTACAGGTGCGGGCGGACGAACTGTCCTATTTGGGGCAGATGGCGCGGCCAGGACTGCCCCGCACATCATGCCATGTGGGTTCGAGAGTGACCAACAGCCCGGATCAGGGCGGATGGCTCGGCCGGTACTGCCCCACTCACCGTGCCGTAAGTGTTCTAGTGGACAGACGGTTCGGTTCGTGGTGAATGGCACTGCCCGCGAACCGTGCCTTGCGGGTTTGGGCGGTTGGGGTGGATGGCAATGCCCGGTTCGGTTTGGGCGGACGGACGGTCCTATTCAGGGCAGTTAGGACTGCCCGCACTCCGTGCCTTGCGGGTTCGAGCAGACGGGTGATCTGGTTCGTAGCGGATGCCACTGCCCGTGCACTGTGCAGTGTGGATTTTGACGGATAGTCGCCCTGCTTCGGGGCCTATAGCACGGCGAGGACTGCCAGCGCACCATACCGAATCGGACCTTCCATTCAAACCCGCACAGCATTGAGTGCGGGCAGTGCCATCCGCCCTGAACAAGACCGTCGGTCCGCTAGAACTCCCATGGCACGGTGCGCGGACAGTGCCATTTGTCGCGAGCCAGGCAGTCAGTTCTACCCGAACCCGCAAGGCACGGAGCGTGGGCAGTCCTGTCCGCTCTGAACTAGACCGTTCATTCGAACTTGCAAGGCACTATGAACGGGTAGTGTCATCCACCCAGAACCGGACCGCTCGTCTCCCCGAACCCGCAAGGCATGGCGGACGGACGGTCCTGTTCGGGGAGGTCGGGCAATCACGACGGGTGGACGAACATTTCGGTTCGGGTCGGAGGGCACTGCCAGCACACCGTGCCTGTAACGCCCCGTACCCAAGATGCGGGTAGCGTTCGGTGACGTATTATAAATAACTACGCCAAGTTTAATGTACTTTTAATAAATCTGAAGGTTACCGCCACTAAACCACAGACATATGCACTGAGAGGAACAAAAAAATGGGAAGACAATAAACAAATTCATTTATTCCGACAAAATATTATATAGATCAATAAAGATCCAAAGAAGGGTAGTACTTATTACAACTTCAAATTTGTGCTTTGGAAACAACAAACCAAAGTAGAAGGAAAAGATTGAAAGAATTGAAATAAAGGATCTTCTAAATAATGCCATATAATGAAATCACAACCTACTGTCTGCTAACTCTATGAAATGCTGCTCCAGCTGTGGTGGGTCCTCTCCTTCAGAATCCTGCAAATTATTTGGGCGTGCCAAACCAGGGTCGTTAGAACGATCTAGCAAGTACTACAAGAGGAATATAATAATATACAGGCACGCTATGTATATATTTATATGTATGAGCAAAGCATGAAACTAACTAAAAATACTAAAACCCATGATAAGATTGATGAAGTATAAGTTTTTAGAACGGAATAGAACATGAATCTAACTATAGATATTTTGAACATGATAATAGTTAGGAAGTACATCTTTTTATACATGTTATGAATAATCTTGTAACAGAGACCAATATAACAAATGAACATGTATACTATGCTATTGTTATTTTTGCTTATTTGATTGGAACTGTCAGAAGTAGTGTGACACATATTTTACAAGTATCCCATGCATACCCGGGACCACGGCCATGATTCCTGGTACTGCCCCAGGACATACTGCTAGGTACTAATGAATATGAACTCTGATGAGCCTAAGCTCCAGGTGCGTAGCCATATATACTGATGGTGATCCAGTAATCACCCAGAACTTCTATGGTTAGGTTCCTATGTTCTGTTGTACAACCTCAAGAATGTAACACTTCTAAAATATGTGTACAGCTCTTTCATCAAGTTCCCCCATCACCCCATGAATTCATTTTTTTTTTATATTTTAAAATGATATGTAGCATAAATTATATTTTGATTTAACTATGAGGCTGTCAACAGTTCATACATGTACTAAATAAAATTTATCATATGGATGACCCTTTTATTTGGGTATTGAAAGGTAACTAGTCGCAAGACCATTATGGGATAATCAAAAGCAATTTTTTAATTTATCATCGCGGGAAACAACTATGACATGTTTATATATACTAATGTGCCTATATTAATTTTCAGTATATCAAATGAGACTAGGTTCATATTTAATGCAATCGATTTGGTATTTGTAATAATTTCATAGCATTTCTTATATTCATTGCATAAGGTCAAAGGGATATTCTGCCTATTTTTCTTATGATCAAATTTATATTTAATACAGTAGGTTTTTCATTTCATTTCTTATTACATTAATATCTAGTGAATATATAATATGATATACAAAAATTATGAACAAAATTAAATAGTATCTAGCATGCAGTGATTGATTCTGCTGAAAAAAATACAACCACACTGTTATATTAGTTAATGGGTAAGATGATCTACATTATGAAATCTATTTTAAGTTTGTAATGATAAACTGAGAGGCTATATGTTCAGTTTTCGGTATCAATATTCTTGACTGGTGTTCTTAGTCTCTATTTATTTAATTAATTTTTATTTATTTATTTATCTTTTATTTAATGTTTACTGTTCACTGAACAGAACTTCTGTTCAGTGAACAGAACCTAATTTTTTTTTTAAAACCAAATTGTAATGTTGTCTGGTACAAATCCACTGTACATAACATGGCATTGAGCATTTATGTGTTATAATATCTATGGTTAGAAATAAAGCTAAAGTTTTGGAGAAAGGAATGGTAATGAGGAGTTATAGGCAGCTTTTGCAAGGCATTTTTTTTTTTTTCAAAGAGCCCTTTTAATATATATATATATATATATATATATATATATATATATATATATATATATATATATATATATATATATATGTATCTTTATAGTATACCGTATGTATCTTTATGTTATACCGTAACAAGCTATGAACTAAGCCCTTTTAATATATATATATATATATATATATATATATATATATATATATATATATATATATATATATATATATTTATATATGTATCTTTATGTTATACTTTAACAAGCTATGAACACAGTCCATTATATATATGCATTTTTTTTTTCTCTTCTTCTTCTTTTTTTTTTTTTTTTGTTCATTTCCTTGAGCTAAACATCATATATATTATCTTGTGTTTAACACTACATGTACAAGAGATGGCAGCATGTGTTGATTAACCAGGTTCATTTCATTTTAAAAAAAACAAAACATAAATAAGAAAGATGAAACAAAGATATAAATATATCCCCAACATTAATTAAGAGAGCAATAAACATGAAGACCGCAACTAGCATTAAAAATATAATTAAACAAAGGAAATCTTCTACAAAAGATTTTTTTTTTGAATATTAATGTTAAAGCTGTTGATTGATAAGAATAAGGAAGATCCAAGAAACAGTAAAGTACTTGCCTCAAGAATGCCGCTTCAGAAATTAATTGCAATATCCCCCTTTTTTTATTAATATTTCCGTTTCGTCCTTCCTTCTTTTCTCCTCTCTCTCTCTTTCTCCCTCTCTCTCTTTCTTTCTCTTGCGTTCAGCAGGAAAAGTTCTCCCTGCTGCCCCTTTTTATTATTATCATTTATTATTATTATTATTATTATTATTATTATTATTATTATTATTATTATTATTACCCTAGGATCAAATCTAACCTCCTAAATCTATCAAATCTAAACAAAATATCAAATCTCAACCTACTAAATCTATTATTATCTAGTTTGTTAGGATTAAATAGTTACAAGTTAAAAGAAAAATTAGATTTGTTAGGTAAATATCTTTATTATTATTATTATTTTTATTTCGAACTTTATAATTCTGGGTCATTACAATCTACCAACCATAAAAGAAAATTTCGTCCTCGAAATTTTAAAATACGGAAAGAATAATTTACCTGCATTGGTGAAAAGGTATGGATATTCTTTTCGAACATCATCCTCGTGCTCCCAAGTAGCATCTCCCTGCGAATATCGGTCCCAAGCAACTAAAACTAATGGAATTGATCGATTTTTCAGTATTTTCTCCTGTCAGTCTAGAATTGCAACAGGCCTAGTATTGAAAGACAAGTCCACATCCAATTCCAATTCCGAATAATCCAAGACATGACTTGCATCTGAAACATAACGCCTCAATTGTGATACATGAAATACATTGTGCACCCCTTCTAGAAACGAGGGTAGCATCAACTTGTAAGCCACTTCCCCCACTCTTTCCACAATTTCAAGCGGCCCAATGAATTGTGGTCCCAACTTCCCTCGCCTGCCGAAACGAATAACTCCACTAGTCGGTGATATTTTGAGGAATACTTTATCACCAACCTCAAATTCCAAAGGGCTTCGATGTTGATCTGCCCAACTCTTCTGTCGATCCTGTGCTGCCTTGAGATGCTCCCTCACCACTTTGATCTTATCTACCATTTGAGTTATTAACTCAGGTCCATGAAGTCTCCTCTCACCCACATCATCCCAACATAAAGGCGATCTACACTTCCTCCCATATAATGCTTCAAATGGAGCCATCTTGATACTTGCCTAATAACTGTTGTTCTATGAGAATTCCACCAAATGCAAGTGGTCCTCCCAAGACCCACCAAAGTCCATCATGTATGCCCTCAACATGTCCTCCAGTATCTGTATTGTTCTCTCTGATTGTCCATCCGTCTCTGGATGATAAGAAGTGCCAAAACTCAGCCGGCTACCCAAACTTTCCTGTAATCTCGTCCAATATTGTGATCTGAACCTAGTATCCCTATCTAATACAATCTCAACTGGAACTCCGTGCAATCTGACCACCTCTCGGATATAGCGATCAGCTAAAATCTCCGTGCTTTGACCTACACTGAATGGTATAAAGTGAGCCGACTTCGTGAGTCGATCAACTATAACCCATATAGCATTGTTTCCCTTTGAGCTACGAGGAAGTGCTGTAACAAAATCCATGGTTATCCTCTCCCACTTCCATTCGGGTATAGGAAGTGGTTGAAGAAGTCCTCTGGTTCTGCGATGTTCGGCTTTAACCTGCTGACACACCAGGCACTTTGATACATGACCAGCTATCTCTCTCTTCATTCCATTCCACCAAAATTGTTGTTTTAGATCCTTGTACATCTTGGTGCTTCATGGATGTATCGAATATGCAGAACTATGAGCTTCTTCCAACACCTGTTGCCTAACATCTCCCTTAGGTACACATAACCTATTGCCATAACGAAGGGATCCATCATCATGAACGGAAAAATCTGACCTTAATTTGTCTCCACCTGTCTTCGAATCTTTTGAAGGTTATTGTCCTCTTCCTGCGCTATCTCGATCTTCTCTTTTAAACTAGACTGAATTTTCATCACCGTCAACTGCTTCAAAGTCCCAGGCATAATCACTTCCAAACCCAAATTCATCATATCCTTTACTAACTCCTTCCGTTGTGTAAGATACATAGTTATTGGCCTTCTACTCAATGCATCTGGTAAACATTGACTTTACCGGGATGATATTGCAAATCTATTATATCGTAGTCAGCCATTAATTCTAACCACCTTCTCTGTCTCATATTAATTTCCTTCTGAGTGAATATGTATTTTAAACTTATATGATCAGTATAAATTTCTACTTTATTCCCCAATAGGTAATGCCTCCAGATTTTCAAGGCAAAGATAACTGCTGCCAGCTCCAAATCATGTGTAGGATAACTCTTTTCATGAGGTTTAAGCTGTCTTGAGGCATAGGCAATTACCCTACCATTCTGCATAAGTACACATCCTAACCCCTTTCCCGATGCATCACTATATATCACCATCCCTCCGGGTCCATCTGGTATTGCTAATATTGGTGCGATAGTCAATTTCTGCTTTAGTTCTTCAAATGCATTGTTACACTCGTCAGTCCATATATACTTCTCTCCCTTACGCATCAATTTAGTCGGAGGTCTTGCTATTTTAGAAAAGTTTTGCACAAATCTCCGATAATACCCTGCCAGTCCGAGAAAACTTCTCACCTCCGTCACTGACTTGGGAATAGGCCAATTCTTCACTGCCTCCACCTTTTTGGGATCCACTGAGATTCCTTCACTTGAGACTATGTGTCCCAGAAAAGATATTCTGTCCAACCAGAACTCACACTTACTCAATTTTCCAAAAAGTCTCTCTTTTCTTAGAGTCTGTAGCACTGTCCTCAAATGTGTTTCGTGGTCTTCCCGAGTCTTAGAATAAATCAAAATATCATCAATAAAAACTACCACAAACTGATCTAGATACGGTGCGAACACCCTATTCATCACATCCATAAATACTGCTGGAGCATTCGTCACACCAATGGCATCACTAAAAGTTCATAGTGACCATGACGGGTTCTGAATGCAGTTTTCTGGACATCCGTTGCCTTCACACGCACTTGATGATATCCAGATCTAAGGTCTAGCTTAGAAAACACCTTGGCTCCACTAAGTTGATCAAACAGATCATCAATCCGAGGCATACTTGTTCTTTATTGTGACTCGGTTCAGTTCTCTGTAGTCAATGCAAAGTCTTTTGCTACCATCACTCTTGTTTACCAAGAGAACCGGAGCCCCCCACGGGGATGTACTCGGCTGAATGAAACCCAAGCCTTTCAACTGCTCCAATTGCCTTTTCACTTCTGTCAGCTCCGCAGGTCCCATTTGATAAGGTGCCTTGGAAATAGGTAACGTACCAGGTATAATATTTATAGCAAATTCCACCTCCCTCTCTGGAGGCAACCCAGGCAATTGTTCAGGAAAAACATCCAAATACTCGCACACCACTGAGGTCCGCATACCCTGAGGATCTAAAGTTGTGAGAACCCTTCCTGTCGGCTTTGCTCTAAATATGGCTGGCTCCAAAGATTTACTGCCACATGAAACTCGAACCCCGGATGCCTAGGAATTTTGAATATCACACTTCTCTTTCTACAATCTATCACTGCATAGAATGTACTTAGCCAATCCATTCTCAGAATGATATCAAACCCCGAAGAATCAATTACCAAAAGGTTTGCATATAATTCCCTTGCACAAATAACTATAGGGCATAATTTACAGTCTTTACTAGATAAAATTATTCCATTCCTAGTATTAATGTTCCAACCCGCAGACAAATTATCACAAGGAATGCAATGGCGGAAAATAAATGTAGATGATGTAAATCTATGAGATGCGCCAGAATCAAATAATGTAAATGCTATTATAGCATGCACTAAGATAGTACCTGTCACCACCTCACTGTTCCCACTGGCCTGTTCTGACATCAGTGTAAAAGCATGTCCCTGCCTCTGGTTTCCTACTACCTGAGCCCTTTGGAACGCCTGTTGCTGAGTGACCAGTGTGGAACCCCTCAGATTATATCCCGTAGGTCTCTGCTGAGGTGGCGCCGGTAACATTTGCTGTTGAGGGGGTGCTGCAAGTCGCTGTTGTTGTTGCTGTGATGCTGGTGCTCTGGCAATGTCACCTGTCTCTCGTCGCCATGGACAACCTCCAATCTGATGATCCGCCGAGCCACATATCAAGCACAGGTTGTGGGCTCGTCTGCAGTCCTTTTGAACATGCCCAGGTCGGAAACAGTAGTTGCAAACCACATTCTGATCATGTTGCGTGGCCTAACGCTTCTGTGGTGGTGCTAGAGCACCCTTAGCACTTCCGGTCGTCTGATTCATACTCCTTTTCTGGGACCCTACATGAATTTTTATTTTCCTATCCGCTATCTGCTCTTGCACCCTAGCAGCATTCAAAGCTTGAGCATATGTATCAAACTGTGGGGTGGCTATGCGTTCCTGAATCTCAAAGTTCAATCCATTCTGAAACCTTCGAGCTCTATCTATTTCTTGAGTCACCAACAATGGGGCAAACCTGCTCAATCTGACAAATTTCGCCGCGTAATCATCTACTGTCCGGTTTTCTTGTTTCAAATAGATAAACTGCTATTCTAGATCCCACTGTACCGTCTGAGGGAAGAACCTCGTATAGAAACTCTCCTTAAAGGTCTCCCATGTTATCAGTTTTGCCAACCGATTTTCCTCGGCCAACCACCTGGTGCGAGCAATGTCCATAAATTGTATCTTTATCACCTCCACACTGTCTCCATCCACTACTCGTGCCACCCCCAACAGATTCTTGGTGTCCACCAGCCACTGTCTGCCTTCATGGGTTCCTAAGTCCTATAAAAAAGTGATGGATTCAACTTTCTGAAATCTGACACACTGCCTGTCTTCTGTCTAGAAGCTACTAACTCCTGTCGCAATATCTCAGTTTGTTGTTGTTGATTCTCAATAAGCCCCTTGAGCAACTCCATCATGTTGGAATCTTCATCTTGTGAAGGAATGCGGGAGGGAGTGATGTGACGGCTGGCCATTTCTCTGAAAGATGAAGGATTTGGATTAAATCGGGTGACGAAATGGTAAAATATAAGGAATTGGAAAAAATTAGACATGAATAAGAATCAAAGATAATTGCATTTTATGCATATGTATTTGTGGCAGTAATCCTAGTTTAAGGTTTTTAACTTGAAGTGAGAGTCGAACCTAGCTCTGATACCAACTAAACGCCCCGTACCCGAGATGCGGGTAGCGTTCGGTGACGTATTATAAATAAATACGCCAAGCCTAAAGTACTTTTAATAAAATTGAAGGTTACCGCCACTAAACCACAAACATATGTACTGAGAGGAACAAAAAAATGGGAAGACAATAAACAAATTCATTTATTCCGACAAAATATTAAATAGACCAATAAAGATCCAAAGAAGGGTAGCACTTATTACAACTTCAAATTTGTGCTTTGGAAACAACAAACCAAAGTAGAAGGAAAAGATTAAAAGAATTGAAATAAAGGATCTTCTAAATAATGCCATATAATGAAATCACAACCTACTGTCTGCTAACTCTATGAAATGCTGCTCCAGCTGTGGTGGGTCCTCTCCTTCAGTATCCTGCAAATTATCTGGGCATACCAAACTAGGGTCGTTAGAACGACCTAGCAAGTACTACAAGAGGAACATAATAATATACATGCACACTATGTATATATTTATATGTATGAGCAAGGCATGAAACTAACTAAAAATACTAAAACCCATGATAAGATTGATGAAGTATAAGTCTTTAGAACGGAATAGAACATGAATCTAAATATAGATATTTTGAACATGATAACAGTCAGGAAGTACATCTTTTTATACATGTCATGAATAATCTTGTAATAGAGACCAATATAACAAATGAACATGTATACTATGTTATTGTTATTTTCGCTTATTTGATTGGAACTGTTAGAAGTAGTGTGACATATGTTTTACAAGTATCCCGTGCATACCCAGGACCACGGCCATGATTCCTGGTACTGCCCCAGGACATACCGCTAGGTACTAATGAACATGAACTCTGATGAGCCTAAGCTCCAGGCGCGTAGCCATATATACTGATGGTGATCCAGTAATCACCCAGAACCTCCATGGTTAGGTTCCTATGTTCAGTTGTACAACCTCAAGAATGTAACACTTCTAAAACATGCGTACAGCTCTTTCATCAAGTTCCCCCATCACCCCATGAATTCATTTTTTTTATGATTTTAAAATGATATGTAGCATAAATTATATTTTGATTTTACTATGAGGCTGTCAATAGTTCATACATGTACTAAATAAAATTTATCATATGGATGACCCTTTTATTTGGGTATTGAAAGGTAACTGGTCGCAAGACCATTATGGGATAATCAAAAGCAATTTTTTAATTTATCATCGCGGGAAACAACTATAACATGTTTATATATACTAATGTGCCTATATTAATTTTCAGTATATCAAATGAGACTAGGTTTATATTTAATGCAATAGATTTGGTATTTGTAATAATTTCATAGCATTTCTTATATTCATTGCATAAGGTCAAAGAGATATTCTGCCTATTTTTCTTATGATCAAATTTATATTTAATACAGTAGGTTTCTCATTTCACTTCTTATTACATTAATATCTAGTGAATATATAATATGATATACAAAAACTATGAACAAAATTAAATAGTATCTAGCATGCAGTGATTGATTATGCTGAAAAAGATAAAACCAGACTGTCATATTAGTTAATGGGTAAGATGATCTACATTATGAAATCTATTCTAAGTTTGTAATGATAAACTGAGAGGCTGTATGTTCAGTTTTCAGTATCAATATTCTTGACTGGTGTTCTTAGTCTCTATTTATTTAATTAATTTCTATTTATTTATTTATTTATTTATCTTTTTTTTAATGTTTACTGTTCACTGAACAGAACTTCTGTTCAGTGAACAGAACCTAAATTTTTTTTTTTTTTAAACCAAATTGAAATGTTGTCTGGTACAAATCCACTGTACATAACATGGCATTGAGCATTTATGTGTTATAATATCTATGGTTAGAAATAAAGCTAAAGTTTTGGAGAAAGGAATGGTAGTGAGGAGTTACAGGCAGCTTTTGCAGGGCATTTTTTTTTTTTTCAAATTCGAGCCCTTTTAATATATATATATATATATATATATATATATATATATATATATATATATATATATCTTTATGTTATACCGTAACAAGCTATGAACTGAGCCCTTTTAATATATATATATTTTTATATATGTATCGTTATGTTATACCTTAACAAGCTATGAACACAGTCCATTATATATATGTATTTTTTTTCTCTTCTTCTTTTTTTTTTGGTTCATTTCCTTGAGCTAAACATCATATATATTATCCTATGTTTAACACTATATGTACAAGAGATGGCAGCATGTGTTGATTAACCAGGTTCATTTCATTTTAAAAAAAACATAACATAAATAAGAAAGATGAAACAAAGATATAAATATATCCTCAACATTAATTAAGAGAGCAATAAACATGAAGACCGCAAAATATATAATTAAAATATATAATTAAACAAAGGAAATCTTCTACAAAAGATTTTTTTTTTTGAATATTAATGTTAAAGCTGTTGACTGAAAAGAATAAGGAAGATCCAAGAAATAGTAAAGTACTTGCCTCAAGAATGCCGCTTCAGAAATTAATTGCAATATCCCCCTTTTTTTATTAATATTTTATTTTCGTCATTCCTTCTTTTCTCCTCTCTCTCTCTCTCTTTCTCCCTCTCTCTCTTTCTTTCTCCTGCGTTCAGTAGGAAAAGTTCTCCCTGCTGCCCCTTTTTATTATTATCATTTATTATTATTATTATTATTTATTTTTATTATGATTACCCTAGGATCAAATCTAACCTCCCAACTCTATCAAATCTAAACAAAATATCAAATCTCAACCTACTAAATCTATTATTATCTAGTTTGTTAGGATTAAATAGTTACAAGTTAAAAGAAAAATTAGATTTGTTAGGTAAATATCTTTATTATTATTATTATTTTTATTTCGAACTTTATAATTCTGGGTCATTACAGTGCCGTGCGGGTTTGCAAAGTCGGGAATGCCCGTGCTACATGCCTTGTGGCTTCATACGGATGGACGATCTGGTTTGGGGCGGCTGGCACTGCTGGCGCACCGTGCCGTGCGGGTTTCAGCGTGATGGTCGGTCCAGTTCAAGGAGTTCAGAACTGCCTACGCTCCGTGCCTTGTCAAATCGAATGGATGGATGGTCCGGTTCAGAGCGGATGGAGCTGCCCGCACACCGTGCCGTGTGAGATCCGGCATGACGGACGGTCCGGTTCCGTCTGGTGCAATATCCAACGTAACGGGTAGTCGCGACCTCCCCAAACCGGACCGTTCGCCTGCCAAAACCTAGGCGACATGGAGTGCAGGCAATCCGACCACCCTAAATAGGACAGTCCGCCCGCCCGAACCCGCAAGGCATGGAGCGCGGGCGGTCCCGTCCGCTCCGAACCGGATCCTCCATCCATTCGAACCTGCACGACACTGTGCGCGAGCAGTGCCATCCGCCCCGAACGGGGCCGTCGGTCCACCAGAACCCACACGACACGGTGCGTGGGCCGTGCCATCGGCCTCGAACCGGGCCGTCGGTCTGCCTGAACCCACAAGGCAAAGAGCACAGGCAGTGCCATCCGTCCCGAACTGGACAATCCATCATGTTCGAACCTGCAAGGTAAGTTGCGCGGGCAGTCCCGGCCATCCCAATCTAGATGGACGGGGAGATAGCACGGCCGAGACTGACCACGCATCTTGCCTTGTGGGTTCGAGCGTGATGGATGGTCCTATTCGAGACGGATGGCCCCGCCTGCGCTCCATGCCTTGCGGGTTTGGGCAGACCGACGACCCGGTTCAAGGTGGTAGCACTGCCAGCGCACAGTGCCGTGCGAGTTTGGGCGAACGGATGGTTCGGTTCGGGGCCGATGGCATTGTGTCGTGCGCAAAGACGGTCCTGTTCGGGGTAGCCGGGATTGCCCACACTCCGTGCTTTGCTAGTTCGGGCGGACAGACAGTCCGGTTCGGGGCTGATGGCACGGCCCGTGTACCGTGCCTTGCAGGTTCGGGCGGACGGATGGTCCTGCTCAGGGCGGTCGCAGGTAGATGGATGGTCCAGTTATGAGCAGTCGGGACGGCCCGCGCACCGTGCCTTACGGGTTTTGGCAAACGGATTGTCCAGTCCGTGGCGGATGGCACTGCACACTCACCGTGCCTTGTGGGTTCGGGAAGACGAACGGTTCGATTCGGGGCCGATAGCACAGCCGGGACTGCCCACGCACTGTGTCAGTGGGTTCGGGCAGATCGACGGTCTGATTCGGGGCAGATGGCATTGCCCGGGCACTGTGAATGCGGGTTCTGATAGGCAGACGGTCCAGTTCGAGGCGAATGGAACGGGACTGTCCGTGTACCATGCCATGTGGTTCGGGCAGACGGGCAGTAATGTTTCGAGGCGGATGGCATGGCCAGGATTTCCCCGCGCACCGCACCATACGGGTTCAAGCAGACGGATGGTCCAGTTCATTGCGGTTGGGACGAGACTGCCTGCGCTCCGTGCCATACGGGTTCGGATGGACGGAAGGCACCTTTTGGGGCGGAAGGCACTACTCGTGCACAGTGCCATGTAGGTTCGGGAGGACAGACTGTCCGCTTTGGGGTTGATGGCACTGCCAGGACTGGCCCGCACACTATTCCGTGCGGGTTCTAGTAGACAGACGTTCTAGTTCAGGGTGGATAACACTGCCTGTGCACCATGCCGTGCGGTTCGAGGTAGACTGACTGTCCGGTTCGGGGTGGTCGGGACCGCTCGCACTCCGTGCCATACAGGTTCGGGAGGACGAACTCTCTGTTTCGTAGTGGATGGCACGGGATGGACTGGCCCGCTAACTGTGCCCTGCGGGTTCTGGCGGTCAGACGGTTTGCTTCAGGGCGGATGGCAACGCCTGGGCTGCCCACACATCATGCATTACTGGTGCGGGCAAACGGACGGTCCGCTTCAGGGTGGATGGCACGGCTATGATAGCCCCGCGCACAGTGCCGTGTGGATTCGGGATTGACGGACAGTCTGGATCAAGGCGGATGGCCCGGCCGGTGCTGCCCCGCTCCGTGCCGTGCGGGTTCTAGCGGACAGACGGTCTGGTTCATGGCGGATGGCACTGCCCGCGCACCGTGTCGTGCACGTTCGGGCAGACGGACGATCTTGTTCGGGGCAGTCAAAACAGCCTGCGCTCCATGCCTTGCGGGTTCGGGCGGATGGGCAGTCATGTTTAGGGCGGATGTCATTGCCCATGCAGTGTGGGTTTCGGTGGACAGACTGCCTTGTTTGGTGCCTATAGCCCGGCTAGAACTGCCTGCGCACCATGCCGTGCGGTTCGGGCGGACAAACGGTCTGGTTCGGGGCGGATGGGATGGCTAGGACTATCCTGCTCACCATTCAGTGAGTTCGGGCGGACGGATGGTTCGATTCAGGGAGGTTGCGACTGCCTACGCTTCGTGTCCTATGGGTTTTGGCAGACGAACGGTCTGATTCGGGGAGGTCGGGACTGCCTGCGCTCCGTGTCTTGGCGGATGGCACTGCAAGTGCAAAGTGCCATGCGTGTTCAGACGGATGGACCAGTTCGGTTTGGTTTTCGGTGGTCTGGACTGCTAGCGTTCCGTGCCTTGTAGGTTTGGACGGACGGACGGTCCGGTTCGGGGTGGATGGCACTGCCCCCAAACCGAACTATGCGTGCGCAGTCCTGTCCACCCCAAACTGGACCTTCCGTTTAAACCCACCTGGCACTGAGCGCGAGCAGTGCCATCCACCTCGAACGGGACCGTCGGTCTGCTAGAACCTGCATGACACGGTGCGCGGGTAGTGCCATCCGCCCCGAACTGGGTAGTCAGTTCGGCCTGAACCCGTGAGGCACGGAACGTGGGCAGTTCCGTCCGGCCTGAACCGGATCTTCCGTTCGAACCAGCAAGGCACTGTGCGCGGACAATGTCATCCGCCTAGAATCGGACAGTCCGTCCTCCCGAACCCGCAAGGCATGGAAGATGGACGACCCTATTTAGGGCAGTCTGGCAGTCCCGGCGGGCGGATGGACAGTCTGATTCAGGTCGAATGGCACTGCCTGCACACCATGCCGTGCTTGTTCGGGTGGACGGATGGTCTCGTTTGGGGCGGATGGCACTGCACCCGCAAGGCACGGAGCACAGATGGGACTGGCCGTGCATCGCACCATACAGGTGCGGGCAGACATACGGTCCGATTCAGGCGGTCGGGACTGCCCTTGCACCATGCTGTGCATGTTCTGGCATGACCGACGGTCTTGTTAAGGGAGAATGGCATGGCCAGGACTGCCCCGAGTACCGTGTAGTGCGGGTTCTGGTGGACAAACAGTTCGGTTCGTTTCAGACCGACTGCCCGGTACCTTGCATGTTCGGGCGGAAGGACAGCCTGGTTCTGGGCGGATGGCACTGCTGGGACTGCCCGCACACTGTGCCGTGCAGTTTTGCGCGCACGGACAGTCCTATTTGGGGCGGTTGGGAATGCCTGCACTCCATGCCGAATGGGTTTGGATGGACGGATGGTCCTGCTCAGGGCAGTCGGAAGTGCCCGTTCTTCGTGCCTTGCGGGTTTACACGGACGGACGGTCCGGTTCGGGGCAGATGGCACGGCCCGCGCACCTTGCCTTGCGGGTTCGCACGGATGAACAGTCTATATACATGTACATACATATATATATATATGTGTGTGTGTGTGTGTGTGTGTGTGTGTGTATAGGGTAGTGCATTGCGGGTTCTGGTGGACGGACGATCAGGTTTGGAGCGAATGGCAATGCCAGTGCACCGTGCCTTTCGGGTTCGGGTTGAAGGATGGTCCGGTTCGGGGCCGCTGGCTTGGCGGGAACTGACGTGCACTGTGTCATGGTGGTTTGGATAGACCGACGGTCTGGTATGGGGCGGATGGCACTGCTTGTGCACCGTGTCATGCTGGTTCTAGCAGATGGACGGTCCAGTTTGGGGCAGTCAGGACTGCCCGCGCTCCGTGCCTTGCGGGTTCAGGCAGAAGGACAACTTGGTTCGGGGCGGATGGCACTACTGGGACTGGCCGCACACCATGCCATGCGGTTTCGAGCGCACGGACAGTCCTATTAGGATCAGTCGGGAATGCCTGCGCTCCATGCCGTGCGGGTTTGGACGGACGAATGGTCTTGTTCAGGGCAGTCGGAACTGCCCGTTCTTCATGCCTTGCGGGTTTACG
The DNA here is from genome assembly GCA_036321105.1 of Dracaena cambodiana. Lineage (NCBI taxonomy): Eukaryota > Viridiplantae > Streptophyta > Magnoliopsida > Asparagales > Asparagaceae > Dracaena > Dracaena cambodiana. The sequence continues at coordinate 15,380,430 of JAYEPQ010000017.1, forward strand.
AGGACGGACGGTCTAGTTCAAGGCGGATGGCACGGCCCGCGCACCTTGCCTTGCCGGTTCGTGCGGACGGATGGTCCATATATATGTACATACATACATACATATATACATATATATATATATCTGTGTGAGTGTGTGTGTGTGTGTGTGTGTGTATAAGGCAGTGCATTGCGAGTTCTGGCAGGCGGACGGACCTGTTTGGGGCGAATAGCACTGCCAACGCACCGTGCCTTTCGGGTTCAGGTTGATGGATGGTCCGGTTCAGGGCCGCTGGCATGGCGGGAACTGCCCGCGTACTGTGTCATGGTGGTTTGGACAGACCGAAGGTCCGGTATGGGGCGGATGGCACTTCTCGTGCACCGTGTCGTGCTGGTTCTGGCGGACAGACAGTCCAGTTTGGGGCAGTCAGGACTGCCTGCGCTCCATGCCTTGAGCGTTCGGGCGGATGGACGGTCCGGTTCTGGGCAGATAGCGATGCCCGTGCATTGTGCCATGCAAGTTCGGGCGAACGGATGGTTCTATTCAGGGCAATCGAGATTGCCCGCGCATCGTGCCTTGAAAGTTCAGGAGGACAGAATGTCTAGTTCAGGGCAGATGGCACTGCCCCCGAACTGGACCATGCACGGGCGGTCCTGACCTCCAAGAATCAGACATCCCATCCACCAGAACCCACACGGCATGGAGCACGAGCAGTCCCAACCACGCTCCGTGCCTTGCGGGTTTGGGTGGATGGACGATGCTGTTCGGGGCGATCTCGACTGCTGGTGCCTCGTGCCATGCGAGTTCTGGTAGATGGGAGGTCGGAACTGCCCGCACACTATCTTGTTCATGGCGGTCATGGGCAGACGGACGGTCTGGTTCAGGGCAGTCGTGACTGCCCGCTCACCGTGCCTTGCGGGTTCGGGCAGACGGACGGTCTTGTTCAGTTCGAATGGCACTGCCCACGTACCGTGCTGTGCGGGTTCCGACGTGATGGACGGTCCTGTTCGAGGCGATCAGGACTGCCTGCTCACCGTGCCGTGCAGGTGCGGGCAGATTGTCCGGTATGGGGCGGATGGCACGGTGAGGACTGTCCCGCACACCGTGCCGAGCGGATTCTGGCTGAACGACGTTCAAGTTTGGGGTGGATGGGATGGGAATGACCGTACATGCCTTGCTGCTTCGTGCGGATGGACGGTCCGATTTGTGGCAGATGGCACTGCCCGCGCACTGTGCCGTGCGAGTTCTAGCAAACGGATGGTCCGGTTCGGGGTGGATGGCATGGCCAGGACTACCCCGCGCAACGTGCCGTGAGGGTTCGGGCGGACGGACTGTCCTGTTCTGAACAATCGGGAAAGCCCGTGCACCGTGCCGTGCAAGTTCTGACGGACGGACTGTTCGATTAAAGGTGGATGCGATGGGACTACCTGTGCTTCGTGCCTTGCGAGTTCGGGTGGACGGACGGTCCTATTCAAGGCCTATATCTCGGTCGGGACTGCACCGCACACCGTGCCTTGTGGGTTCGAACTGTCCTCTTCGTGGCGGTCGGGATTGCCCGCGCTCCGTGCCTTGCGGGTTCAAGCATATGGACAGTCTGGTTCGGGGCTGATAGCACGGCCAGGACTGCCCAATCACCATGCCTTGCGGGTTCGGGCGGACGGAAGGTCCGGTTCGAGTTGGATGGTTCTACCCGTGCACTATGCCATGCGGGTTCCAGCGGACGGATGGTCTGATTTGGGGCCGATAGCACGGTACTGACTCTTGCGCACCGTGCCTTGCAGGTTCGGGCAAACGAACTGTCTTGCTAAGGGCGGTCGAGACAGCCCGTGCTCCATGCCTTGCAGGTGTGGGCGGACGGACGGTCCGGTTCGGGGCAGTTGGGACTGCCAGCGCACCATGCCATGCGGGTTCGGGCAGACAAACGGTCCAATTCTAGGCGGTCGGGTCGAACCGTCTGTCTGCCTAAACACGAATGGCATTATGCGTGGGCAGTCCCCGCAGTGCCATCCGCCCCGAACAGTGCCGTCCGTCCACCCGAACCCGTTAGGCAAAGAGTGTGGGCAGTACCCGCAAGGTTATTGGCCCTGAACTAGACCGTTCGTCCATCCGAACCCGAACGGCACGGATAGACAGACGGTCGGGTTCAGGGCAGATGGCACTGTCCGCGCACCGTATTGTGCGGGTTCGAACGGACGGACGGTTCGATTCGAAGCGGATGGCCCGGCCGGGACAGCTTACGCACCGTAACGTGACGGACGGTTCGACACGAGGCAGATGGCACTGATGGTATTGCACGCGCACCGTGCCATGCAAGTTTGGGCGGATGGACGGTCCTGTTCCGGGTGGTCGAGACTGCCCGCGCACCGTGTCGTGCATGTTCAGGCCGACGGATGGTCCGGCTCGGGGCAGATGGCACTGTTCGTGCTCTTTGATTTGTAGGTTCAGGCAGCTGGACAGTACTATTTGAGGTGGTCGGGACTGCCTGTGGACCGTGTCGAGCATGTATTGGTGGATGGACAGTCCGGTTCAGGGCAGATGGCACAGCATGGACAGCCCGCACACCGTGCCTTGACGGACGGTCTGGTTCGGGGCGGATGGCACTGCCCGAGCACCGTGCCATGCGGGTTTGGGCAGACGGACGGTCCGGTCCGGGGCGGATGACACTACCCGTGCACCATGCCGTGCGGTTTCCGGCGTGATGGACGGTCTTGTTCGGGACGGATGGTATGGCCACACCTACCCTGCACACCGTGCCGTATGGGTTCAGGAGGATGGACGGTCCTGTTCAAGCGGTCGGGACGGCCCATGCACCGTGGCATGCGGGTTCTGGTGAACGGACGACATGGTGCATGAGCAATCCATCCGGTTCATGGCAAACGGCACTGCCAGTACACCGTGCAGTGCGGGTTTGGATGGACGGTCCAGTCTGGGGCAAATGGGACTACCCACGCTCCGTGCCTTCTGGGTTCGGGGTGGATGGCACTGCCCGCGCACCTTACCTTGTAGGTTCAGGTGGATGGACGGTACGGTTCGGTCTGGTCGGGACTGCCCGTGCTCCGCACCTTGCGGGTTCAAGAGGACGGACTGTCCGTTGCAAGGCGGATGGAACTACCTGCGCTCTGTGCGTTGCGGGTTCGAGCGGACGGACGGTCCGGTTCAGGGTTGATGGCACAGCCCGCACACTTTGTTGTGCGGGTTCAGGCAGACAGACAGCCCGGTTCGGGGCTTGTGGCACAGCCCACACACCATGCTGTGAGGGTCCGAGTGGATGGATGGCCTGGTTCGGGGCGGAGGCACTATCCCACACATCCTGCCATGCGGGTTCAGGAGGATGAACGGTCATGTTTGGTCATCCCGACAGTTCTATTAGCCCATAACTGGACTGTCCGTCAGGGCATGGTGCACGAGCAGTCCCGAAAACTCCAAAAAGGACCATCCATCCGCCATGCCATGCGGGTTCGGGTGGGACAGACGGTCCGTTTGGGGGCGGATGGTACTGCCTCTGCATTGTGCCTTGCGGGTTCGGGCGAACAGACTGTCCAGTTCGGGCGGATGGAACTGGCCGTGCACCGTGCCATGTAGGATCTGGTGTGACGTATGGTCCGGTTCGGTCCGGTGTGGCATCCGGCGTGACGGGTAGTCCCGACCTCCCCGAACCAGACTATCCAGTTGGCAGAACCCACATGGCACAGAGTGCGGGCAGTTCCGACCGCCTTGAATAGGATCGTTCGCCCGCCCGAACTCGCAAGGCACAGAGCGCAGGCGGTCGTGTCCACCTCAAACCGGATCGTCCGTCCGTTCGAACCTTCACATCACTGCACGTGGGCAGTTCCATCCACCCCGAACGGGGCCGTCGCTCTGCCAGAACCCGCACGACACTGTGCGTGGGTAGTGCCATCCGCCTCGAACCGATCTGTCGGCCTGCCCGAACCCGCATGGCACGGAGCACGGGCAGTGCTATCATCCCAAACTAGACCATTCGTCACATCCAAACCCGCAAGCAGGAAGTCCCGGTCGCCCCAAACCAAACGGAGGGGAAGAATAGCACGGTCGGGATTACCCGTGTATCTCGTCTTGCCGGTTCGGCGGATGGATGGCCCGATTCGGGGCGAATGGCACTGTCGACGCACCATGCCGTGTAGGTTTGGGCGGACGAACAATCCAGTACGAGCTGATGGCACTATGTCGTCCGGACGGATGGTCCTATTCGGGCGGTTGGGATGACCCACACTCCATGCTTTGCTGTTCGGGCGGACAAACACTCTGGTTCGAAGCCAATGGCACGGCCCGCGCACTGTGCCTTGGGGGTTCGGGCGGATGGATGGTCCTGTTGGGAGCGGTCTAGACTGCTCGCGCACCGTGCCATGTGGGTCGAGCGGACGGATGGTCCGGTTCGGGGCCGATAGCATGGCCTGGACTGCCCGCGCACCATGTCATGTGGGTTAAAGCTAGCCGACAGTCCGGTTCGGGGCCGATGGCATTGCCCATGGATCGTGTCTATGGGTTCTAGCAGACGGATGGTCTAGTTCGAGGTGGATGGAACGGGAATGCCCGCGCACCGTGCCATGCAATTTCGGGCAGACAAACGGTAATATTCCGGGCAGATGGCTTGGCCGGGACTGCCGCCGCACCGTGCTATGCGAGTTTGTGGGGATGGAAGGTCTAGTTCAGAGCCGATAGCATGGCCGGGACTGCCCCTGCACTATGGCATGATGGACGGTCTAGTTCAGAGCCGATAGCATGGCCGGGACTGCCCCTGCACTATGGCATGATGGACGGTCCAGTTCGAAGTGGATGGGACGGGACTGCCCGCACACCGTTCCTTGCCATTTAGGCAGACGGGCGGTCCGATTTGGAGTCGATAGCACAGCCGGGGCTGCCCTCGTACCGTGTCGTGCGTGTTCTGGCAGGTGGATGCTATGTGCGTTGCAGGTTCGGGCAAACGGATGGTCTGTTGGGGGCCGGTTCAGGTTTCTAGTTCAGATTGATGGATGGTTCGGTTTGGGGCCGCTTGCACGGCTGGGACTGTCGTGCTGGTTCGGCAGACTGACGGCCCGGTTCGAGGCGGATGGCACTACCCTCGCACCGTGTCGTGCGGGTACTGGCAGACGAACGGTCCAGTTCGGGGCGGATTGTACGACCAGAACTACTCCACGCGTCGTGACGTGCGAGTTCGGGCATGATGGATGGTCCATATATATGTACATATATATGTGTATATATATTTATAGGGTAGTGCATTACGGGTTCTAGCAGACAGACGGTTCGGTTTAGTGTTGATGGCACTGCCTGCACACCATGTCGTGCTGGTTCGGGCAGACCGACGATCCGATTTGGGGCGGATGGCACTGCCCTCCCACCGTGCCGTGACAGATGGTCCAGTTCGTGGCGAATGGGACGGGACTGCCCGCGCTTCGTACCTTGCGGGTTTGGACAAACGGAATGTCCCGTTCGGGGCGGAGGGCACTACTTGCGCATATTGTCGTAAGGGTTCGGGCGGACGGACTGCCTAATTTGGGGCGAATGGTACTGCTGAAACTGCTTGCGCATCATGCCGCACTAGTTCGAGTGGACGGACGGTCAAGTTTGGGGCCGATAGCACGGTCGGGACTGCCCATGCACTGTGCCGTGCGGGTTCTTGTGGAAGGACGGTCTTGTTCGGGGTGAATGGCATGGTCAAGACTGGCTCGCTCACCATTCCTTGTGCGTCCGGTAGACGAAAGGTCCAGTTTGGGGCAGATAACACTACCCTCGCACCATGCAGTGCGAGTTCAGGACAAACGGTCTTGTTCAGGGCAAATGGCATTGCCCCCGAACTAGACCGTTCGCGGGCAGTCCTGACCTCGCCGAACTAGACCGACCATCCGTCCACCAGAACCCTCACACACGAAGTGTGAGCAGTCCCGACCGCCCCGAATAGAATCGTCTATCCACCCGAATCCTCAAGGCACGGAGCGCAGGTAGTCCCATTCGCCACGCATCGGACTATTCGTGCATTCGAACTAGTATGGCACGGTGTGCAGGCAGTGCCATTCGTCCCGAACTGGGCTGTCGGTCTGCTCGAACTGGCAATGCACGGAGCATGGCAGGGCCATCCATCCCAAACCGGACCGTCCGTCACGCCCGAACCCGCAAGGCAAGATGCAAGGCCAGTATTATCCGCCACGAACTAGACGGGTGGTGCGGATAGCACAGTCAGGATTGCCTGTGCACCGTCCCTTGCGGGTTCGGGGCAGTCCATAATGGCACTATACGGATTGTCAGCCCAAACCTTCATGGCACGATACGGAACGCATGCCATCCCGACCGTCCCGAACCAAATCATAACTCCGCCCGAACCCACATGGCATGGTGCATGGGGCAGCCCTTGCCGTGCCACCCACCCCGAACTGGACCGTCTGTCCACCCGAGTTCACAAGGTACGGAGCACAGGTAGTCCTGACGGCCCTGAACAGGACCGTCCATCATCCCGATCCTGCACAGCACGTTGCGCGGGCAATCTCGACCATGCTATCGGCCCCGGTACTTGCACGACACGGTGTGCAGGTAGTGTCATCAGCTCCGGTTCGATTGCGCACCACACCTTGCAGGTTCGGGCGGCTAGGTCTGCCCACACACCGTGCCTTGCAGGTTTGGGCGGACAGACGGTCCTGTTTGGGGTGGATGGCACTGCCCGTGCACCGTGTCGTGTGGGTTCTGGCATGACGGACGGTCCTATTCAGGGCAATCGGGACTGCCTGCTCACCGTGCCGTGTGGGGTGGGCGAACGGATGGTCCAGTTAGGGGTGGATGGAACGGCTAGGACTGCCCCGCGCAATGTGCCGTGCAGGTTCTCGCGGACGGACGGTCTGGTTTGGGGCGGATGGGACGGGAATGCCAGCACTCCATGCCTTATGGGCTCGGGCTAATGGTTGGTCCAGCTCGGGGGGGGATGTCCCTGACCGCACACTGTGCCGAGCAGGCTCTGGCATGATGGACGGTCTGGTTCAGGGCGATCAGGACTGCCCGGGCTCCTTGCCTTGTCGGTTCAGGCGAACGAATGGTCTGGCTCGGGGCGGATGGCATAGCACGCACAGCGTGCCGTGCGTACTGTGCGTGTTTCGGCAGACGAACCGTCCAGTGAGGAAGATAGCATGATCGGGACTACCCGCGCTCCGTGGCTTGCATGTTCGGGCAGACGGATGGTCCGGTTCGGGGCAGATGGCACTGCTCAAGGACCATGTCGTGTGGGTTCTGTTGTGATGGACGGTCTGGTTCGGGGTGGATGGCACTGCCCGCGCACCGTGCTGTTCTGGTTCAGGCATGACAGATGGTCTTGTTCACGGCCGATGGCACTGCCCATGCACCATGCCTTTTGGGTTCAGGGCAGTTGGGACTGTCCGCGCACCATGCCATGCCGATTCGGGGTAGTCGGGACTGCTATGGCTCCTTGCCTTGCCAGTTCGGGCAGACAAACAACCCGGTTCGGGGCGGATGGCATTACTCACGCATCGTGCCGTGCAGGTTTAGTCATGATGGACGGTCCAGTTTGGGGTGGATGGCACTGCCCTCGCATCGTGCCGTGCGAGTTCGGTCATGACTGACGGTCTAGTTCATGGCCGATGGCACTGCCGCGCACCATGCCGTGCGGGTTCAGGGCAGTCAGGACTGCCTGCGCACTGTTCCGTGCCAGTTCGGGTTGGTCGGGACTACCCGCGCATAGTGCCTTGAGGGTTCGGGAGGACGAACGGTCCAAACGGACAGTTTGGTTCGGGGCCAATAGCACGGCCGGGACTGCCCGCATACAATGCCATGCGAGTTCGGGCATACAGACGGTGTTGTTCGGGGTAGTCAGGATAGCCTGCGCTTTGTGCCTTGCAGGTTCTAGAAGATAGATGGTCCGATTCGAGGCGGATGGCACTGCGGATACTGCCCATGCACCATGCCGTGCAGGTTCTGAAGGACGAACGGTCCGGTTCGAGGCGGATGGCATGGCCAGGACTACCCCACGCACCATGCCGTGTGGGTTCGGGAAAACGAACAGTCCAAAAAGACAGTCTAGTTTTGGGCCGATAGCCCAGCCAGAACTACCCGCATATCATGCCATGCAGGTTCGGGTAGATACACGGTATTGTTTGGGGCAGTCAGGACTGCCTACGCTCTGTGCCTTACAGGTTCTGGTGGACGGATGGTCTAGTTCGGGGCAGATGGCACTACCCGCGCACTACGTCGTGTAGGTTCTAGAGGACGAATGGTCCAATTCTGGGCAGATGGCATAGCGGATATTGCCCGTGCACCGTGCCATGCGGGTTCTGGCAGATGGACGACTCGGTTTGGGGCGGATGGCGTGGCTAGGACTACCCCGCACACCGTGCCATGCGGGTTCGGGTGGACTAACTGTCCTGTTCGGCCATCCTGACCATTCTATCTTCCCCAAATTGGACCGTCTGTCATGGTGCGGTGCACGAGCAATCCCGACAGCCCCGTAAAGGACCGTCCGTCCGTCGTGCATTGCGGGTTTGGGCGAATGGACGGTCCGATTCAGGGTGGATGGCACTGCCCGCTCACTGTGCCATGCGGGTTCACGCGGACGGACGGTCCGGTTCGAGGCAGATGGCATGGCTGGTACTGCCCACTCAACGTGCCTTTCAAGTTCAGGCGAACGGATGGTCCGGTTCAGAACGGATGGAACTGCCCGCGCACCGTGCCATGAGAGATCCGGCATGACGGACGGTCCGGTTCGGTCTGGTGTGGTATCCGACTTGATGGGTACTCCCGACCTCCCTGAACTGTGTCGTGTGGGTTTGGGCAGACAGATAGTTCAGTTCGGGGCGTATGGCAATGCCCGAGGACCGTGCCTGCGGGTTCTAGTAGACGAACGGTCCGGTTCATGGCAGAGGGAATGGGACTGCCCGCGCACCGTGACATGCAGGTTCGGGCGGATGGACGGTAATGTTTGGGGCAGAAGCCATGGCCAGAACTGCCCGCAGCATTGTGCCATGCGAGTTTGGGCAGACGAAAGGTCTGGTTTGGAGACGATAGCACGGTTGGGACTGCCACCACACCGTGCCATGATGGGTGGTCCAGTTTGAAGCAGAGGGGACGGGACTGCCCGCGCTCCATGCCTTACTGGTTCGAACGGATGGAAGGTCCTGTTCGAGGCGGATAGCACACTTGCGCACAGTGCCGTGTGGGTTCGGGGGGACGAATTATCCAATTCGGGGTGGTTGGCAATGTTGGGACTGCCTGCACACCATGCTGCACTGGTTCGGGCAGACGGACGGTCCAGATCAGAGTCGATAGCACGGCAGGGACTGCCCGTGCAACGTGCTATGCGGGTTCTGGCGGAGGGACGTGCGGGTTTTGAACGACGGAAGGTCTGGTTCGGAGCAGATAGCACGACCGGGACTGCCCGCACATCGTGCCATGACAGACGGTCCAGTTCGAAGTGGATGGGACAAGACTACCATTGCTCGGTGCCTTGCGGGTTTGGATGGACAAAATGTCCCGTTTGGGGCGGATGGCACTACTCGTGCACAGTGCCGTGCGTGTTCGGGCGAACGGACTGTTCGGTTCAGGGCACATGGCACTGATACGACTGCCTACTCAACGTGCCGCACTCATTTAGGCGGACGGGCGGTCCAGTTTGGGGCTGATAGCATCGGGACTGCCCATGCACCGTGCCATGCGGGTTCTGGCGGACCGACGGTCCTTCCTGTTCGAGGCAATTGGCACGGTCAGGACTAGCCCGCTCATCATTCCTTATGGGTTCTGGCCGACAGACATCCGGTTCGAGGTGAATAGCACTACCCACGGACCGTGTCGTGCAGGTTTGTGTAGACGGACAGTCCGGTTCGGGGCGTTGCGGGTTCCGGCAAATGGATGGTCCTATTGGGGGGCGATCGGGACTGCCTGCGCGCCATGCCATGCGGGTTTGGGCAGACGGACGGTCCTGTTTGGAGCGGTCTAGACTGCCCGCGCTCTGTGCCTTGTGGGTTCGGGCGGACGAATGGTCCGGTTCTGGGAGGATGGCACTTCCATCGCAAAGTGCCATGCGGGTTCAGACAGACGAATGGTCCTATTCGTGGCGGATGGCACAGTCTGGTTTTGGACCGATAGCATGGCCGGGCGTGCCCGTGCATCGTACCGCTGGTTTGGGCAGACAGACGGTCTAGTTCGGGGCTGTCGGGACTGCCCGCTTTCCGTTCCTTGTGGGTTCGGGCGGACGGATGGTCCGGTTCGAGGCAGATGGCACTGCACCTGCAAGCACCATGTCGTGCAGGTTCTAGCAGATGAACGGTCCTGTTCGGGGCAGTCGGAACTGCTCGCGCACTGTATCGTGCTGGTTCTAGCAGAAGGACTGTCCGGTTCGGGGCTGATGGGATGGGACAGCCCGCAAATAGTGTCGTGCATGTTCGGGCGGACAGACGGTCTGGTTCAGGGTGGATGGCACTGCTGGGACTGCCCGCACGTCGTGTAATTTTGGGCACACAGACAATCCTGTTAGGGGCAGTCAGGATGCCCGCACTCAGAGCCATGAAGGTTCGGGTGGACGAACAGTCTCGTTTGGGGCGGTCGGGACTTCTTGCACTCTATTCCTTGCTGGTTTGGACAGACGGACAGTCCGGTTCGGGCAGACGGACGGTCCGGTTCGGGCAGACAAACGGTTCGGTTCGGGCAGATGAACAGTTTGGTTCGGGGCAGATGGCACGGCCTGTGCACCTTGCCTTGCGGGGTTGGGTGGATGATAGCACGGGTCATGCCGTGCAGGTTTGGGCAGACTGATGGTCCGGTTCGGGGTGGTCCGGTCCGGGTTCGGGCGTGACAGAAGATCCATATATATGTACATTTATATGTGTATATATATATGGGGCAGTGCATTATGGGTTCTGTCGGACAAACTGTCCAGTTCGGGGCTGATGGCACTGCCTGTGCACCATGCCTTTCAGATTTGGGTTGATGGACAGTCCGGTTCGGGGCGGCTTGAACGGTCGGGACTATCCATGCATCGTGTCGTGCTGGTTCGGGCAGACCGACAGTCTGGTTTGGGGCGGATGACACTGCCCTCACCTCGTGCCATGCGGGTTCTGGCGGACGAACGATCTAGTTTGGGGCGGATCGCGCGACCAGAACTACTTCGAGCGCGGTGTCGTGCGGGTTCGGGCGAGATGGACGGTCCATATATATGTATATATATGTGTGTATATATATAGGGCAGTGCATTATGGGTTCTAGCGAACGGACGGTCTGGTTCGGTGCGGATGGCACTTCCCACGCACAGTGTCATGCTAGTTCGGACAGATCGAGGATCTGGTTTGGGGTGGATGGCACTACCCACGCACCGTGTCGTGACGGATGGTCCAGTTCGTGGCAGATGGGACGGGACTATCTGCGCTTCGTGCTTTGCGGGTTTGGACAAACGGAATGTCCCGTTCGGGGTGGAGGGCACTACTCACACATAGTGTCGTAAGCATTCGGGTGGATGGACTGTCTGATTTGTGGCAGATGGCACTCCAGAGACTGCCTGCGCATCGTGTCGCGCGGGTTTCGACGTGAGGGACCATCCTGTTCGGGGCGGATGGCACTGCCCGCACACCGTGTCGTGCGGGGTCGGACATGACAGATGGTCCGGTTCGGGCCGATGGCACTGCCCGCGCACCGTACCGTCTGTTTTCTAGTGGACGAACAGTCCGGTTCGGGCAGTTGAGTCTTCCTACGCACCATGCCATGTGGGTTCGAGTAGATGGACGGCCTGGACGGACAGTCTGGTTCGGGGCTGATAGCATGGCCGGGACTACTCGCACACCCTGCCTTGCAGATTGGGGCCGACGGACGGTCCTGTTTGGGGCGTCGAGATTGCCTTGCGGGTTTGGGCGGACGGTTCGGTTCACGGCGGATGGCACTGCCCGCGCACTATGCCGTGCGAGTTCTAGCGGACGAATGGTCCGAATCGGGGCGGATGGCATGGCCAGGACTACCTCGTGCAATGTACCGTACGGGTTCGGGCGGACCGACTATCTTGTTTGGAGCAATCGGTAATGCCCGCGCAACGTGCGGTTCGAGTTCTGATGGATGGATGGTCCGGACCGTCTGTCCGCCCGAACCCGCAAGTTACAGAGCGCAGGTAGTTCCATCCACCACACACCGGACAGTCGTCTGCCTGAACCCGCAAGGTACAGCACACGGGCAGTCCCGACCAGCCAGAACCGTACCGTCCGTCCACCTGAACCCGCATGGCGAGGTGTGTGGGCAGTGCCTTCTGCCCCGAACCTGGAAGGCACGGAGCGTGGGTAGTGCCATCCACCCCAGACCAAACATCTTCCCGAACCCGCACTGCACAGTGCGCAGCATTGCCGTCCGCCCCGAACCGGATGGACTGCTCGCGCACCATGTCGTCCGTCCGCCAGAACCCACATGGCACGGTGCGCGGGCCATCCGCCTTGAACGGGACCGTTGGTTCGGTAGAACCCGCACGGAACGGTGTGCGTGCATTTGCATCCGCCCCGAACCGGGCAGTTAGTTCTGCCCGAACCCGCAAGGCATGGAGCGTGGGCAGTTCCGTCTGCCACGAACCGGACCATCCGTTCGAACCTGCAAGGCAAGGCACGGACCATCCGTCTGCCCGAACCCGCAAGGCACGGAAGACGGACGGTCCTGTTTGGGGCGGTTGGGCAGCCCGGCAGGCAGACGGATGGTCCGGTTCGGGTTGGATGGAATAGCTCGCACACCGTGCCATGCTGGTTCAGGCGGACGGATAGTCTAGTTTGGGGCAGAAGGTACTGCACCCGTAAGGCACGGAGCACAGATGGGACCGGCCGTGCACCGCGCCTTGCGGGTGCGGGCGTACGGACGGTCCAATTTGGGGCGTCGGGACTGCTCGTGCACCGTGTTGTGCATGTTCCGGCATGACAGACGGTCATGTTCGTGGAGAATGGCACAGCCAGGACAGCACCGAGCACCGTGCAGTGCGGGTTCTGGCAGGCGAACGGTCTGGTTTGGGGTGGACCGATTGCCCGGTGCCTTGTGTGTTCGGGCAGAAGGATGGTCTAGTTCGGGGTGGATGGCACTGCTGAGACTGCCCACCACCGTGCCGTGCAGTTTTGAGCTCACGGACAGTCTTGTTTGGGCGATCGGGAATGCCTGCACTCCATGCCGTGCGGGTTCAGATGGATGAATGGTCTTGTTCTGGGCAGTCGAAACTACCTGTGCGCCGTGCCTTGCGGGTTCGGGCAGGCGGACGGACGGTCCATATATATGTACTTATATATATGTGTGTGTGTGTGTGGTCCGATGCGGGACCGTGCCCTTCAGGTTCGGGTTGATGGACGGTCCGATGCGGGACTTCCCGCGCACCGTGTCATGTTGGTTTGGGCAGACCGACAGTCCGGTACGGGGTGGATGGCACTGCCCGTGCACCGTGTCGTGTAGGTTCTGGCACATGGACGGTCCAATTTGGGGCAGTCGGGATGCCCGCCCACCGTGCCGCACGGGTTCGAGTGGACAAAGGGTACTATTCGGGGCTGTTGGGATGGCCCGCGCTCTGTGCCTTGATGATTCGTGCGGACAGACGGTCCTGTTCTGGGAGGATGACGATGCCCACGCATCGTGTCGTGCAAGTTCGGGCAAACGGACGGTTCGGTTCGGGGCAGTCGGGTTTGCTCGCGCCATGCCTCGCAAGTTTGGGAGGATGGAACATCTAGTCTGGGGGGATGGCACTGCCCCCAAACTGTACCGTGCACAGGCAGTTCCGACCTCCAAGAATCAGACCTCCCGTCTGCCAGACCCACATGGACGGAGCGCGAGCAGTCCCGACCATGCTCCATACGATGCGGGTTCGGGCAGATGGACAGTGCTATTCGGGGCTGCCGGCACCTCGCACCATGCGAGTTCTGACGGATGGGAGGTCAGGACTGCCCATGCATTGTCTAGTTCATGGCGGTCGCAAGTAGACGGACGGTCTGGTTCGGGGCAGTCAGGACTGCCGGCGCATCGTGCCTTGCGGGTTCGGGCGGACGGACGGTCCTGTTTGGGTCGAATGGCACTGCCCACGCACCGTCCTATGCAGGGTTCGGCGTGACGGAGGATCCTGTTCGGGGCGATTGGGACTGCCCACTCACCATGCCGTGCGGGTGTGGGCGGACGGTCCGGTTTGGGGCGGATGGCATGGCCAGGACTGCCCTATGCATCGTGCTTGAGGGTTCTGGCTGAACGATGTTCTAGTTTGGGGTGGATGGGATGGGAATGACCGCGCTCCTTGCCTTGCGGCTTCATGCAGATGGATGGTTCGGTTCGGGGCGGATGGCACGGCCCGCGCACAGTGCCGTGTGGGTTTCGACATGACGGCCGGTCCATTTCAGGGTGGTTGGGATAGCCTGCACGCCATGCTTTGCCGGTTCGGACGGATAGACGATCCGGTTAAGGGTAGATGGCACTGCTCGTGCACAATGCCATGCAGGTTCTAGCGTGACAGACAGTCCAGTTCGAGGCGGATGGCACTGCCCGCACACCATGTCATGCGGGTTCGGGCATGACGGATGGTTCGGTTCGGGGCCGATAGCACTACCTACGCACTGTACTGTGCATTTTCTAGCAAACAGATGGTCCAGTTCGGGCAGTCGGGTTTGCCAGCACACCATGCCATTCAGGTTCGAGTAGATGGACGGTCTGGTCGGACTGTCTTGTTCGGGGCCAATTGCATGGCCGGGACTGCCCGCGCACTGTTTCATGCGGGTTGGGGCGGATGAATGGTCCAGTTTGGGGCGTTAGGACTGCTCGCGCTCCGTGCCTTGCGGGTTCAGGCAGACGGTATGGTTCGGGACGGATGGTACTGCCCGCGCACTGTGCCATGCGAGTTCTAGCGGATGGATTGTCCGGTTTGGGGCGGATGGCACTGCCCGCGCACCATGCCGTGCGAGTTCGGGAGGACGGACGGTCCAGTTCGGGGCTGATGCCATTGTGTCGTGCGAACGGACGGTCCTGTTTGGGGTAGTTGGGACTACCCACACTCCGTGCTTTGCTGGTTTGGGCAGGCAGGCAGTCCGATTTGGGGCCAATGGCTTGGCCCGTGCACCGTGCCTTGCGAGTTCGGGTGGACGGACGGTCCTGCTCAGGGCGGTCGCGGGTAGATGGACAGTTCGATTCGGAGCAATTGGGACGGCCCGTGCACCATGCCTTGCGGGTTCGGGAGGATAGACGGTTTGGTTTAGGTGTGATAGCACGGTCGGGACTGCCCGGCACTGTGTCTGTGGGTTTCGGTAGACCGATGTTCTGATTCAGGGCTGATGGTATTGCCCAAGCATCGTGCGTGCAGTTTCTGAGAGACGGACGGTCCGGTTCGAGGCGGATGGGACGGACTGCCCCCGCACCGGCCATACGGGTTCGGGCGGATGGATAGTCTAGTTCGGAGCCGATAGCATGGCTGAGGCTGCCCATGCACCGTACTGTGACGGACGGTCTAGTTCGTGGCGGATGGGAAGGTCCTGTTCGAGGCGGAAGGCACTACTTGCGCACAGTGCTATGTAGGTTCGAGCGGACGGACTGTCCAGTTCGGGGCAAATGGCACAGCTGGGACTGGCCCACACACCATTCCATGCAGGTTCTAGAAGACAGACATTCCAGATCGGGGCAAATAACCTGCCTATACATTGTACCGTGCAGGTTTGTGTAGACGGACGGTCTAGTTCGGGGCGGTCGGGACCGCTCGTGCTCCGTGCCTTACATGTTCAGGCGGACGAATTCTCTAGTTTGGGGTGGATGGCATGGGCGGGACTGGCCCACTCACTGCGCCATGCGGGTTCTGGCAAACGGACGGTCCGATTCTGGGCGAATGGCAAGACCTGGACTGCCCATGCACCGTGAATTGTGGGTGCTGGCGGACGGACGATCAGCTTTAGGGTGGATGGCACGGCTAGGACAGCCCTGTGCACCGTGCCGTGGGGATTCAGAAGTGACAGACAGTCCGGATCAAGGCAGATGGCCCGGTCGGTACTGCCCCGCTCCGTGCCGTGCGGGTTCTGGCGGACAGACGGTCCATTTAGTGGCGGATGGCACTGCCCGCGCAACGTGCCATGCTCATTCGGGTGGACGGATTGTCCTGTTTAGGATGGTCAGGACTGCCCGCGCTCCGTGCCTTGCGGGTTCGGGCGGACGGAAGTCTTGTTCGGGGCAGATGCCACTGCCCGCACACTGTGCAGTGTGGTTTTCAGTGGTCAGACAGCCTTGTTCGGTGCCTTTAGCCCGGCTAGAACTGACGTGCACCATGCCATGCGGGTTCTTGTGGATGAACGGTCCGGTCCGTGCGGGATGGGACGGCTAGGACTGTCCCGCTCACCATTCCGTGAGGGTTGTGGTGGACAGACGGTGCGATTCGTGGAGGTCGGGACTGCCTGCGCTCCGTGTCTTGCGGGTTTGGGAAGACAGACGGTCCATATATATGCACAGATATGTGTGTGTGTGTGTATGTGTGTGTATATAGCTTTGCATTGCGGGTTTTGGAGAACTGACGATACTGTTCAGGGTGGATGGCACCGTGCCTTGTCGTTCTGGCAGATAGACGGTCCAGTGGGAGCAGTCGGGACTGCCTGCGCACCATGCCGTGTGGGTTCGGCTGGACGGACGGTCCTGTTCGGGGCAATCGGGACTGCCCACATTCTGTGCCTTGCGGGTTTGAGCGGATGGATGGTCCGGTTCTTGGCAGATGGCACTGCAAGCACAAAGTGTCGTGCGGTTTCAGACGGATGGACCTATTCGGTCTGGTTCGCGGTGGTCGAGACTGCTAACATTCCATGCCTTGTGGGTTCGGACTGACAGACGGTCTGGTTCGGGATGAATGGCACTGCCCCCAAACCGGACTATGCGTGGGCAGTCCTGACCTCCCTGAACTGGACCATCCCTCTACCAGAGCCCGCAAGGCACAGAGCGCGGGATATCGCGACCGCCCCGAACAGGACCGTCCATTTTCCCGAACCCGCAACGCATGAAGCATGGGCAATCCCGTCCACCCTAAACCGGAGAGTCCGCTCAAACCCGCACGACATTGAGCGCGAGCAGTGCCCTTCACCCCGAACGGGACCGTCGGTCCACTAGAAACCACATAGCACGGTGCGTGGGCAGTGCCATTCACCCTAAATCGGACAGTCAATTCTGCCCAAACCTGCAAGGCACGGAGCATGGGCAGTTCCATCCGCCTCAAACCAGACCATCCGTCTACCCAAACCTGCAAGGCACGACAGACGAGTGGTCCTGTTTGGGCAGTCGGGCAGTCCCGGCAGACGGACGGTGCGGTTCGGGTCGGATGGCACTGCCCGTGCACCGTACCGTGCTGGTTCGGACGGACGGATGGTCTGGTTTGGGGCAGATGGCACTGGTCGTGCACCACGCCTTGTGGGTTTGGGTGGACAAACGGTCCGATTTGGGGCGATCAGGACTGCCCGTGCACCGTGTCATGCATGCTTCGGCGTGATAGACAGTTCAGTTCGGGGCGAATGGCACGACCAGGACTGCCCCGAGCACTGTGTAGTGCGGGTTATGGTGGACGAACGGTCCAGTTCAGAGCGGACTGACTGCCCGGGGCCTTACGTGTTCGGGTGGAAGGACGGTCTGGTTCGCGGCGGATGGCAGTGCTGGGATTGCTCGCACACCGTGCCGTGCAGTTTTGGGTGCATGGACAGTCCTATTAGGGGCGGTCGAGAATGCCTACACTCCGTGCCATGTGGGCTCGGACGGACGGATGGTCCTGTTCGAGGCAGTCGAAACTACCTGTGCTCTGTGCCTTGTGGGTTCGGGTGGACGGACAGTTCG
Source organism: Dracaena cambodiana (assembly GCA_036321105.1). Lineage (NCBI taxonomy): Eukaryota > Viridiplantae > Streptophyta > Magnoliopsida > Asparagales > Asparagaceae > Dracaena > Dracaena cambodiana. The sequence continues at coordinate 15,398,187 of JAYEPQ010000017.1, forward strand.
GTTTGGGGCGGATGGCACAGCCCGCGCACCTTGCCTTGCAGGTTTGGGCGGATGGATGGTCCATATATATGTATATATATAGGGCAGTGCATTGCAGGCTCTGGCGGTGCATTGCAGGCTCTGTGAATAGGGCAGTGCATTGAAGGTTCTAGCGGGCGAACGGTCCAACTAGGGGCGAATAGCACCATTTCATGCTGGTTTGGGCAGACCGACGGTCCAGTACGGGGTGGATGGCAATGCCCGTGCACCGTGTCATGCTGGATCTAGCAGACGGACGGTCCAGTTTGGGGCAGTCGGGATGCCCGCGTGACATGCCGCACAAGTTCGATTGGACGGATGGTACTATTCATGGTTGTCGGGACTATCAGTGCTCTATGCCTTGTGGGTTTGGGCAGTTGGATGGTCCGGTTCTGGGCAGATGGCAATGCCCGCACATCATGCAGTGCAAGTTCGGGCGAACGGACGGTTCAGTTCTAGGCAGTCGGGATTGCCCGCATTCCATGCCTTTCTAGTTCGGGAGGACGGAACGTCCAATTCGAGGCGGATGGCACGACCCCCGAACCGAACCGTGCACGGGTGGTCCCTACCTCCAAGAATTGAACCTCCCGTCCACTAGAACCCATATGGCACAGAGCACGAGTAGTCCCGATCGCGCTCCGTGCCTTGCAGGTTTGGGCAGACGGATGGTGCTGTTCGGGGCGGTCGCGACTGCTGACGCCTCACCCCATGCGAGTCTGGTGGACGGGGAGTCAGGACTACAAGTTCACTGTCTGGTTCATGGCAGTCGCGGGCTGACAGACAGTCTAGTTCGGGGCAGTCAAGACAGCCTGCGCACCGTGTCTTGTTATTTCAGGCGAACAGATGGTCATGTTCTGGCCGAATGGCTCTGCCCACGCACCGTGTTGTGCGGGTTCCGGCATGACGGACGGTCCTGTTCGGGGCGATCAGGACTGCCCGCTCACTGTGTTGTCCGGGTACAGGCGTGGGCAGATGGCCCGATTTGGGGCAGATGGCATGGCCAGAACTTCCCCGCTCACCGTGCCATGTGGGTCTAGTAGAACGATGTTCCAGTTTGGGGCAGATGGGATGGGAATGACCACGCTCCATGCCTTGCGGCTTCGTGCGGACGGACGGTCTGGTTCGGGGCAGATGGCACTGCCCGCGCACCGTGCCGTGCAGGTTTCGACATGACAGTCGGTCCATTTCGGGGTGGTCGGGACTACCCGCACTCCGTGCCTTGCCGGTTTGGGCGGACGGACAATCCGGTTCGGCACAGATGTCGCTGCCCGTGCACCATGCTGTGCAGGTTCTAGCGGACGGACGATCCCGATTCGGGGCGAATGGCACTACTCGCGCACAGTGCCATGCGGGTTCAGGCATGACGGATGGTCCTGTTCGGGGCAGATGGCACCGCCCGCACACAATGTCATGCGGGTTCGGCATGACAGACAGTCTGGTTCGGGTCTGATGGCACTGCCTGCGCACCATACCGTGCGTTTTCTAGCGGACGGATGGTCCGGTTAGGGTAGCCAGTCTGCCCGCGCACCGTGCTATACGGGTTCGAGTAGATGGACGGTCTAGACGGACAGTCTGGTTTGGGGCCAATAACATGGTCGGGACTGCCTGCGCACTGTGCCATTAGGGTTTGGGCGGACGGATGGTCCTGTTCGGGGCGTCGGGACTACCCGCGCTCCGTGCCTTGCAGCTTCAGGTGGACGGTTCAGTTCGGAGCGGATGGCACTGCCCGTGCACTGTGCCATGTTAGTTCTAGCGGACGGATGGTCCGATTCGGGGACGATGTCGTGGCTTGGACTGCCCCGCGCAACGTGCCGTGCAGGCTCGGGCAGATGGATTATCCTGTTTGGAGCAATTGAGAATGCCCACGCGTCGTTCTGTGCGAGTTTTGACGGATGGACGGTCCAGTTCGAAGTGGATGGGATGGGACTACCCATGCTTCATGCCTTGTGGATTTGGGTGGACGGACGGTCCTGTTCGAGGCCTATAGCATGGTCGGGACTGCATCGCGCGCTGTGCCTTGCGGGTTCAGCTGGTCCTATTCATGGCCGTCAGGACTGCCCGCGCTCTGTGCCTTGTCTGGTTCGGGAGGACGGATGGTCTGACTCGGGGCAGATAGCACGGTCGGGACTCTCGCGCATAGTGCATTGCAGGCTCGGGCCGACGAACTGTCTTGCTCGAGGCAGTCGACACGGCCCGTGCTCCAAGCCTTGCAGGTGTGGGCAGATGGACGGTCCGGTTCGGGGCGGTCGGGACTGCCTACGCACCGTGCCGTGCGGGTTCGGACGGACAGACAGTCCTATTCAGGGTGGTCGGGACTGCCCGCGCAATGTGCCTTCCGGGTTCGGTCGGACGGACCGTCCATTCACCTGAACACACAGGGCACGATGCGTTGGCAGTCCAAGCAGTGCCATACACCGCGAGCAATACCGTCCGTCCACCCGACCCCGTATGGCATGGTGCGTCTGTTCGTCCACTCGAACCCGCACAACACGGACAAACGAACGGACCGGTTCAGGGCGGATGGCACTGTCCACGCACCGTGTCGTGCAGGTTCGGGCAGACGGACGGTCCGATTCTGGGAGGATGGCCCGGCCGGGACTGCTAGCGCACCATGCCGTGATGGACGGTTCGGCTCAGGACGGATGGCACTGCTGGTACTGCACGCGCACAGTGCCATGCAAGTACGGGAGGAAGGACGGTCCTGTTCCGGGCAGCCGAGACTGCCGCGCACTATGTCGTGCATGTTCAGGCCGGCGGACGGTCCTATTTGAGGTGGTCGGGACTGCCTGCGAACCGTACCGTGCATGTATCAGTGGACGGATGGTTCGGTTCGAGGCGGATGGCACGGCATGGACTGTCCGCACACCGTGCCCTAATGGACGGTCCGGTTTGGGGTGGATGGCACTGTCGGCACACCGTACTATGCTAGTTTGGGCAGACGGACGGTCCGGTTCGGGGCGGATGGCACTACCTGCACACCATGTCGTGCGGAATCCAGCATGATGGACAGTCCGGTTCAGGACAGATGGCACGGCCTGGCCTGCTTCGCGAACCATGCGAACCATGCCGTGTGGGTTCGGGCGGACGGGCGCTCCTGTTTGGGCAGTCGGGACGGCCTACGCACGTGCCATGTAGGTTCTGGCAGACGGACGACATGGTGCACGAGAAGTCCTTTCGGTTCGGGGCGGACGGCACTGTCTGCGCACCGTGTAGTGTGGGTCAGGCAGACGGTCCAGTCTGGGGCAGATGGGACTACCCACGCTACGTGCCTTCCGGGTTCGACGGAGATGGCACTGCCCGCGCACCTTGCCTTGTGGGTTCAAGTGGACGGACGGTACGGTTCGAGCTGGTCGGGACTGCCCGTGCTCCATACCTTGTGAGTTCAGGCGGACAGACGGTCCGGTGCGGGGTGGATGGAACTGCCTTCGCTTTGTGCCTTGCGGTTTCGGGCGGACGAACATTTCTGTTCGGGGCATATGGCACGGCCCGCACACTTTGTCGTGCGGGTTCGGGCAGACGGACCACCCAGTTTGGGGTGGATGGCACTGCCCACACACCATGCTGTGCAGTTTCGATTGGACGGATGGCCTGGTTCTGGGCAGAGGGCACTGTCCCAAACACCATGCCGTGCAGGTTCAGGCGGACGAACGTCCTTGTTCGGTCACCCCGATCATGCTATCGGTCCCGAACTGGACTGTCCGTCATGGCGTGGTGCACGAGTAGTCCCAACAGCCCCGAAAAGTTTCGTCGTCCATCGTGCCTTGTGGGCTAGGGCGGACGGACGGTCCGGTTCAGGTTGGATGGCTCTACCTGTGCACTATGCCTTGCGGGTTTCGGCGGACGGATGGTCTAATTCAGGGCAGATATCACAGTCAGGACTCTAGCGCACCATGCCTTGCTGGTTCGGGCGGACAGACTGTCTTGCTCGGGGAGGTCGAGATGGCCCGTGCTCCGTTCCTTGCGGGTGTGGGCGGACGGACGGTCCAGTTCGGGGCGGTTGGGACTACTTATGCACCGTGCCGACAGTCCTATTCAAGGCGGTCGGGACTGCCCATGCAATGTGCTGTGCGGGTTCGGTCGGACGGACCGTCCGTCTGCTTAAACACATAGGGCACGATGCATCGGCAGTCCCAGCAATGCCATCCATCCTGAACAATACCGTCCGTCCACCCGAATCCGTAAGGCACGGTGCGTCCATCCGTCCACCCGAACCCACACGACACGGACAGATGGACAGTCCGGTTCTGGGCGGATGGCACTGTCCGCACACTGTGTCATGTGGGTTCGGGTGGATGGACGGTCTGATTCGGGGCAGATGGCTTGGCCGAGACTGCTCGCACACCATGTCGTGACAGATAGTTAGGCTCTGGGCGGATGGCACTGCTTGGACTGCCCATGCACGCGCACAGTGCAATGCAAGTTTGGGCGGATGGATGGCCCTGTTGCGGGCGGTCGTGACTGCCCACGCACCGTGTCGTGCGTTTTCAGGTCAGTGGGCGGTCTGGCTCGGGGCAGATGGCACTGCTCGTGCTCTGTTACTTGTGGGTTCGGGCAGGTGGACGGTCCTATTTGAGGTGTTCGGGACGGCCCGTGGACCGTACCGTCCATGTATCAGTGGACGGACAGTCCGGCTCAAGGCGGATGGCACGGCATGGACTGCCCGCACACCATGCCCTGACAGACGGTCCGGTTCGTGGCATTTGGCACTGCCGGCGCACCATGCCGTGCTCGTTTGGGCGGATGGATGGTCCGGTTTAGGGCGGATGGCACTACCCGAGCACCATGTCGTGCAGGTTCCAGCGTGATGGACGGTCGGATTCGGGATGGATGGCACGGCCAAGCTTGCCCCGCGCACCATGCCGTGTGGGTTCGGGTGGACGGACGCTCCTGTTCGGCCGGTCGGGATGGCCTGCGCACCGTGTCGTGTGGGTTCTGGCGGACGGACGACATGGTGCGGGAGCAGTCCATTCGGTTCGGGGCGGACGGCACTGTCTGCGTACTGCGCAGTGCGGGTTTGGGCGGACGGTCTGTGCCTTCTGGGTTTAGGGCGGATGGCACTGTCTGCGCACCCTGCCTTGCGGGTTTAGGTGGATGGACAGTACGTTTTGGGCTGGTCGGGACTGCTCGTGCTCCTTTCGTTGCGGGTTCAGGCGGACGGACTGTCCGATGCGGGGCGGATGGAACTGCCTGCGCTTTTTGCCTTGCAGGTTCGGGTGAACGGACGGTCCTGTTTGGGGCAGATGGCACTGCCCCGCACCTTGTCGTGCGGGTTCGGGCAGACGGAGCATGGTTTTGGGCAGAACCAACTGCTCGGTTTGGGGCGGATGGCACGGCCCACATGCCATGCTGTGCGGGTTTGGGTGGACGGATGGCCTGGTTCTGGGCAGAGGGCACTGTCCCACACACCATGCCGTGCGGGTTCGGGCGAACGGGCGCTCCTGTTCGGTCGCCCCGACCGTGCTATTGGCCCCGAACTTGACCGTTCGTCATGGCGCGGTGCACGAGTAATCCCGACAGCCCCGAATAGGATCGGCCATCTACTGTGCCGTGCGTGTTCAGGCAGACGGACGGTCCGGTTCGGGGCGGATGGCACGACCGGTACTACCCGCTCTACATGCCTTGTGGGATTGGGCAGATGGACGGTCCGGTTCGGGGCAGATGGAACTGCCCGCACACTGTGTCATGTAGGATCCGACGTGACGGATGGTCTGGTTCGGTCCGATGTGGGATCCGACGTGATGGGCCATCCCAACCTCCCCGAACCGTACCATCCATTAGCCAGAACCCCACGCGGCATGGAATGCGGGCAGTCCCCTTCGCCTTGAACAGGTCCGTCCACCCCGAACCGAACATAGCACGATCGGGACTGCCCGCGCACTGTGCCTTGCGGGTTCGGGTGGATGGACGGCCCGATTCGGGGCGGATGGCACAGCCCGCGCACCGTACCGTGCGGGTTCAGGCGGATGGACAATCCGGTTTGGGGTTGATAGCACTATGTCGTGCGGACGTATGATCCTGTTCGGAGCGGTCGGGACTGCCCATGCTCCGTGCTTTGCTAGTTTGGGCAGACAGACACTATTGTTCAAGGCCAATGGCACGGCCCGTGCACCGTGCCTTGCGGTATTGGGCGGACGGACGGTTCTACTCGGGGCGGTCGCGGGCAGATGGATGGTCCGGTTAGGTGTGGTCTGGACTGCCCGCGCACTGTACCTTGTGGGTTCGGGCAGACGGATGGTCCGGTTCGGGGCCGATAGCACAGCCTGGGCTGCCCGCACACCACACCGTGTCATGCAGGATCGAGCAGATCGACAGTCCTGTTTGGGGCGGATAGCACTGCCCGGGGACCGTGCCTATGGGTTCTAGCAGATGGACAATCCGGTTCGAGGCGAAAGGAACGGGACTGCCCACGCACCGTGCCGTGTGGGTTCGGGTGGATGGACGGTAATGTTCGGGGCGGATGGCATGGCCGGGACTGCCCCCCGCACTGTGCCATGCGGGTTTGGGCAGACGGAAGGTCTAGTTCGGAGCCGATAGCACGGCCGGGACTGCCTGCACACCGTGCCATGACAGACGGTCCAGTTCGAAACAGAGGGGACGGGACTGCCCACGCTCCGTGCCTTGCAGGTTCGGACGGACGGAAGGTCCCGTTTGGGGCGGAAGACACTACTCGCGCATAGTGTCGTGCAGGTTCGGGCAGACGGACTGTCCAGTTTGGGGTGGATGGCATTGCCGGGACTGCCTGCACACCATGCCGCACTGGTTCGGGAGGACGAACGGTCCAGTTCGAGGCTGATAGCACGACCGAGACTGCCCGCACACCTTGCCATGCGGGTTCTGGTGGTCAGACGGTCCTATTCGAGGCGAATGGCATGGTCAAGACTGGCCGTTAACCATTCCGTGTGGGTTCTGGCATACGGACGTCCTGTTCAAGGTGGATAGCACTGCCTATGGACCGTACCGTGCAAGTTCGGGTAGACGGACGGTCCAGTTCGGGCGGACGAATGCTCCGATTCGGGGTGGACGGCACGGACTGGACTGCCTGGTCACCATGTCATGCAGGTTTGGGCGGATGAACTCTCCGGTTAGGGGTGGATAGCACGGCCAGGACTGGCCCGCTCACTGTGTCGTGAAGGTTCTGGCGGATGGACGGTCCAGTTTGGGGCGGATGGCAAGGCCTGGACTGCCTACGCACCGTGCCTTGCGGGTTTGGACGGATGGTCCGGGGTGAATGGCATGGCCAGGACTGCTCCATGCACCATGCCGTGCAGGTTCGGGAGTGACAGACAGTCGGATCGGGGCAAATGGCCTAGCCGATTTTGGAGGACAAACGATAGGGTTTCGGGGCAGATGGCACTGGCCGCACACTGCGCCTTGCCATTCGGGCAGACGTGCAGTCCAATTCAGAGCTGATAGCATAGCTGGGACTACCCACGCATCGTGTCGTGTAGGCTTTGGCAGATGGACGCTCTGTGCCATGCTGGTTCGGGCGGATGGATGGTCCGGTTCTGGGAGGATGGCACTTCCAGCGCAAAGTGCCATGCGGGTTCAGACGGACAAATGGTCCTGTTCGGGGCGGATGGCACAGTCCAGTTCAGGGCCGATAGCACGATCAGGACTACCCGCGCACCGTGCCGTGCTAGTTCGGGCAGACGGGCGGTCTGGTTCTGGGCCGTCGGGACTGCCCGTGCTCCGTGCCTTGGGCGTTTGGGCGGACGGAAGGTCCAGTTCGGGGCAAATGGAATTGCCCCCAAACCGGACTATGCGCGGGCAGTCCCAACCTCCTCGAACCGGACTGCTCGTCCGCCAAAACCTACACGGCACGGAGCGCAAGCTGTCTTGACCGCCCAGAATAGCCCCATCTGTTTGCCCAAGTCCGCAACGCATGAGTGCGGGTAGTCCCGTCCACCCCGAGCCGGACCGTCCATTCAAACTCGCATGGCACTGAGTGCGGGCAGTGCAATCCGCCATGAACGGGTCTTTCGGTCCGCTAGTACCAGCATGTCACGATGCTCGGGCAATGCCATCCACCCCGAACCGGGCAGTCGATTCTGCCTGAACCCGCAAGGCACGGAGCATGGGCTGTCCCATCCACCCCGAATTGGACCGTCTGTTCGAACCTGCATGGCACTGTTTGCGGGCAGTGCCATCTGCTATGAACGGGTTCATCGGTCCGCTAGAATCGGTCCGCTAGAACACGCACGACACGATGAGCGGTGATGTGATAAATTACTGCAAGCGCATAGTGTCGGTGTAGTGCGGTATAGGTCATCCCACACGGATCTAAGGTATTTTGCGAGTTCTTACTTTTTCCTTAGTCTAACAGACTAACTATGAGATTTTAGATCGAGAGAAGATTAGTTAAGTTCTAGAGGTTAGCCTAGGATCTCGAATCCATTAGAATAATAGCCTAAAAATGAATTATCTCATTCTTCCTAACTTTTTAATTATGCACGGTTAAGTAACATAATAAAAAGTTGATCTTTTTAATTTGATTTTAATCGAGTGCCCCTAAGAATGACCTATCAAGTGATGTGCAAGTATAGACCATCAAAGATAACACTTTTCTTAAAAACAAATCATATCAAGTAGAAAATCTCATAAACAAAAGAAAAGAAATAAACTTCAAACCCTAATCTAAGCATAGACAATCAAGAAACCTTATTTAAGTATAATCTATCAAAGAAATCAGATTTATAAGTTTATTCAAGCCTATTTATTTATAGGAAAATCTCTATTGATAATTCTAAAAACAAACACATAATAAGAATTCCAAACTTCATCTAAGTATTGATTATCAAAATATTAATTAAGCATAATCTATCAAAGAATTATGATTTGTGAACTCCATCTTTTATTTATTTATAGAAAAATCATAATTTTATTTCTTTCGAGGAAAAAGATGAGATAAATCCATGTTAGGTCAATTAAACTAGCTTCATCTACATTCTAGGGCTAAAGAAAATTAGATACTCATATTTCTAGTAAGCAATCAAAATCTATATTTATTTATGAAAGCAAATAAATCTTATCTAGAAAGCAATAAAACCTATACTAGAAAGCAATTAACTCTATCTAAAAAGTAAATAAATATTAGAAAGCAATGACTTATCTCTGGAGAACGGTGTTGTGGCCATCACCCCTTCAGCAAAACCTTAATTTTATTAATGAAAGACGAGTACAAACTAAATCCTAATCTATATTAACTACTATATAAAACCTAGAATACAAGGATACGGCAAATTTATAGGCTTCGAAAATCAAACCCTAATTCTAGCAGAACTAGAAAACCACAAATTTACATTTAAGTTACGGGAGAAAATTCAGCGTGTGGGGCCCACAATTGGCAGCTAAATGGCGGTGAAAACCGCAAATGAGCAGTTTTATTTCAAGTAAATCAATTGAAGTTTCTTCCCCGTGCGTCTCGTGTCTTGTATATTATATTTTCTTAACTGTATTTGACTTTGAGTCTCTGCAACATCATAGTCTTGTAGTTTTGGTCACTTTAGAAACTTTTCGGACTCTGATTTCCTACTCCAACATTGATTTCTTGCTATCTCCTTGTACGAATCGAATTACCTAAAAAAGAGACTAAAAATACATGAGTAGCATTTATTTATATATAAAAATAGATAAAATATGAGAGGAAAAATATAATATATGATATTCATCACACCTCCACACCTATCTTTTTCTAGTCCTCGAGCAAAACCTAAATCTAAAAAGAAAAATAAAAATCCTAACACTTTCGCAGGAATCGCGATTGCACTTAGCATGCGCAATAAGCCTTTAAACCCCTAGGTTACCCTAGTGGACGAGTGTTGTCTCGTGAGGGTTTGTAGTGATTATACCCACAAAATTCAAGAAGAAAATAGATTAAGGTATAAAGAAAAGAAAATTAAGGATAACCGAAATCAAGAAAAATAAAAATTTTATACAAAGGAAAGAAAAATCTTTTTTTTAATGATATTTTCATCAATTATCTCACAAATATACAAACTCAAGAACGCATTTAGATTATCAATTTTCAAATCGAGCATCATATCAGATACACTTATCATTTTAATCAAAATTTTAAATCCTATCTTTCAATACCCACTAACAGATAATCCATTAACTTCTATGCATCTACGTGCACGTGTGATAGTCTACTTTGGTTTTGGACTCCAACTCTAACTCATGATTCATCTCCTCTCTCATAATTTTTTTTTCTTTTTTTCTTTATTTTATTTTATTTTATTTTAAGAATGTTTCACATTTCATTCGATTATTCACGCTTGCTTAGGCGCAATATACCCAATTACTCGGTTCATACTCTTTTCTTTTTCTTTTTTTTAGAATATTTCACCTTTCATGCGAATATTTACGCTTACTTAGGCGCAAAATATCCGATTACTAATATCATATTCTTTTTTTCTCTTGAGCCTATTGCCTTAATACCAGGCGGACCCCATTATTTTATTCTCACGTTTTTTTCCTTTTTTTCTATTTTTTTCTCTTTTTTTTGTTTAGAGAGAGAGAAAACTTACTCAATCGTTATCATCTTTGTCCTTAAGCTAATAAACTATTGTGAAGTGAAAAATAGATGTATACTTCCCTCAAAACTACTGTTCGCTATATTTATTTTTCGGATTTTGATTTTTTTCATAAAATTCAAAGTGTATCATCCAATCTACTCTCCTATCCAATTTCAAATCTAAATTTGTTCTTTTATCTGTAGGTAGTTTGGTCTATTGATAAAAATGCATAAATTTTTTTTATGTATTTTTCTTTTCATTTTTTTAAATTTTTTTAAAATTTTTTTAAATTTTTTTCAGTTAGTTACACTAAAAACTACCCAAAGTGTAAAATAAAGAAACCCAAAAATCTAAAAAAATAAAGAATCTAAAAAAAAAAATTAAAAATCCTAGAAAAATATGAAGAAAATATATCATAACCCATTCCCCCACACCTAAACTCGTATATACCCTCATACACAAGACAAGGGTGGTAAAAAAAAAAAAGAAAACTATTATACAAATGTTTTACACTTATTAGAAAATTCAAACGGTTACGACCTCTTGATCGCTTTCCACTTTCATTATGTGTCCTTTTATGTTTTGATATGGATGAACTTAGCCTTTTGTCAATTTTGTATTTAATCTCTCCATCTTATTTTTGATTTTTCTCAATTTATTTCTACCTTTTTTTTTATTCAATAATAAAATTTTGAAGTTGGAAAGCGTACCTTTACCATCATTCATAATCCATCCACGAGCTCTTTCATATTAGTATGTATTTTGGTTTTATCAACTTGTGAAATAACATACTCACTTTGGTGTTATGGAATCATGAGCTCGATTTTGGAGGGTTCTTTTAAATCATCAGGTACCATAATCTATTCTTTTTATAGTTTCTTCCAATCTTCAAATATTATAGGCTTGTCATGCAAATTTTCTTCAACCTGTCATCAAAATTCTCAAAAGAAAATGCCATACTAGTAGACTTATCATTAGTCAAGTTATTATGAAGGGATAAAATTCTTCTTCACAAATTTCTTTACAATTTCCATCAAAACAATCAAATGATAATGTGTCACTAGCAAGCTCACCATGAGATAAATCATCAAGCAAAATATTTTCTTTATCATCACTTTCATCATAATTATTTTCACAATTGTCTAAAATAGGTTGATCACAATGTTGAATTATAGTCTCATCATGCACAAAATTATTTAACTCATTTTGAATCATATCTACTTTAGAAGATGACTGGAGTGATTGCTCATTGGAGTTAGATATGTTCAAACTACTAGATGGCTGATCTCTAAAATGTTTAGTTTGAGAAATCGCTTTGAGAAGATCTTCCATACAAGATTCAATTTGAGAGAATGATTTTTGAGATGATGATTTTAACAAAGCTTCCATATCTTCCTCTATTCTACATCTTCGTTCCTCAGACTCATGATCATAATTTTTCTTATTTTTCTCAAATAATTGCATCTCGAAATCATGAGTGAAATTTGAAGATGATATGATGGATCCATGTACATATTTGATGACATATATGAAGTGGTTGGAGGTAAATTCTCATGACATGCATATTTTCTTCTAATCTTTTTAATATTTCATCTAACATGTTCAATTGAATATCTTGTTCATGATTGAATGTAGAACATGAATATGAATAGCCCATAAAGAAAGGATCAGATAGAGGATTATCTTGGTATGGATCTTGATTATTAGAATTATTCATCCATTTATAACTGTAATTTTGTGTATAAGAAGCGCTCGTAGGTTCATTATATATATTGTGAATTTGATTATGACCTAGTCCTAATGAACTTCCTATCCATGGACACTGATAATAATTATGATATGGATCACGATAATGATGCAACCAGTTTGATTTTGAAACATTTTTTTAAACTTTTTTTTTGAAAAAGGTGGAGAGGGAGAGAGATGGAAAAGGAATAAAAAAAAGATTGATTTATTTTTTTTTTGAATTTTTTTTTACAAAACCAGGAAAACAAATAATAGAACAGGAGGAAATTTGGGCTCGGTATGTACCTAAAGAGCCGCTAAATAGCAGTTTTTACTGCTAAATGGCTGTCAAACCAGAGAGTTTGACTTTCTGGGTTCTTTTGCACACTTCTGAGACTTCTCCAATCCTTTTTGTCTTCCTGTATCTGCAATATCTATTCCCTGTATACTCAACACATACTGTTAACCCGTAACATGTTAGAAAAAGCAAGAAAAACACCGTCGGCGTAGTGCATAGTATCGGTGTAGCGCTGTACAGGTCGTCCCACAGGGATCTAAGGTATTTTGCAAGTTCTTACTCTTTCCTTAGTCTAACAGACTAACTATGAGATTTTAGATCGAGAGAAGATTAGTTAAGTTCTAGAGGTTAGCCTAGGATCTTGAATCCATTAGAATAATAGCCTAACGATGAATTATCTCTTTCTTCCTAACTTTTTAATTATGTACGGTTAAGTAACATAATAAAAAGTTGATCTTTTTAATTTGATTTTAATCGAGTGCCCCTAAGTATGACCTATCAAGTGATATGCAAGTATAGACCATCAAAGATAACACTTTTCTTAAAAAAAATCATATCAAGTAGAAAATCACATAAACAAAAGAAAAGAAATAAACTTCAAACCCTAATCTAGGCATAGGCTATCAAGAAACCTAATTCAAGTATAACATATCAAAGAAATCAGATTTACAAGTTTATTCAAGTCAATTTATTTATAGGAAAATCTCTATTGATAATTCTAAAAACAAACACAGGATAAGAATTTCAAACTTCATCTAAGCATAGATTATCAAAATATCAATTAAGCATAATTTATCAAAGAATTATGATTTGAAAACTCCATCTTTTATTTATTTATAGAAAAATCATAATTTTATTTCTTTCTAGGAAGAAGATGAGATAAATCCATGTTAGGTCTATTAAACTAATTTCATCTACATCCTAGGGCTAAAGAAAATTAGCTACTCATATTTCTAGTAAGCAATTAAATCAATTTTTATTTATGAAAGCAAATAAATCTAATATAGAAAGCAATAAAACCTAGACTAGAAAGCAATTAACTCTATCTAAAAGGAAAATAAATATTAGAAAGCAATGGCTTACCTCTGGAGAACAGTGTTGTGGTCGTCACCCCTTCAGTAAAATCTTAATTTTATTAATGAAAGACGAGTACAAACTAAATCCTAATCTACATTAACTACTGCATAAAACCTAGAATATAAGGATACGACCAATATATAGGCTTCGGAAATCAAACCCTAATTCTAGCAGAACTAGAAAACGACAAATTTACATTTAAGTTACAAGAGAAAATTCAGCGTGTGGAGCCCACAATAGACCGCTAAATGGCAGTGAAAACCGCTAATTAGCGATATTATTTCACGTAAATCAATTAAAGTTTCTTCCAGTGCGTCTCATGTCTTGTGTATTATATTTACTTGACTGTATTTGACTTTGAGTCTCTGCAACATCGTAGTCTCGAAGTTTTGCTCACTTTAGAAACTTTTTGGACTTTGATTTCCTACTCCAATATTGATTTCTTGCCATCTCCTTTTACGAATCGAATTACTAAAAAAGACACTAAAAATACCCGAGTAGTATTTATTTATATACAAAAATAGATAAAGTATGAGAGTAAAAATACAATATATGATATTCATCACGCGGTCAGTGTCATCCACCCAGAACTTGACCGTTCGTTCGCCCGAAACTGCAAGGGGTGGCGGACGGATGGTCCTGTTTGGGGCGGGCGGGCAGTCTAGGCAGGAGGACGGACTGTCCGATCTAGGCCGGATGGCACTGCCCGCGCACTGTGTCGTGCGGGTTTGGGTGGATGGATGTCCGGTTCGGGGCGGATGACACTGCACACGCAATGCACGGAGCACGGATGGGACTGCCCCAAGCACCGTGTCGTGTGGGTTTTGGCGGATGAACGGTCCGATTCAGGGCGACCGAGACTGCTCGCGCACTGTGCCAAGCTGGTTCTGCTGGACGGACTGTTTGGTTCGGGGCTGATGAGACAGGATGGCCCAGGCATAGTGTCATGCGTGTTCGGGTGGATAGACGGTCTGGTTCGGGGTGGATGGCATGGCTTGGACTGCCAGCACACCATGTCGTGCGGTTTCGGGTGCACGGACAGTCCTGTTAGGGGAATCGGGATGCCCGCACTCAGTGCCTTGCTGGTTCAGGTGGACGGACATTCCCGTTTGGGGTGGTCGGGACTGCTCGTGCTCCGTGCCTTGCTGGTTCGGGCGAACAGACGGTCCGGTTCGGGCAGACGGATGGTTCGGTTCAGGGCGGATGGCACGGCCCGTGCACCTTGCCTTGCTGGGTTTGGTGGACGAACAGTCCTGTTCGGGATGCTTGGAACTACCCGCTCACTGTGTCGTGCGGGTTTTGGTGGACGGACGGCTGGGTTCGGGGCTGATAGCACGGCCATGTTGTGCAGGTTCGGGCGGATGGACGGTCCAGTCGGGACAGATGGCATGGCAAAAACTGCCCCGCGCGTGTCGTGCGGATTCTGGCAGACGGACGGTCCTATTGGGAGTTGTCAGGACTGCCTACACACCTTGCCATGCAGGTTCGGACGGACGGACGGTCCTGTTCGGGGCGATCGGGACTGCCCGCGCTCCGTGCCTTGTATGTTCGAGCAGACGGATGGTTCGGTTCATGGCGGAGGGCACTGCAAGAGCAAAGTGCCATTCGGGTTCAGACGGACGGATGGTCCGGTTCGCGATCGGGACTGCCCATTCTCCATGCCTTGCGGGTTAGAGCGGATGGATGGTCCAGTTCATGGCAGATGGCACTGCAAGCGCATAGTGCTGTCTGGGTTAAGACGGATGGACGGTCCGGTTTGGGGGGATGGCACTGCCCACAGACCGTGCCGTGCTAGTTTGGGTAGATGGACGGTCCGGCTCGGGGTGGTCGGGACTGCCAGCATTTCGTGCCCTGTGGGTCCGGACACACGAAAGGTCCGGTTCGAGGCGGTTGGCACTGCCCCCGAACCAGACTGTGCATGGACAGTCTCGACCTCCCTGAACCGGATCGTCCCACTGCAAGAACCTACAAGGCACGGAATGATGGTTGTCCCAACCACCCCAAATAGGACCGTCCATTTTCTCGAAACCGCAACGCATGGAGCGTGGGCAGTCCCGTTTGCACTGAATCGGAACGTCGAGCAATGCCATCCGCCCTGAACAAGACCGTCGGTCCGCTAGAACCTGCATGGCATGGTGCGCGAGCAGTGCCATCCACCCCGAACCAGGCAGTCAGTTCTGCCCGAACCCGCAAGGCACAGAGTGTGGGTAATCCCGTCCGCCCCGAACCGGACTGTCCGTTCAAACCTGCAAAGCACTGTGCATGACTAGTGTCATCCGCCCAGAACCAGACCATTTGTCTGCCCAAAACCCGCAAGGCACAGCGAACGGATGGTTCTATTCGGGGAGGTCAGGCAATCCCGACGGGGGGACGGACGGTCCGATTCAGGTCGGATGGCACTACTAGCACACTGTGCCATACGGGTTTGTGCATTTGAGAATGCCCGTGCTCCATGCCTTGTGGCTTCGTACGGACGGACGGTCTGGGCGGCTGGCACTGCCTGCGCACCATGCTGGGCAGGTTTGGCATGACGGTCGATCCAATTCAAGGCGGTCAAAACTGCCTGCGCTCCGTGCCTTGTCGGTTCAGGCGAACGGATGGTCTGGTTCAAGGGCATTGCCCACAAATAGTGTCGAGCGGGTTCTAGCGTGACAACGGTCCTATTGGGGGCGAATGGCACTGCCCTCACACGGTGTCGTGCGGGTTCAGACATGACGAATGGTCCGATTCGGGGGCGATGGCATTGCCCATGCACCATACTTTGCGTGCTCTAGCGGACGGATAGTCCGGTTCAGGGCAATCAGGATTGCCCATGCACCGTGCCGTGCGAGTTCGGGCAGACGGACGGTCTGGATGGATAGTCTGGTTCGGGGTCAATAGCACGGCCGGGACTGCTTGCGCATCGTACCGTACGTGTTCGGGCAGACGGACAGTCCGATTCGGGGCGGTCGGGACTGATCGTGCTGCATGCCATGTAGGTTTGAGCAGATGGATTGTCCAGTTCGGAGAGGATGCCATGGCCAGGACTGCCCCACACGCCATGCTGTGCGGGTTCGGGCGTGACAGACTGTCCGATTCATGGCGAATGGCGTGGCCGGGACTGCCTCGCTCGCCGTGCCATGCGGTTTCTGGGGCGGATGGCACAGACGGGACCGCCCGCGCACCGTGCGGGTTTGGGTGGACAGACGGTCCAGTTCGGGGTAGATGGCACGGCCAGGACTGCCCCGCGCACTGTGCCGTGAGGATTCGGGCAGATGGACGGTCCATATATATATACACACACACACAGATATGTGTGTGTGTGTATACGACAGTGCATTGTAGATTCTAGCAGAAGGACTATCTGGTTCGGGGCAGTTGGGAGTGCCTGCACACCGTACCGTGTAGGTTCAGGGTTGTCGGGACTACCTGCGCTCCGTACCTTGAGGGTTCTAGTGGACGGACGGTCCGGTTCTGGGCTTATGGCACTTCCCGCGCATAGTGTCGTGTGGGATCCGACGGACAAACGATCTGATACGGTGCGGATGGCACTGCCCGCGCATCGTGCCATACGGGTTTAGGCGGATGGACGATTCAGTTCGAGATGGTCGAGACTACCGGCGCTCAGTTCTTTGCAGGTTCGGGTAGACTAACGGTCCGATTCGGGGCGGATGGCGTTGCCCCGAAACTGGACCGTGCGTGGGCAGCCCCGACCTCCCTGAATTAAACCGTCTATCCGCCAAAACCCACACACATGTAGCGCGAGCAGTCCCAACCACCCCGAATAGAATCGTCCATCCGCCCGAACCCTCAAGGCACAGAGCGCGGCCAGTCCCTTCTCCCTGCACTGGACTGTCCGTGCATTCGAACCAGCAGGAACGGTGCACGGGCAGTGCCATCATCCCGAACCGAGCCATCGGTTTGCCCAAACCGGCAATGCACGGAGCCCGGAAGTGCCATCCGTCGCGAACCGGATCGTCCGTCACTCCTGAACCCGCAAAGGAAGATTCACAGCCAGTCTTGTCCGCCATGAACTGGACGAATAGTGCGAAAAGCACAGTCGAGATTGCCCGTGCACTGTGCCTTGCGGGTTCGGGGTGGATGGCACTACCCTCGCACCGAGCCGTGCGGGTTCTGGCGGACCGACTGTCCCGTTCGGGGTGGAGGGCACTGCCCGTGCAAAGTGTCATGTAGGTTTGAACGTGCAGACGGTCCGGTTCGGGGTGGACAGGACTGCCAGCGCTTCGCGCCTTGTGGGTTCGGGCGGATGGACGGTCCTATTTGGGGTGGTTGAGACTTTCCGCGCTGCATGCCATGCGGGTTTTGGCGGACAGATGGTCCGGTTCGGGGAGGTCAGGACGGTCAGTGCACGGTCCGGTTTGAGGGTAGTGCCATCTACCCCGAGCTGGACCTTCTGTCTGCCCGAACCCACAAGGCACGGAGTGCAGGCAGTCCCAACCTCCCCAAATCGGACCATCCGTCCGCCCGAACCCGCAAGGCACAGAGCATGGGCTGTGCCATCCGCCCCCAAGACGGATCGTCCTTCGGCCTCGACCCGCACGGCACAGTGTGGGGGCAGTGCCATAAACCTCGAACCAGACTGTCTGTTTGCCCAAAGCAGGAAGTCACGACCATGTTATCGGCCCCGAACAGGACCATCCATTCGCGTGAATCTGCAAGGCTCGGAGTGCGGGCAGTCTCGAACGCCCCGAATGGGACCTGCATGGCACAGTGGCGGGTAATGCCATCTGCCCCAAATCGGGTAATGCCATCTGCCCAAACTAGCGTGGTGCCATCCGCCTTGAACTGGACTGTCCGTCCACCAGAACCTGCATGGCACAATGCACGGGTAATGCCATCCGCCCAGAACTGGACTATCCACCCGCACACGCAAGGTACGGAACTTGTGCAGTCCCGACCATCTCGAACTAGATCATAAGTCCATCTGAACCCTCACGACATGGTGTGCGGGGCAGTCCTAGCCATGCCACCCACCACGAACTGGACCGTCCGTCCGCCCGAACTCGCAAGGTACGGAGCGCAGGCAGTTTCAACCGCCCTGAACAGGACCATCCGTCCTCCCGATCCCATACAGCATGGTGCACGGGTAGTCCCGACCACGCTATCGGCCCTGGAACTAGCACGGCATGGTATGCGGCCTGTGTCATCCGCTTCGGTTCGACTGCGCACTGTTCCTTGCAAGTTCGTGCGGACGGGAATACCCGCACACCGTGCCTTGCAGGTTTGGGCTGACAAACGGTCCTGTTTATGGTGGATAGCACTATTCGCGCACCGTGCCATGCCGGTTTTGGTGTGATGGACGGTCCTGTTCGAGGCGAGCGGGATTGCCCTCTCACCGTGCCGTGCGAGTGCGGTGGACGGACGGTCCGATTCGAGGCGGATGGCATGGCTAGGACTGCCCCGCTTACTATGCTGTGCGGGTTCTTGCTGACGGATGGTCGGGTTTTGGGCGGATGGGATGGGAATGCCAGCACTCCATGCCTTGTGGGTTCTGGCGAATGGACGCACCGGTGCGGAGTGGATGGCACTGCCCGTGCACCATGCTGAGCAGGTTCCAGCATAATGGACGGTCTGATTCGGGCCGGTTGGGACTGCCCGGGCTCCTTGCCTCGTCAGCTCTGGCGGACGAACAGTCCGGTTCGGGGCAGATGGCACAGTATGCACACCATGATGTGCGAGTTCTGGCGGATGGACTGTCCGGTTCGGGAGCATAACACGGTCAGGACTGCCCGCACTCCGTGGCTTGCAGGTTCGGGCGGACGGATAGTTTGGTTCAAGGCGGATGGCATAGCTCACGCACCATGCCGTGTGGGTTCCGTCGTAACGAATGGTCCGGTTCGCAGCGGATGGCACTGCCCGTGCACCGTGCCGTGCGGTTTTGGGCATGATAGACTGTCTAGTTCACGGCCAATGGCACTGTTCGTGCCCCATGTCGTGCGGGTTCAGGGCTGTCGGGACTACCCACACACCGTGCCATGCCAATTCGGGGCGCTCGGGACAGCCCATGCTCCTTGCCTTGCCTGTTCGGGTGGACGAATGGTCCGGCTCGAGGTGGATGGCACTACTCACGCACCGTGCCTTGCAGTTTCAGTCATGATGGACGGTCCGGTTCGGGGTGGATGGCACTACCCTCGCACCGTACCGTGCGAGTTCGGGCATGATAGATAGTCTGGTTCAGGGTCGATAGCACTGCCCGCGCACCATGCCATGCGGGTTTGGGGTGGTCGGGACTGCCCGCGCACCGTTCTGTGCTAGTTCGAGTCAGTTGGGACTGCCCACGCACGGTGCCGTGCGGGTTCTGGTGGACGAACGGTCCAGACGGATAGTTTGGTCCGGGTTGATAGCACAGCCGAGACTGCCCCATACCATGCCATGCAAGTTCGGGCGGACAGATGATGTTGTTCGGTGCAGTCAGAGTTGCCTGTGCTCCGTGCCTTGTAGGTTCGAGCGGGCGGACAGACCGGTTTGGACAGATGACCATGCCTGCGACCCACGCCGTGCGGGTTCTAGCAGACGGATGGTCCGATTCGAGGCGGATGGCACTACGGATACTTCCCACCCACTGTGACGTGCGGGTTCTGGAGGACGGACGGTTCAGGGTAGATGGCATGGCTAGGACTACCCCACGCACCATGCCATTCTGGTTCGAGAGGACAGACAGTCCATACTGACAGTCTAGTTCGGGGTCGATAGCACGACCGGGACTGCCCGCGTAATGTGCCATGTGGGTTCAGGTGGACAGACGGTGTTGTTTGGGGTAGTTAGGACTGCCTACGCTCCGTGCCTTGCAGGTTTCGGCGGATGAACGGTCCGGTTCGGGGCAGATGGCACTGGCCGAGCACTATGCCATGCGGGTTCTAGTGGACAAATGGTCAAGTTCGGGGCCAATGACACCGCGGATACTGCTCACGCATCGTGTCGTGTGGGTTCGGGGATACGAACGGCCAGCTTTGGGGCGGATGGCATGGCCAGGAATATGCCCCACAGCGTGTCGTCGGGTTCCGGCGGACGAACGGTCCTGTTCGGTCATCTTGACCGTGCTATCTGCCCCGAACCAGACCGTCTGTCATGGTGCGGTGCATGAGCAGTCCCGACAGCCCCAAAAAGGTCTGCCCATCCACAGTGCCTTGAGGTTTCGGGTGGACGGACAGTCCAATTCGGGGTGGATGGCACTGCCCGCGCACCGTGCCGTGCAGGTTCGGGCGGACGGACGGTCCGGATAGGGGAAGATGGCACGGTCGGTACTACCAGCTCAATGTGCCTTGCGGGGGCGAATGGATGGTCCAGTTCAGAGCGGATGGAACTGCACGCACACCATGCCGTGTGAGATCCGGCGTGACGGATGGTCTGGTTCCGTCCGGTGTGGTATTCGGCGTGAAAGGTAGACCTGCGCACCGTGCATTGCAGGTTTGGGCGGACGGATTCTCCAGTTCGGGGCGGATGGCACTGCTCGCGCACCGTGCCTTGCGGATTCGGCAGGACGGACGGTTTGGTTCGGGGCTAATAGCATGGCTGGGACTACTAGCGCACTGTGTCTGCGAGCTCCGGCAGACTGACGGTCCGATTCGGGGCAGAGGGCATTGCCCGGGCACCGTGCGTGCGAGTTCTAACAAACAGACGGTCCGGTTTGAGGTGGATGGGACGGGACTATCCGCGCACCATGCCATGCGGGTTCAGACGGACAGACGGTAATGTTCGGGGTGGATGGCATGGCTAGGGTTGCCCCATGCACCATGCCATACGGGTTCGGCCGGTTTGGGGCGGATGGCACTACCCACACACCATGTCGTGCGAGTTTCAGCTTGATGGGCGGGCCAGTTTGGGATGGATGGCACAGCCAGGCCTGCCCCACGCACGGTGTCGTGCAGGTTCGGGCGGTCGGGACAACCGGCGCACCTTGCTGTGCTAGTTCTAGAGGACAGACGAAATTGTTTGCGAGCAGTCCGTCCGGTTTGGGGCGGATGGTTCGGTCTGGAACGGGTGGGACTATCCATGCTCCATGCCTTCCGGGTTCGGGGTGGATGGCACCGCCCGTCCACCTTGCTTTGAGGGTTCAGGTGGACGGACAGAATCGTTCGGGCTGGTCGGGACTACCCGTGCTCCGTGTCATGTAGGATCTGACGTGACAAATGCTCTGGTTCGGTCTATTGTGGGACACGGCGTGACGGGTAGTCCCGACCTTCCAGAATCGGAGTGTCCATTTGCCAGAACCTGCATGGCACGGTGTGCGAGTAGTCCCTACCGCCTTGAACAGGACTGTCCGCTAGCCCAAACTTGCAAGGCAGGGAGCGCGGGCGGCCCCGTCCGCCCCGAACCGGATCCTCCGTCCGTTTGAACCTTCACGGCACTGTGCATGAGCCGTGCCATCTGCCCCGAACGGGGCCATCGCTCTGCCAGAACCCGCACGGCATGGTGCATGGGCAATGCCATCCGCCCCGAACCGAGCCATTGGTCTGCTCGAGGCACGGAGCATGGTCAGTGCTATCCGTCCCAAATTGGACCATTCGTCACGCCCAAACCCGCAAGGCAAGATCGCGGGCAGTCCTGGCCGCCTCGAACCGGACGGATGGAAAGAATAGCATGGTCGGAACTGCCCGTGCATTGTGCCTTGCGGGTTCGGGTGGATGGACGGCCCGATTCGAGGCGGATGACACTGCCCGCGCACTGTGCCATGTAGGTTCAGGCGGATGGACAATCTGGTTCTGGGCCGATGGCACTGTGTCTTGCGGAAGGACGATCCTATTTGGAGCAGTCGGGACTACCCACGCTCCGTGCTTTGCTAGTTCGGGCGGACAGACACTCCGGTTCGAGGCCAATGGCGAGGGTTTGGGCGAGCGGATGGATGGTCCTGCTCGGGGCAATCGTGGGTAGATGGATAGTCCAGTTAGGTGTGGTCGAGATGCACGTGCACTGTGCCTTGCGGGTTCGGGCAGACAAATTATCCAGTTCGGGGCCGATAGCATGGCCGGGACTGCCTACGCACCGTGTCATGCAGAATCGGACAGATTGACAGTCTAGTTCGGGGCAGACGGCATTGCCCGGGACCTTCTAGCTGACGGATGGTCTGGTTCGAGGCGGATGGAACGGGACTGCCCGCGTACCATGTTGTGCGGGTTCAGGCGGATGGACGGTAATGTTGTGGGTGGATGGCATGGCCGGTACTACCCCCCGCACCGTACCATGCGGGTTTGGGCAGACAGAAGGTTTTGTTCAGAGCCGATAGCACAGCCGGGACTGCCCGCGCACTATGCCATGATGGACAGTCCAGTTCGAAGAAGAGGGGACGGGACTGCCCACTCTCCGTGCCTTGCGGGTTCGGACTGACGGAAGGTCCCATTCGGGGCGGATGGCACTACTCGTGCACAGTGCCATGTGAGTTCTGGCGGACGGACTGTCTAGTTTGGGGTGGATGGCACTGCCAGGACCGCCTGCACACCGCGCTGTGCTAGTTCGGGTGGACGGACAGTCCAGTTCGGGGCTGATAGCACGACCAGGACTACCCGCGCACCATGCCATGCGGGTTCTGGCGGATGGACGTGCAGGTTCGGGCAGACGGTAGGTCTGGTTTGGTGCTGATAGCACAGGCGAGACTACCGGCGCACCGTGCCTTGCGGGTTCGGACGGACGGAAGGTCCCGTTTGGGGCGGATGGCACAACCGCGCAGAGTGCCGTCTATGTTCGGGCAGACAGACTGTCCAGTTCGGTGCGGATGGCACTACCAGGACTGCCTACAAACCATGCCGCACTCATTTGTGCAGATGGAGGGTCCGATTCGGGGCTGATAGCACGATCGGGACTGCCTGCGAATCGTGCCATGCGGGTTTTTGCGGACGGACGGTCCTAATGGAGGCGAATGATACGGTTAGGACTGGCATGTTCACCATTCCATGCTGGTTCTGGCAGACAGACGTCCGGTTCGAGGTGGATAGAACTACCTACAGATCGTGCCATGCAGATTTGGGTAGACTAACGGTCCGGTTTGAGGTGGTTAGGACTGCTCACGCTTCGGGCCTTGTGGGTTCAGGCGGATGAACACTTCAATTCGGGGTGGATGGCACGACCAGGACTGGCCTATTCACCGTGTCGTGCGGGTTCAGGCGAACGAACTCTCTGGTTTGGGGTGGATGGCACGGCCAGGACTAGCCCGCTCACCGTGCCATGCAGGTTCTGGCAGACGGACAGTCCGGTTCGGGGCGGATGGCAAGGCCTGAACTGCCTATGCACCATGCCTTGCAGGTTTGGACGGACTGTCCGGGGTGGATGGCATGTCCAGGACTGCCCCACGCACCGTGCCGTGCGGGTTCTGAGTGACGGACAGTCCGGATCAGGGCGAATGGCCTAGCCGATTCTGGAGGATGAACGATACGATTCGGGGCAGATGACACTGCCCGCACACCGTGCCTTGCCATTCGGGCAGACGGGCGGTCCAATTCAGAGCCTATAGCACAGCCGAGACTGCCCGCGCATCATGTCATGCGGGTTCTGGCTAATGGATGCTCCGTTCGTTGCGGGTTCGAGACATCCTGTGCGCCATGCCAAGTGGGTTTGGGCGGACGGACGGCCTTGTTCGGAGCGGTCTGGATTGCCCGTGCTCCATGCCATGCGGGTTCGGGTGGACGGACGGTCCTATTCGGGGCAGATGGCATGGCCCGCGCACCTTGCCTTGCATGTTCGAGCGGACAAACAGTCCATATATATGTATATATATATATATATACATATATATATATATACATGTGTGTGTGTATGTGTGGCGCACCATGCTGTGCGGGTTCCATCATGACGGACGGTCTGGTTCGCGGCGGTTGGCACTGCCTGCGCACCGTGTCGTGTGGGTTCGGGTTAATGACCAATAGCACGGCCCAGGCACCATGCCGTGCGGGTTCTGGGTGGTCGGGACTGCCCGTGCACCGTGTCGAGCTGGTTCGAAGTGGTCGAGATTGCTCGGGATCCTTGCCTTGCCTGTTTGGGCAGACGAACGGTCCGCTTCGAGGCGGATGGCACTGCTCATGCACCTTGCCATGCGGGTTCAGTCATGATGGACGGTCCGATTCGGGGCGGATGGCACTGCCCTTGCGCCGTGCCGTCCATGTTTGGGCATTACGGACGGTCAGCTTCTGGGTCGATGGGACTGCCCACGCACCATGCCGTGAGGGTTCAAGGCGGTCATAACTGCCCGCACACTATGCCATGCCGGTTCGGGTTGGCCGGGACTGCCCGCTCACAGTGTCGTGCGGGATCGGGAGGACGAACGGTCCAGACAGGCAGTTTGGTTTGTGGTCGATAGCATGGCCGGGACTGCCGCATACCATGCCATGCAAGTTTGAGCGGACATACGGTGCTGTTAGGGGCAGTTAGGACTGCCTGCGCTCCGTGCCTTGCAAGTTCGGGCGGACGGTCGGACTGGTTCGGGGGGATGGCTCGGCCCGTGCACCATGCTGTCCATGTTCTAGCAGACAAATGGTCTTGTTCGAGGTGGATGGCACTGTGGATACTGCCCACGCACCGTGTCGTGCGGGGTTTTGGAGGATGGACGGTCCGGTTTGGGGCGGATGACACTGCGAGGACTACCCCACGCACTGAGCTGTGTGGGTTTGGGAGGACGGACAGTCCATACGGACAATCTAGTTCGAGGTCGATAGCACGGCCGGGATGGCCAGCGTACAGTGCCATGCGGGTTTGGGTAGACGACGATGTTGTTTGGGGTAGTCAGGACTGCCTATGCTCTGTGTATTGCAGGTTCGGGTGGGTGGACGGTCAGGTTCAGGACAGATTTCATTGACCGTGCACTACATCGTGCAGGTTCTAGCAGACGAATGGTCCGTTCAGGGTGGATGGCACTGCAGATATGGCCCGCGCACCTTGCCATGTGGGTTTCGGCAGACGAATGGCCCAGTTCGGGGCGGATGGCACGGGCAGGACTATGCCGGACACTGTGCCGTGCGAGTTTGGGCTGACAAACAGTCCTGTTCGGCCGTCTCGACCATGCTATCTGCCCCAAACCGGACCGTCCGTCATGGTGTGGTGCACAAGCAGTCCCGATAGCCCTGAAAAGGACCGTTCGTCCACCCTGCATTGCTGGTTTGGGCGGATGGACGGTCCAATTCAGGGTGGATGGCACTGCCCGCATACCGTGTCGTACGGGTTCGGGCCGATGGACGGTCCGGTTCGGGGCGGATGGCACGGCCTGTACTGCCTGCTCAACATGCCTTGCGGGTTTGGGCAGACAGACAGTCCGGTAGAGAATGGATGGAACTGCTCGCATGCCGTGCCGTGTGAGATCCAGTGTGACGGACAGTCCGGTTCGGTTCAGTCCGATGCGGTATCCGATGTGATGGGTAGTCCGACCTCCCCGAACCGGACCATCCGTTTGCCAAAATCTGCACGGCACGGAGTGCAAGCTGTCCGACCACCCTAAATAGGACATCCACCCGCCCAAACCGGCAAGGCACGGAGCATGGGTAGTCCCGTCCGCCCCGAACCGGATCCTCCATACGTTTGAGCTTGCACGGCATTGTGCACGAGCAGTGCTGTCCACCACGAACGGGGCCGTCGGTCCAACAGAACCCTCACGACATGATGTGCGGCCCATGCCATCCTCAACGAACCGTGCCGTCGGTCTGCCCGAACCCGCAAGGCACAGAGCGCAGACAGCGCCATCCGTCCCGAACAGGACCATCCGTCGCACCCGAACCTGCAAGGCAAGATGCGCACACAGTCCCGACCATCCCAATCCAGACGGACGAGGGATAGCACTGTCGGGACTACCCACGCATCTTGCTATGTGGGTTCGCGCACCGTGTTCGGGGCGGATGGCACTGCCCGCGCACAATGCTTCACGTAGACTAAAGGCTCCGGTTCGGGCAGACCGAAGGCCTGGTTCGAGGCAGATGGCACTGCCCACGCACCGTGTCATGCGGGTTTAGGTAGATGAACGGTCCGATTTGGAGCGATGGCATTGTGTCGTGTGGACGGACGGTCCTATTCGGGGCAATCGGGACTACTCACCTCCTTGCTTTGCTGGTTCGGGCAAACAGATAGTCCGATTCGGGGCCGATGGCACAACTCTTGTACCGTGCCTTGAGGGTTCGGGCGGACGGACGGTCCTGCTCAAGGCGGTCGCAAGCAGATGGACGGTCCGGTTAGGAGCTGTCGGGACGGCCCATTCACCGTGCCTTGCGGGTTCGGGCAGACGGATTGTCTGGTTCAGGGTGGATGGCACTGCCCGTGCACCGTGCCTTGCGGGTTCAGGTGGACAGACTGTCCGATTTGGGGCGGATGCCCTATTGGGATTGGCCTGCACACCATTCCGTGTGGGTTCTAGCAGAGGGACGTTCCAGTTCGGGGCGGATAACACTGCCTGTGCACCATGCCATACGGGTTCGAGCAGACGCGCGGTCTGGTTCAGGGTGGTTCGGACTGCTCGCGCTCCGTGCCTTACAAGTTCGGTCGGACGAACTCTCAAATTCGGGGTGGATGGCACGGCCTGGACTGGCCCACTCACCACGCCATGCGGGTTCTAGCAGACGGATGGTCCGATTCAGGGCATTTGGCAAGGCCTGGACTGCCCTCTCACCGTGCATTGCGGGTTCGGGCAGACGGATGGTCCGCTTCGGTGTGGATGGCACAGCCAGGACAGCCCCGTGCACCATGCCGTGCGGATTCAGGAGTGACAGATAGTCCAGATCAGGGCGGATGGCCCAACCAGTACTGCCCCACTCTGTGCCGTGCGGGTTCTGGCGGACGGACTGTCCGACTCGTGGCGAATGGCACTACCCGCACACCGTGCGGGTTTGGGCAGACAGACAGTCTTGTTCGGGGAGATGCCACTGCCCGCGCACTATGCAGTGTAGGTTTCGGTGGACAGACGACCTTGTACGGTGCCTATGGCATGGCTAGAGCTGCCCGCGCACCATGCCGTGTGGGTTCGAGCAGACGGATGGCTCGGTTCGGGGCAGATGGGTTGGCCAGAACTATCCCTCCCACCATTCCGTGAGGGCTCAGGCAGACGGACGGTTCGATTCGAGGAGGTCAGGCTGCCCGTGTTCCATGCCTTGCGGGTTTGGGGCAGACAGACGGTCCATACATATGTACAAATATATATGTGCATATATTATATATATAGCTGTGCATTGCGGGTTTTGGAGAACGGACGATACTATTCGGGGTGGATGGCACTGCCCGCGCACCGCGCCTTGTCATTCTGGCAGACGGGCGGTCCGATTCGGGGCCAAGAGCATGACCGGGACTGCCCACGCACCGTATCGTGTGGGTTATGTCAGACGGACGGTCTAGTTGGGAGCGGTCAAGACTGCCTGCGCACCATGTCGTGCAGGTTCGGGAGGACGGACGGTCCTGTTCGAGGTGATCGAGATTGCCCGCATGGCACTACAAGCGCAAAGTGTCGTGCGGGTTTAAGCGAACGGATGGTCTGTTTCTTGGAGGATGGCACTGCAAGCACAAAGTGTCGTGCGGGTTCAGACGGATGGACCGGTTTGGTCTAGTTTGCGGCGGTCGGGACTGCCAGCGTTCCATGCCTTGTGGGTTTGGATGGACAGACGGTCCCGTTCAGGGCGGATGGCACTGCCCCCGAACCGGGCTATGCATGGGCAGTCCCAACCTCCTCGAACCGGACTGTCCCTCTGCCAGAACACGCAAGGCACAGAGCTTTGGCTATTCCGACGGCCCCAAACAGGACCGTCCATTTGCCCAAACCCGCAACGCATGCAGCATGGGCAGTCCCGTCTGCACCGAACCAGACCGTCCGTGAAAACCCGCACATCACTGAGCATGTTCACTGCCATCCACCCCAAATGGGACCATCGATCCGCTAGAACCTGCATGGCACGGTGCACGAGTAGTGCCATCTACTTCGAATCGGGCAGTCAGTTCTGCCCGAACCGGCAAGGCCCGGAGCGTGGGCGTTCCATCGGCCCCGAACCGGACCATCCGCTCCAACCAGCAAGGCACTGTGCGCGGGCAGTGTCATCCGCCCAGAACCGGACCGTCCGTCCACCCGAACCCGCAAGGCACAGCAGACGAACGGTCCTATTTGGGGCGGTCAGGCAGTCCCGACGGGTGGACGGACGGTCCGATTCGGGTCGGATGGAACTGCTCGCACACCGTGCCGTGCTGGTTCGGCGGACGGATGGTCTGGTTTGGGGCAGATGGCACTGCACCCGCAAGGCATGGAGCACAGATGGGACTAGCCGTGCACCGTGCCTTGCGGGTGCAGGCGGATAGACTGTCCAATTTGGGGTGG
The DNA here is from genome assembly GCA_036321105.1 of Dracaena cambodiana. NCBI lineage: Eukaryota > Viridiplantae > Streptophyta > Magnoliopsida > Asparagales > Asparagaceae > Dracaena > Dracaena cambodiana. The sequence goes on from JAYEPQ010000017.1 coordinate 15,427,081, forward strand.
TCGGGACTGCCCGTGCACCGTGCCGTGCATGTTCCAGCATGACAATGGTCCTGTTTGGGGTGAATGGTGCGGCTAGGACTGCCCCGAGCACCGTGCAGTGCGGGCTCTGACGGACGAATAATCCGGTTCGGGGCGGACTGACGTCCCGGTGCCTCGCGTGTTCGGGCGAAAGGTTGGTCTGGTTCGGGGCAGATGGCACTGTTGGGACTGCTCGCACATCGTGCCGTGCGGTTTTTGGTGCACAGACAGTCCTATTAGCGGCGGTCAGGAATGCTTGCACTCCGTACCTTATGCGTTCGGACAGACGGATGGTCCTGTTCGGGGCAGTCAGAGCTGCCTGTGCTCCGTGCCTTGTGGGTTCGGGCGGACGAACGGTCCAGTTCGAGGCGGATGGCACGGCCCGCGCACCTTGCCTTGCATGTTCTAGCGGACGGACGGTCTATATATATGTACATATATATATATATATCTGTGTGCGTGTGTATATAGGATAGTGCATTGCAGGTTCTGGCGGGCGAACGGTCCCGTTTGGGGCGGATGGAACTGCTTGTGCACTGTGCCGTTCGGGTTCGGGTTGATGGACGATCTGGTTCCCAACTCACACAGCGGAGACTGCCTGTTCACCTTGTTATGCTGGTTTGGGAAAATCAATGGTCCAGTACGAGGCGGATTGCACTGCCCGTGCACCGTGTCGTGCTGGTTCTGGAAGACAGATGGTCCAGTTTGGGGCATTCGGGATGCCCGCGCACCATGCCGCACATGTTCGAGTGGACGGACGGTACTATTCGAGGCTGTCGGGACCGCCCGCGCTCCGCGCCTTGCGGGTTTGGGCAGACGGACGGTCCGGTTCTGGGCGGATGGCGATGCCCGTGCATTGTGCCATGCAAGTTCAGGCGAACGGATGGTTCGGGGCAGTTGGGATTGACCGCGCTCTGTGCCTTAAAAGCTCGGGGCGGATGGCACTGCCCCCGAACCGGACCATGCACGGGCAGTCCCCGAACCATACAACAGTCCGTGCCTTGTGGGTTCGGGCAGATGGACGGCACTGTTCGGGGCGGTCGCGACTGCCGGCGCCTTGCGAGTTCTAGCGGACGGGGGTCGGGACTGCCCGTGAGCTGTCTGCTTCATGGTGGTCGGGGGCAGACAGACAGTCTGGCTCGGGGCAATCAGGACTGCCCGCGCACCATGCCTTGCTGGTTCAGGCGGATAGACAGTCCTGTTCAGGTCGAATGGCACTGCCCACGCACCATGCTGTGCGGGTTCCGGCATGGCGGACGGTCCTGTTAGGGGCGATCGGGACTGCCTGCTCACCGTGTCGTGCGAGTGCGGGCAGACGGTCCGGTTTGGGACGATGGCACTGTTCGGACTGCCCCGCGCACCATGCCGTGCGGGTTCTGGCTGAATGACATTCCTGTTTTGGGCGGATGGGATGGGAATGACTGCACTCCATGCCTTGCGGCTTCGTGCGGACGGACGGTCCGGCTCGGGGTGGATGGCACCGCCTGCGCGCTATACCGTTCAAGTTTCGGCATGACGGCCGGTCCATTTCAGGGCAGTCGGGACTGCCCGTGCTCTATTCCTTGCCAGTTCAGGCGGACGGATAATCCAGTTCGGGGTGAATGGCTCTGCCCGCGCACCATGCTGTGTAGGTTTAGGCGGATGGACGGTCCCAGTTCGGGGTGGATGGCATTTCTCGAGCACAGTACCGCGAGGGTTCCGGCATGATGGACGGTCCTATTCGGGGCGGATGGCACTGCCCGCACACCTTGTCGTGCAGGTTCATTCATGACGGACGGTCCGATTTGGGTCCGATGGCACTGCTCGTGCACCATACCATGCATTTTCTAGCAAACGAACAGTCCGGTTCGGGCAGTCGGGCCTGCGCACCATGCCTTGCGGGTTCAGGCATACGGACAATTTGGTTTGGAGCCGATAGCATAGCCAAGACTGCCCATGCACCGTGCCTTGTAGGTTCTGGTGGACGGACGGTCTGGTTTGGGTTGGATGGCTCTACCCACGCACTATGCAGTGTGGGTTCCGGCAGATGGATGGTCTGATTCGGGGCAGATATCATGGTTGGGACTCTCGCGCACTATGCCGTGCAGGTTCGGGCAAACGGATTGTCTTGCTTGGGGCGGTTGAGATTGCCCATTGCTCTGTGCCTTGCGGGTGTGGGTGGACGGACGGTCCGGTTCGGGGCAGTCTGAACTGCCTGCACATTGTTTCATGCGGGTTCAGGCAGACAAACGGTCCTATTCGGGGCGGTCGGGACTGCACGCGCAGCATGCCTTGCGGGTTCGGTCAGATGGACCATCCGTCCGCCTGAACATGCATGCCACGATGCGTGGGCAGTCCCAGCAGTGCCATCCGCCCCGAACAGTACCATCCATCCACCCGACCTCGTAAGGCACAGAGCGTGGGCAGTACCCGCAAGTTTAACCGGACCGTCTGTCCACCCGAACCCCCATGACCATCCATCACACAAGGTTTACGGCGGATGGCATTGTCCATGCACCGTGTCATGCGGGTTCAGGCGGACGGATGGTCTGATTCGGGGTGGATGGCTCGGCCGGGACTGCTCGCGCATCGTGCCATGACGGATGGTTTGGCTCAGGGCAGACGACACCACTTGTACTGCACGCGCACCATGCCATGTAAATTTGGGCTGATGGATGGTCCTGTCTGGGCGGTTAAGACTGCCCGCGCACCATGTCGTGTGTGTTCAGGCCGATGGACGGTCTGGTTCGGGTAGATGACTTGCAGGTTCGGGCAGGTGGACGGTTCCATTTGAGTTGGTCGAGACTGTTCATGGACCATGCCATGCAGTTATCGGTGGACGGACGGTCCGATTCAGGGTGGATGGCACAACACGGACTGCCCGCACACCGCGTCCTGACGGACGGTCCGGTTCGGGGCGGATGGCACTGCCCGCTCAGCGCGTCGTGCTGGATAGGGCCGACGCACGGTCCGGTTCGGGGCATATGGCACTACCAGCGCACCATGCCGTGCCGATTCTGACATGATGGACGGTCCAGTTCGGGATGGATGGCATGGCCACGCTTGCCCCGCACACTATGCTGTGCGGGTTTGGGCGGACGGACGGTCCTGTTCGGGTGGTCGGGACAGCCCGCGCACCATGCCGTGCGGGTTTTGGCGGATGGATGACATGGTGCGCAAGCAGTTCGAGGCGGATGGCACTTCCCGCGCACCATGCAGTGCGGGTTTGGGCGGATGGGACTACCCACGCTCCGTGGGTTCAGGGCAGATGGCACTACCCGCGCTCCTTGCCTTGCGGGTTTAGGTGGACGGATGGTACGGTGCAGGGTGGATGGAACTGCCTGCACTTTGTGCCTTGCTGGTTTGGGAGGACGGACGGTCCGGTTCGGGGCAGATGGCACTGCCCATGGACCTTGTTGTGCATGTTCGGGCTGACGGACAACCCGGTTTGGGGCGGATGGCATTGCCCACACACCATGCAGTGCGGGTCCGGGTGGACAGATGGCCTGGTTCGGGGTGGAGGGCACTATCCCGCGCACCGTGCCATGTAGGTTCAAGCAAACGAATGGTCATGTTCGGTCGTCTCAACAATGCTATCGGCCCCGCCCTAGATCCTCCATCATGGCGTGGTGCACGAGTAGTCCCGGCAGCCCCTAAAAGGACCGTTCGTCCGCCGTGCCTTGCAGGTTCGGGCAGACGGACGATCTGTATCAGGGCGGATGGTACTACCTCGAACTGTGCCATGTGGATACAAGCGAACGGAATATCTGGTTCGGGGCGAATGGCACAGCCGGTACTGTCTGCTCTTCGTGCCTAGCGGGTTCGGGCGGACGGAAGGTCCTGTTCGGGGCAGATGGAACTGCCCGCACACTGTGCCATGGAGGATCCGGTGTGACGGATTGTGTGGTTTGGTCCAGTGTGGGATCCAGCGTGACAGGTAGTCCGACCTCCTTGAATCAGACTGTCCATTTACCAGAACCCATGCTACACAGAGTGCGGGCAGTCACAACCGCCTTGTACAGGGTCGTCTGTCTGCCCACTTGAACTCGCAAAGCACGGAGAGCGGACGGTCTCTTCCGCCTCGAACCGAATCCTCCGTCCGTTCAAACCTTCACGGCACTGTGCATGGGCAGTGATCCGCCCCGAATGGGGCCGTCGCTCTTCCAGAACTCTCACGACATTGTGCATGGGCAGTGCCATCCACCCCAAACCGGGCTGTCGGTCTACCCGAACCCGCAAGGCACGGAGCGCGGGTAGTGGTATCCATCACAAACTGGACCACCCATCACGTCCAAACCCGCAAGGCAAGATCGCGAGCATCCCAACCACCCCAAGCCAGACGGATGGGAAGAATAGCACGGTCGGGACTGCCCACGCATCGTGCCTTGCGGGGTCGGGCGGATGGACGGCCCGTTTTGGGGTGGATGGCACTGCCCGCGCACCGTGCCGTGCGGGTTCAGGCGGACAGACAATCCGGTTTGAGACCGATGGCACTGTGTCGTGCGGACAGATGGTCCAGTTTTTGGCAGTCAGGATTGCCCACAATACGTGCTTTGCTGGTTTGGGCAGACAAACACTCCGGTTCAAGGCCAATGGCATGGCCCACGCACCGTGCCTTGCGAGTTCGGGCGGATGGATGGTCCGGTTAGGAGCAGTCGAGATTGCCCATGCACCGCGCCTTGCGGGTTCGGGTAGACATATGGTCTAGTTCGAGGCCGATAGCACGACCGGGACTGCCCGCGCACCATGTTGTGTCGGTTTTGCCAGACAGACATGCGGGTTTGGGCGAACAGAATATCGGCCCCAGTTCCCGCACGACATGGTACACAAGCAGTGTCATCTGCTATGGTTCGACTGCGCACCGTGCCTTGCAAGTTCAGGTAGACGGTACTACTCGCACACCACGCCTTGCAGGTTCGGGCAAACGGACGGTCCTGTTCTGGGTGGATGGCACTACCCGCGCATCGTGCTGTGCCGGTTCCGGCATGACGGACGGTCCTGTTCGGGGCAGTCGGGACGGTCCACTCACCATGCCGTGTGGGGGCAGGCAGACGGACGGTCCAGTTCAAGGTGGATGGCATGGCTAGGACTGCCCCACGTACTGTGCCGTGCGGGTTCTCACGGATGGACGGTCTGGTTTGGGGCGGATGGGACGGGAATGCCAGCACTCCGTGCCTTGTAGGTTCGGGCGAATGGACGGTCCGGTTCGAGGCGGATGGCACTGCCCGCGCACAGTGCCGGGCAGGTTCCGGCGTGATGGACGGTCTGGTTCGGGGCGGTCGGGACTACCAGGGCTCCTTGCCTTACCGGTTTGGGCAGAACGGTCCGGTTCGGGGCGGATGGCATAGCACACGCATTGTGCCGTGCGAGTTTCGGCAGATGGATGGTCTAGTTCGGGGAAGATAGAATGGTCGGGACTGCCCGTGCTCTGCGGCATGCAGGTTCGGGTGGACTGATGGTTCGGTTCAGGGGGATGGCAATGTTCACACACCATGCCGTGCGGGTTCTGTCGTGACGGACAGTCATGTTCGCAATGGATGGCACTACCCACGCACCGTGCCATACAAATTCGGGCATGACGGATGTCTGGTTCATGACCAATGGCACTGCCCGTGCACCATGTCGTGCGGGCTCAGGACGGTCAGGACTGCCCGCGTACCGTGCCGTGCCGGGCCGGTTCGGGGTGGTTGGGACTGCCCAGGCTCCATGCCTTGCCGGTTCGACCAGACGAACTAGCCAATTCGGGGTGGATGCCATTGCTCGCGCACCGTGCCATGCGGGTTCAGTCGTGATGGACGGTTTGGTTTGGGGTGGATGGCACTACCCTCGCACCATGCCATGCGAGTTCGGGCATGACGGACGGTCTAGATCAAGGCCGATGGCACTATCCGCGCATAATTCCGTGCGGGTTCGGGGTGGTCGGGACTGCCCGCGCACCGTGCCGTGCTGGTTCGGGTCGGTCGGAACTGCCCGTGCACAGTGCCGTGCGGGTTCGGTAGGACAAACGGTCTAGACAGACAGTTTGGTTCGGGGCCGATTGCATGGCCGGGACTGCTTGCATACCATGCCATGCTAGTTTGGGAGGACAAACGGTGCTCTTCGGTGCAGTTAGGACTGCCTGCGCTCTGTGCCTTTCAAGTTCGGGCAGACAAGCTGACCAGTTTGGGGCAGATGGCAATACCCGTGCACCATACCATACGGGTTCTAGTGGACGGATAGACCTATTCGAGGTGTATGGCACTGCGGATACTGCCCATGCACCATGCTATGCGAGTTCTAGAGGACGGATGGTCTGGTTTGGGGCAGATGGCACAGCCAGAACTACCCCATGCACCGTGTCGTGCGGGTTCTGGGGGATAGACACTCCATACTGACAGTCTAGTTCGTGGCCGATAGCACGGCCGGGACTGCCTTCGTACCATGCTATGCGGGTTTGAGCAGACAGACGGTGTTGTTTGGGGCAGTCAGGACTGCCTACGCTCCGTGCCTTGCAGGTTCGGGCAGACGGACGGTCCAGTTCGGGGCGGATGGCACTACCCGTGCACTACGTCATGCGGGTTCTAGCAGATGAATGGTCTAGTTCAAAGTGGATGGCACTGCGGATACTACCAACACACCGTGTCGTGTGGGTTCTAGCAGACGAACGGCCCGGTTCGGGGTGGATAGCACGGCCAGGACTACCCCGCACACCGTGCTGTGTGGGTTTGAGCAGATTAACGGTCCTGTTCGGCCGTCCCGACCGTGCTATCTCCCCCAAACCAGATCGTCTGTCATGGTGCGGTGTAGGAGCAGTCCTGATAGCCCCGAAATGGACTGTCCGTCCACCGTGCCTTCAGGGTTCGAGCGGACAGACTGTCCGATTCGGTGTGGATGGCACTGCCCGCACACCGTGCTGTGCGAATTTGGGCAATGGACGGTCCGGTTAGGGGAGGATGGCATCGCTAAATGTGCCTTGCAGGTTTGGGTGGATGGACGGTCCAGTTTAGAGCGGATGGAACTACCCCGCACCATGCCGTGTGAGACATGGGATGACAGATGGTCCGGTTCGGTCCGATGCGGTATCCGGCAATGACGGGTAGTCCCGACCTAGCCGAACCGGTTCGTCCGCATGTCAAAACACGCGTGGCACGGAGTGCAGACAATCCCGACCACCATAAATAGGATCGTCCGCCAGCTCGAACCAGCAAGGCACGGAGTACGGGCGGTCCTGTCTGCTCCGAACCGGATCCTCCGTCCATTCGAACCTACATGGCACTGTGCGCGAGCAGTGCCATCCACCCTGAATGTGGCCATCTGTCCACCTGAACCAGCATGGCACGGTGCGCAGGCTGTGCCATATGCCTCGAACCGGACCATTGGTCTGCCCTAACCAGCAAGGCACGGACAAGTTGGGCGAGTTTCAACATGATGGTCGGTCCAGTTCAAGGCAGTCGAAACTGCCTTTGCTCCCTGCCTTGTCGGTTCGGGAGGATGGACGGTCCAGTTTGGGGTGGATGTTACTGCCTGTGCACCATGCTGTGCGGGTTCTGGCGGACGGACGGTCCCAGTTTGGAGTGGATGGCACTGCTCACACATAGTGTCGCTGTGCGGGTTCCGGCAGACGGACGGTCCTGGTTCGGGGTGGATGGCACTGCTCACACATAGTGTCGCTGTGCTGATTCTGGCGAACGGACGGTCCTGGTTCGGGGTGGATGGCAATGCTCACACACAGTGTCGAGCGGGTTCCAGCGTGATGGATGGTCCTACTAGGGCGGATGGCACTGCCCGTGCACCGTGTCGTGCGGGTTAAGGCATGACGAATGGTCAGGTTCGGAGCTGATGGCACTTCCCACGCACCATACCGTGCGTGTTCTAGCAGACGGATGGTCCGGTTTGGAGCGATCGGGACTGCCCGCGTACCGTGCTGTGCTTGTTCTGGTAGACGGGCGGTTTGGAAGTATAGTCTGGTTCGGGGCTGATAGCATGGCCGAGACTACCCGCGCACGTGCCATGCATCTTCGGGCGAACGGATGGTCCGATTCAAGGTGGTCGGGACTGCTCGCGCTCCGTGCCATGCAGGTTCAGACGGATGGAAGGTCCGGTTCGGGGAGGATACCATGGCCAGGACGGCCCCGCGCGCCATGATGTGTGGGTTCGGGCATGACGAACGGTCCAGTTCATGGCGGATGGCATGGCCGGGATTGCCCCATGCGTCGTGCCGCACGGGTTCTGGGGCGGATGTCACGGACGGGATGGCCCACATACTGTGTCGTGCGGGTTCGAGTGGATGGGCAGTCCGGTTCGGGGCATATGGCACGGCCAGGACTGCCCCGCACATCGTGCCATGAGGATTCAGGTGCACGGATGGTCCATATATATGTACACACACACACACACACATATATATATGTGTGTGTGTGTGTGTGTATAGGGCAGTGCATTGCGGGTTCTGGCGGAAGGGCTGCCAGGTTCGGGCCAGTCGGGAGTGTCCGTGCACCATACCGTGTAGGTTCAGGTAGACAGACGGTCTTGTTCATGGCTATCGGGCTGCCCGCGCCTTGTACCTTGCAGGTTCGTGACGACGGACGGTGCGCGGCTCTGATGGATGGCCAGCTCACTGTGCCGTGCGGGTTCTAAAGGATGGCCGGCTTACTATGCCGTGCGGGTTCTGAAGGATGGACGGTCTGATTCAGGGCGAATGGCATGGCCTGGACGGCCCACGCACCATGCATTGTGGGTGCGGTCGGATAGACAGTTTGCTTCAGGGTGGATGGCATGGCTAGTATGGCCCCGCACACCGTGCCATGCAGATTCGGGAGTGACGAACAGTCCAGATCAAGGTGGATGGCCCGGCCAGTACTGACCCGCTCATGCCGTGCGGGCTATGGAGGATAGATAAACCGGTTCATGGCGAATGGCACTACCTGCAGACCGTGCCATGCTCGTTTGGGCAGTCGATGGTCCTGTTCGGGCAGTGAAGACAACCCGTGCTCTATGCCGTGTGGTTTCGGGTGCACGGACAGTCCTGTTAGGGGCAGTCGGGAATGCCTGCACTCCGTGCCATGCTAGTTTGGTCGGACAGATGGTCCTGTTCGGGGCAGTCGAAATTGCCCGTGCTCCGTGCCTTGCAGGTTTGGGCGGACAGACGGTCCTGTTCGGGGCAGTCGCGACTGTCGGCGCCTCGCGCCATACGAGTTAATGGTGGTCGCGGGCTGACGGACGGTCTGGTTTGGGGCCGTCGGGACTACCCACGCACCGTGCCATGCAGGTTTAGGCAAACGATGGTCCTGTTCGGGTTGAATGGCACTGCCCATGCACCGTGTTATGCGGGTTTCGACATGACGGACGGTCCTGTTCGGGGTGATCGGGACTGCCCACTGACCGTGTCGTGCGGATGCGAGCGGACGATCCGATTTGGGGCAGATGGCAAGGCCAAGACTGCCCCGCGCACAGTGCCGTGCGGGTTCTGGCTGAACGATGTTCCAGTTTGGGGCGGATGGGATGGGAATGACCACACTCCATGCTTTGCGGCTTCGTGCTGACGGACGGTCCGGTTTGGGGCAAATGGCACTGCGCGCGCACCGTGCCGTGCGGGTTTCGGCATGATGGTCGGTTCATTTTGGGGCGATCTGGACTGCCCTCTGGACTGCCCGCGCTCCGTGCCTTGCCGGTTTGGGCGAACAGACGATCTGATTTGGGGCAGATGGTGCTGCTCGCGCACCATGCTGTGCGGGTTCAGGCAGACGGACGGTCTCAGTTCAGGGCAGATGGCACTGCTTGCGCATAGTGCATGCAGGTTTTGGTGTGACGGACAGTCCTGTTCGGGGCAGACGGCACTGCCCGCACACCGTGTCGATGGACGGTCCGGTTCGGGGCTAATAGCACTGGCCGCGCACCTTACCATACATTTTCTAGTAGACCGACAGTCCAATGCGGGCAGTCGGGTCTGCCTGCGCACCATGTCGTATGGGTTCGAGTAGATGGAAGGGCTAGACAGATAGTTTGGTTTGGGGTTGATAGCATGGCCGGGACTGCCCACGCACCATGCCATGCGGGTTGGGACGGACGGACGGTCTTGTTCGGCCCGTCGGGACTGTCCACGCTCCGTGCCATGCGGGTTCGGGCGGGCAGTTCAGGTCGGGGCGGATGGCACTACCCGCGCACTGTGTCGTGGGCATTCTAACAGACGGATGGTCTGGTTCGGGGTGGATGGAATGGCCAGGACTGCCCCGCGCAATGTACCATGCGGGTTCGAGCAGATGGACTGTCCTGTTTGGAGCAATCGGGAATGCCCGCGCACCGTGCCATGCAAGTTCTGACAGACAGACGGTCCGGCTTGAGGAGGATGGGACGGGGCTACCCGTGCTTCGTGCCTTGTTGGTTTGGGCAGACGAACGGTCCTGTTTGAGGCCAATAGCACGGTCTGGAGTGAACCGCGCACTGTTCTTTGCGGGTTCAGACTGTCCTGTTCGTTGCGTTCGGGACTGCCCGTGCTCCGTGCTTTGCTGGTTTATGCATACAGACAGTCTTTTTCGGGACCGATAGCACAGCTAGGACTACCCATGCACTGTGCCTTGCGGGTTTGGGTGGACGGACGGTTCGGTTCGGGATGGATGACTCTACCCGCGCACTATGCCGTGCGGGTTCCGGTGGACGGATCGTCTGATTCAGGGCAGATAGCACGGTCAGGACTCTCGCGCACCGTGCCTTGCAGGTTCGAGTGGACGAACTGTCTTGCTCAGGGCAGTCAAGACTGCCCGTGCTCCGTGCCTTGCGGGTGTGGGCAGACGGACTGTCCTATTCGGGGCAGTCGGGACTGCCCGTGCAACATGCCTTGCGAATTCGGTCGGACGGACCATCCGTCCACCTGAGCAAGCAATGCATGATGCGTGGGCAGTCCAGCAGGGCCATCCGCCTCAAACAGTACTGTCCGTTCACCCAAACTCGTAAGGCACAGAGCGTGGGCAGTACCCGCAAGGTTATCGGCCCTGAACCAGACCAGTCATCCACCCGAACCCGCACGACACGGACAGACGAACAGTCTGGTTCAGGGCAGATGGCACTGTCTGCACACCGTATCGTGCTTGTTCAGGCAGACGGATGGTCCGATTCGGGGTGGATGGCCCGGCCGGGCCTGCTGGCGCACCATGCCATGATGGTACTACTGGTAATGCACGCGCACCGTGCCATGCAAGTTTGGACAGATGGGACCTGTTATGAGCAGTCGATACTACGGATAGTCTGGTCGGGGCAGATGGCACTGCCCATGCTCTATGACTTGTGGGTTCGGGTAGGTGGACGATCCTATTTGAGGTGGTCATGACTGCCCGTGGACCGTGCCGTGCATGTATCGGTGGATGGACAGTTCGATTCAGGGCAGACAACATGGCATGGACTGCCCGCACACCGTGCCCTGACGGATAGTCCGGTTCGGGGCGGATGGCACTGCCCGTTCACCGTGCCATGCTAGTTTGGGCGGATAGACGGTCTAGTTAGGGGCGGATGGCACTACCAATGGGCGGTTTGGGCGGACGGACGGTCCGGTTCGGGGCAGTCCGGTGTGATGGATGGTCCGGTTTGGGACAGATGGCACGGCCAAGTCTGCCATGTGCACCATGCCTGCGGGTTTGGTCGGACGGATGGTCCTGTTCCGGCAGTCAGGACGGCCCACGCACCGTGCCGTGCGGGTTTTGGCGGACAGACGGCATGGTACGCGAGTAGTCTGTCCGGTTCGGGGCGAACGACACTGCCCGCGCACCGTGCAGTGTGAGTTCGTGTAGACGATCCAGTATGGGGTGGATGGGACTACTCATGCTCCGTGCCTTCCAGGTTCGGGGCGGATGGCATTGCCCGTGTACCTTACCTTGTGGGTTCAGGTGGACGGACGGTACTGTTCGGGCTGGTCGGGACTCATCGTGCTCCACACCTTGCAGGTTCAGGCGGACGGACTGTCCGGTGCGGGGTAGATGGAACTGCCAGCGCTTTGTGCCTTGGGGGTTTGGGTAGACGGACTGTCCGGTTCGGTGTCGATGGCACTGCCCGCGCACCTTGTCGTGCAGGTTCGGGTAGACGGACAGCCAGGTTCGGGACAGATGGCACTGCCCACACACCATGCTGTGAGGGTCTTGGTGGACGATTGGCCTGGTTTGGGGTGGAGGGCACTATCCCGCGCACCTTGCCATGCTGGTTTAGGCAGATGAACGGTCCTGTTCGGTCGTCTGGACCGTGCTATCGGCCCCGAACTAGACCGTCCGTCATGGCACTGTGCACGAGCAGTGCCGACAGCCCCGAAAAGGACCGTTCGTCCACTATGCCTTGAAGGTTCAGGCGAACAGACGGTCTGTTTCAGGGCGGATGGTACTGCCTGTGCACCGTGCTGTGCAGGTTCAGGCAGACGGACGGTCCGGTTCATGGCAGATGGCACGGCTGGTACTGCTAACTCAACGTGCATTGCGGGTTCGGGTAGACGGACAGTTCGGTTCGGTGCGGATGGAACTGCCCGTGCACCGTGCCATGTAGTATCCGATGTGACGGATGGTCCGGTTCGGTCCTGTGTGGGATCCGGCATGACGGGTAGTCCTGACCTCCCCGAACCGAACCATCCATTTGCCAGAACTCGTGCGGCACGGAGTGCGAGCAGTCCCGATCACCTTGAACAAGACTGTCCGCCCTCCCAAACTCGCAAGGCATAGAGCACGGGCGGTCCCATCCACACCGAACCGGATCCTCCATCCTTTCGAACCTTCACGGCACTGTGCGTGGGCAGTGCCATCCGCCCCGAATGGAGCCGTCGCTATGCCAGAACCCGCACGACACTATGCACGGGCAGTGCCATCCGGTCCGAACCAAGCCGTCGGTCTGTCTGAACCCGCAAGGCAAGGAGCACAGGCAGTGTTATCCGTCCAAAGGCCGATAGCACGGCCGGGACTGCTTGTGCATCGTGACCTGTGTGTTCGAGTGGCGAATGGTTCGATTCGGGGTAGTCGGGACTGCTCGCGCTCCGTGCCAAGTAGGTTCGGGAGGATGCCATGGCCAGGACTACCCCGCATGCCGTGCCATGTGAGTTCAGGCGTGATGGACGGTCCAGTTCATGGCGAATGGTGCAACCGGGACTGCCCCGCGGGCCGTGTCGTTCGGGTTTTTGGGCGGATGGCATGGACGGGACAGCCCGCACACTGTGCCTTGGGGGTTCGGGTGGATGGACGGTCTAGTTCAGGGCAGATGGCACAGCCAAGACTGCCCTGCGTACCGTGCCATGGTGATTCGAACGGATGGATGGTCCATATATATGTACATACACACACACACACACATATATATATATATATATATATATCTTTGTGTGTGTGTGTGTGTATATAGGGCAGTGCAGTTCGGGTTATGGCAGAAGTACTGTCTGGTTCGAGGCGGTCAGGAGTGCCCGCGCACCATACCGTGTAGTTTCGGGCAAATAGACGGTCGTGTTCAGGGCTGTCAGGGCTGCCAGCGCTCCGTACCTTGCGGGTTCAGGCAGACGAACGGTTCGGTTCGAGATGGTCGAGACTATCCACTCCATGATTTGCAGGTTCGGGGGGACAAAAGGTCTGGTTCGGGGCGGATGGCACTGCCCCCGAACAGGACCGTGCGCGGGTAGTCTCGACCTCCCCGAACTAGACCGTATGTCCGCCAGATCCCGCACACATAGAGCGCGAGCAGTCCCGACCGCCCCAAATAGAACCGTCCGTCCGCCTGAACCCTCAAGGCATGGAGTGCGGGCAGTCCCGTCCGCCCCGCACCGGGCTATCCTTTCGTTCAAACCAGCATGGCACGGTGCACGGGCAGTACCATCTGCCCCGAACAGGGCCCTCGGTCTACTCGAACCGGTAATGCACGGAGACTGGCAGTCCCATCAATCCCGAACCGAATCGTCCGTCATGCCCGAACCTGCAAAGCAAGATTTGCAGCCAGTCTTGTCTGCCTTGAACTGGACGGGCGGTGCGGATAGCACATGCACTGTGCCTTGCAGGTTTAGGATGGATGGCGCTACTAGCGCACCGAGCCGTGCGAGTTCTGGCAGACCGACGGTCCCGTTCGGGGTGGAGAGCACTGCCCGTGCAAAGTGTCGTGCGGGTTCGAACGGACGGACGATCTGGTTCAGGGTGGACGGGACTGCCAACGCTCCGTGCCGTGCGGGTTTTGGCGGACAGACGGCATGGTACATGAGTAGTCTGTCCGGTTCGGGGTGAACGACACTGCCCGCGCACCGTGCAGTGTGAGTTCGTGTAGACGATCCAGTATGGGGTGGATGGGACTACTCATGCTCCGTGCCTTCCAGGTTCGGGGCGGATGGCATTGCCCGTGTACCTTACCTTGTGGGTTCAGGTGGACGGACGGTACTGTTCGGGCTGGTCGGGACTCATCGTGCTCCACACCTTGCAGGTTCAGGCGGACGGACTGTCCGGTGCGGGGTAGATGGAACTGCCAGCGCTTTGTGCCTTGGGGGTTTGGGCAGACGGACTGTCCGGTTCGGTGTCGATGGCACTGCCCGCGCACCTTGTCGTGCAGGTTCGGGTAGACGGACAGCCAGGTTCGGGACGGATGGCACTGCCCACACACCATGCTGTGAGGGTCTTGGTGGACGATTGGCCTGGTTTGGGGTGGAGGGCACTATCCCGCGCACCTTGCCATGCTGGTTTAGGCAGATGAACGGTCCTGTTCGGTCGTCTGGACCGTGCTATCGGCCCCGAACTAGACCGTCCGTCATGGCACTGTGCACGAGCAGTGCCGACAGCCCCGAAAAGGACCGTTCGTCCACTATGCCTTGAAGGTTCAGGCGAACAGACGGTCTGTTTCAGGGCGGATGGTACTACCTGTGCACCGTGCTGTGCAGGTTCAGGCAGACGGACGGTCCGGTTCATGGCAGATGGCACGGCTGGTACTGCTCACTCAACGTGCATTGCGGGTTCGAGTAGACGGACAGTTCGGTTCGGTGCGGATGGAACTGCCCGTGCACCGTGCCATGTAGTATCCGATGTGACGGATGGTCCGGTTCGGTCCTGTGTGGGATCCGGCATGACGGGTAGTCCTGACCTCCCCGAACCGAACCATCCATTTGCCAGAACTTGTGCGGCACGGAGTGCGAGCAGTCCCGATCACCTTGAACAAGACTGTCCGCCCTCCCAAACTCGCAAGGCATAGAGCACGGGCGGTCCCATCCACACCGAACCGGATCCTCCATCCTTTCGAACCTTCACGGCACTGTGCGTGGGCAGTGCCATCCGCCCCGAATGGAGCCGTCGCTATGCCAGAACCCGCACGACACTATGCACGGGCAGTGCCATCCGGTCCGAACCAGGCCGTCGGTCTGTCTGAACCCGCAAGGCAAGGAGCACAGGCAGTGTTATCCATCCAAAGGCCGATAGCACGGCCGGGACTGCTTGTGCATCGTGACCTGCGTGTTCGAGTGGCGAATGGTTCGATTCGGGGTAGTCGGGACTGCTCGCGCTCCGTGCCAAGCAGTATCGGGAGGATGCCATGGCCAGGACTACCCCGCATGCCGTGCCATGTGAGTTCAGGCGTGACGGACGGTCCAGTTCATGGCGAATGGTGCAACCGGGACTGCCCCGCGGGCCATGTCGTTCGGGTTTTTGGGCGGATGGCATGGACGGGACAGCCCGCGCACTGTGCCTTGGGGGTTCGGGTGGATGGACGGTCTAGTTCAGGGCAGATGGCACAGCCAAGACTGCCCTGCGTACCGTGCCATGGTGATTCGAACGGATGGATGGTCCATATATATGTACATACACACACACACACACACACACACATATATATATATATATATATATATATATATATATATATCTTTGTGTGTGTGTGTGTGTATATAGGGCAGTGCAGTGCGGGTTATGGCGGAAGTACTGTCTGGTTCGAGGCGGTCAGGAGTGCCCGCGCACCATACCGTGTAGTTTCGGGCAAATAGACGGTCGTGTTCAGGGCTGTCAGGGCTGCCAGCGCTCCGTACCTTGCGGGTTCAGGCAGACGAACGGTTCGGTTCGAGATGGTCGAGACTATCCACTCCATGATTTGCAGGTTCGGGGGGACAAAAGGTCTGGTTCGGGGCGGATGGCACTGCCCCCGAACAGGACCGTGCGCGGGTAGTCTCGACCTCCCCGAACTAGACCGTATGTCCGCCAGATCCCGCACACATAGAGCGCGAGCAGTCCCGACCGCCCCAAATAGAACCGTCCGTCCGCCTGAACCCTCAAGGCATGGAGTGCGGGCAGTCCCGTCCGCCCCGCACCGGGCTATCCTTTCGTTCAAACCAGCATGGCACGGTGCACGGGCAGTACCATCTGCCCCGAACAGGGCCCTCGGTCTACTCGAACCGGTAATGCACGGAGACTGGCAGTCCCATCAATCCCGAACCGAATCGTCCGTCATGCCCGAACCTGCAAAGCAAGATTTGCAGCCAGTCTTGTCTGCCTTGAACTGGACGGGCGGTGCGGATAGCACATGCACTGTGCCTTGCAGGTTTAGGATGGATGGCGCTACTAGCGCACCGAGCCGTGTGAGTTCTGGCAGACCGACGGTCCTGTTCGGGGTGGAGAGCACTGCCCGTGCAAAGTGTCGTGCGGGTTCGAACGGACGGACGATCTGGTTCAGGGTGGACGGGACTGCCAACGCTCCGTGCCTTGCAGGTTCCGGCGGACGGACGGTCCTATTCAGGGTGGTTGGGACGGCCCGTGCACGGTCAAGTTTGAGGGCGGTGCCATCCGCCCCGACCCAGACCTTCCGTCTGCCCGAACCTGCAAGGCACGGAGTGCGGGCAGTCCCAACCTCTTCGAATCGGACCATTTGTCCACGTGAACCCGCAAGGCACAGAGCGCAGGCAGTGCCATCCGCCCCGAAATGGCCCCTCCTTCCGCCTGGACCCGCAAAGCACGGTGCGGGGGCAGTGCCATCAACCCCGAACCAGACCGTCTGTCTGCCCGAAGCCAACAATCCTGGCCGTGCTTCGGCCCCAAATAGGACCGTCCGTCTGCCCGAAGCGGAAAGGCTTGGAGTGCGGGAAGTCTCGACCACCCGAATAGCACCGTTTGTTTGCCAAAACTAGCACGATGCCATCCGCCTCAAACAAGACTGTTCGTCCGCCCCGAACTTGCATGGCACAATGCGCGGGTAATGCCATCCGCCCCAAACCGGACTGTCCGCCCGCACCCGCAAGGTACGGAACATGAGCAGTCCCGACCGTCCCAAACCAGATCGCAAGTCCATTCGAACCCACATGGCATGGTACACAGGGCAGTCCCAGCCATGCCATCCACCCCGAACTGGACCGTCTGTCTGCCTGAACTCACCAGGTACGGAGGGCGGGCAGTCCTGACCGCCTTGAACAAGACCGTCCGTCCACCCGATCCCACAGAACACGGTACGTGGGCTATCCCGACCACACTATAGGCCCCGAAACCCGCAGGACATGGTACACGGGCAGTGCCATCCACTTCAGTTCAACTGCGCATCGTGCCTTACAAGTTCGGGCAGACGGCACTACCCGCACACCGTGCCTTGCAGGTTCAGGCAAATGGACGGTCCTGTTCGGGGTGGATGGTACTGCCCGCGCACCGTGTTGTGCCGGTTCAGGCATGATGGATGGTCCTGTTCGGGGCGATCGGCACTTCCAGTCACCGTGCCATGCGGGGGTGGGCAGATGGATGGTCCGGTTCGAGGCAGATGGAATGGCCAGGACTATCCTGTGAGCTGCGCCGTGCGGGTTCGGGAGGACAGACAGTCCACACGGACAGTGCAATTCGGGGCTGATAGCATGGTCGAGACTGCCTGCGTACCATGCCATACAGTTTCCAGTGGACAGACGGTGTTGTATGGGGCAGTCAGGGCTGCCTACGCTCCATGCCTTGTCGAATCGGGCAAACAGACTGTCCGGTTTGGGGCGGATGGCACTGCCCGTGCACTATACCGTGCAGGTTCTAGACTGATGGCATGGAGCGCGGGCAGTGCAATCTGCCATGAATGGGACCGTCGATCCGCTAGAACCCTTACGACACGATGCGCGGGCAGTGCCATCCACCTCGAATCAGGTAGTCGGTTCTGCCTGAACCTGCAAGGCACGGAGCGTGGGTAGTCCCATCCGCCCTGAACCAGACCGTTCGTTCGAACCTACACGACACTGTGTGCGGGCAATGCCATCTGCCACGAACGGGTTCATCGGCCCGATAGAGCACGCACGGCACGGTGCACGGTCAGTGTCATCCGCCCAGAACTAGACCATCTGTCTGCCCGATGGCCAGACGGATGGTCCAGTTTGCGGCAGATGGCACTGCACCTGCAAGGAACGAAGCACGGATGGGACTGGCCCAAGCACCTTGTCGTGTGGGTTCTGGCGGATGAACGGTCCGGTTTGGGGCAGCCGAGACTGCTCGCGCACTGTGCCTTGCTGGTTCTACCGGACGAACTATTCGATTCGGGCTGATGGGACAAGACAGCCCGCACATAGTGTCGTGGTGTTCGGGCTGACAGATAGTCTGGTTCGGGGCGGATGGCACTACTTGGACTGCCCAGACACTGTGCCGTGCGGTTTCGAGCGCATAGACAGTCCTGTTAGGGGCAGTTGGGATGCCAACACTCCGTGCTGTGTGGGCTCAGGTGGATGGACATTCCCGTTTGGAGCGGTCGGGACAGCTCACGCTTTGTGCCTAGCTGGTTCGGGCAGACGGACGGTCCGATTCGAGCGGACGGATGATCCAATTCGGGGCAGGTGGCACGGCCCGTGCACCTTGCCTTGAAGGGTCGTGTGGACGAACAATCCTATACAGGATGCTCGGGACTACCCACTCACCGTGCCGTGGAGGTTCTGGCGAACGAACGGGTTCCGTGCGGGTTTCGATGGATGGATGGTCCGGTTCGAGGCGGATGGAACGGCCAGAACTGCCCCGTGCATCGTGCCATGAAGGTTCGGGCATGACGGAAGATACATATATATATATGTACATTTTTATGTGTATATATGTATAGGGCAGTGCATTGCGAGTTCTGTCGGACAGATGGTCCGGTTCGGAGCGGATGGTACTGCCCGCGGACCATGCCTTTTGGGTTCCGGTTGATGGACGGTCCGTTTCGGGGCCGCTCACACAACCAGGATTGTCCGCACACCATGTCGTGTTGGTTCGAGCAGACTGACAGTCCAGTTCGGGGCGGATGGCGCTGCCCTCACCCCATGCCGCGTGGGTTATGGTGAACGAACGGTCCAGATCGGGGCGGATGGAACAACCAGAACTACTTCGTGTGTCGTGCCGTGTGGGTTTGGACATGATGGATGGTCCATAATATGTACATATATATGTATGTGTACATATATATGTCATTACGGGTTCTAGAGGATGGTCCGATTCTAGCGGATGGACGGTCCGGTTTGGTGCGGATGGCACTGCCCACGCACCATGTCGTGCTGGTTCGGGCATACCGATGATCCGGTTTGGGGCAGATGGCACTACCCTCGCACCGTGCTGTCACGGATGGTCCAGTTTGTGGCGGATGGGATGGGACTGCCTGCGCTTCGTGCCTTGCGGGTTTGGACAAACGGATTGTCCCATTCGGGGTTGATGGCACTATTTGTGCGTAGTGCCGTAAGGGTTTGGGCGGACCGACTATCTGATTTGGGGCGGATGGCACTACAAGGACTGCCTGAACATCATGTCGTGCTGGTTCGGGTGGACGGACGGTCCAGTTCGGGGCCGATAGCATGGCCAGGACTGCCCGCGCACCGTGCCGCAAGGGTTCTTGTGGATAGACGGTCTTGTTCGAGCAGAATGGCATGGTCAGGACTGGCCCACTCACCGTTCCGTGCGGGTTCTGGCAGACGGTCGTTCTGGTTCGGGGCAGATAACACTGCCCGTGCACCATGCAGTGCGAGTTCGTGTAGATGGATGTTCCGGTTCGGGGCGGTCGGGACCACTCGCGCTCCGTGCCTTTCGAATTAGGGCGGAGAAACACTCCAGTTCTAGGTGGATGGCACAACCAGGACTGGCCCGCTCCATGCCGTGCGGGTTCTGGCCGATGGAACGGGCAGGACTGCCCCACACACCGTTCCATGAGGGTTCGGGCGGACGGACGGTCAGATTCGCTGAGGTCGGAAATGCCCGCGCTCTTTGGCTGGTTTAGGCAGATGGACAGTCCATATATATGTACACACACACACATATATGTGTGTGTGTGTGTGTGTATATATATATATGGTGGTGCATTGTGGTTTCTGGAGGATGGACGATACAGTTCAGGGCAGATGGCACTGCCCGTGTACCGTGCCTTGCCGATCGGGTCGGACGGGTGGTCCGGTTCGGGGCCGATAGAATGGCTAGGACTGCCCGCGCACCATATCGTGCAGGTTCTGGCAGATGGACGGTCCAGTTGGGAGTGGTCAGGACTACCTACGCACCATGCCGTGCGGGTTCGGAAGGACGGACGGTCCTATTCGGGGCGATGCGGACTGCCCGCGCTCCATGCCTTGCTGGATCAGGCGGACGAACGGTCTAATTTGGGGCGGTCGGGACTGCAAATATTCCGTGCCTTGGGGGTCTGGGCAGACGAAAGGTCTAGTTCGGGGCGGATGGCACTGCCCCTGAACCGGACTGTGCGTGGGCTGTCTTGACCTCCCTGAACCGGATCGTCCCTCTACCAGAACCTGCAAGAGACAGAGCACTGGTTGTCCCGACCATGCCAAAAAAGACCGTCCATTTGCCCAAACCCAACGCGTGGTGCGTGGGCAGTCCCATCTGCGCCGAACCGGACCGTCCATTCAAACCCGCACGACACTGAGCGCGGGCAATGCCATTCGCCTTGAATAAGACCGTTGGTCTGCTAGAACCCTCACGGCATGGTGCACGGGCAGTGCCATCTGCCTCGAACCGGGTAGTCAGTTTTGCACAAACCAGCGAGGCATAGAGCGTGGGCAGTCCCGTCCGCCCTGAACCGGACTGTCCATTCGAACCTACAAGGCACTATAAGTAGGTAGTGTCATCCACCCAGAACCGGACTGTTCGCCTGCCCAAACCTGCATGGCACGGCTAGCAGACGGTCCTGTTCAGGGAGGTCGGGCAATCCCGACGGGCGGACAGACAGTCCGGTTTGGGTTGGATGGCACTGCCAGGGCACCGTGTCGTGAGGGTTCGCACAGTCGGGAATGCCCACGATCCGTGCGTTGTGGCTTCATACGGACGGATGGTCCGGTTCAGGGCGGCTTGCACTGCCTGCGCACCATGCCGGGCGGGTTTGGCGTGACGGTTGGTCCAGTTCAAGGTGGTCAGAACTGGCAGCGCTTCATGCCTTGTTGGTTCAAGCGGATGGACGGTCCGGTTTGGGGCGGATGGCACTACCCGAGCACCATGCTGTGCGGGTTCTGACGGATGGACGATCCCGGTTCGGGGTGGATGGTCGTCCCGAACCGAATCGTCTATCACGCCCGAACCAGCAAAGCAAGATTCGCAGCCAGTCTTGTCCGCCATGAACTGGACGGACGATGCGGATAGCATTGTCAGGATTTCTCGTACACCGTGCTTTGCGGGTTTAGGGTGGATGACACTACCCGCGCACCAAGCAATGCGGGTTATGGTGGACCGACGGTCCCGTTCCAGGTGGACGGGACTGCCAACGCTATGTTCCTTGCAGGTTCGAGCGGACGGACGGTCCTATTTGGGGTTGTTGGGAAGGCCCGTGCACGGTCTGGTTTGAGGGCAGTGCCATCCGCCCCGACCTGGACCTTTCGTCTGCCCGAACCTGCAAGGCACGGAGTGCGGGTAGTCCCAACCTCCCCGAATCAGACCATTCATCCACCTGAACCTGCAAGGCATGGAGCGCGGGCAGTGCCATCCACCCCGAAATAGACCGTCCATCCACCTGGACCCGCACGGCATGGTGCGGGGGCAGTGCCATCAACCCTGAACTAGACCGTCTGTCTGCAAGAAGTGGGCAATCCCGGCCATGCTATTTGCCCCGAACAGGACCGTCCGTCCGCCCGAAGCCGCAAGGCTCAGAGTGCGGGCAGTCTTGACTACCGTGAATAGGACTGTTCGTCTGCCAAAACTATCACGATGCCGTTCGCCTCGAACAAGACTGTCCGTCCGCCCCGAACCTACATGGCAAAATGCGCGGATAATGCCATCCACCCCGAACTGGACTGTCCGCCCGCACCTGCAATGTACGGAATGCGTGCAGTCTCGACTGTCCCGAACCAGATCGTAAGTCCACCTGAACCCACACGACATGGTATGTGGGGCAGTCCTAGCCATGTCATCCACCATGAACTGGACCGTTCGTCCGCCCAAACTCGCAAGGTACGGAGCGCAGGCAGTCCTGACCGCCCGGAACAGGACCACCTGTCGTCCCGATCCCACACAGCACGGTGTGCGGACAGTCCTGACCACGCTATCGACCCCGAAACCCACACGACATGGTACACGGGTAGTGCCATCTGCTCCAATTCGACTGTGCATCGTGCCTTGCAGGATCAGGCAGATGGGACTACTAGCACACCGTGCCTTACAGGTTTAGGCGGCCGGAATGTCCTGTTCGGGGTGGATGGCATAGCCCGTGCACCGTGCCGTGCCGGTTCCGGCATGACGGACGGTCCTGTTCGGGGCGGTCGGGACTGCCCACTTACCGTGCCGTGTGGGGCGGGCGGACAGACGGTCCGGTTCAAGGCGGATGGCATGGCTAGGACTGCCCCGAGTACTATGCCGTGCGGGCTCTCACAAATAGACGGTCTGGTTTGGAGCAGATGGGACGGGAATGCCAGCACTCCGTGCCTTGTGGGTTCGGGCGAATGGACGGTTCGGTTCGGGGCAGATGGCACTGCCCGTGCGAGGAGGTTCTGGCATGATGGATGGCCCGGTTCGGGGCGGTCGGGACTGTCCAGGCTCCTTGCCTTGCCGGTTAGGGCAGACAGACAGTCCAATTCGGTGTGGATGGCACAGCACGCGCACCGTGCCATGCAAGTTTCGGTAGATGGATGGTCTAGTTTGATAGCACTGTCGGGACTGCCCGCGCTCAATGGCTTGCAGGTTCGGGTGGACGAATGGTTCGTTTAGGGGCAGATGGCACTGCTCACGCACCATGCTGTGCAGGTTCCATCGTGATGGACGGTCTGGTTTGCGGCGGATGACACTGCCCGTGCACCGTGCCGTGCGGGTTCGAGCATGATGGACGGTTTGGTTCACGACCAATGGCACTACCCGTGCACCATGTCGTGTGGGTTCAAGGCTGTCGGGACTGCCCGCGCACCGTGCCATGCCGATTCGGAGTGGTCGGGACTACCCGGGCTCCTTGCCTTGCCAGTTTGGGTGGATGAACAGTCCGATTTGGGGCGGATGGCACTGCTGGCGCACCGTGCCGTGCGAGTTCAGGCATGATGGACGGTCTTGTTTGGAGCGGATGGCACTGCACTCGCATCGTGCAGTGCGAGTTCGGGCATGACAGACACTCCGGTTCAGGGCCGATGGCACTGCCCATGCACCATGCCGTGTAGGTTCAGGGCGGTTGGGACTATCCGTGCAGCTTGCCGTGGTGGTTCGGGTCGGTCAGGACTGCTCGCACACAGTGCCGTGCGGGCTCGGGAGGACGAACAGTGCAGATGGACAGTTTGGTTCGGGGCCGATAGCACAGCCTGGACTGCCCGCATACCCTGCCATGCAAGTTCGGGCGGACAGACGGTGCTCTTTGGCACAGTCAGGACTGCCTGCGCTCTGTGCCTTGCAGGTTCCCGCGGATGAGCGGACTGGTTCGGGGCAGATGGCACTCCCCGTGCACCATGCCGTGCAGGTTCTAGCGGACGAATGGTCCGGTTGAGGCGGATGGCAATGTGGATACTGCCCACGCACCGTACCGTACGAGTTCTGGAGGACGGACGGTCCAGTTTGGGGCAGATAGCACGGCCAGGACTACCCCACGAACCATGTCGTGCTAGTTTGGGAGGATGGACTTTGTAGTTCGGGGACGATAGCATGGCCGGGACTGCCCACGTACCATGCCATATGGGTTCAGGCAGAGAGACGGTGTTGTTTGGGGCAGCCAGATCAGCCTATGCTCCGTGCCTTGCTGGTTCAGGAGGACGGATGGTCCGGTTTGGGACAGATGGCACTGCCGATGCACTATACCATGAAAGTTCTAGCGGACGAATTCTCTAGGTCGGGGCGGATGGCACTGCAGATACTGTCTGCACATCATGTTGTGCTGGTTCTGGCAGATGAACGCCCCGGTTCGGGGCAGATGGCACGGCCATGACTACCCCACTTGCCGTGTCGTGCTGGTTTGGGCGGACGAACTGTCCTGTTCGGCTATCCCGACCGTGCTATCTGCCCCAAACCAGACCATCTGTCATAGTGCGGTGTAGGAGTAGTCCCGACAACCTCGAAAAGGACCGTCCATCCATTGTGCCTTCATGGTTCGGGCAGACGGATGGTCCGATTCAGGGCGGATGGCATTGCCCCCGAATCGGACTATGCATGGGCAGTCCCGAGCTCCTCGAGCCGGACCGTCCCTCTGCCAGAACTCACAAGGCACGGAGCACGGGCTGTCCTGACCGCCACAAATAGGATCGTCCGTTTGCCTGAACCCGCAATGCAAAGAGCGTGGGTAGTCCTGTCTGCCCCAAACCAAACTGTCCATTCAAACCCGAATGACACTGACAGCGAGCAGTGGCATCCTCCCCGAATTGGCCCATCAGCCCAAACCCGCAAGGCACGACAGACGGACGGCCCTGTTTGGGGCGGTCGGGCAGTCCCAGCTGGCGAACAGACGGTCCGATTTGGGTCGGATGGCACTACCCACGAATCGTGTCGTGCTGGTTCTGGCGGATGGATGGATTGGTTTGGGGCGGATGGCACTGCACCCGCAAGGCACGGAGCACTGATGGGACTGGCTATGAACTGCACCTTGAGGGTGCAGGCGGATAGACGGTCCTATTTGGGTCGAATGACACTACCCACGCACCGTGCTGTTCAGGTTCCAGCGTGACGGACGGTCCTCTTCAGGGCGATCGGGGCTGCTCGCTCACCGTGCAGTGCGGGTGCAGGCAGACGGTCCGGTTCGGGGTGGATGGCATAGCCAGGACTGCCCCGCGCACCGTGCCATGCGGGTTCTGGTTGAGCGACGTTCCAGTTTGGGGCGGTTTGAGCACCGTGCCATGCGAGTTGGGGCGGACGGACGGTCCTGTTCAGGGTGTTAGGACTTCCCGAGCTCCGTGCCTTGCGGGTTCAGGCGGACGGTCCAGTTCAGGGCGGATGGCACTGCCCGCGCACTTTGCCGGGCAAGTTCTAGTGGACGGATGGTCCGATTTGGGGTGGATAGCATAGCCAGGACTGCCCCGCGCAATGTGCCGTGCAGGTTCGTGTGGATAGACTGTCCTGTTCGGAACAATCGAGAATGCTTGCGCACCGTGTCGTGCAATTTCTGACGAACGGACGGTCCGATTAGAAGCAGATGGGACGAGACTACCCGTGCTTCATGCTTTGCGGGTTTTGGCGGACAGACGGTCCTGTTCGTGGCCTATAGCACGATCGGGACTGCACCATGCACCGTGCCTTGCATGCTTGGACTATCCTGTTCGTGGGGGTCGAGACTGCCCGCGCTCTGTGCCTTACAGATTCAGGCATGCAGACAATCTGGTTTGGGGCCGATAGCACAGCCGGGACAACCCACGCGCTGTGCCTTGCAGGTTCGGGTGGACGGACGGTCCAGTTTGGGTTGGATGGTTCCATCCGCGCACTTTGCCGTGCGGGTTCCGGCGGACGGATCGTCTGATTCGAGGTAGATAGCACGGTCGGGACTCCCGCATACCGTGCCTAGCAGGTTCGGGTGGAAAGACTGTGTTGTTCAGGGTGGTCGAGACTGCCCGTGCTTCGTGCCTTGTTGGTGTGGACAGAAGAACGGTCTGGTTTGGGGAGGACGGGACTGCCCGTGCTTCGTGCCTTGCGGGTGTGGGCAGACGAACGGTCCTGTTCGGGGCGGTCGGGACTGCCTGTGCATCATGCCGTGTGGGTTCGGGCAGATGAACGGTCTGGTTCAGGGCGGTCGGGACTGCCCACACAACGTGCCTTGCGGGTTCGGTCGGACGGACCATCCGTCTGCCTGAACACGCATGGCACGATGCGTGGGCAGTCCCAGCAGTGCCATCTGCCCCGAACAGTACCATCCATCCACCCGAACC
The DNA here is from genome assembly GCA_036321105.1 of Dracaena cambodiana. NCBI lineage: Eukaryota > Viridiplantae > Streptophyta > Magnoliopsida > Asparagales > Asparagaceae > Dracaena > Dracaena cambodiana. Next base: position 15,453,251 of record JAYEPQ010000017.1, read on the forward strand.
CATAAGGCACGGAGCGCGGGCAGTACCGGCAAGGTAATCGGCCCTGAACCGGATCGTCAATCCACTCGAACCTGCATGGCACGGACAGACGGACGATCCGGTTCAGGGCGGATGGAACTGTCCACTCACTGTGCCATGCATGTTCGGGCAGACGGACTCTCCGGTCGGGGTGGATGGCAGGGCCAGGACTGGCCCGCTCACCGTGCCGTGCGGGTTCTGGCGGACGGACAGTCCGGCTCAGGGCGGATGGCAAGGCCTGGACTACCTACACACCATGCCTTGCGGGTTTGGACAAATGGTCCAGGGCAGATGGCACGGCCAGGACTGCCCCGCACACCGTGCCGTGCGGGTTCGGGAGTGACAGACAGTCCCGATTAAGGTGGATGGCCCAGCCATTTCTGGAGGACGAACGATACGATTCGGTGCAGATGGCATTGTTTGCACATCGTGCCTTGCCATTCGGGCAAATGGGCGGTCTAGTTCGGAGCCGATAGCATAGCCGGGACTGCCCACACAACGGTCCTTCGAGTTCTAGAAAATGGACGGTCCGGTTGGGAGCGATCAGGTCTGCCTGCGCACCATGCCATGCGGGTTCGGGCGGACGGATGGTCATGTTCTGACGGACGGTCATGTCTGGACTGCCCACGCTCCGCGCCTTGCGGGTTCGGGCGGACGGATGGTCCGGTTCTGGGACGATGGCACTTCCAGAACAAAGTGCCATGCAGGCTCAGATGGACGAATGGTCCAATTCAGGGTGGATGACACTGTCTGGTTCGAGGTCGATATCTCGACCGGGACTGCCCATGCACCGTGCCAAGCTTGTTCAGGCAGATGGATGGTCTGGTTCGAGGCGATCGGGACTGCCCTCGCTCTGTGCCTTGTGGGTTTGGGCGGTCGGATGGTCCGGATCGGGGCGGATAGCACTGCCCAGAATCGGACTGTGCGCGAGCAGTCTCGTCCTCCCCGAACTAGACTGTCCATCAGCCAGAACCCGCACAGCACAAAGCGCAGGCTATCCCGACCACCTCGAATAGGGCCATCCGTTTGCCCGAACCCGCAATGCACAGAGCGCGGGCAGTCCCGTCTGCCCCGAACCAGACTGTCCATTCAAAATCGCATGGCACTGCACGCGGGCAGTGCAATCCACCTTGAACGGGACCGTCGGTCTGCTAGGACCCGCATGGCACGATGCTTGCGCTTAATGCCTTACGGTTTTGGACAAGTGGAATGTTCCGTTCAGTGCAGGTTTGGCTAGACAGACAGTCTGGTTTGGGACGGTCGGGGCCACTTGTGCTCCGTGCCTTGCGGGTTAGGGCAGATGAACTCTCCGATTCTGGGCGAACGTACGGTCTGATTCGAGGCAGATGGAACGACCAGGACTTTCCCGCGCACCATGCCGTGTGGGTTCGGATGTTACAGACAATCTAGATCGGGGGGATGGCCCGGCCGATACTGCCCCCCTCACTGTGCCGTAAGGGTTCTGGCAGACGCACGGTCTGGTTTGTGGTGAATGGCACTGCCCACGCACCATGTCGTGCGTGTTTGGGTGGACGGGCGGTCTTGTTTAGGGCAGTCACGACTACCCGCGCGCCGTACCTTGGGGGCTCGGGCGGACCAACAGTCTGGCTCATAGCGGATGCCACTGCCCGCGCATTGTGCAATGTGGGTTTCAATAGACAGTCGCCCTGGTTCTGTCTAGCCTAAAGCATGGCGAGTACTGCCCATGCACCACACCGTTTAGGTTCGGGCGGGTGGACAATTTGGTTCGGGGCAGATGGGACGACCAGGTCTGTCCCTGCACATGGTTACGTGAGGGTACGAGCGGATGAACAATCCGATTCGGGGAGGTCTGGACTGCCCGTGCTCTTTGTCCATATATTTGTACACACACACACACACACACACACACACACATATATATATATATGTGCGTGTCTGTGTATGGCAGTGAATTGCAGTTTCTGGAGAACGGACGATACGGTTCGTGGTGTATGGCACTGCCCACGCACCGTGCCTTGCTGTTAGGACGAGCGGGCGGTCTGGTTCAGGGCCGATAGAATGGTCAGGACTGCCCGCGCACCGTGTCATGTGGACTCTGGCAGACGGACGGTCCAGTTGGGAGTGGTCAAGACTTCTTACGCACCATGCCGTACAGGTTTGAATGGATGGACAGTCCTGTTCAGGGCGATCGGGACTGCCAGCGCTCTGAGTCTTGCGGGTTCAGACGGACGGATGGCCCGGTTCATGGTGGATGGCACTACAAGCGCAAAGTGCTATCCAGGTTCAGATGGGCGGATGGTCCGGTTCGAGATGGATGGCATTGCCGACACACTGTGCCGTGCTGGTTCGGGTGGACAGATGGTCCGGTTTGGGGCGGTCGGGACTGCCAGCATTCCATGCCTTGAGGGTCCGTGCAGATAAACGGTTTGGTTTGTGGCGGATGGCACTGCCTCCTGAACCAGACTGTCGTGGGCAGTTCCGACCTCCCTAAATCGGATCGTCCCTCTGCCAGAACCTGCAAGGCACAGAGTGCTGGTTGTCCCGACCGCCCTGAACAGGACTGTCCATTTTTCCAAACCCGCAATGCATGGAGCATGGGCAGTCCCGTCTACGCCGAACCGGACCGTCCATTCAAACTCACATGGCACTTGCATGGGCTGGGCCATCCGCACTGAACAAGACCGTCAGTCCGCTAGAACCTGCAGAGCACGGTGCATGGGCAGTGCAATCCGCCCCAAACTGGGTAGTCAATTCTGCCCAAACCCGCAAGGCACGGAGCGCGGGCAGTCCCGTCCACCCCGAACCGGACCGTTCGTTCGATCCTGCAAGGCACTATGTGCGGGAGGTGTCATCCGCCCAAAACTGAACCGCTCGTCTGCCCGAACCCGCAAGGCACGGAAGACAGACGGTCCTGTTCAGGGAGGTCGGGCAATCCCGACAAGCGGACTGATGGTCTCGTTCGGGTCGGATGGCACTGCCGGCGTACCGTTCTGTGCAGGTTTGTGAAGTAGAGAATGCTTGCACTCCGTGCCTTGTGGCATCGTATGGACGGACAGTCCGGTTCGGAGCTGCTGGGACTACTCGTGCACGATGCCGGGCGGGTAACGGTGTGACAGTCGGTCCAATTTCGAGCGGGTTTTGGCGTGACGAACGGTCCTGTTGGGGCAGATGGCACTACCCGCACATCGTGTCGTGTGGGTTCAAGCATGACGGACAGTCCGGTTCGGGGCCGATGGCACTGGCCACACACAGTACCATACGTGTTCTAGCAGATGGACGGTCCGGTTCGGGATAGTCGGGACAGCCCGCGCCCCATGCCATGCGGGTTCGGGCAGACGGACGGTCTGGATGGATAGTCTGGTTCGGGGCCAATAGCACGGCCAGTACTGCCTGCGCACTGTGCCGTGTGGGTTTGGATGGACGGACGATCTTGCTCGAGGCATCGAGATTGCCCACGCTCTGCGCCTTACGGGTTCAGGCGGACTGTCCAGTTTGGGGCGGATGGCACTGCCCTCTCACCGTATCATGTTGTTTCTGGCGGACGGACGGTCTATACGAGGCGGATGGTACTGCCCACACACCGTGTCGTGCGGGTTCGGGAGGGCGGACGATTCTGTTCGGCTTGGTCGGGACTGCCCATGCTCCGCGCTTTGCAGATTCGAGCAAATAAAAAGTTGGGTTTGGGGTGGATGGCACTGCTTGACTGCCCCCGCACCATGCCTTGCTGGTTCGAGCGGATGGACGGTCCTTTTTGGGGCGGTCGAAAATGCCTGAACTCCATTACGTGTGGGTTCGGGTGGACGAACGCTGTTGTTCGGGGCGGATAAGACTGCCTGCGCTCCATGCCTTGCGGGGTCGGGCAGACGAACAGACCTGTTCACGGTGGTCGGGACTGCCTACTCCCAATGCTGTGAAGGTTCTGGCGGACGGACGGTCCTTTTCGAAACAGCTGGCACTGCCAGGACTGGCCTCTCACTATTTCGTATGGTTTCTAGCTGACGGACGGTCTGGTTTGAGGCAGATGGCATTGTCCGCACACCATGCCGTGCATGTTCAGGCCGATGGACGGTTCGGTTTGGGGCGGTTGGGACAGTTCGCACTCTGTTCCATGTAGGTCGGGCAGATGGTCGGTCCGGTTTGGGGATGATGCCATGGCCAAGAGTGCCCCGCGTGCCATGCTGTGCGGGTTCAGGCGTGACGGACGGTCTGGTTCGTGGCGGATGGAGCGGATGGAATGCCCACGTACCATGCCGTGCAGGTTCTGGGGCATATGACACGGACGGGACAGCCCGCACACCATGTCGTGCAGGTTTGGGTCGACGGACGGTCTGGTTCGGGGCAGAGGGCATGGCCAGGATGGCCCCGCGCACTGTCGTGAGGGTTCGGGCAGATGGATGGTCCATATATATTTACATATATATATATGTGTGTGTGTGTGTGTGTGTGTGTGTATAGGGCAGTGCATTGCAGGTTCTGGTAGACAGACAGTCCGGTTCACGGCGATCGGGACTGCCTGCGCACCGGATCGTGCATGTTTGGGCAGTCGGACGGTCCTATTCGGGGCAGTCGGGACTGCCCGCACTCCGTACCTTGTAAGTTCGAAAGAACGAATGGTCCGATTTTGGGTGGATGGCACTACCCGCACACAGTGCCATGAGGGTTCAGGCGAACAGACAGCTTGGTTCGAGATGGTCAATGCTACCTGCGCTCCGTGCTTTACAGGTTCAGGTTGACGAAAGGTCCGGTTTGGGGCAAATGGCACTTCCTCCGAACCAGACCATGCACGGACATTCCTGACCTCCCAGAACTAGACCGTCCATCTGCCAGAACCCACGCACACGAAGCGCGAGAAGTCTCGACAGCCCCGAATAGAACCATCCATCCACTCGAACACTCAAGGCACGGAGCGCAAGCAGTCCCCTCCACCCCACACTGGACTATCCGTGCGTTCGAACCAGCAAGGCATGGTGCGCGGGCAGTGTCATTCACCCCGAACTGGGCCGTCAGTTTGCCTGAACTGGCAATGCACGGAGCACGGCAGTGCCATCCATCCCGAACCGGACCGTTTGTTACGCTCGAACCCGCAAGGCAAGATGCACGGCCAGTCTTGTCCACCACGAACTGGACAGACGGTGCAGATAGCACGGTCGGGATTTCCCTGTGCACCATGCCTTGCAGGTTCGGGGTGGATGGTATTACCCGCGCACCGATCCATGTGGGTTTTGGCTGGCCGACGGTCCTGTTCGGGGCGGAGGGCACTGCCCGTGCAAAGTGTTGTGTGGGTTCAAATGAACAAACGGTCCGGTTCGTGGTGGACGGGACGCCAGCGCTCTATGCCTTGCGGTTCGGGTGAACGGACAGTCCTATTTGAGGTGGTCCAGACTGCCCATGCTCCGTGCCATGCGGGTTTTGGCAGCCAGATGGTTCGGTTCGGGGAGGTCTGTCCGCCCAAAGCAAGCAGTCCCGGCTGTGCTATCGGCCCCAAACAGGACCGTTCGACCGAAGCCGCAAGGCTCGGAGCGCGGGCAGTCTCGACCACCCCGAATAGGACCGTTCATCTACCAGAACTAGAACGGTTCCATCCACTTCAAACTGGACTATCCATCCACCAGAACCTGCATGGCACAGTGCACGGGTAATGCCATCCGCCCCAAACCGGACTGTTTGCCCACACCCGCAGGGTGCGGAATGCATGCAGTCCCGACCGTCCCAAGCCAGACCATAAGTCCGCCCGAAGCCACATGGCATGGTGTGCGGGCAGTCCTGGTGATGCCATCCGCACTGAGTTGGACCGTCTGTCCATCCAAACTTGAAAGGTATGGAGCACGGGCAGTCTCGACTGCCCTGAACAAGTCCGTCCGTCCTCCTGATCCCACATAGCACGGTGCACGGGCAATCCCGACCGCGCTATTGGCCCTGGAACATGCATGACATGGAGCGCGGGCAGTGCCATCCGCTCGGGTTTGACTGCGCACCGTGCCTTGCAGGTTCGAGCAGACGGGACTACCCGCACACCCTGCCTCGCAGGTTCGGGAGTACAGACGGTCCTGTTCGGGGCGGATGGCACTTCCCGCGCACCATGCCGCGTGGGTTCCGGCATGACGGACGGTCCTGTTCGTGGTGGATGGAGCGGATGGAATGCCCCACGTACTGTGCTGTGCGGGTTCTAGGGCAGATGGCACGGACGGGACAGCCCGCGCACCGTGCCATGCTGGTTTGGGTGGGCAGATGATCTGCTTTGGGGCAAAAGGCATGGCCAGGATGGCCCCGCACACCGCCGTGAGGGTTCGGCGGATGGACGGTCCATATATAATTACATATATATATATATATATCTTTGTGTGTGTGTGTGTATAGAGGGCAGTGTATTGCGGGTTCGGGTGGACGGACGGTCCGGTTAATGGCGGTCGGGACTGCCCGCGCACCATACCGTGCATGTTTGGGCAGACAGACAGTCCTGTTCAGGGCAGTCGAGACTGCCCGCGCTCCGTACCTTGCGAGTTCGGAAAGACGAACGGTCCGATTTTGGGTGGATGGCACTGCCCGTGCACAGTATCGTGTGGGTTCTGCAGACAGACAGTCCAATACGGGGCAGATGGCACGGCTGCGCACCATGCCATGCGGGTTTGGGCGAACGGACGGTTTGGTTCGAGATGGTCAATACTACCCGCGCTCCGTGCTTTGTGGGTTCGGGCTGACGAAAGGTCCGGTTTGGGGAGGATGGCACTTCCCCCGAACCGGACCGTGCGCGGACATTCTTGACCTCCCCGAACTAGACCGTCCATCCACAAGAACCCACGCATATGAAGCGCGAGCAGTCCCGACCACCCCGAATAGAACCGTCCGTCCACCTGAACCCTCAAGGCACATAGCGTGGGCAGTCCCGTCCGCCCCGCATCGGACTATCCGTGCATTCGAACCAGCATGGCATGGTGCATGGGCAGTGTCATTCGCCCCGAACTGGCAATGCACGGAGCACGACAGTGCCATCCATCCTGAACCGAACCATTCGTCACGCTTGAACCCGCAAGGCAAGATGCGCGGCCAGTTTTGTCCACCACGAACTGGACGGCGGTGCGGATAGCACGGTCGGTATTGCCCCGTGCACCATGCCTTGTGGGTTCGGGGCGGATTGCACTACCCGTGCACCAAACCGTGCGGGTTCTGGTGGACCGACAGTCCCGTTCGCGGCGGAGGGCACTGTCCGCACAAAGTGTAGTGCGGGTTCGAACGAACAGATGGTCCGGTTCGGGGTGGACGGGACGCCAGCGATCCGTGCCTTGCGGTCGGGCGAACGGACAATCCTATTAGGGGTGGTCGAGACTGCCCGTGCTCCATGCCATGCAGGTTATGGCAGCCAGATGGTTTGGTTCGGGGAGCTCGGGACGGCCCGCGCATGGTCTGGTTAGACGTCAGTGCCATCCGCCCCGAGCCGGACCTTCCGCCTGCCTGAACCCGCAAGGCACGGACTGCGGACAGTCCCAACTGTCCCGAACAAGACCATCCATCTGTTCGAGCCCGCTAAGCATGGAACGAGGGCAGTGCCATCTGCCCCGAAACGGGTCGTCCTTCCACCTGAACAAGCATGGCATGGTGCGGGAGGCAGTGCCATCCACCCTGAACCAGACCGTCTATCCACCCAAAGCGAGCAGTCCCGGCTGTGCTATCGGCCCAAAACAGGACCGTCTGCCTGAAGCCGCAAGGCTCGAAGCGCGGGCAGCCTTGCCCACACCGAATAGGACCGTTCGTCTACTAGAACTAGAACGGTGCGATCCACCTCAAACTGGATTGTCCGTTTGCTAGAACCTACAACGCACAGTGCGCGGGTAATGCCATCTACCCCAAATCAGACTGTTCGTCTGCACCCGCAGGGTACGGAATGCATGAAGTCCTGACCTTCCCGAACCAGACCGTAAGTCTGCTTGAAACCACATGGCATGGTGCGCGGGGCAGTCCTGGTCATGCCATCCGCCCCGAACTGGACCGTCCGTCCACCCGAACTTGAAAGGTATGGAGCGCGGGCAGTCTCGACCGCCCTGAACAGGTCCGTCCGTCCTCTCGATCCCGCACAGCAGAGCGCACGGGCAATCCCGACCACACTATCGGCCCCGGAACATGCACAACATTGTGCGCGGGCAGTGCCATCCGCTCCGGTTCGACTGTGCACCGTGCCTTGCAGCTTCGGGCGGATAGGCCTACCTGCACACCGTGCCTTGCAGGTTCGGGAGTACAGACGGTCCTGCTCGGGGTGGATGGCACTGCCTCCACACCGTGCCGTGCGGGTTCTGGCGTGATGGACGGTCCTATTCAGAGCAGTCGGGATTGCTCGCTCAGCGTGTCGTGCAGGTGTGGGCGGACGGACGGTCTGGTTAGGAGTGGATGGCATGGCTAGGATTGCCCCGCACACTATGCCGTGCGGGTTCTTGCGGACGGACAATCGGGTTTGGGGCGGATGAGATGGGAATGCCAGCACTCCGTGCCTTATGTGTTCGGGCTAATGGTCGGTCCGGTTCGAGGTGGATGGCACTGTCCACGCACCGTGTTGAGCAAGTTCCGGCGTGATGGATGATCTGGTTCGGGGTGGTTCGGACTGCCCGGGCTCCTTGCCTTGCCGATTCGAGCAGACGAACGGTCCAGTTTGGTGGAAGATGGCACAGCACGCGCACCATGTCGTGCAATTTTCGGCGGACGAACGGTCCAGTTTGGGGAGGATAGCACGGTTGGGACTGCCTGTGCTCCATGGCTTGCTGGTTTGTGCGGACGGATGGTCCGGTTCGAGGTAGATGGCATTGTTCACACACCATGCCATGTGGGTTCCGTCGTGACGGACCGTCTGCTTCGGGGCGGATGGCACCGCCCGCACACCGTGCCGTCCGGGTTCGGGCATGACGGACGGTCTAGTTCACGGCAGATGGGACGGACCGTGCACCATGCCATGCGGGTTCAGGGCGGTCGGGACTGAACGGGCTCCTTGCCTTGCTAGTTCAGGCGGACGAACGGCCCGGTTCGGGGCAGATGGTACTTCTCATGCACCGTGACATGCGGGTTCAGTCATGATGGACGGTCCAGTTCGTGGCGGATGGCTCGGCCCTTGCACCGTGCCGGGCGAGTTCGGGCATGACGGGTGTCCTAGTTCCGGGCCGATGGCACTGCCCGCGCACCATGGCGTGCAGGTTCAGGGTGGTCGGGATGCGCACCGTGCCGTGCCGGTTCGGGTCGGTCGGGACTGTCCACACACAGTGTCATGTGGGTTCGGGAGGACGAATGGTCCAGACGGACAGTTCGGTTTGTGGCTGCCCGTGTACCCCGCCATGCAAGTTCGGGTGGACAGACGGTGCTGTTCGGGGTAGTCAAGACTACCTGCGCTCCATGTCTTGCAAGTTCGTGCGGATGGACGGTCCGGTTCAGTGCGGATGGCACTGCCCCCGCACCACGCCATGCGGGTTCTAGCAGATGGATGGTTTGGTTCGAGGTGGATGGTATGTGGATACTGCCCACGCACCGTGCCGTGGGGGTTCTGGAGGACGAAAGGTCCGGTTCGAGGCGGATGGCACGGCCAGGACTACCCCGCACACCATGCCATGCGGGTTTGGGAGGACGAATAGTGCATATGGACAGTCTAGTTCGGGGCTGATAGCACGGCTGGGACTGCCCGCGTATCGTGCCATGCCGGTTCGGGCAGACAGACGGTGTTGTTTGGGGAAGTCAGGACTGCCTGCGCTCCATGCCTTGTAGGTTCGGAAGGACGGACGGTCCGTTTCAGGGCGGATGGCACTGCCCGCACACTACGTCATGTGGGTTCTAGCAGATGAATGGTCCAATTCGGTGCGGATGCTGCCCGCTCACCGTGCCATGCTGGTTCTAGTAGACGGGCGGCCCGGTTCAGGGCGGATGGCATGGCCAGGACTACCCCCATACCGTGCGGTGCGGTTCGGGAGGACTAACGGTTCTGTTCGGCTGCCCTGACCATGCTACCTGCCCTAAATTAGACTGTTTGTCATGGTGCGGTGCACGAGCAGTCCCGACAGCCTCGACAAGGACCGTTCATCCGCCGTGCATTGCGGGTTTGGGCGGACAGACGGTCCAATTCAGGGTGGTTGGCACTGCCCCCACACCATGCCGAGCAGGTTCCGGCGTGATGGACGATCTGGTTTGAGGTGATTGTGAGTGCCTAGGCTCTTTGCCTTGCCAATTTGGGAAGACAAATGGTCCGGTTTGGGAAAATGGCATAGCACGCGCACCATGCAATGCAATTTTTGGCAGACGAACGGTCCAGTTTGGGGAGGATAGAACGGTCGGGACTGCAGATTCGGGCGGACGGATGTTCTGGTTCGGGGCAGATGGCACTGCTCACACACCATGCCATGCGGGCTCTGTCGTGACGGACGGTCTGGTTCGGGGCGGATGGCATTGCCCACGCACCGTGTCATCTGGGTTCGGGCATGACGAATGGTCTGGTTCACGGCCGATGGGACTGACCTTGCACCATGCCGTGCGGGTTCAGGGTGGCCGGGACTGCCCGCGCACTATGCGGTGCCAGTTCGGAGTGGTCGAGACTGCCCGGGCTCCTTGCTCTGCCAGTTCGAGTGGATGAACGGCCCGATTCGAGGTGGATGGCATTGCTCGCACACCGTGCCGTGTGGGTTCAGTCATGATGGATGGTCCAGTTCGGGGCGGATGACTCTGCCCTCGTACCGTGCCGTGTGAGTTCGGGCATGACGGGCATCCTAGTTCAGGGCCAATGGCACTGCCCACGCACCATGCTGTGCAGGTTCGGGGCGGTCGGGACTACCTACGCACCGTGCCGTTTCGGGTTGGTCGGGTCTGTCCACGCTAAGTGTCGTCTGGGTTTGGAAGGATGAACGGTCTAGATGGACAGTTTGGTTCAGGGCCGATAGCACGGTCGGGACTGCCCGCTTACCATGCCATGCAAGTTCGGGCAGACAGACGGTGCTGTTCAGGGTAGTCAGGACTACCTGCACTCCATGCAGGTTCGGGCAGACGGACGATCCGGTTCAGGGCGGATGGCACTGTCCGCACACCAAGCCATGCGGGTTCTAGTAGATGAATGGTCTGGTTAGAGGCGGATGGCATGTAGATACTGCCCATGCACTGTGCCATGGGGGTTCTGGAGGACGAACTGTCCGGTTCGGGGTGGATGGCACGGCCAGGACTACCCCGCACACCGTGCCATGCGGGTTCGAGAGGCCGGATAGTCCATACGGATAGTATAGTTCGGGGACGATAGCACGACTGCGACTGACTGCGTATCGTGCCATGCGGGTTCGGGCAGACGGACGGTGTTGTTTGGGGCAGTAAGGACTACCTGCGCTCCGTGCCTTGCAGGTTCGAACGGACGGACTGACCGGTTCAGGGCGGATGCCACTGCCCGCACACTACGTTGTGCAGGTTCTAGTGGAGGAATGGTCCAATTCAGAGCGGATGGCAATGCGGATGCTGCCCGCGCACCATGCCATGCGGGTTCTGGCAGAAAGATGCCCTATTCGGGGCGGATGGCATGGCTAGAACTACCCCGCACACCGTGTTGTGTGGGTTCGGGTGGACTAACGGTCCTGTTCAGCCTGCCCGACCATGCTACCTGCCCTAAATTAGACCATTTGTCATGGTGCGGTGCACGAGCAGTCTCGATAGCCCTGAAAAGGACCGTCCGTTTGCCGTGCATTGCGGGTTCGGGTGGACGGACCATCCAATTCAGGGTTGATGGCACTGCTCGCGCACCGTGCCATGCGGGTTTGGGCAGACGGACGGTCCGGTTCAGGGCAGATGGCATGGCCAGTACTGCCCAGTCAACGTGCCTTGCAGGTTCGGGTGGATGGACGTCCGGTTCACGATGGATGGAACTGCCATGTGCGCCATGCCGTGTGAGATCCGGCGTGACAGATGGTCCTATTCGATCCGGTGCCTTATCCGACATGATGGGTCGTCCCGACCTCTCCAAACCGGATCATCCCTCCACCAAAACCCGAGCGGCACGGAGTGCAGGCAGTCCCGACCACCCTAAATATGACCGTCTGTCCACCTAAACCCACATGGCATGAAGCACGGGTGGTCCCGTCCACGCCGAACCGGAACCTCCGCCCGTTTGAACCTGCACGGCACTGTGTGCGAGCAAAGCCGTTCGCCCCGAATGGGGCCGTCGGTCCACCAGAACCTGCATGGCATGGTGTGCAGGCCGTGCCATCCACCCCAAACCAGACCATCCATCACAACCGAACCGGCAAGGCAAGATGTGCGGGCAGTCCCGGCCATCACAATCCAAACGGACGGGGGGATAGCACTACCTGCGCTCCGTACCTTGCGGGTTTGGGTGGACCGACGGCCCGGTTCGGGGCGGATGCCACTGTCCGTGCACCATGCCATGCAGGTTCGGACGAACGGACGATCCGGTTCAGGGCGATGGCATTGTGTCGTACGGACGAACAGTCATGTTCGGGCAGTCGAGACTGCCCAAACTCCATGCTTTGCTGGTTCAGGCAGATATACAGTTCAGTTCGGGGTCGATGGCATGGCCTGCGTATCGTGCCCTGCGGGACGGATGGTCCTGCTCAGGGCGATCGCATGCAGATGGATGGTCTGGTTAGGAGCGGTCAGAACAACCCACGCACCATGCCATGCGGGTTCGGGCGGACGGATTGTCCGCTTCGGGGAGGATGGCACTGCCCTTGCACTGTGCATTACGGGTTTGGGTGGATGGACGGTTTGGTTCGGGTGGATGGATGGTTCGGTTCGGGGCCGATAGCACGGCTGGGACTGCCCGCGCACCATGTCATGTGGGTTCGGGCAGACCAATGGTCCGATTCGGGGTGGATGGCTTTTCCCGGGCACCGTGCATGCGAGGTCTGGCAGACGGATGGTCCAGTTCGAGGCGAATGGCATGGGACTGCCCATTCACCATGCCATGCGGGTTTGGACAGATGGACGGTAATGTTCGAGGTGGATGGCACGGCTAGGATTGCCCCGCGCACCGTGCCATATGGGTTCGGGTGGGTGGGCGGACAGACAGTCTGGTTCGGAGCCGATAGCATGGCCGGGACTGCCCGTGCACCGTGCTATGTTGGACGGTCTAGTTCGTGAAGGATGGGATGGGACTACCCACACTCCTTGCCTTGCGGGTTCAGACGGTCCAGTTGGGAGTGGTTAGGATTGCCTACGCACCATGCCATGCAGGTTCGGACAGACGGGCGGTCCTGTTTGGGGCATCGGGACTGCCCGCGCTTTGTGCCTTGCGGGTTCAGGCGGACGGATGGTCCGGTTCATGGCGGATGGCACTGCAAGAGTAAAGTCCCATCCGTGTTCAAACGGACGGACGGTCCGGTTCGGAGCAGATGGCACTTCCCACATACCGTGCTATGCTAATTCGGGAGGACGGACGGTCCCATTCGGGCGGTCGGGACTACCTCGCGTGTCGTACCGTGCGGGTTCTGCGGCGGATGGCACGGACGGGACAGCCCACGCATAGTGCTCTACGTGTTTGGGTGGATGGACGGTCCGATTCGGGGCAGATGGCACGGCCAGAACTGCCCTGCACACTGCGCCATGAGGATTCGGGCCGATGGACGGTCCATATATATATGTACACACACACACATATATGTGTGTGTGTGTGTTTATATATAGGCAGTGCATTGCGGGATCTGGCGGAAGGACTATCCAGTTCGGAGTGGTCGGGAGTGCCCGCGCACCATACCGTGCTGATTCGGGCTGACAAACGGTCCTGTTCAAGGCTGTCGGGACTGCCCGCCCTTCGTACCTTGTGGGTTCGGGCGGATGGACGGTTTGCTTCTTGGCAGATGGCACTGCACGAGCACAGTGTCATGTGGGATCTGGCAGACGAACGGTCTGATACGGGGCAAATGGCATTGCCTGCGCACCGTACCGTGCGGGTTCGAGTGAACGGATGGTTCGGTTCGAGATAGTCGAGACTACCCGCGCTCCATGCTTTATCAGTTTGGGTGGACGAAAGGTCCGGTTTGGGGCAGATGGTGCGGCCCCGAACCGGACCATGCGCGGGCAGTCCCGTCCCCCCCGAACTAGACCATCCGTCCACCAAAACCCGCACACACGGAGCGCGAGCAGTCCCGACTGCCCCGAATAGAACCGTTCGTCTACACGAACCCTCAAGGCACGGAGTGCAGGTAGTCCTGTCTGCCCCGCACCGGACAGTCCGTTCGTTCGAACCAGGATGGCACAGTGCATGGGCAGTGCCATCCACCCCGAACCGGGCCATCGGCCTGCCCGAACCGGCAATGCACGGAGCTCGGCAGTGCCATCCATTTTGAACCAGATCGTCTGTCACGCCCGAACCTGCAAGGCAAGATTTGCGGCCAGTCTTGTCCGCCATGAACTGGACGGACAGTGCGGATAGCACTGTAGGGATTGCCCGTGCTCTGTGCCTTGCGAGTTCGGGGTGGATGGCATTAACCACGCACGGAGTCGTGCAGGTTCGGGCGGACCGATGATCCCTTTCGGGGCGTAGGGCACTGACCGAGCAAAGTGTCGTGTGGGTTTGAATGGACAGACGGTTCGGTTCGGGGCAGACAGGACTGCCACGCTCCATGCCTTGTAGGTTCGGGTGGAAGGACGGTACTATTCAAGGTGGTCAGGCCTTTTCGCGCTCCGTGCCGTGCGGGTTTTGGCCAACAGACTATCCGATTTGGGGTGGTCTGGACGGCATGTGCACGGTCCGGTTTGAGGGCAGTGCCTTCCGCCCCAAGCCAGAACTTTCGTCTGCCCGAACATGCAAGGCACGGAGTGCGGGTAGTCCCAACCTCCTCGAATCGGACCATCCGTCTGCCCAAACTGCAAGGCACGAAGCGAGGGCTATGCCATCTGACCCGAAATGGACCGTCCTTCTGCCTGGGCTCGCATGGCACGGTGCGAGGGCAGTGCCATCCACCCCGAACCAGACCATCGTCCATCGAAGCGAGCAATTCCGGCCATGCTATCGGCCCCGAATAGGACCTTCTGACTCCCCGAAACCATAAGGCTCGGAGTGCGCTCGAGTTTGGGGTGGCACTGCAGTCCTAGCCATGCCATCCGCTCTGAACTGGACCGTCCGTCCGCCCGAACTCGCAAGATATAGAGTGCGGGCAGTCCCAACTGCCTTGAATAGGACCATCCATCTTTTCGATCCCACACAGCATGGTGCGCAGCAGTCCCGACCCCGCTATCTGCCCTGAAACCCGCATGACATGGTACTCAGGCTGTGCCATCCGCTCCGGTTCGACTGCGCACCGTGCCTTTTGGGTTCGGGCGGACGGGACTACCTGAACACCGTGCCTTGTGAGTTCGGGCGGACGGACGGTCCTGTTTGGGGCGGATGGCACTACCCACGCACCGTGCCGTGCCGGTTTCAGCATGACAGACGAACCTTTTCGTGGTGGTCGGGATGTCTGCTCACCGTATCGTACGGGTGCGGGTGGACAGACGGTCTGGTTCAAGATGGATGGCACGGCTAGGACTGCTTCGCATACTGTGCCTTGCAGGTTCTTACAGACAGACAGTCTGGTTTGTTGCGGATGGGACAGGAATGGCAGTACTCCATGCCTTGTGGGTTCGGGCGAATGGACGGTCCGGTTCAGGGCTGATGGCACTACCCGCGCACCATGCCGAGCAGGCTCCGTATTGATGGACGGTCCGGTTCGGGGCCGTCATAACTGCCCGGGCTCCTTGCCTTGCCAGTTCGGCGGCTTGCCAGTTCGGGGCCGTCATAACTGCCCGGGCTCCTTGCCTTGCCAGTTCGGCTCCTTGCCTTGCCAGTCCGGTTCGGGGCGGATGGCACAGCACGCACACCGAGCCGTGTGAGTTTCAACGGATGGACAGTCCAGTTTAGGGAGGATAGCATGGTCGGGACTGCCCGCGCTCCGTGACATGCAAGTTCGGGCGGACAAATGGTTCAGTTCGGGGTGGATGGCACTGCTCATGCACCATGCTGTGTGGGTTCCATTGTGACGGATGGTTTGGTTCACGGCGGATGGCACTGCTCGGGCACCGTGCTGCGCGGGTTTGGGCATGACAGACGGTCTAGTTCACGACCAATGGCACGGCCCGTGCACCATGCCGTGCGGGATCAGGGTGGTCGGGACTGCCCGTGCACCGTGCCGTGTCAGTTTGGGGCGGTCAGGACTGGCTGAGCTCCTTGCCTTGCCGGTTCGGGTGAACGAATGGTCCTGTTCGGGGCGAAGGGCACTGGTCGCGCACTGTGCCGTGTGGGTTCAGTCGTTATGGACGGTCCGGTTCGGGGCTGATGGCACTGCCCTCGCACCGTGCCGTGCGAGTTTGGGCATGACGGACGGTCTGGTTCTGGGCCAATGGCACTACCTGCACACTATGCCATGCAGGTTCGGGGCGGTCGGGACTGCCTGCACACCGTGCCGTATCGGTTCGGGTCAATCGGGACTACCCGTGCACAGTGCTGTGATGGTTAGGCAGGACGAACGGTCCTGACGGACAGTTTGGTTCGGGGCCGATAGCACTACTGGGATAGCCATTTGGTCAGGCGGACTGATGGTGTTGTTTGGGGCTGTCAGGACTGCCTACACTCTTTGCCTTGTAGGTTCGGGCAGACAGACGGTCTGATTTGGGGCCGATTGCACTGACCGCGCACTATGCCGTGTGGGTTCTAGCGGATGAATGGTCCAATTTAGGGTGGATTGCACTGCAGATATTGCCCGTACACCATGCCGTGCAGCTTCTAGCAGATGAACGGCCCGATTCTGGGCGGATGGCATGGCCAAGACTACACCGCACACCGTGTCGTGGGGTTTCGGGCAATCAAACAGTACTGTTCGGCCGTACCGACCGTGCTATCTGCCCCAAACTGTATTGTCTGTCATGGTGCGGTGCACGAGTAGTCCCGACAGCTGCGAAAAGGACTGTTCGTCTGCTATGCATTGAGGGTTCGAGCGGACGGATGTTTGATTTAGGATGGATGGCACTGCCCGTGCACTGTGCCATGCGGGTTCGGGCAGACGGACGGTCCGGTTCAGGGCAGATGGCGTGGCTGGTACTGCGGACAGACGGTCCTATTCGGGCGGTTGGGATGGCCCGCGTACCACGTCGTGCAGGTTCTGGCTGATGGACGGCATGGTGCGCGAGCAGTCCGTCTGGTTCAGGGCAGACAGAACTGCCCGCACACCATGCAGTGCGGGTTCGGGGGGACGGTCCAGTCTGGGGTGGATGGGACTACCCACGCTCCGTGCCTTTCAAGTTCGGGGCGGATGGCACTGCCTGCGCACCTTGCCTTGCGGGTTCAGGTGGACAAACGGTACGGTTCGGGCTGGTCGGGACTGCCCATGCTCCGTACCTTGCGGGTTCAGGCAGACAGACTGTTCGATGCGGGGCGGATGGAACTGCCTGTGCTCTATGCCTTGCGGGTTCGGGCGAACGGATGGTCTGGCTCGGGGCAAATGGCACACCCTGCACACCTTGTCGTGCGGGTTCGAGCAGACGAACAGCCTGGTTCGGGGCGGGTGGCACTGCCCACACACCATACTGTGCGGGTCCGGGTGGATGGATGGCCTGGTTCGGGGCGGAGGGCACTGTCCCACGCACCGGGCCGTGCGTGTTTGGGCAGAAAAATAGTCATATTTGGGGCAGTCAGGACTGCCCCAGCTCCGTGCCTTGCGGGTTCGGCGAATGGACGGTCTGGTTCATAGCGGATGCCATTGCCCGTGCACTATGCAGTGTGGGTTTTGACAGACAGTTGCCCTAGTTCGGGGACTATAGCACGGCGAGGACTGCCCATGCACCATACCATGCAGCTTCTGGCGGACAGACAGTTCGGTTCGGGGCGGTTAGGATGGCAGGACTGCCCCGCACACCATTCCGTGAGGGTTGGGGAGACGGACGGTCCAATTCGTGGAGGTCGGGACTGTCCGCCCTTTGTGTCTTGCGGATTTAGGTGGACGGACGGTCCATACAATGTACACACACAAATATATATATATATATATATATGTATATGTAAATGTGTGTCTATATATATATATATATATATATATATATATATATATATATATATATATATATATATATGGCAGTGCATTGCGGTTTCTAGAGGACAGATGATACAGTTCGGGGCGAATGGCACTGCCTGCACACTATGCCTTGTCGTTCGGGCGGACTGGAGGTCCACTTCGGGGCTGATAGAACAGCCCGGACTGCCAACGCACTGTGTCGTGCGGGTTTTGGCAGATGGACGGTCCAGTTGGGAGTGGTCAGGACTGCCTACACACCATGCCGTGGGGATCGGATGGATGGACAGTCCTATTTTAGGCGATCGGGACTGCCCGCGCTCCGTGCCTTGCGGGTTCGGGCGGATGGATGGTCCAGTTCATGGCAGATGGCACTGCAAGCGCAAAGTGCCGTCCGTGTTCAGATGGACGAACGGTCTAGTTTGGGGCGGATGGCACTGCCCACACACCGTGTCGTGGTGGTTCGGGCAGACGGAGGTTCAGGGCAGTCGGGACTGCCAGCATTCCATGCCTTGTGAGTCCGAGCGGACGAAAGGTTCGGTTCAGGGCGGATGACACTGCCCCCGAACCAGACTATGTGTGGACAGTCCTGAGCTCCCTGAACTGGATCATCCCTCGGCAGAACCTAGAAGGCATGGAGAGCTGGTTGTCCCGACCGCCCCGAACAGGACCATCCGTTTGCCCAAACCGCAGCACATGGAGCGTTGGCAGTCCCGTCTGCATCGAACCGAACCGTCCATTCAAACCTGCATGGCACGGTGCCATCCGCCTTGAATAAAACCATTGGTCCGCTAGAACCGCATGGCACGGTGCACGGGAAGTGCCATCTGCCTCGAGCCAGGCAGTCAGTTCGGCTTGAACCTGCAAGGCACGGAGTGCGGGCAGTCCCATTCGCCCCGAACCGAACCGTCCGCTCAAACCTACAAGGCACTATGCACGGGTAGTGTCATCCGCCCAGAACCGGACTGTTCTTTTGCCCGAACCTGCAAGGCACAGCCAACGGACGGTCCTGTTTGGGGAGGTCGGGCATTCCCAATGGCCAGATGGACGGTCCAGTTCGAGTCGGATGGCACTGCCAACGCACTGTGCCATGCGGGTTCGTGCCGTCGGGAATGCTTGTGTTCCTTGCCTTGTGGCTTCGTACGGACGGATGGATTGTCCGTGTCTTGTGTCGTGCCGTCTGAGTTTAGGCATGACAGACGGTCTGGTTGATGGCAGATGGCATGGCAGGGACTGCCTCGCGCACCATACTGTGCGGGTTCTAGAACGGATGGCACGGACGGGACGGCCCGCGCACCGTGCCGTGCGGGTTCGGGTGGACGGACGGTCTGGTTCGAGGTAGATGGAATGGGCAGAACTTCCCAGCACACCGTGTCGTGAGGATTCAGGCGCATGGATGGTCCATATATTGTACACACGCACAAAAAAAAAAAAAAAAAAAATATATATATATATATATATATGTGTGTGTGTGGGTGTGTGTGTGTGTGTGTGAGTATGTGAGTGTGTGTGTGTGTCTATAGGGCAGTTCATTGCGGGTTCTGGCAGAAGGACTGTCCGGTTCGGGGCGATCGGGATTGCCCACGCACCGTATCGTTTAGTTTCGGGCAGACAGACGATCCTGTTCACGACTGTCAGGACCGTCCGCACTGTACCTTGCATGTTCGGGCAGATGGACGACCTGGTTCTGGGCGGATGGCAGTGCCCACGTAGATTGTCTTCTGAGATTCGGCGGACGAACGGCCCACTACAGGGCGGATGGCATTGCCCGCGCACCGTGCCATGCAGGTTCGGGTGGACGGATGGATCGGTTCGAGATGGTCGAGACTACCCGCACTCCGTGGTTTGTGGGTTCAGGTAGACGAAAGGTCCAGTTCGGGGCGGATGGCACGGCCCCGGAACCAGACCGTGCGCGGGCAGTCCTGACCTCCCCGAACTCGACCGTCTGTCTTCCAGAACCCACACACATGGAGTGCGAGCAGTCCCAACTGCCCCAAACAGACGGTGTGGATAGCACGGTCGGGGTTGCCCGTGCACCATGCCTTGCTGGTTCAGGGTGGATGGCACTACTCGCGCACCGAGCCATGAGGGTTCTGGCAGACTGACTGTCCCGTTCGGGGCGAAGGGCACTGCCCATGCAAAGTGTCATGCGGGGTCGAACGGACAGATGGTCCGGATCGGGCGAACGACACTGCCAGCGCTCCGTGCCTTGCAGGTTCGGGTGAATGAACAGTCCCTTTCGGGGTGGTGGGGACTTCCCGCGCTCTGTGTCGTGGGAGTTTTGGCGGACAGACGGTCTAGTTCGGGGAGGCCGGGACAGCCCGTGCACAGTCCGATTTGAAGGCAGTCCCAACCTCACCAAATCGGACCGTCCGTCTGCCCGAACCCACAAGGCACGGAGCGTGAGCAGTGCCATCCGCCCTGAAATGGGCCATCCTTCCGCCTGGACCCACATGGCATGGTTTGGGGGCAGTGCCATCCACCCCAAACCAGACCGTCTGTCCGCCTAAAGCGGGCAGTCCCGGTCGTGCTGTCGGCCCCAAACAGGACCGTCCGTCTGCCCGAAGCCGCAATACTCAGAGTGCGGGCATTCTCGACTGCCTCGAATAGAACGGTTCATCTTCCTGAACTAGCATGGTGCCATCCGTCTCGAATTGGACTATCTGTCCGACCGCACCTGCAAGGTACGAAACACGTATAGGCCCGACTGTCCCAAACCAGATCGTAAGTCCGCCTGAACCCTCACGGCATGGTGCGCGGGGCAGTCCTAACCATGCCATTCGCCCCAAACTGGACCATCCGTCCGCCCGAACTCGTAAGGTACGAAGTGCGAGCAATCCCAACCGCCCTAAACAGGACCGTCTGTCCTCCAGATCCCGCACAGCATGGTGCGCGGGTAGTGCCATTCGGGTTCGGGCTGACGAACTATCCAGTTCTGGGCGGATGGCACTGCCAGGACTTCTTGCACACCGTGCCGTGCTGGCTCGGGTGGACGGACGGTCCAGTTCGTGGTCGATAGCACGACCGAGACTGCCCGCGCACCGTGCCGTTCGGGTTCTAGCGGACAGACGTGCGGGTTCGGGCAAACGGAAGGTCTGTTTCGGAGCTGTTAGCATGGCCAGGACAACCTACGCCCCGTGCCACGACGGACGGTCCAGTTTAAAGCATATGGGACAGGACTACTCGCGCTCCGTGCCTCGTGGGTTCAGACGGGCAAAAGGTCCCGTTTGGGGCAGATGGCACTACTCGCGCACAGTGCCGTGCATGTTTGGGCAGATGGACTATCCGGTTTGAGGCAGATGGCAGTGTCAGGACTGTCTACACACCGTGCCACACTCGTTTGGGCTGACGGACGGTCCGGTTCGGGGCTGATAGCACCACCGGGACTGCCCGTGCACCATGCCATGTGGGTTCTGGCGAACGGATGGTCCTATTCGAGGTGAATGGCATGGTCAAGACTAGCCCGCTCACCATTTCGTGTGGGTTCTGGCAGACAGACGTCTGGTTTGAGGCGGATAGCACTGCCTGCAGACCATGCGGTGCAAGTTCGGGTAGACGGACGGTCTGGTTCAGGGCGGTTATGACCGCTCGCGCTCCGTGCCTTGCAGGTTCGAGCAGACGAACGCTCCGGTTCGGGGTGTATGGCACGACCAGGACTGGCCTGCTCACCATGTCATGCAGGTTCGGGCGGATGAACTCTCTAGTTCGGGGTGGATGGCACGGCCAGGACTGGCCCACTCATCGTGCCTCGCAAGTTCTGGCAGATGGACGGACCGGTTCGGGGCAGATGGCAAGGCCTGGACTGCCTACGCACCGTGCCTTGCGAGTTTGGACAGACAGTCTGGGGCAGATGGCACGATCAGGATTGCCCCGCGCACCATTCCATGTGGGTTCGGGAGTGACGGATAGCCCGAATCGGGGTGGATGGCCCAGCCGGTTCTAGAGGACGAACATACGGTTCGGGCCAGATGGCACTGCCCGCACAACGTGCCTTGCTGTTCGGGTAGACAGGCAGTCCGATTCGGGGCCGATAACACAGCCAAGACTTCCTGCGCACCATGTCATGCGGGTTCAAGCAGATGGACGCTCCGTGCATTAGGGGTTCGAGCAAACAAATGGTCCTATTAGAGGCGATTGGGACAGCCTGTGTGCCATGCCATGCGAGTTTGGGCGGATAGACGGTCCTCTTCGGAGCGGTCTGGACTGCCCGCGCTCCGTGCCTTGCATGTTCGTGCGGACGGACAGTCAGGTTCTGGACGGTCCGGTTCTGGATGGTTCGGACGGTCCTGTTCATGGCGGTTGGGACTGCCCGTGCTCCGTGCCTTGTGGATTCAGGGAAAAGGACAGTATGGTTCAGGGCCGATAGCATAGCCAGGACAGCCCACGCACCATGCCTTGAGGGTTCGACGGACGGACGGTCCGGTTCGGGTTGGATGGCTCTACCCGCACACTATGCCGTGCGGGTTCCGGCGGATGGATGGTCAGATAGCATGGTCGGGACTCTCGAGCACCGTGCCTTGCCGGTTTGGGCGGACGGATCGTCTTGCTCAGGGCGATCAAGACTGCCCATGCTCCGTGCCTTGCAGGTGTGGGCGGACGGACAGTCCCGTTGGGGAGGTCGGGACTGCCAGCGCACCGTGCCCTGCAGGTTCGAGCGGATGAACGGTCATATTCGGGGTGGTCGGGACTGCTTGTGCAACATGCCTTGCGGGTTCGGTAGGACGGACCGTCCTTCCGCCTGAACACGCATGGCACAATGCGTGGGCAGTCCCAGCGGTTCCATCCGCCTCGAACACTACCGTCCATCCACCCGCACCCGTAAGACACAGAGCGTGGGCAGTACCCTCTAGGTTATCGGCCCCGAACCGAACTGTCCGATACTTGCACGGCACGGATAGACGGATAGTCCGGTTCAGGGCGGACGGCACTGTCCGCGCACCATGTCATGCGGGTTCGGGCGGACGGACGGTCCAATTCTGGGCGGATGGCCCGGCCAGGATTGCTTGCACACCGTGCCATGACGGACGGTTTGGCTCGGGTCGGATGGAACTGCTGGTACTAAACGCGCACCATCCCATGCAAGTTTGGGCTGATGGACGACCATGTTCTGGGCAGTCGAGACTGCCCACGCACCGTGTCGTGCGTGTTCAAGCCGATGGACTGTCCAGTTCGGAGCAGATGGCACTGCCCGTGCTCTGTGACTTGCAGGTTCGGGCAGGTGGACGGTCCTATTTTAGGTGGTCGGGACTGCCCCTGGACAGTGCCATGCATGTATCAGTGGACGGACGGTCAGGTTCAAGGCGGATGGCACGGCATGGACTGCTCGCACACCGTGCCCTGACGGACGGTCCATTTCGTGGCGGATGGCACTGCTCGTGGACCATGCTGTACTGGTTTGGGCAGACGGACGGTCCGGTTTGGAGCGGATGGCACTACCCGCGCACCATGTCGTGCGGGTTCCGGCCTGATGGACGGTCCGGTTCGGGACGGATGGCACGGCCAGGCCTGCTTCGCGCACTTTACCGTGCGGGTTTGGATGGACGGACGGTCCTGTTCGAGCAGTCTGGATGGCCCACGCACCATTATGTGCGGGTTCTAGCGGACAGACGACATGGTGCGCGAGCATTCCGTCCGGTTCGGGGCAGACGACACTACCCGCACACCGTGCAGTGCTGGTTCAGGCGGACGGTCCAGTCTGGGGCAGATGGGACTACCCATGCTCCGTGCCTTCCGGGTTTGAGGCAGATGGCACTGCCCGCGCACCTTGCCTTGCGAATTCAGGTGGACGGACAGTACGAATCGGGTTGGCTGAGATTGCCCGTGCTCCGTACCTTGCGGGTTCAGGCGGACTGACTGTCTGGTGTGGGGCGGATGGAACTGCCTGCGCTCTGTGCCTTGCGGGCTCGGGTGGACGGACGGTCCGGTTTGTGGTTAATGGCATTGCTCACGCACCTTGTTGTGCGGGTTCAGCCAAATAGACAGCCTGGTTTGGGGCGGATGGCACTGCCCAAAGACCATGCTGTGCGGGTCTGGGTGGACGGATGGCCTGGTTTGAGGCGGAGGGCACTATCCCGTGCACCATGCCGTGCGGGTTCGGGTGGACAAACAATTTTATTCGGTCATCTTGACCGTGCTATCGACCCCGAACTGGACCGTCTGTCATGGCACAGTGCACGAGCAGTCCTGATAGCCTCGAAAAGGACCGTCCGTCCGCCATGCCTTGTGGGTTCGGGCGAGCGGACGGTCCGTTTCTGGACGGATGGTACTACCTGCCTATCGTGCCATGCGAGTTTAGGCGGACAGACAGTCCGGTTCGGGGCAGATTGCACGGCCGTTACTACCCGCTCTACGTGCCTTGCGGGTTCGGGTGGATGGTCTCTCCGGTACGAGACATATGCAACTGCCCACGCATTGTGCTGTATAGGATCCGGCGTGACAGATGGTCCAGTGTGGGATCCGGCGTGACGGGGAGTCCCGACCTCTTCGAACCAGACCGTCCATTTGTCAGAACCCGCGCGGCGCGGAGTTCGGGCAGTCCCGACCGCTTTGAATAGGACCGTCCGCCATCCTGAACTCGCAAGGCACAGAGCGCGGGCAGTCCCATCCGCTCTGAACTGGATCCTCCGTCCGTTCGAACCTTCACGATGCTATGCGTGGGTAGTGCCATCCACCTTGAATCGGGTCGTCACTCTGCCCGAACCCACAAGGCACAGAGTGCGGGCAGTGCTACCTGTCCCAAACTGGACCGTCCGTCATGCCCAAACCCGCAAGGCAAGAGCGCGGGCAGTCCCGGCAGCCCCAAACTGATTGGACAGGAAGAATAGCACGGTCAGGACTGCCCGTGCACCATGCCTTATGGGTTCGGGCAGATGGACGGCCTAATTCGGGGCAGATGGCATTACCCGCGCACCGTGCCGTGCGGGTTCTAGTGGATGGACAATTCGGTTCGGGGCCGATGGCACTATGTCGTGTGGACGGATGGTCCTATTTGGGGCGGTCGGAACTGCCCACACTCCGTGCCTTGTTGGTTCGGGTGGACAGACACACCAGTTTAGGGCCAATGGCACAGCCCATGCACCGTGCCTTGCGGGTCCGGGCAGGCAAACGGTCCTGCTCGAGGCAGTCGCGGGCAGATGGATGGTCCGGTTAGGAGCGGTCAGGACTAACCGCACATCGCAGCTTGCGGGTTCGGGTGGATGGATGGTTCGGTTCGGGGACAATATCATGGCCGGGACCGCCCGCACACCGTGTCGTGCGGGTTTGGGCAGACGGACAGTTCGGTTCGGGGCGGATGGCATTGCCCGGGGACCGTGCCTACAGGTTCTCGTAGACGGACGGTCCGGTTTGAGGCTAATGGAATGGATTGCCCACGCACCGTGCCTTGAGTGTTCGGGGGGACGGACGGTAATGTTCTGGGCGGATAGCATGGCTGGGACTGTCCCCCGCACCGTGCCCTGCGTGTTTAGGCAGATGGAAGGTCTATTTCGGAGCTGATAGCACGGCCGGGACTGCCTGCGCACCATCCCATGGAAGATAGTCCTGTTCGATGTAGAGGGGACAGGACTGTTCGCACTCCATGCCTTAGGGGTTTGGACGGGTGGAAGGTCCCGTTCGGGGCGGATGGCACTACTCGCGCGCAGTGCCATGCGGGTTTGGGCGAACGGACTATCCGGTTTGGGGCAGATGCTCTGTCGGGACTGCCTGCACACGTGCACTGGTTCGAGCAGACGGACGGTCCAATTCGTGGCCGATAACACGATCGGTACTGTCCGCACATTGTGCTGTGCGGGTTCTGGTAGACGGAAGTGCGGGTTCGGGCGAACGGATGGTATGGTTCAGAGCCAATAGCACGGCCGGGACTACCCGCACATCGTGTCGTGACGAACGGTCCAGTTCAAATTTGAAGGGATGGGACAGCCCGCGCTCCGTGCCTTGCAGGTTCAGGTGGATGGAGGTCCCGTTTGGGGCAGATGGCACTACTCGTGCACAGTTCAGTGCGTGTTCAGGCAGACGGACTGTCCGGTTTTGGGTAGATGGCACATCCAGGACTGCCTACACACCATGCCGCACTCGTTTGGGCAGACGAACGGTCTAATTCAAGGTTGAAAGCAGGACCGGGACTGCCCGCACACCATGCCATGCGGGTTCTGGCAGACGGACGGTCTTGTTCGAGGCAAATGGCATGGTCAAGACTGGCCCGCTAACCATTCCGTGCGGTTTCTGGCAGACGGACATCCAGTTCGAGGCAGATAGCACTGCCCACAGACCGTGCCGTGCATGTTCGGGCAGCAAACGGTCCTGTTCGGGGCAGTCAGGACCGCTCGCGCTCCATGCCATGCTGGTTCGGGCAGACGAACACTCCAGTTCGGGGTGGATGGCATGGCTAGGACTGGCCTACTCACTGTGTCGTGCGGATTTGGGTGGATGAGCTCTCTGGTTCGGGGTCGATGGCACGGCCTGGACTGGCCAGCTCACCGTGTCGTGCAGGTTCTGGCAGACGGACGGTCCGTTTCAGGGCATATGGCAATGCCTGAACTACCTATGCACTGTGCCTTATGGGTCTGGACGGACGGTCTGGGGTGGATCACACGGCTAGGATTGCCCCGCACACCGTGCCGTGTGGGTTCGGGAGTGACGGACAGTCCAGATCGGGGCGGATGGCTGAGCCTATTCTGGAGGACGAACGATACGGTTTGGAGCCGATGGCACTGCCCGCACGCCGTGCCTTGCCATTCGAGCAGACGGGCAGACGGATAGACTCTCTGTGCATTGTTGGTTCGGGCAAACGGATGGTCCTGTTGGGGACGATCGGGACAGGCTGCGCACCATGCCATGCGGGTTTGGGTGGATGGACGGTCCGGTTTGGAGTGGTCTAGGCTACCCGCGCTCCGTGCCTTGCGGGTTCGGCTAGACAGAAGGTCCGGTTCTAGGAGGATAGCACTTCTAGTGCAAAGTGCCATGCGGGTTCAAACGGACGAATGGTCCTGTTCGGGGTTGATGGCACTGTCCGGTACTGGGCCGATAGCACGACCGAGACTGCCCGCACACCATGCCGTGCTAGTTCGAGCAAACGGATGGTCTGGTTCGGGGCTGTCGGGACAGCCCGTGCTTCGTGTCTTATGGGTTCGGGCAGACGAAGGGTCCAGTTCGGGGCTGAAGGCACTGCCCCCGAACCGGACCGTGCGCGGGTGGTAACGACCTCCTCGAATCAGACCGTCCGTCTGCCAGAACCCGCATGGCATGGAGCACGGGCTGTCTCGACTACCCTGAACAAGTCCATCTGTTTGCCCAAACCCGCAACGCATGGTGTGCGCGTTCTTCTGTCCGCCCCGAACGAGACCGTCCATTCAAACCTGCACAGTACTGAGTGTGGGCAGTGCAATCCACCCTGAACGGGACTGTCGGTCCGATAGAACCCGCACGGCATGTTGCGCGGGCAGTGCCATCCGCGCCGAACTGAGCAGTTGGTTCTGCCTAAACCCACAAGGCATAGAGTGCGAGCAGTCCCATCCGCCCCGAACCGGACCTTACATTTGAACATGCACGGCACTGTGCGCGAGCAGTGTCATGTGCCATAGACGGGTTCATCGGTCCGCTAGAACACACGCGACATGGTGCGCGGTCAGTGTCAGCCGCCCAGAACCAGACCGTCCGTCTGCCCGAACGCGCAAGGCATGTTGGACGAACGGTCCTGTTCAAGTGGGCAGGCAGTCCAGGCAGGCGGACAGACAGTCCGATCTGGGACGGATGGCACTGCTCGCGCACTATGCGTTGCCATTCTGGTGAACAGGTGGTCCGGTTCGGGGCGAGAGCATGGCCGAGACTGCCCGCGCACCGTGTCGTGTGGGTTCTGGCAGATGGACGGTCTAGTTGGGAGCGGTCAGGACTGCCTGTGCACCATGCTGTGCGGGTTCGGGCGGACGGATGGTCCTGTTCGGGGTGATTGGGTCTGCCCACATTCCGTGCCTTGCGGGTTCGAGCGGACGGATGGTCCAGTTCTTGGTGTATGGCACTGATAGTGCAAAGTGTCGTGCGGGTTCAGATGGATGGACCGGTTTGGTCTAGTTCGTGGTGGTCGGGACTGCCAGCGTTCTGTGCCTTCTAGGTTCGGACGGACGGTCTGGCTCGGGGCAGATGGCACTGCCCTCAAACTGGACTATGCATGGGTAGTCCCGACCTCCACGAGCCGAACCGTCCCACTGCTAGAACCCGCAAGGCACGGAGTGCGAGCTGTCCCAACCGCCCTGAACAGGACCATCCATTTGCCCGAATTTGCAATGCATGGAGCGTGGGCAGTCCCGTCTGCCCCGAACCGGATCATCCATTCAAACCCGCACGACACTGAGTACGGGCAGTGCCATCCGTCTCGAATGGGACCGTCGGTCCGCTAGAACCAGCACGGCATGGTGCACGAGCAGTGCCATCCTCCTCGAATCAAGTAGTTAGTTCTGCCCGAATCCGCAAGGCACGAAGAGTGGGTAGTTTCGTCCACCACAAACCGGATCGGCCGTTCGAACCAGCAAGGCATTGTGTGCGGGCAATGTCATCTGCTGAGAACCGAACTGTCCGTCTGCCCGAACTCACAGCACGACAGACGGATGGTCCTGGTTGGGGCGGTTGGGCAGTCCCGACGGGTGGACGGACGGTCCGGTTTGGGTTGAATGGCACTGTTGCGCATGTGCTGTGCTAGTTTGGGCTAACGGATGGTCTGGTTTGGGGCAGATGGCACTGCACCCGCAAGGCATGGAGCACAGATGGGACTAGTCGTGCACCACGCCTTGCGGGTGCGGGCCGACAGATGGTTTGATTCGGGGCGGTCAGGACTGCCTGTGCACCATGCCATGCATGTTTCGGTGTGACGGACGGTCCAATTTGGGCGAATGGCATGGCCAGGACTGCCTCGAGCACCGTGCAGTGCAAGTTCTGGAGGATGAACGGTCTGGTTCGAGGCGGACCAACTGCCTGCTGCCTTGCATGTTCGGGTGGAAGGACGGTCTGGTTCGGGGTGGATGGCACTGCTAGGACTGCCCGCACACCGTGTCGTACGGTTTCGGGCGCACGGATAGTCCTGTTAGGGGCGGTTGGGAATGCCTGCACTTCGTGCTGTGCGGGTTCGGATAGACGGATGGTCCTATTCGGGGCAGTCGGACCTGCCCATGCTACGTGCCTTGTGGGTTCGAGCGAACGGTCGGTCTGGATCGGGAAGGTTGGCACGGCCTGCGCAACTTGCCTTGCAGGTTTGGGCGGATGGACGGTCCATTTATACGTACATATATATATATATATATATATATATATATATGTATGTATGTGTGTGTTTATAGGGCAGTGCATTGCGGGTTCTGGCAGGCGGACGGTCCAGTTTGCGGTGTATGGCACTGCCTGTGCACTGTGACTTTCGGGTTCGAGTTGATGGACGGTCCGGTTCAACGACGCTCGCACGGCGAGGACTACCTGCGCACCATGACATGCTGGTTTGGGCAGACAGACGGTCCGACATGGGGCAAATGGCACTGCCTGTGCACCGTGTCATGCTGGTTCTGGTAGATGGACGGTCCATTTTGGGGTGGTCGGGACAACCGCGCACCGTGCAGTGTGGGTTCGAGTGGACGGACGGTACTATTCGGGGCGATCAAGACTGCCTGCGCTCCATGCCTTGTGGGTTCGGGTAGACGGACGGTCCGGTTCAGGGCAGATGGCAATGCCCGCGCATCGTGCCGTGCAAGTTCTGGGAGATGGATGGTTTGGTTCGAGGCAGTCGGGACTGCTCGAGCTCCGTGCCTTGTAAGTTCGGGATGACAGAATGTCCAGTTCGGGGCGGATGGCACTGCCCCCGAACTGGACCGTGCACAAGTAGTCCCGACCTCCATGAATTGGACCTCCTGCCTGCCAGAACCCACACGGAATGGAGCATGAGCAGTGTCGACCGCGCTCCATGCCTCGCGGGTTCGGGCGGACAGACGGTGCCTCGCGCCATGCGAGTTTTAGCAGACAGGAGGTCGGGGCTACTCGCGCACTGTCTGGTTCATGGTGGTCGTGGGCAGACGGACGGTCTAGTTCGGGGTAGTCGAGACTGCCCGCGCACCGTGCCTTGTAGGTTCGGGGGGACGGACGGTCCTGTTCGGGGCAATCAGGACTGACCTCTCACCGTTCCATTCAGGTGTGGCTGGACGGTCTGGTTTGGAGCGGATGGCTCGGCCAGGACTGCCCCGCGCACCGTGCTATATAGGTTATGGCTGAACGATGTTCCAATTTGGGGCAGATGGGACGGGAATGACCGCGCTCCATCATGCCTTGCGGCTTCATGTGAACGAACGGTCCGGTTTGGGGCGGATGGCACTGCCCGCGCACCGTGCCGTGCGGGTTTTGACATGACGGTCGGTCCAGTTCGGGGCAGTAGGGACTGCCCGCGCTCCAAGCCTTGACAGTTCGAGCTGACGGACGATCCGGTTTGGGGTGGATGGCGCTGCCCGCGCACCATGCTGTGCGAGTTCAGGCGAACAGATAGTCCCGATTTGGGGTGGATGGCACTACGCGAGCACAGTCCCATGCAAGTTCCGGCGTGATGGACAGTCCTATTCGGGGCGGATGGCACTACCCGCACATCGCATCGTGCGGGTTCAGGAAAGATGGACGGTCCGGTTCGGGGCCAATAGCACTGCCCGCACACCGTACCTTGCATTTTCTAGCAGACGGACGGTCCTGTTCGGGCAGTCGGGTTTGCCCGTGCATCGTACCATACGGGTTAGTGTAAATGGACGGTCTGGATGGACAGTCTGGTTTGAGGCTGGTAGCATAGCCGGGACTGTCCGCGCACCGTGCCATTGGGGTTCGGGCGGACAGTCCGGTTCGATGCGGATGGCACCGTGCCGTGCGAGTTCTAGCTGACGAAAGGACCAATTCGGGGCAGATGGTATAGCTAGGACTGCCCCGCGCAACATGCCATGTGGGTTCGAGTGGATGGAATATCCTGTTCGAAGCAATCGGGAATGCCCGCGCACCTGTCGTGCGAGTTCTGATGGTAGGACATTCCTGTTTGGGCGGACGGACAGTCCTGTTTGGGCAAATGGGAGGAGACTACCCGCGCTTCGTGCCTTGCAAGTTTGGGCGGATGGACAGTCCTGTTCAAGTCCTATAGCACGGTCAGAACTGCACCGCGCACCGTGCCTTGCGGGTTCGGACGGTCTTATTCGTGGCGGTCGGGACTGCCCGCACTCCGTGCCTTGCAGGTTCAGGCATACAGACAGTGTGGTTCGGGGTCGATAGCACAGCCAGGAATACCCACGCACCATGCTTTGCATGTTCGGGCAAATGGACGGTCTAGTTCGGGTTGGATGGCTCTACCCGTGCACTATGCCGTGTGGGTTCCTGCAGACAGATGGTTTGATTGGGGGCAGATAGCACCGTTGGGACTCTCGCACACCATGCCTTCAAGGTTCTGGTGGACGGACTGCCTTGCTCGGGGCGGTCGAGACTGCCCATGCTCTGTGCCTTGCAAGTGTGGGCGGATGGACTTTCCGTTTCGGGGCGGTCGAGACTGCCTGTGCACCGTGCCATGCGGGTTTGGGCAGACGAATGGTCCTATTCGGGCCAGTCCGGACTACCCGCACAACGTGCCTTGCATGTTCAGCCGGAAGGACCATCCGTCCACCAGAACACCATGGCACGATGCGTGGACAGTCCCAGTAGTGCCATTCGCCCCAAACAGTATAGACCGTCCACCCGAACCCATATGGCACGGAGCATGCGTAGTACTTGCAAGGTTATCAACCCTGAACTGGACCGTCCGTCCACCCGAACCTGCACGGCACGAACAGTTAGACTGTCCAGTTCAGGGCAGATGGCACTGTCCGAGCACCGTGTCGTGCGGGTTCGGGCGGACAGACGGTGCGATTCGAGGTGGTTGGCCCAGCCAGGACAGCTCAGGCACCGTGCCGTGACGGACGGTTCGGCTTAGCACGGATGGCACTGCTGGTACTGCATGCGCACCGTGCCATGCAAGTTTGGGTAGATGGACGGTCCAGTTCCGGGCGGTTGAGACCGCCTGCGCAACATGTCGTGCATGTTCAGGCTGACAAACAATCCAGTTCGGGGCAGATAGCACTTCCCGTGCTCTGTGACTTTCGAGTTCGAGCAGGGGGACAGTCCTATTCGAGGTAGTTGGGACTGCCCATGTACCTTGCTGTGCTTGTATCGGTGGACGGACGGTCCGATTCAGGGTGGATGGCATGACAGGGACTACCCGCACACCATGCCTCGACGGATGGTCTGGGGTGGATGGCACTGCCCGCGCACCATGCCGTGCTAGTTTGGGCGGAGAGACGGTCCGGTTCGGGGCGGTTGGCACTACCAGCACACCATGCCGTGCGGGTTCTGGCGTGATGGATGGTCCGGTTCGGGATGGAGGGCACTGCCATGCCTGCCCCGTGCACCGTGACGTGCGGGTTCGTGCAGACAAACGGTCCTGTTCGGGCGGTTGGGACTGGATGGACAGTCTGGTTTGAGGCTGGTAGCATAGCCGGGACTGTCCGCGCACCGTGCCATTGGGGTTCGGGCGGACAGTCCGGTTCGATGCGGATGGCACCGTGCCGTGCGAGTTCTAGCTGACGAAAGGACCAATTCGGGGCAGATGGTATAGCTAGGACTGCCCCGCGCAACATGCCATGTGGGTTCGAGTGGATGGAATATCCTGTTCGAAGCAATCGGGAATGCCCGCGCACCTGTCGTGCGAGTTCTGATGGTAGGACATTCCTGTTTGGGCGGACGGACAGTCCTGTTTGGGCAAATGGGAGGAGACTACCCGCGCTTATTGCCTTGCAAGTTTGGGCGGATGGACAGTCCTGTTCAAGTCCTATAGCACGGTCATAACTGCACCGCGCACCGTGCCTTGCGGGTTCGGACGGTCTTATTCGTGGCGGTCGGGACTGCCCGCACTCCGTGCCTTGCAGGTTCAGGCATACAGACAGTGTGGTTCGGGGTCGATAGCACAGCCAGGAATACCCACGCACCATGCTTTGCATGTTCGGGCAAATGGACGGTCTAGTTCGGGTTGGATGGCTCTACCCGTGCACTATGCCGTGTGGGTTCCTGCAGACAGATGGTTTGATTGGGGGCAGATAGCACCGTCGGGACTCTCGCACACCATGCCTTGAAGGTTCTGGTGGACGGACTGCCTTGCTCGGGGCGGTCGAGACTGCCCATGCTCTGTGCCTTGCAAGTGTGGGCGGATGGACTTTCCGTTTCGGGGCGGTCGAGACTGCCTGTGCACCGTGCCATGCGGGTTTGGGCAGACGAATGGTCCTATTCGGGCCAGTCCGGACTACCCGCACAACGTGCCTTGCATGTTCAGCCGGAAGGACCATCCGTCCACCAGAACACCATGGCACGATGCGTGGACAGTCCCAGTAGTGCCATTCGCCCCAAACAGTATAGACCGTCCACCCGAACCCATATGGCACGGAGCATGCGTAGTACTTGCAAGGTTATCAACCCTGAACTGGACCGTCCGTCCACCCGAACCTGCACGGCACGAACAGTTAGACTGTCCAGTTCAGGGCAGATGGCACTGTCCGAGCACCGTGTCGTGCGGGTTCGGGCGGACGGACGGTGCGATTCGAGGTGGTTGGCCCAGCCAGGACTGCTCAGGCACCGTGCCGTGACGGACGGTTCGGCTTAGCACGGATGGCACTGCTGGTACTGCATGCGCACCGTGCCATGCAAGTTTGGGTAGATGGACGGTCCAGTTCCGGGCGGTTGAGACCGCCTGCGCAACATGTCGTGCATGTTCAGGCTGACAAACAATCCAGTTCGGGGCAGATAGCACTTCCCGTGCTCTGTGACTTTCGAGTTCGAGCAGGGGGACAGTCCTATTCGAGGTAGTTGGGACTGCCCATGTACCTTGCTGTGCTTGTATCGGTGGACGGACGGTCCGATTCAGGGTGGATGGCATGACAGGGACTACCCGCACACCATGCCTCGACGGATGGTCTGGGGTGGATGGCACTGCCCGCGCACCATGCCGTGCTAGTTTGGGCGGAGAGACGGTCCGGTTCGGGGCGGTTGGCACTACCAGCACACCATGCCGTGCGGGTTCTGGCGTGATGGATGGTCCGGTTCGGGATGGAGGGCACTGCCATGCCTGCCCCGTGCACCGTGACGTGCGGGTTCGTGCAGACAAACGGTCCTGTTCGGGCGGTTGGGACTGGAT
Source organism: Dracaena cambodiana (assembly GCA_036321105.1). Taxonomy (NCBI): domain Eukaryota; kingdom Viridiplantae; phylum Streptophyta; class Magnoliopsida; order Asparagales; family Asparagaceae; genus Dracaena; species Dracaena cambodiana. The sequence goes on from JAYEPQ010000017.1 coordinate 15,487,454, forward strand.
GGACAGTCTGGTTTGAGGCTGGTAGCATAGCCGGGACTGTCCGCGCACCGTGCCATTGGGGTTCGGGCGGACAGTCCGGTTCGATGCGGATGGCACCGTGCCGTGCGAGTTCTAGCTGACGAAAGGACCAATTCGGGGCAGATGGTATAGCTAGGACTGCCCCGCGCAACATGCCATGTGGGTTCGAGTGGATGGAATATCCTGTTCGAAGCAATCGGGAATGCCCGCGCACCTGTCGTGCGAGTTCTGATGGTAGGACATTCCTGTTTGGGCGGACGGACAGTCCTGTTTGGGCAAATGGGAGGAGACTACCCGCGCTTCGTGCCTTGCAAGTTTGGGCGGATGGACAGTCCTGTTCAAGTCCTATAGCACGGTCAGAACTGCACCGCGCACCGTGCCTTGCGGGTTCGGACGGTCTTATTCGTGGCGGTCGGGACTGCCCGCACTCCGTGCCTTGCAGGTTCAGGCATACAGACAGTGTGGTTCGGGGTCGATAGCACAGCCAGGAATACCCACGCACCATGCTTTGCATGTTCGGGCAAATGGACGGTCTAGTTCGGGTTGGATGGCTCTACCCGTGCACTATGCCGTGTGGGTTCCTGCAGACAGATGGTTTGATTGGGGGCAGATAGTACCGTCGGGACTCTCGCACACCATGCCTTGAAGGTTCTGGTGGACGGACTGCCTTGCTCGGGGCGGTCGAGACTGCCCATGCTCTGTGCCTTGCAAGTGTGGGCGGATGGACTTTCCGTTTCGGGGCGGTCGAGACTGCCTGTGCACCGTGCCATGCGGGTTTGGGCAGACGAATGGTCCTATTCGGGCCAGTCCGGACTACCCGCACAACGTGCCTTGCATGTTCAGCCGGAAGGACCATCCGTCCACCAGAACACCATGGCACGATGCGTGGACAGACCCAGTAGTGCCATTCGCCCCAAACAATATAGACCGTCCACCCGAACCCATATGGCACGGAGCATGCGTAGTACTTGCAAGGTTATCAACCCTGAACTTGACCGTCCGTCCACCCGAACCTGCACGGCACGAACAGTTAGACTGTCCAGTTCAGGGCAGATGGCACTGTCCGAGCACCGTGTCGTGTGGGTTCGGGCGAACGGACGGTGCGATTCGAGGTGGTTGGCCCAGCCAGGACTGCTCAGGCACCGTGCCGTGACGGACGGTTCGGCTTAGCACGGATGGCACTGCTGGTACTGCATGCGCACCGTGCCATGCAAGTTTGGGTAGATGGACGGTCCAGTTCCGGGCGGTTGAGACCGCCTGCGCAACATGTCGTGCATGTTCAGGCTGACAAACAATCCAGTTCGGGGCAGATAGCACTTCCCGTGCTCTGTGACTTTCGAGTTCGAGCAGGGGGACAGTCCTATTCGAGGTAGTTGGGACTGCCCATGTACCTTGCTGTGCTTGTATCGGTGGACGGACGGTCCGATTCAGGGTGGATGGCATGACAGGGACTACCCGCACACCATGCCTCGACGGATGGTCTGGGGTGGATGGCACTGCCCGCGCACCATGCCGTGCTAGTTTGGGCGGAGAGACGGTCCGGTTCGGGGCGGTTGGCACTACCAGCACACCATGCCGTGCGGGTTCTGGCGTGATGGATGGTCCGGTTCGGGATGGAGGGCACTGCCATGCCTGCCCCGTGCACCGTGACGTGCGGGTTCGTGCAGACAAACGGTCCTGTTCGGGCGGTTGGGACTGGATGGACAGTCTGGTTTGAGGCTGGTAGCATAGCCGGGACTGTCCGCGCACCGTGCCATTGGGGTTCGGGCGGACAGTCCGGTTCGATGTGGATGGCACCGTGCCGTGCGAGTTCTAGCTGACGAAAGGACCAATTCGGGGCAGATGGTATAGCTAGGACTGCCCCGCGCAACATGCCATGTGGGTTCGAGTGGATGGAATATCCTGTTCGAAGCAATCGGGAATGCCCGCGCACCTGTCGTGCGAGTTCTGATGGTAGGACATTCCTGTTTGGGCGGACGGACAGTCCTGTTTGGGCAAATGGGAGGAGACTACCCGCGCTTCGTGCCTTGCAAGTTTGGGCGGATGGACAGTCCTGTTCAAGTCCTATAGCACGGTCAGAACTGCACCGCGCACCGTGCCTTGCGGGTTCGGACGGTCTTATTCGTGGCGGTCGGGACTGCCCGCACTCCGTGCCTTGCAGGTTCAGGCATACAGACAGTGTGGTTCGGGGTCGATAGCACAGCCAGGAATACCCACGCACCATGCTTTGCATGTTCGGGCAAATGGACGGTCTAGTTCGGGTTGGATGGCTCTACCCGTGCACTATGCCGTGTGGGTTCCTGCAGACAGATGGTTTGATTGGGGGCAGATAGCACCGTCGGGACTCTCGCACACCATGCCTTGAAGGTTCTGGTGGACGGACTGCCTTGCTCGGGGCGGTCGAGACTGCCCATGCTCTGTGCCTTGCAAGTGTGGGCGGATGGACTTTCCGTTTCGGGGCGGTCGAGACTGCCTGTGCACCGTGCCATGCGGGTTTGGGCAGACGAATGGTCCTATTCGGGCCAGTCCGGACTACCCGCACAACGTGCCTTGCATGTTCAGCCGGAAGGACCATCCGTCCACCAGAACACCATGGCACGATGCGTGGACAGACCCAGTAGTGCCATTCGCCCCAAACAATATAGACCGTCCACCCGAACCCATATGGCACGGAGCATGCGTAGTACTTGCAAGGTTATCAACCCTGAACTGGACCGTCCGTCCACCCGAACCTGCACGGCACGAACAGTTAGACTGTCCAGTTCAGGGCAGATGGCACTGTCCGAGCACCGTGTTGTGCGGGTTCGGGCGGACGGACGGTGCGATTCGAGGTGGTTGGCCCAGCCAGGACTGCTCAGGCACCGTGCCGTGACGGACGGTTCGGCTTAGCACGGATGGCACTGCTGGTACTGCATGCGCACCGTGCCATGCAAGTTTGGGTAGATGGACGGTCCAGTTCCGGGCGGTTGAGACCGCCTGCGCAACATGTCGTGCATGTTCAGGCTGACAAACAATCCAGTTCGGGGCAGATAGCACTTCCCGTGCTCTGTGACTTTCGAGTTCGAGCAGGGGGACAGTCCTATTCGAGGTAGTTGGGACTGCCCATGTACCTTGCTGTGCTTGTATCGGTGGACGGACGGTCCGATTCAGGGTGGATGGCATGACAGGGACTACCCGCACACCATGCCTCGACGGATGGTCTGGGGTGGATGGCACTGCCCGCGCACCATGCCGTGCTAGTTTGGGCGGAGAGACGGTCCGGTTCGGGGCGGTTGGCACTACCAGCACACCATGCCGTGCGGGTTCTGGCGTGATGGATGGTCCGGTTCGGGATGGAGGGCACTGCCATGCCTGCCCCGTGCACCGTGACGTGCGGGTTCGTGCAGACAAACGGTCCTGTTCGGGCGGTTGGGACTGGATGGACAGTCTGGTTTGAGGCTGGTAGCATAGCCGGGACTGTCCGCGCACCGTGCCATTGGGGTTCGGGCGGACAGTCCGGTTCGATGCGGATGGCACCGTGCCGTGCGAGTTCTAGCTGACGAAAGGACCAATTCGGGGCAGATGGTATAGCTAGGACTGCCCCGCGCAACATGCCATGTGGGTTCGAGTGGATGGAATATCCTGTTCGAAGCAATCGGGAATGCCCGCGCACCTGTCGTGCGAGTTCTGATGGTAGGACATTCCTGTTTGGGCGGACGGACAGTCCTGTTTGGGCAAATGGGAGGAGACTACCCGCGCTTCGTGCCTTGCAAGTTTGGGCGGATGGACAGTCCTGTTCAAGTCCTATAGCACGGTCAGAACTGCACCGCGCACCGTGCCTTGCGGGTTCGGACGGTCTTATTCGTGGCGGTCGGGACTGCCCGCACTCCGTGCCTTGCAGGTTCAGGCATACAGACAGTGTGGTTCGGGGTCGATAGCATAGCCAGGAATACCCACGCACCATGCTTTGCATGTTCGGGCAAATGGACGGTCTAGTTCGGGTTGGATGGCTCTACCCGTGCACTATGCCGTGTGGGTTCCTGCAGACAGATGGTTTGATTGGGGGCAGATAGCACCGTCGGGACTCTCGCACACCATGCCTTGAAGGTTCTGGTGGACGGACTGCCTTGCTCGGGGCGGTCGAGACTGCCCATGCTCTGTGCCTTGCAAGTGTGGGCAGATGGACTTTCCGTTTCGGGGCGGTCGAGACTGCCTGTGCACCGTGCCATGCGGGTTTGGGCAGACGAATGGTCCTATTCGGGCCAGTCCGGACTACCCGCACAACGTGCCTTGCATGTTCAGCCGGAAGGACCATCCGTCCACCAGAACACCATGGCACGATGCGTGGACAGACCCAGTAGTGCCATTCGCCCCAAACAATATAGACCGTCCACCCGAACCCATATGGCACGGAGCATGCGTAGTACTTGCAAGGTTATCAACCCTGAACTGGACCGTCCGTCCACCCGAACCTGCACGGCACGAACAGTTAGACTGTCCAGTTCAGGGCAGATGGCACTGTCCGAGCACCGTGTCGTGCGGGTTCGGGCGGACGGACGGTGCGATTCGAGGTGGTTGGCCCAGCCAGGACTGCTCAGGCACCGTGCCGTGACGGACGGTTCGGCTTAGCACGGATGGCACTGCTGGTACTGCATGCGCACCGTGCCATGAAAGTTTGGGTAGATGGACGGTCCAGTTCCGGGCGGTTGAGACCGCCTGCGCAACATGTCGTGCATGTTCAGGCTGACAAACAATCCAGTTCGGGGCAGATAGCACTTCCCGTGCTCTGTGACTTTCGAGTTCGAGCAGGGGGACAGTCCTATTCGAGGTAGTTGGGACTGCCCATGTACCTTGCTGTGCTTGTATCGGTGGACGGACGGTCCGATTCAGGGTGGATGGCATGACAGGGACTACCCGCACACCATGCCTCGACGGATGGTCTGGGGTGGATGGCACTGCCCGCGCACCATGCCGTGCTAGTTTGGGCGGACAGACGGTCCGGTTCGGGGCGGTTGGCACTACCAGCACACCATGCCGTGCGGGTTCTGGCGTGATGGATGGTCCGGTTCGGGATGGAGGGCACTGCCATGCCTGCCCCGTGCACCGTGACGTGCGGGTTCGTGCAGACAAACGGTCCTGTTCGGGCGGTTGGGATGGCCCGCGCACCATGCTGTACTGATGGCATGTAGTACGAGCAGTCCGTCTGGTTCGAGGCGGGTGGCACTGCCTGCGCACCGTGCAGTGCGGGTTCGGGCGGATGGTTCGGTCTAGGGCAGATGGGACTACCCATGCTCCATGCCTTCCTAGTTGGGACGGATGGCACTGCCCGCGCACCTTGCCTTGTGGGTTCAGGTGGATGGACGGTATAGTTCGGGCTGGTCAGGACGGCCCGTGCTCTGTACCTTGCGGGTTTGGGCGGACGGACTGTCCGGTGTGGGGCGGATGGAACTGCCTGTGCTTCATGCCTTGCGGGTTCGGGCGGACGGATGGTCCGGTTTGGGGCAGATGGCACTACCCGCGCACCATGTCATGCGGGTTCAGGCGGACGGATAGCCCGGTTCGGGGCGGATGGCATTGCCCACACACCATGGCGTGGGGGTCTGGGTGGATAGACGGCCTGATTCAGGGGGGAGGGCACTACCCTGCACCCCGTGTCGTGCGGGTTCGGGCGGACGAATGGTCCTGTTCGGTCGTCCTGATCGTGCTATCAACCCCGAACTGGACCGTCCATCATGGCGCGATGCACGAGCAGTCCCGATAGCCCTGAAACGGACTGTCCGTCTGCAATGCCTTGCGGGTTTAGGCAGACGGACGGTCCATTTTGGGGCGGATGGTACTGCCTATGCACCGTGCCGTGCGGGTTCAGGCGGACGGACGGTCCAGTTAAGAGCGGATGGCACGTCAGGTACTGTCCGCTCTACGTGCCTTGCATGTTCGGACAGACGAACGGTCCGGTTCGAGGCGAATGGAACTTCCTGTGCCATACCATGTAGGATCCGGCGTGACGGATGGTTTAGTTCGATCCGGTGTGGGATCCGACGTGACGGGTAGTCCCGACCTCCTTGAACCGGCCGTCCATCCGCTAGAACCCGCACGGCACGGAGTGCGGGCAGTCCTGATCGCCTTGAACAGGACCATCCGCCTGCCTGAAGTCGCAAGGCACGGAGCGTGGACGGTCCCGTCCGCCCCGAACCGGTTCCACCGTCCATTCGAACCTTCACGGCACTGTGCGTGGGCAGTGCCATCCACCCTGAAAGGGGCCGTCGCTCTGCCAGAACCCGCATGGCACGGCACGCGGGCAATGACATCTGCCCAAAACTGGGCCATCGGTCTGCCCGAACCCGCAAGGCACAGGGTGCGGGCAGTGTTATCCGTCCCAAACTAGACCGTCTGTCATGCCCAAACCCGAAAGTCAAGATCACAGGCAGTCCTGGCCACCCCGAACCGGACGGACTGGAAGAATAGCACGGTCAAGACTGCTCGCGCACCGTGCCTTGCGGGTTCGGGCAGATGGACGGCCCAATTCGAGGCGGATGGCACTACCTGCGCACCGTGCCATGCGGGTTCGGGCGGTCGGACAATCCGGTTCGGGGTCGATGGCACTGTGTCGTGCGGACGGACGGTCCTGTTTGGGGTGGTCGGGCTGCCCACACTCCATGCTTTGCTGGTTCGGGCACACAGACACTCTGGTTCGGGGCCAATGCAACGGTCCGCGCACCGTGCCTTGTGGGTTCGGGCAGACGGACGGTCCTGCTCGGGGCGGCCGCGGGCAGATGGATGGTCCTATTAGCAGCGGTCGGGACGGCATGCGCACCGTGTCGCGCAGGTTTGGGTAGACCGATAGTCCGGTTTGGGGCGGATGACATTGCCCAGGGACCATGCCTGCGTGTTCTAGCGGACGGATGGTCAGTTCGAGGCGGATGGAATGGGACTGCACGCGCATCATGCTGTGCGGGTTTGGGTGGACGGACGGTAATGTTCGGGCCAAATAGCATTGTCAGGACTGCCCGCAAACCGTGCCATGACAGACAGTCCTTATCGAAGTGGAGTGGACAAGACTGCTGTAGACATCAAAAAAAAAAAAGAAAGAAAGGAGATTAAAATAAATAAATAAATAAATAAAACGGGAGTGTCTCGTGGGTCCCACCCTCAGGAGCGCTCCCATGGGAATGCACCTGCCGGAGCGCACCCGCGGGTGCGCCCGCAGGAGCAATCCCACAGGTGGGTCCCACCTGTGGAAATCGCTCCCACGGGAGCGCTCCCGTGGGTAGGTCCCACCCGCGAAATCGCTCCTGTGGGAGCGCACCTACGGGTGGGAACGCACCCGCGGGAGCACTCCACCCGCGGGTTGCTCCCGAAGTTTCGCTCGCTTCTATATTTTGATTACGTGATCTGGATTTTTGGGGATTAATTAGGTAAATTTAGCCAGATTCGAGGGAAGAATTTGAGCCGGATTAGATGTGCTTCTCAATCTATAAAATTGGGAGTGGAGTTCAGAACAGGGGGAGATTCTTTTGAGAGGCAACTTCCAGAGATCGGAGTCCAAAAATCCAGAAGGAGAATTTCAAATCTTCATCCCGATCCAGATCGGATCGTCAACGGAGTGCAGAATCAAGACTTCACTGCTGTCAGAATCCACAAAAATAAAGGAGAATCGAAAGCAATTGATCCCCATTCTTGTAATCTCGAATTTATTTTGTAATTTTCTCTTATTGCTGTAATTCAAAATCCAATTGCCGATTTAAAGAAAGATTCAATTTTTCGGGCATACAAGAATTGGCGACCACAGTGGGGTCCTCTCTGTTCACGACAGAGAATATGGGTAGCGCAATCTGATCTTTAAATTTTTTTTTTGATTTTGAACCTAGTCGTCATCGCCGGGTAACTATAAGTAAATATGAGGAGTCATCGCCTACCAAAACTGACTAGACGTCATCCTCTGTCCAAAAAAAAAAGTGAGGTGTCATCACCCACTAAAATTAATAAGGCGTCATCGTCTATTAAAAAATTATGAGACATTATCGCCCATAATAAAAGACAAGACGTCATCGTCTATCAAAAAAAAACAGTGAGGCGTTATCGCCCATATAAAAAAAATGACAAAACTGCATTAAAAAAATAAAATAAAATAAAAAATCATGTAGTGCGGGAGTGCCACTTGTGGGTTGCAGCTGCAGGATGCACCCGCGGAATGCACCCACGGGATGCAACCGTGGGATGCAACCCTCAGGATACCGAACCAGTGGGATACAAATAATAATAATAATAAATAGTAATAAATAAAATAAAATAAATAAAATAATAAATTGAAAAGGCCTCATTTATAATAAAAACATTAATAAATAAAGAAAAAAGCAAGGCGACATCAAAAAAAATAATAGCACATCATCACCAATAAAAAAAAGGGTAAGGCGTTATGCCCATAAAAATTGACAAGATAAATAAAAATACAGTGCTTGGGAGGGGCCCTCCTGGACCTCGCGCTTCAACGCTCTCCCCACACGGGTTGAAGAGGAAAAAGAAAAAGAAAAAAAAGGAAAAAATGAAAAATGAAAAAAAAAGTATTGTGCTCTGGTGGGGCCCACCTGGACCACCTGTACTTCTCCCCCTCTCCTCCACACGGGTTGAAAAAATAGATACCATGCTCCGGTCGGGCCCACTGGAGCCACCCGCGTTTCTCCCCCTCTCCCCCGCACGGGTTGAGGAAAAAAAAGATACTGTGCTCGGGTGGGGCCCACCTAGGCCACATGAGCTTTTCCCCTTCTCTCCTATACGGGTTGAGGAGGAAAAGGAAAAAAGTTACTGTGCTCGGGGGGGCCCCCTGGGCCACCCGCGTTTTCCCCCCTCTCTCTCGCATGGGTTGGGCAAAAAAAAGAAAAGAATTAAAATAAAATAAGAAAAATATAAAATGAAGTAGAAAAGAGAAGAAATAAAGAAAAAGAAAAATAATAAAAAAAGATAATGAATAAATATTAAATAAATAAATTTAAAAAAAATAAAGAAATAAAATTTTTTTACAAAACAAATATAAAAAAAGAAATAAAAAATATGAAAAAAGAAAATTATAAAAAATATATGCAAATAAAAAAATAATAATAAATAGAAATTTAAAAAATAATAAAAATATAAAATATAAAATATAAAAAATTATAAATATAAAAGAATAATAATTATTATTATTATAAAAAACAAAAAAATAATTGGCACGGGGCCCAGCCATGCAATGGTCCCACTTGCGCACCTGCATGCGCATCTGCAGTACGGTGATCTCGCGGCAAAAAAAAATTAAAAAAATCATCTCAATCCGTCTTCGATCTTCCTCCACCCATCAAATCTAAAAAATCGATTTGTCAAGTGTCGCTGCTGCCACCACAGAGAATAAAGCAGAAGAAGAAGAAGAAGTCGACACAAATATCAATTCAAACATGAAGGTTGAAGGAGTCGATGTCGAGATGGTGTCAGAATTTGACTCCCCGCAAAAAAACAACGCTTCCACTTCAAATCCAATATTTATTGTCTCAATTTGAGCATTGCTAACAAGAAAACAATCAAGGAAGAAGATTTTGATGATGTGGAGAGCACTTCCCTATTCAAAGATTTTGATGCGTCCAGCATCTCTAGTTCAGAAGATGAGAAAGCACTAGATAAAACAAACTTAAGAGTAGCTCTACTTGCAAGTAGAGGTTTCACAACCCGAAGCACAAGTTGAGTTCTACCCGAATCTAAACCGATATGGCAGTATCATACAAAGCTAGCAGGTTGTTGAACTATAGTGGGATCAGGCCCGAGACCCTGATGGACGTAACATCAAAGTGGTGAAGTTCCCAAACATACCGAACTGCAAAGAAATCTCTCCAATGAAAAACAGGTTCCCACCATTACGGAATTGCTCGAGCGTGTCCATCATGAATTCCTTGTCTGCTTCTGAGTGTTCAACTCAGCCGAAGCTCTTGGCGGTCACAAAATATCACACCTGGTAAATTCTGATGTTGCTACCATTGCTGAAATTCCTCTGTTCACACAACTTTCGAGTGCTCCATCACCTTCAAGACCGATCCCTACATCCCGAGCATCCTCATCCACATGTATGCTGTGTTAGCAAAGGATGTCGAGTTTACTCACAAGGTGTTCGATGATAGTTCTGTCCAAAAGACTCTGTGTTGGAATTCGATGATCGATGATCTTGTGAAGTGCGAAGAGATCATACTCACACTGGTAGTGTTTGACAGAATGTGGTGTCGAGATACTGTCTCAGTGAAACATGTCGATCAATGTGTATGCGCTCTTGGGCAATTTCGAAGAAACCCGCAAGGTGTTTGATCAAATGCATGAAAGGAATTTGACCTAAGAAACTCGATATTGGCTGGATATACTAACATACCAAGTGTGGGGCCGTGAGGTTGTGATCTATATCCTTGATATGGTGTATAATGTCTCTAACAAAGCGCTTGTAGCGATAAAGGCCCTTGTCAAGAATGACAGACCACCAAATTAAAGGTGCCCGATTGTGAGCAACATATCTCGCTTCCTGCAAGATTTCATGGGAACTTTTTACCGAGAACCGAAATAATAAACAAATATATGATATATCTGATGTTCTATCTCATGCCCATCGAGTCAAGAGGCTAAAAGACTTCTGCAAGGACGAGCTAGCTTGACGACTGATTATGGATACAGTAATCAGTGTACCATAGTTGGCTAGCTAATATGAGTGCTAAGGCTCCACTGCATGAGATTATTGCACAAACAATTCACCGTAATTTCTCCAAAATTACAACCCTTGCCTTAAGGTGGAAATTCTCACATTTGAGGATGAAGGGAACATGAAGCAAAGGAGATGAAGAAAGTTAAAAGAGCTCAAGAGTGAACTCAGAATTGCCGCAAGGGCAAAAGAACATTCCAAAATCCACGTTGAATGCAAAATTGAGCTAAATTTGCCCAGATGCCAAGCTACGCCCGCAGTCATCCAAATGGAGAGCTATGCCAGTGTAGAACGCAAAGTTATGCTCCCAGCTAAAATTTCAGCCTAATTCAGTGCGCAAGGCTAAACCAGCGCACAAATCAAATGCAGTGCGCTAGGCTAAGTCAGTGCACAAGTCTATCCTCATGTATAATATGAGGTTAAATCTGCCTAAAAGTAATTCAGACGCAGTATTATGCTTGCATACAGTGCGAGGCTTAACCCTGTGTACAAGTTATTTTAGACACGAGGCTGATTCAAGACAAAGTCAACATAAAGTCATCTAGATGCGAGGCTAAGTCGAGACCAAGCCAGCATAAATTGATCCAGAATGCAAGATTATGCCCATACCTAAAGAGCAAAACTAAGTTTCAGCCGTGTGCGAGCCAGATAGTATCCACACAGGGGGTAGGACCCACATCCAGAGCGTGAAGCTAAACCCCACATAAAACGCAGGGCCTAGCCGGCTTAAAGTCAGCCAGACACAAGTTTATGTTTGCATGTAAAGTAAGAAACTTCTTCAGTGCGCGAGATTGAACCAGCGCACGAGTCTAATTCAGTGCGCGAGACTAAGCCAGTGCACAAGTCTAAACCGACATATAGACGAGGTTAAATAATAATCCAAAGTCAAGGCTAACCTCCTTAAAGTCAACCAAAATGCAAGGCCAAGTTCTAATCTAACACAATGCAGAAGTGTCAAAATACGAAACCAAGACTCATACCCATCTAGAAGTATCAGAACGCAAGGCTGACACTCAGCTTTGCCTTGCTCTATGATGGACTTCCTGATCAGCCAAGTGGGGTCTACACTGGGGTTGAGACCCACAACCAGAGAACCTCGCGTATAATGCGACCAAGCCCAAAGCAAGAATACAAGGCTATGCCCACGGACAACGTGAGGCTAAACCAATATAAAATCATCTAGTGCATGAAGTTAATTCAAGACTACCAGCGTAAAGTCATCAGACACGAGACTAATTTGAAACTAAACCATCGTGCATGGTTATACTAGTGCGCGATGCTAAGCCAGTACAAGAACTTATCCAAAGTACAAAAGTGAATAGAAATGCAAGGCTATGGTTCAACCCTGCGTAGCCCACTACAAAAAAGTAATCTATTACTGCATGACGAACTCAATAGATAGTCAAACAAGTCCTATGCAGGGGGAGGGATTTACAACCAGACAAATTGGCATATAATGCGAGGCTAAGACCGAAGCAAGAATGCGAGGATAAACCCCACATGCAATTCAAGACCAAGCCATCGTAAAGTTATTTAAACACAAGACTATACTCACGGCTAAAATGTGAAGCTAACTCTCAGCATCATGTAAACTTCTGAGAACAAGACGACGGTCAATTGAATTACAACAACCATTCAAATGTGGCCCACCCAGGGGGCCCATACCAATAAGCCTTGTATGCAATGCAAGCAAACTCTGCACACAATATAAGGCCAAGCCAGTGTAAAGTTATCTAAATGCGAGGCTATACTCACGGCCAAAATGTAAAACTAACTATCAGCCCCACATAGACTTTAAGAAGCGGAAGGTCAATGTCTACGTCAGAAACTTAAGGCGCCAAGCTAACCAGGAGCCTTGCGTAATATTCGATGAAAAGCAGGTGGCCTGTCGACTTACAATGGGATCGTAACCAGTCAAATGTGGCCCACTTAGGGGGTGTGACCCACGTCCAGTAAACATTGCAAACAAAACTAAACTCTGCATACAATGCGGCACTAAGCCAGCATAAAGTCATCTAAATGCAAGGCTAGGACTACGCAGAGTGCAAAGTTATGCCCACAACTAAAGTGCGAAACTAACTCAGTGTGTAAGGCTAAACCTGCACACAAGTCCAACCCAGCGTATAACGGAAAGTTATACTAGCTCAGTCGCGAGACTCTGCCAGCTTAAAATACGAGGCTAAGCCCGCGGATATAGGGCTAAGGTTGCATCTTGAACGCGCTATAACAAAAAAAATTGTACCAAGAATAAATCTCAAGAGCACATTCAGCAAAAAAGTACAAGAAAGAACTTTCAAAATGGACGACTTGGTCTTAACCTTGACACACAAGACTAAGAGAAATTTCAGCCAAAGTGGGAGGCCCTATTTGTGTAGAGATGGTCTATCCAAAGGGAGCATACCGATTGATCAATCAACACAGTGACCAGATGATGATATAGATCAACAGAAAATTCTTAAAGAAATATTATTCTTAAGGAAATGAAGTCACCCGACCTCTTTTTCAACACACTAAATAAAGAAATGTTAGTCGCTTCTCAGGTGTAGCTTTGCACCCCAACTTGGATCACAAAATGAAAATGGATCCAACGTCTTTACGACTATGGATAGAGAAAATGTTTGGCTTGTAAGCCCAAATAAAATTTTTGACAACTCATCATGCTGGGGTAAAAAGCATGACTGCCCAACGCCATCAAGGCAACGGGAAGAGAATAAATTTCTCGCCAATCCCATCATACTGGGGGGAAAAAGCATGAATTACCCAATGCCATCAAAGTAACGGGAAGAGAATAAATTTCTCACCAACCCCATCATACTGTGGGGGTAAAAGTATGAATTGCCCAATGCCATCAAGGCAACGGGAAGAGAATAAATCTCTCGCCAACCCATCATGCTGGAGTGAAAGCATGAGTTGCCCAACGCCATCAAGGTAATCTGAAGAGAATAAATTTCTTGCCAACCCATCATGCTGGGGTAAAAACATGAGCTGCCTAAAGCTGCTACAGTAAAGGGAAGAGGAAAAGTTTGGCATTTTAAGCCCAAATGAAATCCTCGACAACTTACCATGCTTAGGGGAATAGTATGGCTAGACCAACTCAAACGGTAGTTGGCAAAGGCAAATCAAACCGGTTGATAGCTGAGGGTTTGCTAAAAATCTCATTACAAATGTACTGCAATAGTATCTTTATCCAATTATAAAGATGCACTATCACCTAAAGCTGCAAAAGCAAAGGGAAAGGAAAATGTTTGGCATATAAGCCCAAACAAATTTCTCAATAACTCACCATACTGAAGAGAATAGCATGGCTAGCCCATCTCAAACGGTAGTTGGTAAAGGCTAATCAAATCTGTTGATAGCTGGGGTTTGCTAAAAGCCCTAATCAGATCGATCCCCTATCAAGTTAAGATTTTACCTCTGACAGTAAAACTTCTTCATTAATTTTCTCTAACAGAGCCAGTAAATCTCTAAAAAAAAATTTCTCCATTAGATTAAGTCCAATGAAATCTCTTATCATGTTAAGATTTTATCTCTGATGTCATAATTCAAAACTATGAGATCAAACCCAATTAAATCTTCTATCAAGATAAGATTTTACCTATGACAGAAAAGAAAACTCACACTTCATTAAGTCTAACATTACAGCCGCTGATGAACTTGTTTTTGATATCGTTAAGTTAAAAATTACCTCTGGCGAAAATCATCTCCCTATCAAGGTAACAGTTACCTCTGATAGTCAAATTCCATGGCTAAATATGCTAACTATCACCTCTGTTTAGTTAACTCATAACTATCATGACCTGATCCTCTGAATAGGTCGAGTTTTGAGACATTTTTAATGACACCTCTGTCTTTTCCTGATCCGTCATACTAGATGTCACTAAATGGTTAGGATTCTAATGAGCACGTTAACATTATAACTCTGCTTGATCTCAAATAAGTACGTTAACATCATACCTCTGATGATCATCTAACGAGCATGTTAACATCATACCTCTGCTTGACACCCAATGAGTACGTTAACATAGACCTCTGCTTGTTATCAAAAGAGCATGTTAAAATCATACCTCTGCTTGTTATTGAATAAGCATGTTAACATAATAGCTCTGCTGATATTCCAGGAGACACGTTAATAGTTACCTTTGTCTATCAAATCTATTACACGTCTGTTATGCACTTAGCCTCTGAATGAGACGTCAAAAATATTTTTGCATGCAGACAATAAATTTTCTGAAGCAAAGCTACAAGCAAAAGTTTGGCTTGGCTGCACAGTACAATGACCAGCATCAAGAAAACTCGCTAGAAGCAATCTCTGATATGTTAAAAAGGTTCAACAGTATAGCGCGAGCAACAAAACAGCCGAAAGATAGTGATTTCATAATATGGTCCACAGTATACCATAAAAATCACGATGAAGACTACAGAGCTAAAATCAAAGAGTCCAAAGTATTTCGAAATTCATTACAACTCAATACAGAATTTTAAAAAAGAAAGGAGATTAAAATAAATAAATAAAACAAGAGTGCCTCACGGGTCCCACCCTCAGGAGCGCTCCCACGGGAGCGCACCCGCGGGTGCGCCCATGGGAGCGATCCCGCGGGAGCAATCCCGTAGGTGGGTCCCACCCACGGAATCGCTCCCGCGGGAGTGCACCCATGGGAACGCTCCTTCTGGTAGGTCCCAACCACTCCCGCGGGAGCACTCCACCCGCAGGTTGCTCTCGCAGTTTTGCTCGCTCCCATATTTTGATTACTTGATCCGAATTTTCGGTGATTAATTAGGTAGATTTAACCGGATTCGAGGGAAGAATTTGAGCCAGATTAGATGCACTCCTCAATCTATAAAATTGGGAGTGGAGTTCAGAACAAGGGGAGATTCTTTTGAGAGGAAATTTTCCAGAGATCGGAGTCCAAAAATCCAGAAGAAGAATTTCTAATGTTCATCCCGAACCAGATCGGATCGTCAACGGAGTTCAGAATCAAGATTCTACCACTGCCAGAACCCACAAAAATAAAGGTGAATCAAAATCAATTGATCCCCATTCTTATAATCTTGAATTTATTTTGCAATTTTTATTATTGCTGTAATTCAAAATAAAATTGGCAATTTAAAGAAAGATTCAATTTTTCAAGCATACAACTGCCTGCTCTCCGTGCCTTGCGGGTTCGGACAAACGGAAGGTCCCGTTCGGGGCGGATGGCACTACTCGCGCATAGTGCCGTGCGGGTTTGGACAGACGGACTGTCCAGTTCGGGGTGGATGGCACTGCCGGGACTGTCTGCACACCATGTCGTGCTGGTTCGGGCGGACAGACGGTCCAGTTCAGGGCCGATAGCACAACCGGGACTGCCTGCGCACCATGCTGTGCAGGTTCTGGCAGGCATATATGTGGGTTTGGGTGGACGGAAGGTCTAGTTCGAAGTTGATAGAGCGGCCGGGACTGCCCCCACACTGTGCTGTGATGGACGGTCCGGTTCTAAGTGGATGGGATAGAACTACCCGTGCTCCTTGTCTTGTGGGTTCGGACAGAGGGAAGGTCTCGTTCGGGGTGGATGGCACTACTCGCGCAAAGTACTGTGCTGGTTTGGGTAGATGGACTGTCCGGTTCAAGGCGGATGGCACTGTCGGGATTGCCAACACACCATGTCGCACTAGTTTGGGCAGACGGACGGTCCGGTTCGGGGCCGATAGCACAACCGGGACTGCTTGCGCACCATGCCATGCGGGTTCTGGCGGACGGACAGTCCTGTTCGAAGCAAATGGCATGATCAGGACTGGCCTGCTCACCATTCCATGCGAGTTCTGGCAGACGGACTTCTGGTTTGAGGTGGATAGCACTGCCCACGGACCATGCCGTGTAGGTTTTGGTAGACAGACGGTCCGGTTCGAGGCGATCGGGACTGCTCGCGCTCTGTGCCTTGCGGGTTCGGGCGAACGAACGCTTCGGTTCAGGGTGGATGGCTCGGCCAGGACTGGCCTGCTCATCGTGTTGTGTGGGTTCGGGCAGACGAACTCTTCGGTTCAGGGTGGATGGCATGGCCAGGACTAGCCCGCTTACCGTGTCGTGCAGGTTCTAGCGGATGGACAATCCGGTTCAGTGCTGATGGCAAGGCCTAGACTGCCGACGCACCGTGCCTTGCAAGTTTGGATGGATGGTCTGAGGTGGATGGCAGGGCCAGGACTGCACCTCGCAACGTGCCGTGTGGGTTAGGGAGTGACGAACAGTCCGAATTAGGGCAGATGGCCCAGCCGGTTCTTGAGGATGAACGATATGGTTCGGGGCAGATGGCACTGCCCGCACACCATGCCTTGCCATTGGAGCAGACGGGCAGTCCTGCTCGGAGTCGATAACACAACCAGGACTACCCGTGCACTGTGTCGTGTGGGTTCTGGCATATGGAGGCTCCATATGTTGCGAGTTTGGTCCTGTTTGGGGCGATCGTGATGGTCTGCACACCATGCCATGCGAGTTTGAACCGGACCGCCTGTCCGCCGAAATCCACTTGGCATGGAGCATGGGCCGTCCCGACTGCCTTGAACAGGACCATCCGTTTGTCCGAACCCGCAACGCTGGGAGTGCGGGCAGTGCCATCCGCCTTGAACCGGACCGCCCGTTCAAACCCACACGGCACTGAGCGCGAGCAGTGCAATCCACACTGAATGGGACCATCGGTCCGCTAGAACCCGCATGGCACGATGTGCAGGCAGTGCCCTCCGCCCCAAACCAGGTAGTAAGTTCTGCCCGAACCCACAAGGTGCGGAGCGCGGCGGTCCCATCCGCCTCAAACAAGATAGTCCTTTCAAACCTGCCCGGCACTGTGTGTGGGCAGTGCCATCTGCCATGAACGAGATCGTCGGTCCGCTAGAATACACATGACACAGTGCGCGGTCAGTGTCATCTGCGCAGAACTAGAACGTCCGTCCACCCGAACCCGTAGGGCACAGCGGACGGATGGTCTTGTTCGGGGCGGGCGGGCAGTCTAGGAGGGTAGATGGTTTGTTTGGTCCGGGTCTGATGGCACTGCCCGAGCACTGTACCGTGCGGGTTCGGGCAGTCGGATGGTTCTGTTCGAGGCAGTTGGCACTGCACTCATAAAGCATGGAGCACGAATGGGACTGCCCCAAGCACGATGTCGTGCGGGTTCTAGAGGACGAACTGTCCGATTCGGGGTGGCCAAGACTGCTCGCGCACCGTGCCTGCTGGTTCGGGTGGATGGACTGTCCGGTTCAGGGCTGATGGGACGGGACTACCTGTGCATAGTGTCTTGTGGGTTCGGGTGTATAGACGGTCTGGTTCGGGGTAGATAGCACTGTTGGGACTGCCCGCACACCGTGGCGTGTGGTTTTGGGCGCACGGACAGTCCTGTTAGGGGCGATCGGGATGCCACACTCCTAACATGCAGGTTCGGGTGGACGGACAATCCCGTTCGGGCGGTCGGGATTGCCCTCGTCCCATGCCATGCGGGTTATGGCAAACAAATGCTCCGGTTCGGAGCAGATGGCATGACCAAAACTACTCCGCGTGCCATGCCATGTGGGTTCGGGTGTGACGGACGGTCCATATATATGTACATATACATATATTATACATATATATATATACGTGCGTGTGTGTATAGGGTAGTACATTGCGTGTTCTAGCGGATGGACGGTCCAGTTCGGGGCGGATAGCACTGCCCGCACATCGTGTCGTGCTGGTTCGGGCAGATCGATGGTCCAGTTTGGGGAGGATGGCACTGCCCTCGCATCGTGCCATGACGGACGGTCCAGTTCGTGGCGGATGGGACGAGACTGCCTGCGCTTCGTGCCTTGTGGGTTTGGCCAAATGGAATGTCTCGTTCGGGGCAGAGGGCACTACTCGTGCATAGTGCCGTAAGGGTTCGGGTGGACGGACTGTCTAATTTCGGGCGGATGGCATAGCCAGGACTACCTGCACATTGTGTCGCATTGGTTCGGGCGGACGAACGGTTCGGTTCAGGGCCGATAGCACGGCCGGGACTACTCGTGCACCTTGCTGTGCATGTTCTAGTGGACGAATGGTCTTGTTCGGAGCGAATTGCATGATCAGGACTGGCCCGCGCACCGTGCTGTGCATGTTCTAGCAAACAGATGGTTCGGTTTGGGACAAATAACATTGCCCGCGCACCATGCAGTGCGGGGTCAGGTAGATGGACGGTCCTGTTTGGGGTGGTCGGGACCACTCGTGTTCTGTGCCTTGTGGGTTAGGGCGGATGAACTCTCAGCTTTGGGGTGGATGGCATGGCCAGGACTGGCCCGCTCACCGCGCCATGCGGGTTCTGGCAGACGGACGGTCCGGTTCGGGGTAGATGTGAAGGCCTACAATGCCCACGCACCATGCCTTGCGGGTGTGGGCGGGGATGGCACGGCCAAGACTACCCCGCGCACCATGCCGTGTGGGGTGACGGACAGTCTGGATTGGGGCAGATGGTCCGGCCGGTACTGTCCCGCTCGCCGTGCCGTAAGGGTTCTTGTTGATGGGCGATCCGGTTCGTGACGAATGGCACTGCCTGTGCACCGTGTCGTGTAAGTTTGGGCGGATGGACAGTGCTGTTCGAGGCAGTCAAGACTGCCCGCGCTCCATGCCTTGCGGGTTTGGGCGGACAAACGGTCTGGTTCGGAGTGGATGCCACTGCCCACGCACTATGCAGTGTGGGTTTCGACGGACAGTCGCCCTGGTTCATGGCCTATACCATGGCGAGGAATGCCTGTGCACCATACCATGCGGATTCGGGCTAACAGACAGTTCGATTCGGGGCAGATGGGACAGCCAAGACTACCCCGCACACCATTCCGTAAGGGTTCGAATAGACGGACAGTCCGATTCTGGAAAGTCGGGACTGCCTGCGCTCTGTGTCTTGTGGGTTTAGGAAGACGGACGGTCCATTATATGTACGCACACACACACACATATATATATACGTGTGTGTATGTGTATGGCAGTGCATTACGGTTTCTGGAGGATGGACGATATGGTTCGGGGCGGATGGCACGGCCTGCGCACCATGCCTTACTATTTGGGTGATGATGGTCCGGTTTGGGGCCAATAGAATGGCCGGGACAGCCCGCACACCGTGTGGGTTCTGGCAGACGGACGGTCCAATTGAGAGCGGTCGGGACTGCCTACGCACCATGCCGTGTGGGTTCAAATGGACGGATGGTCCTGTTCGGGCGATCGGGACTGCCCACACTCCGTGCCTTGCGGGTTTGGGCGGACAACTGGTCCGTTTCATAGTGGATGGCATTGCAAGCACAAAGTAACATCCGGATTCAGATGGACGGACGGTCCGATTCGGGACGGATGGCACTTCCCACACACTGTGTCATGCTAGTTCGGGCAGACGGACAGTTCGGTTCTAGGCAATCGGGACTGCAAGAATTCCATGCCTTGTGGGTTCGGGTGGATGAAAGGTCCGATTCAGGGAATACGGTACTGCCCCCAAACTGGACTGTGCGTGGGCAGTCCCGACCTCCCTAAACTGGATCGTTCCACTACCAGAACCTGCAAGGCATGAAGCACTAGTTATCCCGGCCGCCCAGAACAGGATTGTCCGTTTGCCCGAACCCGCAACGCATAGAGCCTGGGCAGTCCTGTCTGCACCGAACTGGACCATCCATTCAAACCCGCATGGCACTGAGTGCGGGTAGTGCCATCTGCCCAGAACAAGACCGTTGGTCCGCTAGAACCCGCACGGCACGGTGCGCGGGTAGTGCCACTTTCCCCAAATAGGGCAGTCAGTTCTACCTGAACCTGTAAGCATGGAGCGCGGGCAGTCCCATTCGCCCCGAACCAGACCGTTCATTCGAACCTACAAGGCACTATACAGCAGTCCCGTTCGCCCCGAACTAGACCGTTCATTCGAACCTACAAGGCACTATACACGGGCAGTGTCATCCGTCCAGAGCCAGACCATTCGTCTGCCCAAACCCGCAAGGCACGACAGATGGACAGTCGTATTCAAGGAGGTCGCTCAATTCCAAAGGGCAGACGGAAGGTCCAGTTCGGGTCGGATGGCACTGCCAGTGCACCGTGCCGTGCGGGTTTGCGCAGTCGAGAATGCCCATGCTCTATGCCTTGCAGCTTTGTATGGACGGTCCGGTTTGGAGCGGCTAGCACTGCCCGCGCACCATGTCGGGCGGGATTCGGTGTGACGGTCGGTCAAGTTCAGGGTGGTCGGAACTGCCTGCACTCCATGCCTTATCAGTTCGGGTGGATGGATGGTCCGGTTCGGGGCTGATGGCACTGCCTGAGCACCATGCTGTGTGGGTTCCGACGGATAGACAGTCCCGGTTCGGGTGGATGGTACTGCTCGCACACAGTGTCGAGCGGGTTCTAGCATGATGGAGGGTCCTATTGGGGGCGGATGGCACTGCCCGCGCACCGTGCCTTGGGGTTCAGGAGGATGGACGGCTTGGTTCGTGGCCGATAGCATGGCCGGGATTGCCCGCGCACCATGTCGTGCGAGTTCGGGCAGACCGACGGTCCGATTCGGGGTGGATGGCATTGCCCGAGCACCGCGTGTACTAGTCTGGCAGACTGATGTGATATATTTACTGCAAGCACACAGTATCGTTGTAGCACTGTACAGATCGTCTCACATGAATCTAAGGTGTTTTTGTATTCCTTACTCTTTTCTTAGTCTAACGGACTAATCAAACATTCTAGTTTGAACTTGAATTAATCTAAATAGCCTAGGATCTAGAATCCACTCATTTCTAACCATGTTCTTACTTCTATTATTTTCTTCTATCATAAAAAATTCGATCTTTTTAGTTTAATTTTTACTTAAAGTATCCTAAGCATAAGCTATCAAGTGTTGTGCAAGTATAACTCATCAAAAATGCTACTTCTTATAAAAACAAACTAAATCTTTTAGATATATCAAAGAAAAAGATAAAATCAGCAATACCAAACCCTAACTAAGCATAGGTTATCAAGAAACCTAATTCAAGTATAACCTATCAAAGTCCTAATCTTCGAGTTCTTGTATTTTAATCTTTTTATTGAAAAATCATATCTTTATTAATTTTATTTAAGAAAAAAATACTAGAGAGAAATTACATGGCGGATCTTAGCTTCATCTACATCCTAGAGCTAAACTAATTAGCTACTCATATTTTTACTAAGCAAGATCAAAATTTTATTCATGAATATGATAAGCCCTAATCAAGAAAGCAATAAAACCTAAACTAGAAAGCTA
Organism: Dracaena cambodiana; assembly: GCA_036321105.1. Classification (NCBI taxonomy): domain Eukaryota; kingdom Viridiplantae; phylum Streptophyta; class Magnoliopsida; order Asparagales; family Asparagaceae; genus Dracaena; species Dracaena cambodiana. The sequence continues at coordinate 15,509,369 of JAYEPQ010000017.1, forward strand.
TAAACTCTATCTAGAAAGCAAGTAAAAATCTCAAGAACAATGGGTTACCTCTGGAACACGGTGTTGTGGCCGTCAACCTTCAGCTAAAACCCTAACTTTATTAATCAGAAAACGAGTACAAAATTCCAGAATACCGTCAAAATACAAGAATCGGCCAATATATAGGCCTTAGAAATCAAACCCTAATTCTAACAGAACCAAAAAAACTATAAATTTACAATTAAGCCCTCGAAGGAAATCCCTCTAGAACGGCCACATTTGGCCGCTATTTGGCAGTAGAAACCGCCAATTGGCAGCTAAACAGAGCCCAATTGGTCTGATGTTTCTTCTACAGAAGTATCTTCTCTTGTACTCTTTATTTGCTTAACTGTGTTTGATTTTTTTTCCTACAGTAATTTAATCTTGTAGTCTCGCCCACTTTAGAAACTCTTCGGCCTTTGATTTCCTAGTCCAACTCTGATTTCATGCCATTTCCTTGTTAAAATTGGATCACCTGAAAAAGACACTAAAAATACCTGAGTAGCATTTATTTATATACAAAAATAGATAAAGTATGGGAGGAAAAATACAATATATGATATTCATCACACCCCCACACCTATCTTTTACTAGTCCTCGAGCAAAACCTAAACCTTAAAAGAAAACAAAAATCCTAACTCACTTTTGCTAGAATCGCTATTGCACTTACCACGTGCAACAAGCCTTTAAACCCTTAGGTTACCCTAGTGGACGAGTGTTATCTCGTGAGGGTTTGCAGTGAATATACCCACAAAATTCATGAAGAAGATAGATTAAGGAATAAAGAAATGAAAAATAAAGATAACCGAAAATCAAAAAATAAAAATTTTATACAAAAGAAAGAAATTTTTGTATGATATTTTCATCAATTAGTCTCACTAACATACAAACTCAATAACACATTTAGATTATCAATTTTTAAATTGAGCTTCATATCAGATACACTTATCATTTTAATCAAAAATTTAAATCTTATCTTTCAATACCTACTAACAGATAATCTATTGGCTCCTAGACATCTACGTGCATGTGTGATAGTCTACTTTTTGACTCCAACTCTAACTTATGATTCATCTCCTCTCTCATAATAGTTTTTTTCTTTTTTTTCTTTTTTATTATTTTTTTAAGAATATTTCACCTTTCATGTGATTATTCACGCTTGCTTAGGCGCAACATACCCGATTACTCAGTTCATACTCTTTTCTTCTTTTTCTTTTTTTCTCTGTTTTTTTTTAGAATATTTCACCTTTCATGCGAATATTTACGCTTACTTAGGCACAAAATACCTGATTACTTGTATCATACTCTTTTTCACTCTTGAGGCTATTACCTTAATAGCAGGCACACCCCATTATTTTATTCTCACTTCTTTTTTTTTTCTTTGTTTTAGAGAGAGAAGACTTACTCATTCGTTACATCTTTATCCTTAACCTAATAAACTATTGTGAAGTGAAAAATAGATGTATACTTGGCTCAAAACTACTGTTAGCGATATTTATTTTTCGGATTTTAATCTTTTTTCATAAAATTCAAAGTGTATTATCCAATCTACTCTCATATCAAATTTCAAATCTAAATTTGTTCTTTTATCTGTAATTAGTTTGATCTATAGATGAAAACAAAAAAAAAAATCATCATTTTTTTTGTGTTTTTTTAGTTTTTTTTTGTTGGTCACCCTAAAAACTACCTAAAGTGTAAAATAAAGAAACCCAAAAATCTAAGAAAAATAAAAATAAAATCCTAAAATCCTAAAAATAAATAAAAATCTCCTAATACACTCCCCCACATCTAAACTTGTGTATGCCCTCATACACAAATCATTGATACCGTCCTCTTTGCCTTCTACTAGTCTCACCGGGTGCAGGACGTGCTCCTGTCGTAAAAGACTCACCCCTATCAATTTGTTTCAACCGGTGCCAAATTTTTCCAAAACCTTGCCAGACTACATTGATTTGCTCAGTGGGATCAGCTAGCAAGTCTTGATCAAAGAAGGCATCATCCTCCTTCTCTTGTGTCAAGTCAGTGGCATATATATTCTCGTTATTAGTATGTCTGTTCCAATCTTCTGAAACAGCAGCATGATATGTCACTGAAATATGTTCGGTAGCGATAAACACGTGTGAGGGTGCGATGCGTCAAATTCGGCACTAGACACAAACTTGCGACACAACTGTGTAATTAAACAAAGCAAAGGCAAAGTAGCCCTCGACTGCATCTTAGCATCAATAATAGTGTCGAGTAACTGTGTGCACATGCAGAAGTGAGTATCTTAGCGCATAATACAATCAACAAAATAAAATGTGGGCGTGTAAAAAGAAGACATGTGTGTAATGCCCATAACATTAGTGTTGACCCAGCGGCAAGTTGCGTGAATGTTGCGATAGAGTGTCATACTGCTGATCCCTTTATCACGTGTTATTTTGCAGTTTGGGCCCATCCGTGTTAGATAATCCTCAATCCTACCGGGAGTGTGATTTCTGGTGTAAAGGAGGATACCCGTAGAAACCGAGATGGCCGCTGCGTGCATTTCCTATAATTGGCCGCGCCATTGGAGATTTATGGTTTTGCGATCAACCGAAATGTCGGATTTTGCAAAACTCACCTAAAATTCCTCCACCAACTCAGGGATGTAGAATGCATTAGGTGAATATATGAGGTAATTCCAACCCAGAGTTTCGATCGCAGCGGCGAAATAAATACTAAGTGCTGCAAAAAATTTGCCGAAAAACTTCTCACAAGAAAATCTACCTATTATATCATACTGTAATTAAAAATTTGAATTCTGATCAAACTAGTAAACAGAGAAGAGAAGAATAGTACATTCTCTGAAGTTTCAGGGGCAAAGTCCCATAAATGGCCGTTGAATGGCGGTGAAAGCCGCTATTTGGCAGGTTGGTCTTCAAAGTTAACCGAGAGCTTCGGGAAGAGTATCTATTCTGGTGAGACGGATCTTTGGAGCACCCCTGGTCAGAGAAAAAATTGAAGATCCTACATTGTCCTGCAAAGAGAGGAGCAAAAGCCAAAGGAGGAAGTGGGGAAGAGAGGGGGCAGCTAGGGTTTTGTAAGAATGGATTTGGGGAAGAAGAGAGCTGCTTGGGTTTATATAGGGATGGAAAATTACAGTTAGCTCCTCATCTTTCTCTAATTTCGCTTTTAAACCCTGCATCATGTTAGTAACATAATATACATAATATACATGCTATTATACAAATAACTATATGCCTTTATGTATTGATTGGATCGTGAAGTGTCACGACCTCTACATTATCGCTCACTAGAGGTTCTAAAAATGGTTTTAATCGGTGACTATTTACTTTGAATAAACTAACACTTTTAGGATCCTCGAGATCAATTGCACCGTGATGGTGCACCATCCGTACTATGTACGGTCCACTCCATCTTGACCTCAATTTTCCTGGGAATAAATGTAGCCTCGAATTATATAAGAGAACTTTTTTGTCCAGGTGTAAATGACTTGCGAAGTATCGCTTTGTCATGAAATACTTTAGTTTTCTATTTATAAATCGTAGCACTATCATATGCATCCCGTCTAATCTCATCAAGCTCATTCAGTTATAGTTTCTGCTGCTCGCCAGCTTTTTCGAGCTCAAAATTTAGAAATTTGATTGCCCATAAAGCCTTATGCTCAAGCTCCACCAGTAAATGATACACTTTTCCAAATATCAAACGATATGGAGACATGCCTAGATTAGTCTTATAAGCGGTACGGTAGGCCCATAATGCATCCGCTAGTTTACAAGACCAATCTTTTCTATTGTAATTTACTGTCTTCTCCAAAATCAGTTTGATTTGGCGATTGGAAACTTCCGCTTGCCCACTAGTTTGCGGATGATACGGTGTAGCTAATTTGTGGGTAATGGAATATTTTTGCATAAGCGCCTCAAATGACCGATTGGTAAAATGGGTACCATTATCACTAATAATAGCTCGAGGAATGCCAAATCGAGAAGAGATATTCTCTTTCAAGAACTTCACAATGACTTTATTGTCATTCGATTTTGCAGCTATTGCCTCTATCCATTTGGAAACATAATCGACAGCGACTAATATATATTGGTTTCCAAACGAGTTGGGTAATAGTCCCATAAAATCTATACCCCATACATCAAAGATTTAGACCTCAAGTATGGGTTGCAGAGGCATCATATTGCGCCGTGAAATTTTGCCTACTAATTGGCATCGTGTGCATGCTTTGCAATATTCCACGTCGTCTTTGAAAATAGTTAGCCAATAGAAACCACTCTGCAATACCTTTTCAGCCGTTTTCCTGGGACCAAACTGTCCTCCACAAACTAAATCATGACAAAAAGAGAGGACACTTTGTATCTCATCGTTAGGTATGCATTGACGTATGATCTGGTCTGGACAACATTTGAACAGATATGGTTCATTCCAGTAAAAGAATTTTACTTCGGACAAGATCTATATCGATCTTGCTTGGACCAATAGGATGGAATCTCCTTAATCACACGATAGTTCACAATGTCAGCAAACCATGGTTCGTGAATCAATGCAAACAGTTGCTCGTTAGGAAATGATTCGTTTATGGGGCACGAATTAGTTGGAGCGTTGGGCAGACGAGACAAGTGATCAGCTACTGAATTATCAGCACCTTTCTTGTCTAATACCTCAAAATCAAACTCTTATAGCAAGAGGATCCATCGAATAAGCCTTGCTTTTGCATCTTTCTTGTTTAACAAGTATTTCAAAGCAGCATGACCAGTGTATACTATAATTCGTGATCCAATCAAGTAGGAACGAAACTTCTCAAGTGCAAAGTCGTCTCTCTCTGTGGTAGAGTAATTCAACTGGGCATCATTGAGTATCCTACTTGCATAGTAAATCACATGTGGCTGCTTATTAATATGTTGACTAAGGACGGCACCGATAGCGTAATCGGATGCATCACACATGAGCTCGAAGGGTAAGCTTCAGTCTAGCGCATGAATAATAGGAGTGGTGGTCAGCGCCTTCTTGAGTTGCTCAAATGCTCTTAGACAATCAGGTGTGAAATTGAATGGTACTTTCTTGGCTAGTAGATATGTCAAAGGCATAGCAATTTTGTTAAAGTCTTTGATAAATCTTCTATAAAAACCAACATGACCAAGGAAGGATCATATATCTTTCACTGATCACGGAGGTGGCAGATTATTTATGAGGTCTACCATGGTTTTATCAACCTCGATACCATTCTTCGAGATGACATGCCCTAGCACTATGCCATTTTTGACCATAAAATGGTATTTTTCCCAATTGAGTGTCAAATGCTTCTCATTACAACGCGTGAGAACTAACTCTAGATGATGCAGACACTCTTGGAATGATTTCCGAAGATAGAGAAATCATCCATGAAAATTTCAAGAAATCGTTCAACCATGTCAGAGAAAATACTTACCATGCATCTTTGGAACGTGGTAGGTGCGTTGCATAACCCAAAAGGCATGCGTCTGTATGCAAAGGTGCCGAATGGACATGTGAACGTGGTCTTTTCTTGATCCTCCGGAGCGATGGGAATTTGGTTATAGCCAGAGTATCCACCTAAAAAAAAGTAGAACTCATGTCCGGCCAACCGTTCCAACATCTGATCAATAAATGGTAAGGGAAAGTGGTCCTTCCTAGTTGCAGCATTAAACTTCCTATAATCAATGCAGACTCGCCATCCCGTCTGCAAATGCATCGGGATAAGCTCATTTGCATCGTTCTTAACTACAGTGATTCCGGACTTCTTAGGCACTACTTGAACTGGACTTACCCATGCGCTATCAGAGATAGGATAGATGATTCCATTGTCGAGACACTTAAGATTTCCTTCCTCACAGCTTCTTTCATTACCAGATTCAACCTATGCTGAGGATCTCTTATAGGTCGTGCATTATCTAGTAAATGAATTCTATGCTGCACTATAGAAGGACTTATCCCCTTAATATCAGCCATACTCCAGCCTATGGCTTCCCTATGTGCTTTCAACACTGATATGAGTTTTTCCTCCTGAGCGTCAGTTAATTCTGCAGAGACAATGACTAGTACTGTATCGTGTTCACCCAAGAAAGCATATCTGAGATGACTCGGAAGGGTCTTCATCTCAATCTCAGGTGGACAATCAATAGATGGTCATAACTAAACTCGTGGTTCAGTCATCAATGGCTCAGGTGGAAGTTTCCATTGAGTTGAAGACATAATTAGATGATTCATCGAGCGTCTCCAAGAATACACTCTCATCAACTAAACCATTCAGCTCATCAAAGAATTTCTTCTCTTGGTGTTCACTAGACAACCCTTGGATCATATTAACTTCTAGGGGCTCGTCATGCGGATCACTTGGTTGGCGTCCTAGATTGAATATATTCAAGTCAAGCGTCATATTTCCAAAGGAAAGTCTTATCGATCCTCTCCGGCAATTAATAATAGCATTAGAAGTGGCCAAGAATGGACGTCCCAAAATAACTGGGATACAATGGTGTGGATTCACCACAGGTTGAGTCTCGAGGACTATGAAATCAACTGGGAAGATAAACTCTCCAATCTTAATCAAGACATCCTCAATCTCTCCCATAGCTGTCTTCACAGATTTATCAGCTAGCTGTAACGTAATCCTTATAGGTCTCAACTCTCGCAATTCTAACTGCTGGTGCACTGAATAAGGAAGCAAGTTGACACTTGCTCCTAAATCTAGTAAAGCCCTTTCAATCACTGTAGTCCCTATAGTACAGGAGACAGTAGGACTTCCAGGGTCTTTATACTTTACGGGTGCTAACTTAGAGAGGATGCTAGATATGTTAGCAGCTAGGAAGACTTTCTTTGGAACATTGGTTGTTCTCTTCTTTGTGCATAAATCCTTTAAGAATTTTGCATAAGTAGTACTTGTTGGATTGCATTAAGAAGAGGAACATTGTCCTTAACTTGCTTGAATAACTCAAGAATGTGCTCCACCTGAGGAGAATTTTTCTTCAATCGATTTGGATAGCAAGCCTTTGGTTTATAAGTATGGTCAATAGGAGGATCAGAATTAGAAGGATTAGATTCTTTTGTCGTGCTAGTGGGTAGATCGTGGGATGATGATAATGATGAACCATGAGGTGATGATGGAATCGTGGTATCAGGGAGTGTAGCTTGCCGTGCAATAGGAGCGGAATCAGGTGGCATGGATACGTGATTGTCAACCAGTTTGCCCAATCGAAGTGTGTGAATAGCATTAATTTGGTTGACATGCGACTGATTAGAATTTGATGAACTGACATTAGGATTTGTTATGGATTGACTTGGAAAAGTGCCCTTGCCAAGTTCACTCATTTGATTTGCTAATTGTCCAACCTGCTGCTCTACATTCTTAATAGATTGAGAGTTCACGAGCAGGTGCTGATATGTTCTTTGAATAAAATCAGTTGACACTTTCATAAGATTCTACATGTATGTGTCAAGGTTGGATGAGACTTGAGAAAATTTTCAATATTCTTCTCAAGTGATTGAAGTCGCTTTTCTTGATCATTATTAGACCCCTGTTGTGGATATGAGTGATTTTGTGCAGGTGGTCTATTCTGGTTGTTCCCATGGTTTGAAGCATTTGGTTGTTGATATGCACCCATATTTGGTCTTGGGAACTGACCAGTAGCTGGAGGCTGCACGTTGGAGTTCGGGGCTCCCTGATATTACCCTTGACCACATGAGAGATTTGGATGGCTCTTCCAACCAGGATTGTATGTCAGAGCGTATGGATTATTAACGGGTCTTTGATACATGGTGTTAGCTTGCTCAAGTGTGGGACCCATAGGATTTACTAACAATGGACACTTCTCCATAACGTGATTGGGAGTTCCACAATTAAAGCATGTGGGACTTTGGAGTTGATTCACTTGACCCACTGGTGGAGCACTAGGAATCTCCAGTGCCTCAATTCTTCTCATAAGGGCTGCGATCTTTGCTTCAGCAGCTATAGAGCTGTCGACGCTATGAATCCCACCCTTATGTGAAGAAGTTGATGCACTAGACTTCTTAGCGGGACTCTCCCGCTGCATGGTCTTCCACTATAGGTCCTCAAGAAAGTCCCATACTTCATCCTCGTTTTTCCTTATAAACTCCCCTTGATACATGGATTCCAGAAGAGTTTTGGATATGTAATCAAGTCCTTTATATATGATTTGACACCACGGCCACTTTTCTATCGCATGGTGGGGGCACTGAGCTAATAAATCCTTAAACCGTTCTTAGTATTTCCAGAAGGGTTCTCCTGGCACTTGACGGAATTGATTAATTTGATTTCTGATTCTTGTCGTCTTGTGCGTAGGATAATACTTCTTGAGAAACACTGTAACGAATTAATCCCAAGTAGTGATTGAATCAGTAGGCATACTGTACACTCGCTTCTTGGCATTATCATTAAGTGCAAAAGGGATGAAGCGGAGCTTAATTGCGTCCTCCGATAAATATTGCAATTTAATCATTACGCATACTTCTTGAAATTCACTGATAAAGAGATATGTATCTTCTGAATCAGAACCAATGAATTTAGGAAGCATACTAATGTACTGCAGTTTCAATTCATAGTGATTGCCCACTACGTGTGGAAGTTTGATGCATGATGGTAATGATGTACGCAACGGGTAATATCGATCCTGAAGGATCGAGATTGGCTGGTCCATCTTGTCTCCCATGAACAAATCTGATCTCACAAGTCGACCAAATTGATCACGGGTCCAATGTGGTATGAACCAGCGACCGTGAGTGCATGCGTGAAGTTCCTAAACTAATGCAAGAAGTGGGGTGTGGTGGAGAGATAAAACGGTGGAATAGATATGATCAAATAAAAATATGATTTCAAATGTTCCTTAATTTTTTATTTTTTTCTAAATTTTTTTACAGAACCAGGAAACAAAACTACAGAAACAGAGGAAATTTTGGTTCAGAACATATCTTTTGGGCCGCTAAATAGGGGTTCTAGCAGCTGAATAGCGGCTAAAGTAGCGAATTTGACTTGTGCTTTTCTTTCACTTGGTCCAGAGGCTCTTTCAATCCTTTACATCTTCCTGTATCTGCAATTTCTATTTCCTGCACACTCACACACACTGTTAACCCGTAAAACGCTAGAAAAAGCAAGAAAAACACTGTCGATCCCCTGCAACGGCGCCAAAAACTTGATGTGATATATCTACTGCAAGTGCACAGTATCGTTGTAGCGCTGTACAGGTTGTCTTACAGGGATCTAAGGTGTTTTTGTGTTCCTTACTCATTCCTTAGTCTAACGGACTAATCAAAAATTCTAGTTTGAACTTGAATTAATCTAAATAGCCTAGGATCTAGAATCCACTAATTTCCAACCATGTTCGTACTTCTATTATTTTATTCTATCATAAAAAATTCGATTTTTTTAGTTTAATTTTTACTTAAAGTATCCTAAGTATAAGCTATCAAGTATTGTGCAAGTATAGCTCATTAAAGATGCTACTTATTATAATAACAAACTAAATCTTTTAGATAATTCAAAGAAAAAAATAAAATCAGCAACTCCAAACCCTAACTAAGCATAGGTTATAAAGAAACCTAATTTAAGTATAACCTATCAAAGTCCTAATCTTCGAGTTCTTGTATTTTAATCTTTTTATTGAAAAATCATGTCTTTATTAATTTTATTTAAGAAAAAAATACTAGAGAGAAATTACATGGCGGATCTTAGCTTCATCTACATGCTAGAGCTAAACTAATTAGCTACTCATATTTTTACTAAGCAAGATCAAATTTTTATTCATGAATATAATAAGCCCTAATCTAGAAAGCAATAAAACCTAAACTAGAAAGCGATAAACTCTATCTAGAAAGCAAGTAAAAATCTCAAGAACAATGGGTTACCTCTGGAACACTGTGTTGTGGCCGTCAACATTTAGCAAAAACCCTAACTTTATTAATCAGAAAACGAGTATAAAATTCTAGAATACCATCAAAATATAAGGATCGGCCAATATATAGGCCTCGAAAATCAAACCCTAATTCTAACAGAACCAAAAAAACTACAAATTTACAATTAAGCCCTCGAAGAAAATCCCTCTGGAACGGCCACTGTTTGGTTGCTATTTGGCGGTAGAAACCGCCAATTGGCAGCTACACAGAGCCCAATTGGTCTAATGTTTCTTCTACAGAAGTATCTTCTCTTGTACTCTTTATTTGCTTAACTGAATTTGACTTTTACTTCCTACAGTAATTTAATCTTTTAGTCTCGCCCACTTTAGAAACTTTTCGGCCTTTGATTTCCTAGTCCAACTCTAATTTCATGCCATTTTCTTGTTCAAATTGGATCACCTGAAAAGACACTAAAAATACCCGAGTAGCATTTATTTATATACAAAAGTAGATAAAGTATGGGAGGAAAAATACAATATATGATACTCATCACAGACAGACGGTCCGGTTCGAGGCGGATGGGATGGGACTGCCCGCACACCATGCCATGTGGGTTTGACGGATGGACTGTCCGGATCTGAGTGGATGGCCTGGCCGGTACTGCCCCCTCACCGTGTCGTGCGAGTTCTAGCAGACGGACGGTCAGGTTTGTGGGGGATGGCACTGCCCGCGGACCCATGCCATGCACGTTCGGGTGGATGGATAGTCCTGTTCGGGGCAATCAAGATGGCCCGTGCTCCGTGCCTTGCAGGTTCGGGCGGACGGATGGTCTTATTTGGGGCGGATGCCACTGCATGTTCTAGAGGACGGACGATACGGTTCATGTGTATATGGCAGTGCAATGCATGTTTTGGAGGACGGACGATACGGTTCGGGGAGGATGGTAATGCCCGCACACCGTGCCTTGCCATTTGGGTGGACGGGCGGTCCAGTTCGGGGCCGAGAGCACAATCGGGACTGCCCGCGCACTTTGTCGTGCGGGTTCTGGTAGACGGACGGTCCAGTTGGGAACGATCGGGACTGCCTGCACACCATGTCGTGCAGGTTCAGGCGGACGGACAGTCCTGCTCGGGGCGATCGGGATAGCCCTCATTCCTTGCCTTGTGGGTTCGAGTCGTCGGATGGTCCAGTTCTTGGCAGATGGCACTGCAAGCGCAAAGTGCCATGAGGGTTCAGACGGACGGATCGATTCGGTCCGGTTTCCGGAGGTCGAGACTGCCAGAGTTTCGTGCCTTGTGGTTTCGGACGGACGGACGGTCTGCTTCGGGGCGGATGGCACTGCCCCCAAATCGGCCTATGCGCGGGCAGTCCCGACCTCCACGAACTGGACAGTCCTTCTGGCAGAACCCGCAAGGCACAAAGCGCGAGCTGTCCCGACCGCCCCGAACAGGATCGTTTGTTCGCCTTAACACGCAATGCACGGAACGTGGGTAGTCCTGTCTGCCCCGAACTAGACCGTCCATTCAAACCCGCAAAGCACTGAGCGCGAGCTGTGCCATTCGCCCCCAACGGGACCGTCGGTCTGCTAGAACCCGCACGGCACGGATCGTGGGCAATCCCGTCTGCCCCGAACCGGATTGTCCGTTCGAACATGCAAGGCACTATGCGCGGGCAGTGTCATCTGCCTAGAACCGGACCGTCCGTCCGCTCAAACCCGCGAGGCATGACAGATGGATGGTCCTGTTCGGGGAGGTCGGGCAGTCCTGGCGGGCGGACGGACGGTCCGGTTTGGGTCAGATGGCACTGCCTGCGCACTATGCCATGCTGGTATGGGCGGACGGATGGTCTGGTGTGGGGCGGATGGTGCTACACTGCACAGATGGTATTGGCCGTGCACTGCACCTTATGGGTGCAGGCAGACGGATGGTCCAATTCGGAATGGTCGGGACTGCCCGTGCACCGTGCCGCGCATGTTTCGACATGACATATGGTCCTGTTCGGGGCAAATGGCACATCCAGGACTGCCCCGAGCACCGTGCAGTGTGGGTTCTGGCGAACGGATGATCCGGTTTGGGGCGGATGGCACTGCCCACGCACCATGCTGTGCGGGTTCAGTCGGATAGACGGTCCCATTTCAAGGCGGATAGCACTGTCCGCGCTCAAACGGGTTCGGGCGGACGGTCCTGTTCAGGTGGGCGGACGGTCCTGTTCAGGTGGACGGACGGTCCTGTTCGGGGCATCGGGATCGCTCGTGCTCCATGCCTTGCGGGTTCGGGCAGACGGTCCGATTCGGTACTGCCCGCACACCGTGCCATTCGGGTTCTCGCAGACGGATGGTCCGGTTCGGGCCTGATGGCATGGCCAGGACTGACCCGCACAACGTGCCGTGTGGGTTTGGGCTGATGGACTATCCTGTTCAGAGCAATCGGGAATGCCCGCGCACTGTGCCAAGTGAGGTCCAACGGACAAACGGTCTGGTTCGAGGCAGATGGGATGGGACAACCCGCGCTCCGTGCTTTACTGGTTTGGGTGGACGGTCTTGTTCGGGGCCTATAGCACGGTCCATATTGCACCGTGCACCTTGCCTTGTAGGTTTGGACAGTCCTGTTCGTGGTGGTCGGGACTGCCTGCGTTCCGTGCCTTGTGGGTTCAGGCATATGGACAGTCTGGTTCGGGGCCGATAGCATAGCCGAGACTGGCCATGCAATGTGCCTTGCAGGTACGGACGGACGGACGGTTCCTTTTGGGGTGGATGCTCTATCAACCACTATGCCGTGTGGGTTCCAGCAGATGGATGGTCTGATTCGGAGCAGATAGCACGGTCGGGACTCTCGCGCACCGTGCCTTGCGGGCTTGGTCGGACGGTTTGTTTGTCCACCTAAACACGTATGGCACAGAGCGCAGGCACTACCTGCCAGGTTATAAGCCCTGAACCGGACCATCTGACCACCCGAACCCGCACGGCACGAACAAACGGATGGTCTGGTTCAGGGCGATGACACTATCCCGCACTGTGTCGTGCGCGTTTGGGCAGGCGGACGATCTAATTTGGGACGGATGGCCTGGCCGGGAAGCTCACGCATTGTGCCGTGACGGACGATTCGGTTTGGGGTGGATGGCACTACTGGTACTGCCCGTGTACCATGCCATGCAAGTTTGGGCGGATGGACGGTCCTGTTCCGAGCGGTCGAGACTACCCATGCACTGTGTCGTGTGTGTTCAGGCCAACGGATGGTCAAGTTCGGGGCAGATGGCACTGCCCATGCTCTGTGACTTGTGGGTTCGGGCAGATGGAGTCCTTTTTGAGGTGGTCAGGACTGCCCGTGGATCGTGCCATGCGGGTATTGGTGGACGGACGGTCCGATTCAAGGCGGATTGCACGGCATGGATTTCCCGTGCATCGTGCCCTAGCAGACAGTCCTGTTCGGGGCGGATGGCATTGCCTGCGCATCGTACCGTGCTAGTTTGGATGGACGAAAGGTCTGGTTTAGGGCGGATGGCTCTACCCGTGCACCATGTCGTGTGGGTTTCGGCATGATGGACGGTTCGGTTCGGGGCGGATGGCATGACCAGGCCTACCTCGCACACCATGCCGTGCAGGTTCGGACAGACGGATAGTCATGTTTGGGCAGTTGGGATGGCCCGCGCACCATGCCATGCGGGTTCTAGCAGACGTATGGGATGGTGCACAAGCAGTCCATCCGGTTCGGGGCATATGGCCCTGCCCACGCACCGTGCAGTGCGGGTTCGAGCGTATGGTCCTGCCCGGGGCGGATGGGACTACCTACGCTCCGTGCCTTCCAGGTTCGGTGCGGATGGCATTGCCCGCGAACCTTGCCTTGCGGGTTCAGGTGGACGGATGGTACGATTCGGGCTGGTTGGGACTACCCGTGCTCCGTACCATGTGGGTTTGGGCAGATAGACTATCTGGTGCGGGGCAGATGGAACTGCCTTCGCTTTGTGCCTTGCGGGATCGGGCGGACGGACGGACCAGTTCGGGGCAGATGGCACTGCCCGCGCACCTTGTCATGCAGTTTCAGGCGGACGGATAGCCCGGTTCAGAGCAGATGGCACTACCTGCACACCATGCCGTGTGGGTTCGGGTGGACGGACAGCCTGGTTCGGGGCAGAGGGCACAGTCCTGCGCACCATGCCATGCGGGTTCGGGCGGATGAACTGTCCTGTTCGGCCGTCCCGACCGTGCTATCGGCCCCAAACTTGATCGTCTGTCATGACGCGGTGCAGAGCAGTCCCGACAGCCCCGAAAAGGACCGTCTCTGTGTGTGTGTGTGTGTATGGCAATGCATTGTGGTTTCTGGAGGACGGATGATACGGTTCATGGCAGATGGCACTGCCCACGCACCGTAACTTGCTATTCGGGCGGACGGGCAATCCGGTTCGGGGCCGATAGAATGGCTGGGACTGCCCTCGCACCATGTCGTGCAGGTTCTTGCAGACCGATGGTCTGGTTGGGAGTGGTCGGGACTACCTACACACCATGCCGTGCGGGTTCAGATAGATGGACGATCCTGTTCTGGGCAATCGGGACTGCCTGCACTCCATGCCTTGCGGGTTTAGGGGGACAGATGGTCCGGTTCTTGGCGGATGGCACTGCAAGCGCAAAGTGTCATCCTGGATTGGACGGACGGACGGTCTGGTTCGGGGCAGATGGCATTGCCCACACATCTTACTGTGCTAGTGTGGGCGGACAGACGGTCCAGTTTGGGGAGGTCGGGGCTACCAACATTCCATGCCTTGTGGGTTCGGGCGGACGAAAAGTCCAGTTCGGGGCGGATGGCACTTTCCTCGAACTGGACTGTGTGTGGGCAATCCTAACCTCCCTGAACTGGATTGTCCCTCAGCCAGAACCAGCAAAGCACAAAGGTTGGTTGTCCCGACCGCCCCGAGCAGGACCGCCCATTTTCCTGAACCCACAACGCATGGAGTGTGGGCAGCCCCGTCTACACCGAACCGGACCGTCCAATAAATCTGCACAACACTGAGTGCAGGCAAAGCCATCTGCCCTGAACAAGACAGAACCCGCACGGCACGATGTGCGGGCAGTGCCATGTGCCGGCACACCATGCTGTGCGGGTTCACGTGGTCGGGAATGCCCGCGCTCTGTGCCTTGTGGCTTCGTACGGACGGACGGTTTGGTTCGGGGCAGCTGGCACTGCTCGCGCACCGTGCTGGGCGGGTTTTGACGTGACGGTCAGTCTAGTTTAGGGCGGTCGGGACTACCCGCACTACTTGCCTTGTCGATTCGGGCGGATGGACGGTCCAGTTCGGCGTGGATGGCACTGCTCGCACACAATGTCGTGCAGGTTCCGACGTGACTGATGGTCCTATTGGGGGCAGATGGCACTTCCCGCACACCGTGTCATGCTGGTTCTGGCATGATGGATGATCCAGTTCGGGGCCGATGGCACTGCCTACGCAGCGTCCCATGCGTGTTCTAGCGGACGGACGGTCCGATTCTAGGCGGTCGGGACTGCATGCCGGTTCGGGCAGACGGACGGTCCGGACAAACAGTCTGGTTCGAAGCAGAAGCAAGGCCGGGACTGCCCGCGCACCATGCCGTGCAGGTTGGGGTGGACGGAAGGTCCTGTTTTGGGTGTCGGGACTGCCCACGCTCCGTGCCTTGCGGGTTCAGGTGGACTGTCCGGTTCGGGGCGGATGGCACTGCTCGTGCACCGTCTCATGCAGATTTCGGCAGATGGATGGTCTGGTACGAGGCTGAGGGCACCACCCGCGCACCGTGCTGGGCGGGTTCGGGCGGACGGACGGTTCGGTTCGAGCTTGTTGGGACTGCCTGCGTTCCGTGCTTTGTGGATTCGAGCAGATGAAAGGTCTGGTTCAGGGTGGATGGCACTGCTTGGACTACCCGCGCACCATGCTATGTGGGTTCGGGCGGACGGACGGTCCTATTCGGGGCGGTCGAGAATGCTCGAACTTCATGACGTGCGGGTTCAGGCGGGCGGATAGTCCTGTTCGGGCGGACGGGACTGCCCACGCTCCATGCCTTTCAGGCTCGGGCGGACGGACGGTCCTGTTCGGGGCGGTCGGGACTTCACGCTCACCATGCCATGCAGGTTCAGGCCGACGAACGGTCCTTTTCGGGGTGGATGGCACTGCAAGGATTGGTCGCTCACCGCTCTGTGCGGTTTCTGGCTGACGGATGGTCCGGTTCAGGGTGGATGGCACTACCCGCACGCCGTGCCACGCATGTTCGGGTGGACGGACAGTCTGGTTCGGGGTGGTCGGGATTGCTCGCACTCCGTGCCATGCAGGTTCAAGCGAGTGGACGGTCTGGTTCGGGGAGGATGCCATGGACTACCCCACACGCCATGCCGTGCGGGTTTGGGCATGCCAGACGGTCTAGTTAATGGCGGATGGTGCGGCTGGGACTGCCCCACGCACCGTACTATGCGGGTTCTTGGGCGGATAGCACGGACCGAATGGCCCGCGCACTATGCCGTGAGGATTCGGGCGGATGGATGGTCCATATATATGTACATACATACATATATTTATATATGTGTGTGTGTATGGCACTGCCTGCGTACAGTGTCATGCGGGATCCGGCGGACGGACGGTCCGATACGGGGTGGATGGCGCGGCCCGCGCACCGTGCCGTGCTGGTTCGGGCGAACAGACATTTTGGTTCGAGATGGTCAAGACTACCCGTGCTCTGTGCTTTGCGGGTTTGGGCAGACAAAAGATCTGGTTCGGCGCGGATGGCACTTCCTCTGAACCAGACCGTGCACGTGCAGTCCGGACCTCCCTGAACTAGACCGTCCATCCTCCAGAACCCACACACATGGAGCGCGAATAGTTCCGACTGCCCTGAATAGAACCGTCCGCCCGCCCAAACCCTCAAGGTACGGAGCGCGGCCAGTCCCGTTTGCCTCACATCGGACTCTCCGTGCATTCGAACCGGTATGGCACGGTGCGCGGGCAGTGCCATCCGCCCCAAATCGGACCGTCGGTCTGCCCGAACCGGCAATGCACGGAGCCCAACAGTGCCATCCGTCCCAAACCGGATTGTCCGTCACTCCCGAACCCACAAGGCAAGATGCGCGGCCAGTCTTGTCCGCCACGAACTGGACGGACGGTGTGAATAGCACAATCGGGATTGCCCGTGCACCGTGCCTTGCAGGTTTGGGGCAGATGGCACTACCCGTGCATTGAACCGTGTTAGTTCTGGCTGACCGACGGTCCCGCTCGGGGTGGAGGGCACTGCCAGTGCTCCGAGCCTTGTGTGTTCGGGCGGGTTTGAACGGATAGATGGTCCGGTTCGGTGCGGACAAGACACCTAGCTCTCCGAGCCTTGTGCATTCGGGCGAACGGATGGTCCTATTCGGGGTGGTCGGGACTACCCGCGCTCCATGTCGTATAGGTTTGGCAGACGAATGGTTTGCTTCGGGGATGTCAGGACGACCCGCACATGGTCCGGTTTGAAGGCAGTGCTATCCGCCCCGAACTGAGCCTTCTGTCTGCCCGAACCAGCAAGGCACGGAGTGCGGGCAGTCCCAACCGCTCTAAATCGGACCGTCCGTCCACCCGAACCTGCAAGGCACGGAGCACGGGCAGTGCCATCCGTCTCGAAATGGACCGTCCTTCCACCTGAACCCGCACGGCATGGTGCGGGGGCAGTGCCATCCACCTTGAACTAGACCATCTGTCTGCCCGAAGCGGGCAGTCCCGGCGAAGCTATCGGCCGCAAACAGGACCGTCCGTCCGCCCGAAGCCGCAAGGCTCCAAGCGCGGGCAGTCTCGATTGCCCCGAATAGGACCGTTCATCTGCCAAAACCAACATGGTGCCATCCGCCTCGAACTGGATTGTCCGTCTGCTAGAACTTGCATGGCATAGTGCGCATGTAATGCCATCTGCCCCGAACCGGACTATCCGCCAGCACCCGCAAGGTACGGAACGCGTACAGTCCCGACCGTCCCGAACAAGACCGTAAGTCTGCCCGAACCAACACGGCATGGTGCGTGGGGCAGTCCTAGCCATGCCATCCTCCCTGAACTGGACCGTCCGTCTGCCCGAACTTGCAAGGTACAGAGCGTGGGCTGTCTCAACCACCGTGTACAGGACAGTCCGTCTTCCCGATCCTGCACTGAGCGGTACGAGGGCAGTCCTGACCACGCTATCAGTCCCGAAACCCACACGACATGGTGTGCAGGCAGTGCCATCTGCTTTGGTTCGACTGTGCACCGTGCCTTGCAGGATGGCACGGCTAGAACTGCCCCGTGCACTGTGTCGTGCAATTTCTCGCTGTCGGATGGTCTGGTTTGCGACGGATGGGACGGGAATGCCAGCACTCCGTACCTTGAGGGTTCGGGCGAATGGATGGTCCACTTCAAGGTGGATGGCACTGCCCGCCCTGCAAGGCATGGGGGGCCAACCTCAGCATTCGCGCCCTCCACCGCCCCCGCTCGAAGGGTGGCTCAGGGTGCGCTTAAGCGCACGACCCAGACCCACAAGGCATGGTGTGCGGGCTGTCCTGACTGCCCTGAACCAGACCATCCACCCCGAACGCGCAAGACACAGTGCGTGGGCAGTCCCGACCACCCCGAGCCAGTCCGTCTGACCGCACGAACTGTGCAAGGCACTATGTGCGGGCGGTTCCTGTCGTGCCATCCGCCCAGAACCGGGTCGTCTGTCCGCCGAAACCCAAAGGACACGATGCGTGGGAATGGCCATCCGCCCCGAACCGAGCCGTCTATATGCTCGAACATGCACGGCATGGTGCGTGAGCGGGGCCGTCCGCCCCGAACCGTCCGTCCACTAGAATGCGCACGGCATGGTGCGCGGGTAGTTCTGGCCGCCCCGAACCGGTCCGTCCGTCTGCACGAATCTGCAAGGCACGGTGCGCAGGTAGTCCCCGCCGCCCCGAACCAATCCGCTCGTTCACCTGAACTTGCACAGTACAGTACGTGAGCAGTCCCGGTCGCCCCGACAGGTCTGTCCGTCCGTCCGAACGCGCACGACACGGTGCATGGGCAGTCCTGGCTGCCCCGAACCGGTCAGTCTATCCTTCAAACACGCAAGGCATGGTGCGTGGGCCTTCTCGACCGCCCTGAACCGAACCTTCCATCCACACGAACCCGCATGGCACGGTGCGCAGGCAGTCCCGACCGTCCCGAACAGGACCGTCCGTCTGCCCGAACGCGCACGACATGGTGCGCCGGTAGTCCCGACCGCCCCAAATCGGGCTGTCCATCAGCCCGAACCCGAACAACACGATGCGCGGGCAGTCCCGGCCGTGCCATCTGCCCTGAACCTCGCCATCCGTCTGTCGGAACCCGCATGGCACAGTGCACGTGCATGGCCATCTGCTGCGAACCGACCAGTCCGTATGCCCAACCTGTACGTCACGGTGCACGGGCATGACCATCCTTCACGAACTGAACCGTCCTTTCACACGAATGCGCACGACACGGTGCATGGGTAGTCCCGGCTGCCTCGAACTGGCACGTCTGACCGCATGAACCTGCAAAGTACGGTGAGCGGGTTGTCCCGATCGCCTTGAACCGGACCGTCTGTCTGCCCTAATCTACACGGCACGGTGTGCTGGTGTTCCTGCCGTGCCATCCTCCCTAAACCGGGCCATCCATCCGCCGGAACCCACACGGCGCAGTGCGTGAGCATGGCCACTTGCCCCAAACCGAACCGTCCGTATACTCGAACGCGCACGGCACGGTGCGCAGGCAGTCCCAACCGTCCTGAACCGGTCCGTCCGACCGCCTAAACCTACAAGGCATAGTGCGTGGGCTGTCCTGACCGAACCGGACTGTCCGTCCGCCCGACTTGCACGGCATGGTGTGCAGGCGGTTCCAGCCAGGCCATCCACCCCAAACCGAGCCGCCCGTCTGCCAAAACCTGCACTGCACGGTGTGCCGACATGGCCATCCGCCCCGAACTGAACTGTCCGTATGCTCGAACCTGTACGGCTCGGTTTGCAAGGATGGCCATCCACCCCGAACTGAACCGTTTGTCCGCCCGAACGCACATGGCATGGTGCGCGGGCAGTCCCGGCCATCCCAAACTGGTCCGTCCGACCACTCGAACCCTCAAGGCACGATGTTGGGTAGTCCCAACCGCCCCGATTCGATCCGTCCGTCTGCACGAACTCGCAAGGCACGTGCACGGGCAGTCCCGGCCGCCCTGAACCGGTTTGTCCATATGCCCGAACCTGCACGGCACTGTGCGCGGGCGGTCCTGACCGCCCCGAACAAGTCCGTCCATCCACCCGAATGCGCATGGTACGGTGCACGAGCAGTCTCGGCCACTCCGAACTAGACCATCCATCCGCCCGAACGCGCATGGTACGGCACGGTGCACTAGTGGTCCCAGCCATGCCATCTGCCCCAAATTGGGCCGTCCCACCACCAGAACCCGAACGGCCTTCCGCCCTCAACCGAACAGTCCGTATGCTCAAACCTGCATGGCACGGTGGGTGGGCATGACCATCCACCCCGACCCGAACCGTCCGTTCGTTCGAACGCGCAAGGCACGGTGTGCGGTCAGTCCTGGCCGCCCCGAACCGGTCCGTCCGACTGCCTGAACCTACAAGTCACGGTACATGGGCTGTACCGATCGACCCAAATCGGACAGTATGACCGCCCGAACCTGCACGGCACGGTGTACAGGCAGCTCATGCCGTGCTATCCGCGCCAAACCGGGTCGTCTGTCTACAGGAAACTCCATGGCCCGATGTGCGGGCATGGCCATCCGCCCCGAACCAGACAATACGTCTGACCGAACCCACACGGAGTGGTGCGCGGGCATGGCCATCCGCCCCGAACCAGACAATTCGTCTGACCGAACCCACACGGAGTGGTGCGCGGGCATGGCCATTTGCCTTGAACTGGGTTGTCCGTTCGCTTGAACCCGCACGGCACGGTGCGTAGGCATGGCCATCTGCCCTGAACGGAACCATCCGTATGCCCGAACCTGCATGGCACGGTGCGCGGGCATGGCCATCCACCCTGAACCGAACCGAACCGTCCGTCCGCCCAAATGCTCACGGCATGGTGCGTGGGCAGTCCCGACC